>OY292487.1:5199142-5815743 GCA_958496325.1 Nomophila noctuella | reverse complement strand
TTTATAATGGGTAGGTACATTGACAATGCCAGTGCCCAATATGTTTATATCTTTTATATCTAAATGAGGACAATCGATGGTTAATTTACTGGATTTGGATTGTACAAATATCCATTTATTGTTATGCAAAGGTTTCCAAACATCCAATTCTCCATTGACAAATTCTGTTTTACAATAAACTGGAAGAGATGAAACTACTTTAGACAACAGTTCGCTTTCGCAGTTAGGGTTGGCAGATGTTGGAAATATATTCATTATTTTACACAGATAATTTTCATTATTTATATTTTCACAATTTCTTATATCATTTATAGTACAATAGTGAGTTTTATCCTTAGTTATAGCAATATATTTATTAGTAGGTATCACGACACTAAAAGAGTTCGGGTTTGTTGTATTATGAGGTACAGGTAAAGGTATATTATTATATAAATCAAATTGTAATGAATTGGTAAGAGGAATAGTTAGTACAAAGATTATTTTCTTATTTAGATAATAATTAATTATTTTTGACATATTCATTATAATATGGATTGACTTAAGTTCTAAAGGAACAACAAATTCTAATTCATTAGGAAGAAACTTATAATTATCTGTAAGTTCTTTATATAATTCTAGTGGAGTTATTATTGATGGATGAATAATATTAACTTTACTAAGTAGAATGGAATTAGTGATCTCTTCAATTTGAAAGGATAGAGTAAGTAAAGACGATTCTAAATTGTTATACATTTTATTTAATTCGGACATTATTAATATGTGATTTGTTTTATTAGATAATCCTCGAAGTTTTACATTGAGATTGGTGATAATTGAATTTAAATTATTCTGATTGATATTTAACATGTGAATGGTTTTATTAAATCTAGTCATAGTAGATCTAGTGACCAGTATGTGGTCTTTCATTAAAGTGGCGATTCTCTTCTGGTCGTCTTGGACATTATCGATAGCATTATTGAATTTAATTCCGTCATCCTCGTCTAAGGTGCCGAATATTTGCTTTAAAGCGGTACCTATTCCGCCGAACCAAGCCGCACGTTTTATTCTATCGTCGACTAAATGAGTTATTGATAAATAAGTTTTTATCATATTTTTATGAAGAGCAATGAGGGGTTCTATTATATCCTCACACTGTAGGTTGTCGAATTCTTTCGTCGCATTGCAGAAATGGAAGACAGTTTCTAGTACAGAATTAATGTTTTCTATATGTGGTTGTATATGGGAGATATCGACAGGGATAATTATATTTAAATGGCCGTTCTTAATTTTAACCTTTCCCATATAATCGAAATAGATGCCCGAACTTGTGGGGATTGGTGTTATGAAACTTGGCGTAGTCGTAGCCGACACGCTGAAAATAGAAAATGGAATGTAAGTTCTAATATCTAGTGATAATTACTAATCTAATTTATCTTACCTAAATTAGGGAGAACTAGGAAAGACGCCAGCTAATTTCACCTCGTCACAGTGGTGTTTGACGTGGCGTCTACTTATTAAGAGAGTGAGGGTATTGTTGCTGTGAACAGCAATAACCTTGTATGGTCCTTTCCATATGGGTGAAAGTGCTTTACGCAGTCTCACATGATTTTTTAAATATACATAGTCTCCTACTTTATATTTAACGGGACGAGTCCTACTATCGTAGTAACCTTTGGATCTTTCTTTGGATCTTTCAATGCTTTCGACAGCTCGTTCCCAGGATAATTTAAGTCGGTGCTGGAGCATCCGGACGTAGTCCGGGTAAGTAGTGAGGTCTTGGCTATAAATGGAATCGGGAATAAAGGCCTTGTGCCCAAACAATAATTCATAAGGTGTGAAGTTCGTGGTAGAATGAACAGCTGAGTTGTAAGCTAGGATAGCCGTGTAAACATAACGAGGCCAATCATCTTGGTTCTCGTTAACGTAAGATTTCAGGTATTCCTTTAGAGTAGAATGGCTACGTTCGAGAGCTCCCTGGGTTTGCGGATGGTATGGAGTGGACCACAGCTGTTTGATTTTTAGGAAGGTGCAAGTTTTTTTGAATAGGTCAGCTGTAAAGTTGGTGCCTTGGTCTGTAAGAATAGTTTGAGGAATTCCGAATAGGGAAATGAAGTGGACGAGACAATCAGTAGTCTCTTCTGAAGAGACACTGCGAAGAGGATAAGCAATAGAAAACTTAGTGAGATCGTCTTGAATGGTCATGATGTATTTAAGTTTCGCTGGGCCGGATTCAGGAAGAGGACCAACTATGTCCAGGGCTATCCTTTGGAAGGGTCTAGTAGAAGTTGTAGTGATTTGCATTGGAGCGCGATTGAGTCGTCGAAGGGCTTTGTTTTGTTGACATAAGGAACAGGCCTTAACGTAATTCTCTACGTCGGTCTTCATACCTTTCCAATAATACCTTTCTTTAATACGATTTAACATTCTATTGCAGCCTAAATGTCCTGCTATAGGTAGATCGTGGTTTTCCTTTAGGATTTTTTTTATTTCGACTAGAGTTGGATAAATAATACTGTTGTGATAGACATTTATTTGTATGTTAGTGTCATGGAAGATGTACATTAACATATTGTATATTTTAGCGAAGGACAGTTTTTCAAAAGGATTCTTAAAGTCTGAAATTGCGATTTCAGAGATGTTGTCTTGACTAGATATTAAATGGATTTTAATATTCTTTATTGTTTGGTATATCTCCGGGTAGCTACACTCATCGAAATGGTGCACCTTAGGATAAATGAGGTAAGTGATTTTGTTGTTGTTATTATAGACTTGTTCAAATGAATATAAATGTTTTTCACTATACCGGATTTCATCTGTCATGGTTTCTAGAATTTCAGATAGGTATGGGTTAGAGTCGTCGAGATCTAGTGATGTAGGAATAAGGGTAATGCTGCAATGAGTGTTGGTAAGTGATTGGTTGTGTTCAATAATTTTAGTGTTGAATTGATTCTTTTTATCATTAATTTCTTTCAGGAATTTGGAGTACTCGTCATTAGTGTAAGTATCATCAGAAGTTGAGGAAGAATCACGAGTCTGCGGCGAACAATTTGGATCTAGATCGGGATTGGACAGCGGATTCTGTGGAGGTGAGTCTTCTGGATTTGGTGGATCTTGAAGAGGTAAGTGCTCTTGAATTTCAGGGTTGGAGACGGCAGGATTCTGAGAAGAAGTTGAAGGTGTTGGCTGAGGTACGTTTTCGGGAACCAATGGAGCTTGTTCAGGTAAGTCTCTTATAATTTCAGGGTTGGTGTTATCAGGAATAGCAGGATTCGGAGCTGAAGTTGCAGCGGGTGATTGAGGTAAGTTCTTTTCTTCAATAGATTTAGAAGGTTTTGTATCATTAGGATCGGTAGGATCAGCGGGGCTATAGTTGAATTGAAATTCGTCATCGTCGTCTAGTAGATCAATGCAAGGTAAGCTGCTACTGTCATAGTCTGGTGTGGTTGGAAGATTAATGCCTAAGTCATCAAGTGTCAAGGGGCTAAATGGTGGACTATCATCATTGTTAGTGTCGGTAGGATTAGGATCAGTGTTTTCCTTTGCAGGTTGATTCGGGATAACAGGATTAACGGGATAGCGAGAGAGAGCGTCTGCGGCTGAATTGAGTCTACCTTTTCTGTATGTGATCTCGTAATCATATTCTTCGAGTTTTAGCCGCCAACGTTGCATTTTGCTATTTGGATCTTTGTGATTGAAAAGCCACTTGAGTGGTCGGTGGTCTGTAATTATTTGGAATCTACGACCATATAGGTATGGTCGAAATTGTTTGCAGCCGAAGATGATTGCGAGGAGTTCTTTTTCAGTGGTACTATAGTTTGTTTCGCTTTTATTTAGTGTGCGGGAGGCAAATGCTATAGGACGATCCTTTCCGACGGGACCTTGTGACAGAACGGCGCCAACGGCATGGTTAGAAGCATCGCAAGTAAGTATGAATGGTTTAGTGAAGTCGGGGTAGCAGAGAACAGGAGCAGTGGTCAATTTATGTTTTAAGGTATCGAAAGCTACTTGTTGTTGGTTTTCCCAATTGAATTGAGTATCCTTTTTCAGGAGAAGAGTTAGAGGTTTAGCAATTTTTGAGAAGTCAGGAACGAATCGGCGATAGTAGGAGACGAGTCCTAGAAAAGACTTAATGTCTTTTGGTGATTTAGGAGTAGGGAAGTCTATGACTGCTTTGATCTTGTCAGGGTTAGGTCTGACTCCATCGGAGGAAATAGTATGGCCTAGATAAGCGACTTCGCGCCTAAGAAACTCGCATTTGTCGGGTTGAAGTTTGAGATTAAATTCTCTAAGTCTCTGGAATATCATTTTCAGGTTCTGTATCATAGAATGGAGATCAAAAGAGTATGTGACCACGTCATCGAGATATACGAAACAGCGAATGCCTTGCAGGCCGGAAAGAGTCGTATTCATAAGTCTCTGGAAGGTAGAAGGTGCGTTCTTGAGCCCGAAGGGCATACGGGTGAACTGGAAGTGTCCCTGAGGTACTGTGAAGGCTGTTTTTTCAGGGTTATTTACAGGGATTTGATGGAATCCAGATGCTAGGTCAAGAGTAGAGAAGTATTTGCTATTTCCAAGTTGATCTAATATTTCTGTGATTTGTGGAATAGGATAGGTATCTCCAATAGTAATATCGTTTAGTTTTCTGTAATCGATCACGACGCGCCATTTTTGTTGGCCGGATGCGTCGAGTTTTTTAGGTACCACCCAGATAGGTGATGACCAAGGAGATACGGAGGGCTCAATGATGCCTTGATCTAGCATTTGGTCTATCTGCTTATTAACTTCTTTCTTGTGGATTTCAGGGAATCGGTAAGTTTTAGAATGGACAGGATCTTCAGAGGTAGTTTTAATATCATGTTTGATAGCATTTGTATGTGACAACTTTTCACCGGGCAGGTGGAAGATGTCTGAATAGTCAGAACAGACTTGGAAGAGAGCCTCAGCTTCTTCATGGTTAAGGTGGTCCGTTCTTAGTAGGCTTAGTACTTGTCGCGTTCTATCAGCGGAATTAATTGTTTCAGATTGTAACAGAGAGCAGTTGACTGAAGTGGTTTCATTAGGAGTGGTAGTTTCAATAGCGATTAGTTCAAGGTCTAAGTCTCGTTTGAGCTTAATTGAAGTTTCAGAGATGTTGGCCACTGTGAGGTTAACTTTGTTGTTTTGCTTAACCTTCACAGCACAATTAGCGATAATGAGACCTTCATGTGGGCTTTTATCAAGTACCAGACCTTCTTTTAGATGAGGATTTGAAACACTGGTCTCTATCACCTTCTCAGTGCGTGCGGGAATTACATAGTATGGTTCTGTAAATTGGATTGGAAAAGTAGAGTTTTTAAGCTTCAGAATACCGAGGTTGAAGTCAATGTTTCCTTGATTTGTGGTTAGGAGATCGTTTCCGATAATGCCATCGTAAGGAAAATCTAAGTTACTGACAACGTGGAATTGGTGAGATAGTACGTATTTGGGGTTATTGTCTCTTAGTGACAATTGTAGATTTATGGAGCCTAACGTTGGGATGACATCATCCATTGATGTCATGGTGGAAAGACCCTTTAGTTTAAGGATATCTTTCCGTAGCGGAAGATTAGGTTTAAGGACTGTGTCTTTGATGAGACTGATAGAAGAACCGGTGTCTATGAGAAGAGTCAATGGAAGTTCAGATGATTCGCTGTTTATAATTATATGGGGTAATGACTTCTTAGAAGGGTCAAACGAAATTTCATAAATTTCTTTGGGTTCTCTAGTGATCGGTTTAGTAGATTTGGTAAAAGGTTTTGGAGATTGAATAGAATTGATGTTTGATTTGGCAGATATAGTAAGTTTAGTCTTGTCTTCAGTAAGTTTGGTAGTTGGGTTAGTTGATTTATGGGATTTGGTGGATCTAGTAGGTTCAGTGGGTTTAGTAGATTCAGTGGATCTAGTAGGTTCAGTGGATTTAGAAGATTCAGTGGATTTAGAAGATTCAGTGGATTTAGAAGATTCAGTGGATTTAGTAGGTTTGGTGCCTATATTGTGGAGGCATCTCGCGCGACACCCGAACGAGACGGATTCCAGTTTAAATTATCTGTCTCGTCGCGGCCTTCATCTTGTTCCTGAGTGAATGTTATTTGTCGGAGCGAACTTGGATTGCCCGCTGGGGGCTGTTGTTTATATTGATTACGAAGTCGGTTGTTATACTCCCTTTTTCGACACTGTTCTATGCTATGACCGGGAAATTTACAATATCTGCAGGTGATAACATTGTTTGAACCGCGAGGCATTGAAGATTGGGTGTTAGGATTTTCGCGCGGAGGTATATTACGACTTTGGAATGTAATAGGGCGGTTTTTATTAACGTTCTGCCTATTATCATTCGAACTAGTAGTTTTGTATAGGGTTTTTTGTATTCGTTCTTCCGAAATAGAGAAGCTAACCGCTTCGTTTAAAGATTTAGGAGATCTACATCTGATAATATTGGAGATACGTGGATGGAGACCGACGAGGAACTGGTGTAAGGCCAACTCCTCCATTGCTGCACTACGACCTGGTAACTCTCTTACCTTGCAGTTGCTTAATGATATTTCCGTCAGGAGTTGGGATAATAAAGTCTCGATCTTCAGCGCAAACTGTCCTACATTTTCGGTCGGTAGTTGCTTGCTCTCCTGGAGCTCCATAAGGAGATGTGAAAAATGCTTTCGCTCACTGAATTGAGTCTTTAAAAACTCTTTAAGTTGTTCCCAGGTTGAAAATTCTTTTATTGAGCAAGCAACTTCCGCCTTGCCCTGTAATTGACATAAAATATATTTGAAAAGGATGGGTTTCTGTTGGCTCGTGGCCAATTCATAAGCGTTATTACAGTTAATAATAAACGAGTTTAACGTATCTCGGCTTCCATCATATGGTTTTATAAATTTGAGTAATGTGTTGAGGTCGATTGTTTCTAGGTGTTGGGGAATTGGGATTTTCTTTCCCTTCCCTTTTTGTTTCTCGGCAGGGCTAGCAGCCCTGTCGTCATCCGTTTCGGATGGTAATTCGACGTGAGCCGGCGTTAGCAAATTTGGGTTCGACATCTTAGACATTGGATGTTAACTTACAGTGAAAACGATAAACAAAACAAAGCACGGTTATTACAATTGTTACACTGTAACTAAACAATGGGTGGACTCACTGCAACAATGTAGCGACGGCGGCCGCTAGCAACGCGATGGGAAGTGATTGCATTCCGGAGCGATAACGGGAGCTTGCTGTGATGTGTGACGCGTCGCCCTTTGTGCGACGGCTGTGATGGTTTCTTTTGCAGGACGCCGTGGTATGACGCAATGGTAAGTACTTTGTTTTTCAGGATATAGCGGAGAGACTTCTGGCAGGATGCAGGGATACTCGTAGATATTTCTTCTTTCAGGACACAGTGATGGGATAAAATGGTAAGTTCTTCTTTTCAGGATACAGTGCAGTCTTCTAGCAGGAAACAGAGGTAGGTACTCGTAAGTGTTCTTTCACTATATAGTTTTTACACACGTAACACAACTTCAGGCACGGAGTTCAAAACGTTTGTCGAAAGTTTCACACATTATTCACATTAATTTCACAGATTGTTTGTAATTTTTACACACGATTCGCGAACGGAGACGAACCGAGGATCCTATAATCTTATTTTGGATCCCTTGGTAGCTGCCACCAATGTTAGAACGGGCCTTGCAGATTAGGTTTTAAAAAAAGGATTTAGAATTGAATACACGAATTAGTAGGATTTTGTAAGAATGGTAGCCTTCACGGAGGTTGGAGCAAGACTGACGCGCTCGGGAAGCGAGCGCGTTGGGTTCAGAACGAAACGCTGATGCAGCAACTCATCCAGGGTTGTCAGCCATATCGTATACAGCCAACGGATTGCCAACGGAATGCCAACGGATTGACGGACAGCCAAAATTTACAACGTCAAAATATCCATCCAGCAGAAAATTCGTCCTCACACGCATTCCCGCGATTCCTGCGCAGAATATTAAAAGCTGGAAATCCCCGATCCCCTTTGCCGGAGCTAAAATAGTGTATTTTTTTCCCATCCTCAATTCGTGTACGTCGTTGAGCATGCAGCTTGTGGCGTTCCAATTAACCGCGTTGACGAAATTACAAAAACTTTCTCGGGTGGACACTATCAACACTCGGCGATAAAGACGGTCACTCATCGGATTGACGAGCGTGTCCACGTCACGCCTGCTTATTAATTAGGGTCCCGCAAAAAGGTGCCGGGTCCAGCAGTGACGCAGCCTCCTGCGGCAGTCAGTGCTCGCCCGAATGTCGAAGCGGACGCCCGCGAAATCTCCCCGCCATTTACGGAACGCGCGCTCGATTTCCATTTCCGAATTTTGACAGAAGACGATTTTTTTCTTTTTTGTTATCAGTGAAAAAACATTTGTGCCTGTTCCTTTATTTTAATTCAGATGTCTCTTCATTCAAAAAGTTTGGATAACACTTGACAGATGTTGAAACGGTATGTCGTTTAGAACTTAATTATGCACATGGCTATAGTGTGGAGGGTGTTATTCGGTGCTAAAGGCTGGGTCTCTTTAGTCTGTAATTCTGATGAAGGGGCGAGTAATTAATTAGCGGGGCCGAAACTTATCGGGTTTTTGCACCTACGTAAGTTTACACGCAGGCGGAATGAAGAACCAATGGTATAATTTATTATATAGAGCTAATATGTATTATGACCATGAAACCTCTCTTATATCTACAACCCAAAGCCATGATAAACATTAAAATCAAGTCATTGTAGTAGAGCTGGACAATCTATGATCTCACAAAATGGGCAAGTATTTTACTCCTTAAAATGGCAAGATTTGTATTTTATTTTACATGCATAATATCATTTTAATTCAGTCTCCAAATCGTAATCAACTCGATAATGAACCACGGAGGCAGTTATGTCTTAGTTCTGGGTTCTGAATTGATGAATCCTTGACTTAGATTAATCTGACCTTCAAAGGAAAAAGGTCCGCTTAGCGAAGATCTTATGGCTGAGTTCGTGTCAGTTATTAAAACTAAAATGTCCTGTTTTTAAGTTTGATAAAAAAAGGCCAGTCACATATGTTTCCTCCTTACACATTGTACATTAAATAAAACCTAAAAGCATAAGCTACCCTTTACTGGAGTAAGAAACACCTCCACACGCTAAAAGTAACTCTAAGCTTAACCTCACTGAAGCCCAACTTAATTGGAGATTTTACGAGATACACAAGACGGCTCTTTGGGTTTTAGACGAATTTCGTGTTAGAGAATTAAATGAAGGGTGTAAGTAAGAACATGGGATTAACACTTCGACCATTCTGACTTTGCTCAAGAATGTTACTAATACCTGTGCTAATACTGCAGTTTTCGTCGCTCGTTCCCTATCAAGATCTTTTCAAGAAGAAGATCTTAAGTCTTAATCAATTTGTCAGCAGCAGCGGTATTGTTTTTTTCTTATCAAAAAATTTGATGGAAGCAGTAAAAAAGCCAGTTGCGTAATATAAGAACATTACGGCTATTTTACCACTTCAGAAATTTATAACAAAGTAATATTCAATTCAATAAGATATGGTTAAAAAATAATGATTGATGTCTGTATAAAGCGCTTTACTGTTAAATATTTTACACAACAGCAATACAGCATAATATAGCAAAATAGTATGTGTTCTTGACAACAATATAATCGATTTGATTGATTTGCTCGCACTTGAAAGCGAATTCATAGGCTCAACTAGTAATCAAGTGAAAGCTAGACATCAATGGAAGCTGTATTACCAATTCAAATGGAGATAGAAGAGGATTCTGTTTAACCTAACGTCAGCATTTAGACGAGGCTGTTGCGAAAATGATAAGCCTAAGGATGGAGAAATGATCAATTTGTTGTTAAGAGGGGGTGTAAAAAATATCGCGTATTTTCAAACACATTTTAAACCTTGAAAATGAACTTCAAATGACCCGAAAAAAAAATCGTAGATATTCAAGCATCGTTCCTAAATAGTTATCACAGAAAATATTGAAAAAATTGCAATTTTCATTGATAAAAAAAATCTTGAAGTTGCGCCTGACTTGATTTTTGGTTACATTTATTTCCGAGACGATGCATTTTGGTGAACTAATATTTTGGCATATAATATCAAATTATATTATCTAAATATTTATCACAGAACATTTTGAAAAAATATCATATTTTACGAGTAATTCAAAGAAAACTAGTTTGGCGCTTACTTCGTTCATATTCCGCGCAGTAAGCTATCGTCTGTCGCACCTGGCGCGTGCTCACAGGCATGTTTTGTTTCATCGGTTAGTCGCAACCTCTCCGTTGAGACGAGAAGACTATGATTCAGTACTCTCCCGGCTCGAAAAAATATTTCGTAAAATTATTATAAGGATTGACGTGAATGACGGATCAGCCGAGAACAGTATATGCAAGAAAGAACGATGCTTTCAAATAGTCGCTTGTTGGAAGACTTAGTAGCAATTTGAAATTGAAAGTTTACAATTCCAGCCTAAACTATTAAAACTTATTTTTCATAATCAGTCTTTTACTGTGTACAATAAATGGACGAATAAATTAGGTGTTGCGGCAATATAATGTATAAATAAATAATTTATTTTGTGTATTACTGTTACTAGATAAGAGATTTACGATTTAGAAGTTTTTGTTTTGCTCCTTTGAAACGTGACAATCTATACATAAAATATTTTTTTTTTTTTTTTTTTTTTTTTTTTTTGTTATGTTATTATCTGCCATCGGCTGTTCAGCCATAATCAGATCTTGTCCAGGATAAAAACGTTTCGGGTGCAATTCCAGTGAATGCCACCCTACAGAATAATAGAAGCTGATTAGTTTCTTTGATCCAAATTAAGTATTTGCCATCTTTTGAGGCGTGCTACATTCTCATGTGTGTTTAAGAGGTTCTTAGCCAGTTCATTGCTATGTCTGTCGAGCCTTTTTTTATATCTCTCGCTGGTTTTCGCAACTTCTTCTTTGACAGTAGGCATCCCAAGATAATCGTGAATTTCCTTGTTTGTAACAAACCAATGTGCGTTTGTCGCGGTTCTTAAAGCAATGTTCTGGAATCTTTGAAGAATTTCTATGTTGGAGTTGCTAGCAGAGCCCCAGAGTTCTATTCCATACGTCCAGATGGGTTTTATAATGGTTTTGTAGACCAGTACTTTATTGCTGAGAGACAGGCGCGATTGACGCCCTAGCAACCAAGACAGTCCTTTCATTTGAATATTAGCCTCTGTTCTTTTGGCTTTGATATGTTTTGCCCAAGTCAGTCTTCTATCGAGGTGCATTCCCAGGTATTTTACGCTATCGTTGCATTGCAATGGTTCACCCTCCAGGTATACAGGCGGGCAATCCCCTTTCCTGAGTGTGTACGTTACTTGTATGGATTTAGTAACACTTGACTTAATTCTCCATTTGTGAAGCCATGATCCGATCTTATCCAGCTGCGTTTGCACTTTTGCTGAAGCCTCACTTGGGTCTTTATCGCTCGCGAGACAAGCCGTGTCATCTGCATATGTTGCGGTCAGAACATCACTAGTCTCAGGCAAGTCTGCCGTATATATAGAGTACAAAACGGGGCCAAGTACTGAACCCTGGGGGACTGAAGCAGTTATGCTATAGAAGCTCGAATAGTCCTCTTCAAACTTAACTTGGAATTTTCTTTGGTCCAAGTAAGATTTAAGAATCATGTAAAATGAATTTGGTAGAAGGGTTTTGATTTTGAACAACAGTCCCTTATGCCAGACCTTGTCAAAAGCTTGTTGGATATCCAAGAATACAGCCGAGCAATACTCCTTTTTCTCAAGTGATTGTCTTATCTTGTGAACTACCCTGTGGACCTGTTCTATTGTGGAGTGTTTCTCTCGAAACCCGAACTGATGATCTGGAATCACCTTGATTTCGTCCAGAACTGGCTTTAATCTTCGCAGAAAGATTTTCTCGAATACTTTTGAAATTGTGGGGAGAAGACTAATGGGTCTATATGAGCCAGGTTCCGTAGGTGGTTTCCCAGGTTTCGCAATCATACATATTTGAGAAACTTTCCATAGTTTTGGGTAATGGTGCACTCTAAAGATGGCATTAAACAAAATGGTCAGAAACACAAGGGCTTTTTTAGGTAGTTGTTTCAGGACTTCAGCCGTTATAAGATCAAACCCAGGTGCTTTTTTGTTATCCAAGTACCGAATAGTTCGCGCGAGTTCTCTAGGAGTAACAAGTTTGAGAGGTGGAGATAACTGCTGGTCACTATTGAGCATAGTATCCACCACCTTCTCAAAGTCTGTTTCACTGGAAGGATTTGGCATGAATATATTGCTGAGATGTTTTGCAAAGAGTTCGGCTTTCTCCATTCTACTTCTGGCCCATGGATCATGAGGTGATGATCTTATTGGTGGTACATGATTTTGTGGTCTCTTAAAGCTGTTAGTGATCTTCCATAGAGAGTAGTTATCTTTCTTATGGGCTGAGAGCGTTTCCATTTTGTGTTGAAAGACTGTGTTTTGACTTTCACGAATCAGTTCCTTTAGTTCTCTAGAAGCTTTGTTGTAATTAGCTCTATCTGAATCAGACCTACTTAACTGAAAATGTCTTCTCAGTTTCCGTTTTTCATTCAGCTTATGACGGATTTCTAGTGGTATGTTATTAGTGTGGATATAATTTTTCAGTATAGGAGTGGCACGCCATGCGGCAACTTGTATGAGATTCGTGATATAAAAGGTAGCTTCATCTATGTCTTCTTTTGTCTTAAGTTTTATTTTTAATTCTACTTCTGAGTCCAAAAATATTTTAATATTTAAACTGTGCAAGAGTAACTGTATGACATAGTGAGAGTACGAAAGAAAATGTATTGAAAAATAATGTTACAACGAGGCAAGATAAATTAAACCCGTTCAAAAAAATGGTGTTTCAAAAAGCAACTTTCAACTTTCTTGCCTATAGATTACTGCTTCCTAAAGTCGGTAGTAGAATTTTTCAGTATTGTGCTATTATTATTGACGATTTAAAAGTGCCACACCGAGATCTACATAAATATAGTATATTTCGATTTTGATTTGGTTGACGGGAATCAGTAGTGTGTCTGTGTGTGTGGGAATCATGCAACTCATAGTAAATGATATTATACGTTTTTTAAACTAGTATAATAATTTTGTAGAATTAAGAAATTTAGGAGTACTACCCATTCCCTAAAAGTAAGAAATAGTTCTGCCAAGCAGTCGATCCAGCTCGGGTACCGAGCTCCTAACCACACTGTGTTGGTGTAGTAACGGAACTCTATATTGTGGCGATGCAGATGGGGCCTTATTTCAAAACACATTAAAATTAACCAGGCCATAATTATTTTTATGCAATCATTGTAAATATAGCACATTGCAAATTAATTAATGTTCATTAATTCTAACAAGTTGATTAACAACGATTTAATACGTCTTTTTTTAAACCTACTAGCACTTAAACGGACCTGGCCGTTCTCAGGAAATGGAAAATACAAATAAATCTTTTTTTAAAGATTTTTTGTATTGCCATTGGTTTTCAGATACCTACGTGAGTTAAATAATTAAAAATCTAGAATAACAAGAATGACATGGTTCTCATTCTTATTCATGTGCACAGCGACAAGAATTTGATAAATTCACAAATTATTGTCGACGTTATTTAAAAATTCTTGTATCTTATAATGTCCTTTTCTCTTTGAGCAATTCTTTATTTTAAGTCTAATTAGATGTAAAGGTGCAAAATTACGGTTTACGGTTTAAGACATTTATTTCTCAATTACAGAATACATGTTATTCATTTTCACTGAGAAACACTGGATAACAATTAGTAATTATTCTGTACGTTTAACACAAGCACTAGTAGTAACTAAGTAAATCATTTATTAGTAGATCGAAATTTATGTTAGTATTTCCATTTTTCTCAATTTTATTTAATGAGGGTATTTGTCTTAATACACACAACAATACTCGAGCGAGAAAGACGAGTCAGTCACAGTTCTATTACGTATCGAAAAACAGTTGCTGTCATAGATGCCATTTGCTGCCATGTGTGAGGAATCATGCAGATTTAAAACATTTAAAGTAAAATCAAAAATTGGAAGACAAAATTAAAATTTAAAGATTAAATTAAAATTCACAAAGATTTTGTAGTTAAAAAAACATATTATACAATTATTAATTAAATAACTTGCGCGTACCTTTGCGTATTAATAACTACCAGAAAAAAGTACAATACAAGTCACTCAAAGCATAAACAAAATAAATCATTATAATACTAACATTTATGTATTACTAGCTTTCCACCGCTTAGTTACGTCATCCTGCTTCCAATACTCTCTTTGACAATTTTTATCTGATTTACTTTGAATACTGTGCGGAATCGCCCGAAACAAATTGAAGTGGCGACCTCTGTCTCATTGCGTTGAAGTCATGGGATGAGAGGGGGCCGAGGAAGCGCGCGGGTGCGATCCGATGGGTGTCGAAATCGATGCGCCCTCTTAAGGATACAATTAATGAAAAATCTCCTGCACCTGATATCTCTATGGTCGTGTCAGATTGCTGTCCCACCGAACGATGGGAGTGAGGAATAGGAAGTGCACCTGTGTTTTCGCGCTCACCTGTGTACTATAATATATCCTGCGTACCTGGATAATTTTATCCATGTCAAACATTAAATTAATAATGTACAATTCTGTCCAAGTGGTCTGCTGCGTATACACAAGTACTACGAGTACATACCACTTTCATATTTCGAATAACTAATGCATAAAGTCCGATGTTTGTTTAACAACCATTTTGAAAGTGTACTTAGGCTCACAAGTTTTGGCTTATTAGTTTAGGGTCGGTAATTCAAGAATTTGAATAGTAATCCGTGTTGTTATTTAAATAAATAGTGTGGACTTAGTAGAGAAAGAGGTACTATGGATGTATGTGACTTTTGTGTTGCTGAGGCGTCTGACAGACTTATACTCCACATAAGAAAAATGGGCGAGAGATAATAATAATTATATCATA
Source organism: Nomophila noctuella (assembly GCA_958496325.1). Taxonomy (NCBI): domain Eukaryota; kingdom Metazoa; phylum Arthropoda; class Insecta; order Lepidoptera; family Crambidae; genus Nomophila; species Nomophila noctuella. The sequence goes on along the minus strand of OY292487.1, from coordinate 5,800,758 downwards.
CTTTACAGACATTTACTTATACATTTCTTCAAAGAATAACCTAGTTTACTTCTAAACTAGGTTATTCTTTGAAGAAATGTCTTTAAATTAGATAGGACGCTGTTTGCGCTACCTTCAGATACATATTATACTTTAATTTGAGAAACAGACTGTATACCAAGTTGTATAATTACATAAAACTATTAGATACGAATATTTATAGTATGTCTGGCAGGCATGACGTATTTATTTCAGTTATCAACCTTTTTTATACGCGAAAATGGCAGCAAACTGCCCATATGTGTTACGGATTTGCACACTTACTATTCGTAAATAGTATAATATCAGCCTTTCAAGGTGCCACTGCAAGGCAAAAGCCTCCTTCATTTGAAATCATGTTTTCGTTACAAAGATGGCTTATGGCTTAATCACCACGCTTGCCAAATACGGATTGGTGGTCACAAACCCGGGCTGTGCTCGGAAAAACCGATTTTTTTGCCCGACCCGGGAGTTGAACCCTGGACCTCGAGAACACGACCCGGTACTTAAAACAGTAGACCATCAAGGCGTTTGTATAAATAATAATAAAGAAATGTTAACTACTCCTTAGTGCCTCTAACTTTATCCACGGACGCAGTAATACGCCTCAAATGAAAGCACTACATTCTCTCATTTCCATATAAAAAAATAATCTTTAGCACCAGCTGTTCCCAACATCTGTAACTGAGCAAATGTAGTAGTTATGCCGAGTCACTGTGGGTGAACCATTCCCTTGCTACGTGCCGAGATTACTCTGTTTATTAAATTCCGTCCCTGTTTAACGTCAAAAGACGGCTGAATAAGATAGTTTTGAAGACGTCGTCCAAAGGGCATGTTTTAACTCTCCCCGGTGAGCTAGTGAGATATAATGTTTCATTCGCTGTTTTGTCATTTCTTACTGTTTTTCAAAATACCTTTACGTATTTGTGGGCTAAATCAGAAATAACGATTTATTGAAGTCATCAATAAGTGTATGCACAAAATCTACAAGCATATTGTTAAAAAAACTGTTACGTAAATCTTACTCTGCTAGCCATACATACTTGAATTTGGATGTTAGATATGGCCAAAATACATAATTTAAAACGGGGAAAATTGAATTTTTACGATAAAATTATAATAGATTCGAAGAGTTCTGTGGGGATCCAATCAGAGGCTTCTTATGTCGTTAGCCTCTCATACAGTAATGCGATCGTCACAGCATGTCTATGTTTTAAATAAGTACTAATTAACTGGAGAACGAATTGTTTTCCCACTACTACGGCTACGGTCTGTATGTTCGGAAGCGTACTAAACTCCTAAGCCAAATAAAAATATCTCTCATGTTCTGGCTTTAATCTCTCCTTGATTCGAGAGGTCTATTCGATTCTACCAATGGGTTCCCTCTTGGCTCTTCCCGTTTGCATTGGTAAGACAAATATTTGTTTCCAAGCGTGGCGTTTTGTTGTATTGTCTCCTTTGTCCATTATGCAAACGGTCTTATTTTAGGGGCAGAGTAAAGTAGGAAATGGATGCGTATTTTTCGTTTAGAAAATAGGTCATGGCCGGTAGTATCGATGGGGAAGGCTACCTGTATTCCAAAATTCAATTATTCCGATTGGACTACATTTGAAATTGAAGTTTCAATATCCAATTTTATATTGCTGTGTTTTACTGGTACAAAATTTAAACCCTGCCACGGATCTATAATAATTAAATATTGGACTTCCTGAGGTGGATGACGCCAAGTCTTAGCGTTCGGAATTTTGCAAGTTGAAAATCATAGCCATAAAGTTTTGCTCCGACTCGGAATTTGGTAATAAAGCAGCCAACTGAGACAACTGACTGGCATGACATTCGCTTTATAGGGACCAGCAAGCCACGAATACTTTTACCTAAGACTTTAAGCCTGGCTATAACCACTAATTGGCCAAATGGTGAGCGAAATGAAACAAAAACATATTACGAAAGTAATTTCCAAATGATTCATTTTAATGCAAATAGAAACGATCCACAGAATTAATTACCAAGTGATTAAATGTATTATCCGAAGCGAGAGTATAATTAAATCGTGAGCTCCTGGCTCCGAGCAATTTGGCAAAAGCTCACTACCGCTGCATATGAAATAAAATGCTCACCAGCCGAGATTGGCTGTAGAGAATTAATCTTGTAAGAATGATTGCTAATAAATTGAATGTACTGAGTAAAGCAATTTTATAGACCTGCCGTATCCTGAAAGGATACTGCATTAACCTTCTTATTGTGAAAGCATCTCAACTGATTTTAAATATTGCAGCTAATATTAAGAAGAATTTTGCGGAGAACCTTTTTAATCGTAAAAGTATCTATTTGGATTTTATTGATATATGTACGTGTCAATCAAAAGCATTTGACGTGAAATGTTCGTGCCGTTATCCTTTGAGGCAAGCATATGAGCTTTGAAGAGTTTGACACGATCAAGCGATGTAAGGGCATGAGATCAACGGCTTTTAAGAGAGCAACGCTACGAAATGAGTAAGCCGCCATCTTTATCTTTTTTAAAACTCAACAGACTCACTAAAATGACTTCATCGAAAGTGCCATATTTAAAGAGTTGATGCAAAAGTTTGAGTTTGATCACCGTGAAATTGTCATTTCCCTAGCCAAATTGTAATATTTTCGTGACTTCAATTTCACGAGAAATCTGTTCATTATTTTTAAGTGATACTGTCTTATTTCCGAAAGAAATGTAATTAGGTCGCTATTGATTTGTCAGCCATTAGATAACAAGCCCGTATTTGAAGTGTTTTTTTCCCTTTTTGTGAATATTAACGTTTCAGAGGGATTAAACCATTTTAACAGCTTAAACACTTTGTTCTACTGATTTTATACGCCTTAAGAGCATTTTGACGGCATAAATGTAGCTGTGAAAGGTTGTAAAATAAAGATCTTTTTTGGATTTTTGTTGGGCTGTGCACAAATAACGTTTATAAAGATATTTGCGCAATGCCCGACGAATAAAGCAGCTGCTTTTAGTGATTTTTGACTTTAGGAATTCAGAACGAAAATAATGGTTCTGTGACAGTTCATTTGTGTTCATATTATACTTTCAACATGAATACTTAATAGACCCAAATAACATAAATATAACTGGGTCCAATTAATTGTTGGGGTTATCAGGACAGTAATTTTTCACCCTTATTTAACAGAAATATTTTTCCGTAACTTTTGTGCCATTCGGGCTCGAGAATTTGTCTCCAAAATTCGTAATCAGACAGCATATCAATGTTTGTAAAAATCAAAACATACTCTGCACGGCACACATATTTCATACTCGTGGGCTAACGAGACAGATAACAGCACATCCGACTAAACAGTTAGGACTTTTTACCGTCCTTCTGTCAGGATCAAAAGCGCTAGTTACTATTGAACAGCAAGTTTTAGCGTTGACGCTTGGCTCACTGTACTTTAAATATCTCTTCTCGTCTGTGATATGAGGATATTCAGTTCGTGTTAAAATTATATTTCAAAGCGTCACATTTCCATACCCAAAAGATTTTTCGTTTAAATTTATAAGCCTTATTAATAGAGAATCTTGGCAATCCCCTGGCATGTATTTTGCAGTTATACTTTGAGCGAAGGAACCACTTGAATTTCAATAAACTTTCAATGAGTGTTCATTAAATACACTGTATTTTATTGTATATGCGATTGTGGTCCCAAATTCGTAACATAATCATAATAACATAAAACCAAAACCAAAGCTACATAAAATTTTGCGGGATAGGACCTCTTAAATGAATAACTACTTCTGTATTTTTCACTGAAGGATATTATGATATTTTTTCAAAATACAGAAATGCTTATTTACTTCTATTTCACTGGAAAATAACGTGAAAAGCTGCAGTTGCTTTCATTTATAATCACAGCAAGTTCGCAATCAACTTTTATTGAATAACCAAATGTTTTATTCAATTTAATGATGCCATCAAAACTTTTTAGTGTTATAATATAAAAAATATGAATATAGGGTGTAACAAAATATACTGCAAATATTTTAAGGGCGAATTCTTTAGCGGCAATGTAATCAATATCAGATATTAAAAAGTCAAAATAAATACCTACCAAATTTTGCATTTTCTGCATTGGCCAATTTGCTCTTTTCGTCCTGTAAGCTTCACCCCCTCTCCACCACTTTGCTTTTGGGGCTGGACAAGTGTAGTAATTGTTTTACACTGATAAGACACGACCAGCTGTCTTGCATATGACAAATTTTGTACTTTTCCCAATTATTCACTCAATTTATTTTGTTGATTTTCTCGGAAACTAGCGTATGTACAAAAAAATTTTATTAGACATATTTATTACATTTCCACTAAACGATTCGCCCTTAAAATATTTGCAGTATCTTTTGTTACACCTTATATATTTTAATATATAATTTTAATGAGGTGGTACTGTGACTTCAGATGCTACTTCACGAACACTTAAACACGGCTTGGTATAATTTTTAGAAGTTTCCCATTTCGACTCATCCGTAGAACAAAGTCCGATGTGATCATAGAGCAAAAATGAGTTAAATACCTTAACAGTATAAGGATAACGAACTCTATCGAGGTACATTTTTATTTTTTTTCTATCTTATTTAGTTCCAGAGTTACAGAGTCGAATAACGTTCCATGTGATAAACTTTCCGTAAAAAAACGCTTCATGTGACCAAGGGACAGTGGGGGCGGTGCGGATGCCACGTCTGTTGTTGAGACCGGCCGTTGTTCAGTGGAGGAAGGAAATTTACATTTCACGGGCTTAGGTTTTCTTCGAAAAAATGAAATTAGAATATAGAATCAATTTGTCTCTTTATTCATACTTTTTGGCTCCGTTCCTATTTGTGGGTGATCGATTTTTATATAGGGCGTTTTTTGATGGAAAAGTTAAGTAACGTAATTTTCGTACGAAAATACATGCGTTGTAATGCATATTCGCAGGATAACCACTATAACTGTAAAAATAAATAGTAAAAAGTAGAAGTCTTAACAGAACTTAGGACCATTTTATACGAAATTAATGGTACTTCTGATTGTTGCATGTGAATGTAGAACACTTTTCTTCGGAATCTATGAGACGATTTGTTAGTCCGATGGTAAAATGGGACGTTATTACTGGAAGAACGGAATAAGATAAGACGTTGTTCAATTAAAAAAATCCTCAATTATTCAAATATTTGAATTAAACATTGTGTAATGAATTGCTAGGCAGGTATATAGGCTTGCCTTATTCGTAATAATACATTTTCTATTATTCTTATTGAGAATTTTGTTAAAACTTGACTCCACCATAGTCACCTTTGCCTACCTACTGATGAAGAAAAATCAGCTGAGAATATATAACTTTATACTTTCGCGTTGCGTTTTAATTATTTAACATTACAACGGGACTAAACGCGATATTATTTTTATATATTACTGAGTACTTTCTGCTTGACGTTTCGGCTGTGATGCTACAACCGTGGCGTGGTCACAAGCGAAAATAATATCGCGTTTAGTCCCGTTGTAATCCTACTACTATTATAAAGGCGAAAGTTTGTATGTATGGATGTATGGATGTTTGTTACTCTTTCACGTAAAAACTACTGAATGGATTTGAATGAAACTACCACAATATAGCTTATACATCAGAATAACACATAGGATATTGGAAATCGAAAACCACGCGGACGGAGTCGCGGGCGGCCGCTAGTGTTAAATAATGAGCTGATAGAATGGAAAAAAATCTGGATGGCCATGACGAGACCGAGAAAATTTCCTGCTACAGCTTAATATCCAACGCCATACCTGGCACACTAGGTGTGGATCATTACAGCAATCAACTTACGTTTTCCTTAGAAGTGCCATCAAATTATGAAAATTCACCATTCATTCAGTTTTAGGATTAACATATTTTGTACCACAGATCTACCCTGGTTTATATGGAACTGACAGTTCTAACTCCTAGATCCTCTCCTACTAGGATTAGGCATAGCAATGGGCATCCATTCTGTCTGTGATAGTTTATTCTGCCCTTATCATAGAGACTGTTTCTCTTTGTCTTGTTCTTCGTCATTAGGCACCACTAAATTCACCTCTGTCTTCGTATTGAAGCAGTAGCTCCGTGGCTCCTAAAACCACTAGAAAAAGGCAGAGACTAATAAAGAATGGACAGACCTTAAACGCAAGTGATTTAAAAACCTAGGCAAGACAAATGTTATGAAAAAGTCAAAATAGCGATGGGACCGTGTAGAAAATGCCATTTATTGTTACAAATGATTCGATACAATATCTCACCAACAGCGCCTAGACTGTTTCTGTTTTTGTGGAAAGAAACTGCATCATGAGGTTATTTGATAAAATTTTATAAATAAACAGGCTTTAAGGAATCTTTTTGAGAGAAAATATAAGTATTTTACAAACAATGTTTCAATATCTTGCCGTTTTAGCTCGTATCTTAAATACTGCGTGGAAGAAGTACGATGGAAGTGCTTTATAAATGTATCTTATTATTTGTACGCTGACCTCCTTAGTATTTCACACATTCTTTAAGATACAAGCTGTTACGGCAAAAGTATATAAACTTAAGTGTAATAAATATTGTTTCACATACTTCAATGTTCTCGCAGTGAGATTGGTTGGTGCCTGTGACCATAATACTTTGAAATTTATTAGGAGATACTTGAGGCATATTTTCTTTTTGATTTTATCTGAAAACTTGATGATGATATCCCATAGCTTAACTCGATCTCCCAGTTGCCAAAAATTTACTGTGCCAAGTACTGTTGGTGAGATATTTAATTGGATCATTTGTAACGACTAACGGGATAAACGCTAGGAAGAAGAAGAAGATTTGTAACGACTAACGACATTGTAAGATGGTCCCATCGTTTTTTCGATTATTTCGATATGTTTCTTAAACCATTTGCGCTTACGGTCTGTTCATTACTTAGGGCGTCTCTGCATTATTCTATTGGTTTTAGGGGCCACGGGTTTTCTACTTAAATGGTTTTCTAGTTAATTAGAGGTGCTAAATGACGACGAACAAATCACAAAGAAACTTTCTCCATAATATATAGCCAGAATTAACTATCACAGACTGAATAGGTATTATTAGGCAAGGATATTTGGAAGAGTTGGTACTGACAGTTCCATATTAACCGGGAAATATTTGTGATGTGGAACTTTTAAATCTTCAAACTGAATGGTGATTTTTCATACCAAATGAAAAATCACCATTCAGTTGGCAATAAATAAATGCACGGAGTTGATTTCTGTGAAGATCCTTGCCTAATGGGTTTGAAAACGCCAATTGCCTAGCAGCAAACTAAGCTCGAAGCTTGTACCATGGCAAGCTAGGGAACTGAAAGACATGTTTAAATATATTTTATTTATACAAATACATACACTTAAAAGGATACATGTTCATGCCAACAAATCTTGGGATCGAACCCAACCCAACCTCTTGAGCACTACACCAAGCAGGTCACCGGGCTTCATAAAGATCCTAATTCGGTTTTTTTTAACGAATAAACCTTGTGTAAGCCCGAATAAAAGATTGTGTTATGTTATGTTATGGCTAACATTACAAAAAACACATTTCAAACCAGATAAGTATTCACATAGGACTTTAAAGTGATAAATTATTCAATCAAAAAACGCCCCAAGTTCATATAGAACGGCACTTAATTCGGACATCTCCGTAAAACAACGTGTTATGTTCACCAAGGACTCCCGGTCTTCCGCTAGAAAATGTCCGATGTTGATATGGAACTCACTATTTCGTGAAATAAAAGCAATAGAAATATACACTAAAGAGCATTTAATTACGCTATTGCGCTATATAAACATATCAAAAATTCAAAATGATACGTCTTACCGTTTTTGATCGTAGCCCGAAAACAAAGATCTAAAACTTCTTTGCCCTCTACTGAAAACTAGCATTCCTGCAGATCGGACTTTGTTCTAGGGATGAGTCGATTTGCGAACCGGGAATCACTCGACAAAAAAGGAGGGAAATGATATGTCTTGGATAGTTCAACAATGTTACTTATATTATAAATCGACTCATCCGTAGAACAAAGTCCGATGTGATCATAGAGCAAAAATGAGTTAAATACCTTAACAGTATAAGGATAACGAACTCTATCGACGTACATTTTTAATTTTTTTCTATCTTATTTAGTTCCAGAGTTACAGAGTCGAATAACGTTCCATGTGATAAACTTTCCGTAAAAAAACGCTTCATGTGACCAAGGGACAGTGGGGGCGGTGCGGATGCCACGTCTGTTGTTGAGACCGGCCGTTGTTCAGTGGAGGAAGGAAATTTACATTTCACGGGCTTAGGTTTTCTTCGAAAAAATGAAATTAGAATATAGAATCAATTTGTCTCTTTATTCATACTTTTTGGCTCCGTTCCTATTTGTGGGTGATCGATTTTTATATAGGGCGTTTTTTGATGGAAAAGTTAAGTAACGTAATTTTCGTACGAAAATACATGCGTTGTAATGCATATTCGCAGGATAACCACTATAACTGTAAAAATAAATAGTAAAAAGTAGAAGTCTTAACAGAACTTAGGACCATTTTATACGAAATTAATGGTACTTCTGAGTGTTGCATGTGAATGTAGAACACTTTTCTTCGGAATCTATGAGACGATTTGTTAGTCCGATGGTAAAATGGGACGTTATTACTGGAAGAACGGAATAAGATAAGACGTTGTTCAATTAAAAAAATCCTCAATTATTCAAATATTTGAATTAAACATTGTGTAATGAATTGCTAGGCAGGTATATAGTCTTGCCTTATTAGTAATAAAACATTTTCTATTATTTTTATTGAGAATTTTGTTAAAACTTGACTCCACCATAATCACCTTTGCCTACCTACTGATGAAGAAAAATCAGCTGAGAATATATAACTTTATACTTTCGCGTTGCGTTTTAATTATTTAACATTACAACGGGACTAAACGCGATATTATTTTTATATATTACTGAGTACTTTCTGCTTGACGTTTCGGCTGTGATGCTACAACCGTGGCGTGGTCACAAGCGAAAATAATATCGCGTTTAGTCCCGTTGTAATCCTACTACTATTATAAAGGCGAAAGTTTGTATGTATGGATGTATGGATGTTTGTTACTCTTTCACGTAAAAACTACTGAATGGATTTGAATGAAACTACCACAATATAGCTTATACATCAGAATAACACATAGGATATTGGAAATCGAAAACCACGCGGACGGAGTCGCGGGCGGCCGCTAGTGTTAAATAATGAGCTGATAGAATGGAAAAAAATCTGGATGGCCATGACGACACTGAGAAAATTTCCTGCTACAGCTTAATATCCAACGCCATACCTGGCACACTAGGTGTGGATCATTACAGCAATCAACTTACGTTTTCCTTAGAAGTGCCATCAAATTATGAAAATTCACCATTCATTCAGTTTTAGGATTAACATATTTTGTACCACAGATCTACCCTGGTTTATATGGAACTGTCAGTACTAACTCCTAGATCCTCTCCTACTAGGATTAGGCATAGCAATGGGCATCCATTCTGTCTGTGATAGTTTATTCTGCCCTTATCATAGAGACTGTTTCTCTTTGTCTTGTTCTTCGTCATTAGGCACCACTAAATTCACCTCTGTCTTCGTATTGAAGCAGTAGCTCCGTGGCTCCTAAAACCACTAGAAAAAGGCAGAGACTTATAAAGAATGGACAGACCTTAAACGCAAGTGATTTAAAAACCTAGGCAAGACAAATGTTATGAAAAAGTCAAAATAGCGATGGAACCGTGTAGAAAATGCCATTTATTGTTACAAATGATTCAATACAATATCTCACCAACAGCGCCTAGACTGCTTCTGTTTTTGTGGAAAGAAACTGCATCATGAAGTTATTTGATAAAATTTTATAAATAAACAGGCTTTAAGGAATCTTTTTGAGAGAAAATATAAGTATATCAAACAATGTTTCAATATCTTGCCGTTTTAGCTCGTATCTTAAAGACTGCGTGGAAGAAGTACGATGGAAGTGCTTTATAAATGTATCTTATTATTTGTACGCTGACCTCCTTTGTATTTCACACATTCTTAAAGATACAAGCTGTTACGGCAAAAGTATATAAACTTAAGTGTAATAAATATTGTTTCACATACTTCAATGTTCTCGCAGTGAGATTGGTTGGTGCCTGTGACCATAATACTTTGAAATTTATTAGGAGATACTTGAGGCATATTTTCTTTTTGATTTTATCTGAAAACTTGATGATGATATCCCATAGCTTAACTCGATCTCCCAGTTGCCAAAAATTTACTGTACCAAGTACTGTTGGTGAGATATTTAATTGGATCATTTGTAACGACTAACGGGATAAACGCTAGGAAGAAGAAGAAGATTTGTAACGACTAACGACATTGTAAGATGGTCCCATCGTTTTTTCCATTATTTCGTTATGTTTCTTGAACCATTTGCGCTTACGGTCTGTTCATTACTTAGGGCGTCTCTGCATTTTTCTATTGGTTTTAGGGGCCACGGGTTTTCTACTTAAATGGTTTTCTAGTTAATTAGAGGTGCTAAATGACGACGAACAAATCACAAAGAAACTTTCTCCATAATATATCGCCAGAATTAACTATCACAGACTGAATAGGTATTATTAGGCAAGGATATTTGGAAGAGTTGGTACTGACAGTTCCATATTAACCGGGAAATATTTGTGATGTGGAACTTTTAAATCTTCAAACTGAATGGTGTTCAGTTTGAAGATTTAAAAGTTCACCATTCAGTTGGCAATAAATAAATGCCCGAATAAAAGATTGTGTTATGTTATGTTATGGCTAACATTACAAAAAACACATTTCAAACCAGATAAGTATTCACATAGGACTTTAAAGTGATAAATTATTCAATCAAAAAACGCCCCAAGTTCATATAGAACGGCACTTAATTCGGACGTCTCCGTAAAACAAAATGTTATGTTCACCAAGGACTCCCGGTCTTCCGCTAGAAAATGTCCGATGTTGATATGGAACTCACTATTTCGTGAAATAAAAGCAATAGAAATATACACTAAAGAGCATTTAATTACGCTATTGCGCTATATAAACTTATCTAAAATTCAAAATGATACGTCTTACCGTTTTTGATCGCAGCCCGAAAACAAAGATCTAAAACTTCTTTGCCCTCTACTGAAAACTAGCATTCCTGCAGATCGGACTTTGTTCTACGGATGAGTCGAAATGTGAAATGTTGTTTGTTTAGATTTTTGTCCGTCATTCATGCTGAAACACTGACTAGTTTTTGTGGAAAGGTGCCTATACAGGCAGGGTAGTGGCTGAATTAGGACATAAGATAATTTTTATCCCCATTAAATTCTGCCATGGGTTAAAACATGAATCTTGATAACGCTGACAAAGCCACGTAAAATATTTTAAATCGAAAAGTGAGTTTCTTTGTTTTTTTCGCTTTCACGCCGTAACTACTGAACCGATTGCTTTGAAATTTTGCAGCCGTAAAGTTAGAAGTCCGGATTAAATAAGGTACTTTTTATACCGGAAAAAATGATAATCCCGGGGAAAAAAAATTTGTTTGCAATATATCCGGATTCCACGCGGGTGAAGCCGCGGGCGGAAAGCTTGTGCTCAATAAAACTGTGATTCAAGCAACACTAGCATTTATGATATACGTATAACGCTTACCAAGATTTATTCTTAAGGGTCGACGCGATGTTTAGCATTCAAGCATTATAAGCGGGACATTATTTACAAATGTTGTAATGTATGACACACCCTTTCCCGGTTTGCATTTTTAGTCATGAGATGTCGAGGAATGTCAGCACGACCATAAAAATGAATAATGTGTATGGCATTTACATTTATTCCTTTTCTCGTTTTGACACAAGTGGGATTTAGCCGGTATTGATTTACGCCGGAGAGAAGCGTTGTTTTTTTTTTAAGTTGACAGGTTCTCGGATTAAAATATCAAATGAAGTCTACTATGTATATTCTATTTGCTTGTGTAATCAGAGAAATCAAACAATAATATCATGAACCATTTTCTGATGTTTTACTTTACAATCTTAAATTTTTGTCTTCTAAATATAAGTTGATTTTCTTTATGAACCTTGAAGTCATACAAGTAAAGCATACCTCGTAACTTCCTGATTTTTAAAATAAAGTAAAAACTCAAATATCTGTATCAGGTTTGTCTCTTGACCTCTGTTTGGCAAAAATAAAAGAAAAAGTTAAGAAACACACAGTTCTTAAGATCAATTAGACCTTTTATCATTCATTTCCGGCAGGCGCCCACAAAAGCTCAAACTAGTGTTGTTTAGACATCGATACAAAACCCATATCGGCAATGATTTGCGTTTTAGCTTTTGTTTTCAAAATCTTAATCACACAATTGAAAATCAAAAGCATTTTAAAATCAAAGGCAATGCTTTTTATTGTGATGCATCAATATTGTATCGTTGTATTTTTGTCACTACTTTTCAATAAGCGCTATATTAATTACGTAAGTACATGTCTGTCCTGCTTGAGGTTTAGGGCTTAGGCTGTGTTAAAACAACCGTGGCCTGAAGCGAAAGCACGAATCACGCGTTTTCAAGAATTTGTCATCATTATCCTCGTTGTACATCTACTCTAATATATTTATCGAATGCTAAACGTAACAACATTATTTACCCTCTCTCTCTTGAACAACAAAACAGATTTAGAAGTTATATTAATTCGCCCTTGTTTTTGTCAGCGTAAATAGCACTTGGGTTGTACGGGGTGAAACAGTTATTCACCTCGAGGGATTCTGACGTCACTTAACCGTTAAGATAGGAGTTTTATACAGCTTCTTTCATATTTAAGTGTTCATTTTGTATTATTTATAACTTTTCATTTCAGTTTTATCATTTTTATTTCAGTTTCATGGAAGTTTTCAAGCTTTAAAGAACTACTATTTCTTTGTCTTTGAGAAAATTTGTCGTATGGCTTTCACCTTGTGGTTAATTTTAAATAAATTTTGTCGATTATGTAACTGTCAGTTTTAATTAATTGCTTTAAGAGACACCTATTTAAACAAATGAACGACTTTCCGAACTGAGTTTGTATAGTGCATCATATAGTAAAACACTGCCGTGCGAAGCCAGGGCGGGTTGCTAGTTAAAAATAAAAGGAAATGTTATAGCTGGCAGTAATTTTCTTCTGTCTGTCATGGTATGTGTTAAAATGAGCTTTATTACCCAAGACATGGCTGGCACATTCCCATGAAATACTTGAACTTCTCATCCGCATTCCTTAACCCATTCTCCTTGAGTTATTTGTGAAGAGGGTAAAGGTTATGTTAGGTTTCACTGAGTAACAAGCGAGGGTAAGGTTTTTGTAATCATTATACGTTGAGCACGGTAAAGGTAGATTTAATTAATATCCCTAGGTACAAGGCTAGACTTTGATTTTTGTAGGTGTTTAGGTGTGTTTAGATGTGTAGGCGCTTTGTGATACATACAATTGAAAACACAGATACGAATATTTAAATTTTGATATGCATAAAAGAAAAATATTAACGTAGAAAATGGTTGTGTACCAGTCATTTAAGAATATATACACATATATGCCTAATTAATTACTCGTATATAATTGCTCTGTTTCCTTCTGTTTTTTTTAATTAAGGTCGGCTTACATTTGACCACGATCACACCTGATGGAAAGTGTAGATGAGGCCTAAGATGGAGCACGCTTGCCTAGTTGATACCTGTTCTCCCTAGTCTTGAAGACATCCAGATTATAACGTTTGGAAAATTCAGAACACGGCAGTGAGTTCTACTCCTTAGCAGTTCGCGTATCAGTATGAAAGAAGAAGCAAATCGCTACGTGCGAGAAGGAGGAATATTGACAATGAAATGTTGAAATCCCTCACCGCGTCTAGTTTTCCGAAGGCGGAAGGGAACTGGAGGAATAAGGTCATGTAAGACCGACGCACACTCGCCAAAATGCAGCCGGTAGAACGCTGATAGAGACACCACACGTCGCCGATGGATAAGGCTTTGCAAAGCAGTCTCGGTCAGTGAGTCATAACCTTCTTCTCTTAGGTATTTGATTCTTAGATATTTTACAGCATCAAGGTCAAGGAAGTGACCAAATCTATACTAATATATAAAGCTGAAGATTTTGTTTGTATGTTTGTTTGTATGTTTGTTTGTTTGAACGCGCTAATCTCAGGAACGAATGGTCCCATTTGAAAAAATATTTTTGTGTTGGATAGTCCATTTCACGAGGAAGGCTTTAGGCTATTGGAGATCGAAATCCACGCGGACGAAGTCGCGGGCGGCCGCTAGTATATTGATAAAGCTCTTACCGCTTTCGCTTTCATATATTAGCTCCGGAGCAATCAAGAAATTGGGCCAATTTGAAAAAGTACCTTTAAACGACACATTTTTCTACCCACGCAAAGATCAAACTTTTTCTCGAACAAGTTAACGTAATTCTATTAAGATGCTAATTCAATTACTTTTAATTTCTGTACAAGGCAATCTTATTAAAGTCTAATGGATTAAAATGTGCAGTTAACTTTTACTTGTACTTGAAGGGGCGAAGATTTTCTTTAATAATTTTACGTTAAGTAGGAACGTTTAGAAAATTAAAATTTACTCGTGTTAGTACCGTACAATATATATGTTTATTTTTACATATCACATAATTATTACAGTCATTATGAAATCTTAACTAATATGATAAAGCTGAAGAGTTTGTTTGTTTGTTTGAACGCGCTAATCTCAGGTACGACTGGTGTGTTGGATAGTCCATTTGTCGAGGAAGGCTTTAAGCCATAATATATTACGAGTATATATATATAGATAACAACACTATGTGTGCGGAATCCATGGGGATGAAGTCACCGGCGGCCGCTAGTTCATAAATATGTAGGTATAGTTGTGGGGTGTCAGATAAATCAAAATCGATGTTATGCAAAAAAATTGTACTTAAAAGTAAAAAATGCCCTTAGATTCAATATGATATAATCTCAAGCCATTGATAAGGTCTTATTGCTTAAGTTTCATGTTGAAATGATATGCAAACATCCTCAAATCTGTTTATTGTTAAGTTTAGTTCAGAGATTACATCCTTGCCATTCTCCCAAGTCCGTAATATCTACAATATCCGCATCAAATTCGCTCAAGTCGTAAACCTTATACGTTAGTACGGAGTAGCGTACTCTTATACTTTACTACCCTATCTATAGTCCATTTCAGAGGATGTAAGATGATCCCTGTGACAGGTGTACTTCTTATACGAAATGTAACTTTAATTAAGGGCAATAAGCTCCACGAGCTGATTATATGATTTCCCATTGGTTTCTTTATGATTTAGAATAGTGTCGATTTTTCTTTGAACTGTCAACTCTCAACGGAACCATCAGGTGAAATGAACTATAGTAGTGTAGTGGAATTACGTGCGTCCACGTCAGTCATCTGTAAAGTATTCAATATTTAAATAATGACAGTTCATTTGGCAAATTGCTTTATATCGAGCCCAATGATAGGGTCTTAATGATTAAGTTTCATGTTGAAATGAGATTGCAAACATCTTCAAATCTGTTTATTACAAAGTGGCTACATAGAATACATAGTTCCCATTCTCAACTCCGTTATATCTACGATATCCGCATCAAATTCGCGCAAGTCGTAAACTCACGTAAGTACGGTAGTGTAGTTGAATCATTACGTTCGTCCACGTCACTCAACTGCGAAGTATTAAATCCATAAGCCGTTTGAACTCAGTTCATGGGCTAACTTTAAGATTAAGGCTTGTAACTCGATTGTATTGTTCGTGCTTTGCTTTAGTGCTCCGAATCGATGATATCTTAGGTAGGGCGACACTATTTTAACAAGAATACTTTGGAATTAATATTGAGGTTGTCACTTCATACGTACTACAAGACTAAATATTCAGCTTTTTCCAAATTTATCAAAAAAATCTTTAACATCACGACTATTCAATGACCACTATATAGCAATAAAACACTACTAAAGCGATTTATGATAAGAGTAATGAAGAATCACATATTTATAAATGAGATTGCTAACATTCTTAAACATCCTTAAATCTGTTTATTACAAAGTGGCCACATAGAATACATCCTTCCCATTCTCAACTCCGTTATATCTACAACATCCGCATAAGTCGTAAACTCACGTATCTTAGTACGGTAGTGTAGTAGAATCATTACGATCGTCCACGTCACTCAACTGCGAAGTATTAAATCCATAAGCCGTTTGAACTCAGTTCATGGGCTAACTTCAGCCCGGGCGGTATCTGAGGATTAAGGCTTGTAACTCGATTGTATTGTTCGCGCTTTGCTTTAGTGCGATCGATAACATGCTAGGTCGGGCTACACTATTTTAACTTGAATACTTTGAAGTTAGTATAGGCATTATGAAATACTTTCATTTTTACAAATATAATGAGTATCAAGTTTCTTTACCTCCTACTATGTAGTGATTTGGTAAAAAAAAGGGTAACATCGTCGTGATTCTATGGTTCCATGTTATCACTGATAAAGTGGTAATTAATAGGATTTATGAGGAGATAATTGTGGAGAAAGTAGTATGTCCTACTTAATAAATGCTCTACACAAAAAGTGTCAGAAGACAGAATCGTATTTGAATATTAGAGTAATTTAAAAACTTATTTTATAATTGTAAACCAGTGGAAAAAAGGGATGATTATAATAATGCCATACAAAGTTATTTAGTATTTTTGCAATATAGCTTACGAGTATAATATAAGTATTATATAGACTCATCAGCAATATTTCCACAATTTAAGCGCTACACAAAACGAATTACACTCATGCTATCCACAATGTAACACAAAGTGCAGAACTGCAAAGTCTGACTGAGACCCGGCGAAGTGCTAAATTCGTAAGAATCGCAACGGCAAAGCCTTATTATAGTTTCAAAGCGGTGCGTGTCTCAAGATCAAGCTCCTGATTGTAGGGGAAACCCTACAATCCTGCGACTTTATTTATTCCGCTTGTATAGACGGGTCCTGTCTATATTTAAATGAAACGATTAATGGACTGTATTTTTTGTAATTGGTACATAGGTACATAGGTTCTAATAAATATGTCGCGTGTCGCCCGGTAGCGCGAGTTGACGGAAGCAAAGTGGCGAGGTCGGCGATCATCGGTTTCGGGGTCCGTTCCGAGGACGTGAAGCCGACCGCAGCCGAACGAATCCGAAGGGCGCTGCTCGTGCGCCAACACCGCTTCCCGTGTGATTTAGCTGCTATAACTGCCAACTGACACAAAGGTCACAATGACAGTAACAAACAAAGACCAATGAAAATGTAATTTCATCGATATCTAGAGTGATTGCACATATTTGATAACACTTACATATGTTGGCACCGTGCGTAGCGATGACTCTGCCATCTCGTGACTCATATTCAAAACTTTTACTCTCAATGTCGGTAAATCTACTGTCGAACCACGGAAAACCACGGTGCCTTATTGTGCTATCTAGTGAGTGACTCATATTTTTGATTTTAGCGCCCTCAATAGTGTCTGCACGGTGCCTATCGTCACAGATTACAATATACTACAAAATTGCGACACTAAGATAGCTAAGCGCTGCATGTAAAAGAATCACAGTCGTGCATACGGCAATCCACAATGGAACACGTAACACAAAGTGCAGAACTGCAAAGTCTGACTGAGACCCGGCGAAGTGCTAAATTCGTAAGAATCGCGGCGGCGCACAAAGCCTTATTACAATTTCAAAGCGGTGCGTGTGTCAAGCGCCTGTTTTGTTTCTCCCTACAATCCCCGCGACCAAAGAACTTTATTTATCCCGCTTTCCGTATGATTTAGCGGTTGTAGTCTTAGAGATGGGATGCTGAATGAGGTTATATTTCCAATGTTCAAGGATCAGCAGCCATTTTGATTTAAGCAAACTATTAGTCCTGATTCAGGATTTTGATCATTCTGTTTATCTGCGGTACTATGATTAAATTGATGTAACTAAGATTATTTATCAACTATATTTGATTAAGAATATATTTTGATAAATAATATTTTATTTAAAATAAGCTTTTTTTAAAGGAACTGTAATACAAAACGATCGTATGATGCTAGATAGATATATGACAGAAAATAAGATTTCTGTAGTTACTTGTTTGTTCTGGTTTTAGAAATAGGAACGAATTAATATTTTATGGATAAACATTTATTTTCTTTTTCCTTTTTTAGAAGCCTCTTTATTGGGCTGTTGGATACGTTGCAGCGTTTACGGCTGATAATCCAGTATGTTTATACAGTGATATGTTTCCCACACTAATAAAGGGTAATGACTGTAGCCTGTAAATATGTAAGTGATACTTAACAACCGTTCATATAATTACACCCATCATAGTTAATTATTCTTGGTAATTTAACAGAAAATGCTGGCGCGGTCATTATTACCCGTTCAAGATTAATTTCAGCATTCCCTTCGTGATGAGACGTAAAATTTGCGGGAATAGCCGCTTTACTGTTATAGCTAACTGAATTCTTGAAGATTTTGCTGCAAAAGTACCTAATAATTTAATTTTTCATTGGGAATTTGGAAATCGCAAAGGAAGGACTGAAATTGTCATTAATATTTTTTTTACAATCATATTCCACTTTATATTGCGCCTAAGAAGAACACATCAAAAAATACGCAAGCTTTTACTAGCCTGCTAGTACTAGCCTGTCTAGAAATGTGATATTAAATCAGAATCGTGCGAGGGTCCATTACATGAGAGTATTCTCATAACGCTCTCCCGACGTCATTTAGAAACAGTACTCATAATAAAATACTGTACCGAATAATTTCATTAAATAATGTTGAAATGCTGTTTAAAACGTTTTATATTTCAATAAATTTAAATCGCGTTATTGTGCCATTTTGATTTTGTAAAATAAGTCCATTAGCATCATATAATGTTGTCTAATTCTTTGATTTACTGTCCCGTCTCTTCCCTAGTCTCTTTATTATTACACTTAAATTATATCTGTAAAACAATTACTTTAGCAATTCCCCAACAAACCGCAGAGGCTTAAAAATATCTCTCAAGAAAATATTTCCTCTGGAAATAAAAACTCTAGTTCTTAACTTAATGCAAACAAAATGGTTTGGCTGGAAAAACGGCAAAGCAAACTTTAACGAGTTACAGAGACCCGTTCGGTTTTGTGTACTTCGTCTCATCTTATATTCTTGAATCTCTTGAGGGTTGGAACTTAAAGAAAACCTTCAAATATTGCCAGAGAACGTAAAAGGTTAAAATACTTCCACCTAAAAGGGCAACAATGTTTATTTTGTTAAAATGCTGACATCATTTTTATTTGGTAAGAATAAAGGAAAGATATTTATTCAGTAATTAGATTTACAAGGAAATTATTTTGTACGTCAAATTTTTTTTTACCCTATTAGCACTTCGACGTAAATGTCCTGCTGAGAAGAAGTGCCGGAAGAAACTCAACTGTTAGCCTTCTTTAAGACAAGCTGATCTACGTAGATTGATGAGATATTGCCAGGGAATACTGACTAAGTTGTAACTTCTAGCTAGCACGTTTTTTTACCTCTCAATAAAATGTCAAGTGACGAAAAGCTACAACATTTTCTCTTGCAATATTAATATATTTCATATATGCATACATATTTTTCTTCGAAGCCTGAATAAAGAGGGCCATTCAATGGAGTACGTGAGGCTTCTTAAGTCGATGACTGATGGAAGATGGATGACGGACATATTTGAGCCCCATTTTAAGAACAAGGGAGCTCTGACATGGAATCTCAATTAGTATCAGCGTAAAGACAAAGACAAAATTACAATAGAATAATACGAACGCTTAGCTGACATCTTAGTTCGTAACGGTTTATTCAGGTCGCTTCGAAAGTAACGAAAACATTTAGCAATTTATTATACCGATTCCCTACAGTATTTTGTTATTGTTAAAAGCAACACAACTTTCAAGTTTATTTTATCCAATACCTGCCAACGTATTGTTTTGACCCGTATCATTTTATCCGTTTGTTGCCAAACAATGAATTCTGTGAGCTGACAGACACAAAATATACTTTTTTTATGTAAAAATAAAATAAAGGGTCCACTTTGACAAAACTGGTGCCCTGAGAGTAAAAAGAAAACAAAAGCCAGCTCTTGGTTCAGAAATCTATTCTTATAAAAGGCAAAAACCAAAAAAAAAAACAAACAGTTTATAATTTGTTTGCCAACGCAGTTTTTTACAATTTTACCAAAGTGAATATAATAAACAAGGGTAAGATTTATTCTAGAACGGCTTATCTGAATCAGTGCTATCATATGAACTGCTGGTATATCTTTATTTCTTTATCCCCGCTGTATCTACAATGTAAAGAAGGTACTGGCCTGGTTATCAGTGTATTTTTTTGTATAGACGACATTGCTGTAAGTGTCTTAATTCATTTATTTGACGACCCGCTTGGTGTAATGGTCAAGATGTTGCCTATTACGCAAGAGATCGCGGGTTCGATCCCCGCACAGGACAAACATTTGTGTGCATGAACATGTCTGTTTGTCCTGGTCTGGGTGTTATACATATGTATCTATTTAAGTATATTTGTAATACCACTGTTGATTCTGATGTCTGTAACACAAGTGCTTAAGCTACTTAACACGTGGTCAGATCAATGTATGTGATGTTGTGAAATATTTATTATTATTATTATTTACTTATCCTTACGGAAACTAAAACATTGAATACGGTGGCTGAATGTTACATCAAGGCAACATAGTAAACAATTTACCACGTGAGGTAATGTTTGCGGTTGAACCGTGTAGCGCGGTTTTGGCTGGTGTGTGAATTTTCGATGACATGACAAAATATGTCGTCTAATAGGAGTTAGCCTTCTGGTCAGCATCAAATATTATATGATTTATTCATAAGAGACGGCAAGCAACCATACAAAGTAGATGTGTGAGTTTCGCATGCGTTGTGATCCGGCTGAAACAACCTTCAAAATGAAGGTGACAAACAAATTCTAATAAAAATATTAATTTATCGATGGCGTAACCGTAAAGATATAATGGTTATTTAGGTTGATGATAAATAAAAGTTGCATACCTAATGTAACACTTTTGTATATTTTATAAAATTGCAATAGTAATAAAATGTGGTTATTAAAAAATATACATACACAATAAATACACCTTGAGAATCGGCTACCCTTTTTCAGTTTTCAACCATAATCACAGTGAGAAAAAGTAGGAATTTTAATTAAAACTTCGCCGTACGTTTTCTATAAATTCGAAGTTATCTTCTTCTTCAACGCTGTTAAAATTTATTTAATTTTACCGAATAAAATCAGCTACAAAAGTAATAAGATTATTAGATTACGCGCGAAACGTCATTTTCGCCTGTTAAGGTTTTAATTAATTTGTACAACTGACTGTATCGAAACTTCTGCGGCTTGGCTGTTTGCAGTTGGGAAAAGTCTTAGTTCTCAGTTAGTGTAAGATAGAGTTTGTTTCACAGTTAATAAAAAATCTCACACTTTTTAATTTCATTTATTAGAATAAGAGAAGCGAAATTTTTATTTTTGAAAGAAGGTTTTATTAAAAATACTTTTTTTAAAAATAAAAATTTAGCTATAAAGACGGATTACCGTCTTTATTTAGCCCATACTAGTAGGTGACATTATTGAGTAGTCAACAGCTGTCATGGCAAACGTTTGATTTAATGTAGGTTTGATCTCCGTTTGGTACCTACCATAGTTGTGAATCTCTATACTAATTTAATAAAGACGAAGATTTTGCTTGTTTGTTTAAACGCGCTCATCTCAGATACTACTCGTTCGAATTGAACTAAAATATTTTTTGTGTTGGATAGTCCATTTGTCTAGGATTGCTTTAAGCTATATAACAATTGGAATTTAGGAGAAAACCACCGCTAGTATGTAAACATTTTAAAATATTATTATGAAATAGGCATCTTGTCTCATTATACCAGGCAAGAATTGATTTTTTTGTGATGAAATTGAAATACCTATTAAGCCTTAAAGTTCAATGGATATGTAAGTCTGCCATTAATGAATACATACAAATACACTAACGACATGGCACCTTTTTCATTCGAAATGTTCTACGTGCAACGTGTTGGCAAGATTTATGCCATCCCTCTCTACTCCAACCATTATGTCGTAAAATGTAATGGCTTTTTTTATACCCAAACGCTGTTAACCCGTCAACAGCTTAACTGGGCAATGTATTACCATACTGTGTCATTGTTTCTGCGTTTCTGAAAAGACATTTCGCTTACATCAGTCCATGAACCAAATATGATATTATTGCTTTAAAGTTTGATGAAACAGTGTGTTTCTTTACATTATGTACCAATGCTTAGATCATATTATGATTAAAACGGTATTAGAAAGGAAGAAGTCAGACGCTTATTACATTAGACCAACTTCTTTCGTAAGAATTAAAATCGTCGTCAAAAGCGGCAGTAAAAACTTCCATCATTATTTTTGACGTCGCTTGCAGAAATAATCTTCTTTCAAATAAAAAATTTCTTTTGGAAATAATCGTTTTCCCAATGGTACGGCGTGCCTAGAAGGAATTATATATGAAACATTTATGTTGCCAGTGTTGTAAAAATTCAAACCCCAAACCACTCAAGTGTTTATTAGTATGCGAATTTACTGGAAATTTGCGATATTACCAAGTTTCGAGCTCCGGGAACTACTGAAAGAATGCTTAACTAAGTTAAGCTTGTATCGCTCGTTCAAATGTTTGTTTTAAACTTGATATTTTGCTTTTTGCATAATTTAATAATGTTCATAAGTAAGGTTTATCTAGACACGATAGAACAATTTACCTCTACAATATTAGTATTAGTCATCTCATACAATAAAATGAATTGTATAGGAGTCGTAAAAACATGTATCAATAGGATCAAATATATTCATAAATCACATTATTATACACATTATCAAAAATAGAACTTGCGGGTTGGGTTGACTATTACCAAATAATAAATGGAAAGATTGCAGAGATATCTAGTCCACAAGATATACCTAAACTTTGCAGGTATTTCTATTTAAATACGATCCGTTGGATATTTCTCTTTGTATATTGAACAAACAACATTCTGAGGCTGAGACACTCGCATTAAAATCTTCAACCCACTGAACAAACCTAGCCTTTTCTTTTGAATAATTTTAGCAACAGAGGCTTTTTTATGAAATTCCAAAAGGTGTGAGATGTTTATTCATGCTAGGGAATTTTAATTGCATTATTTTTTATGTTACATAAAATACAAAATGGTTATATCGAGGTATTTAAAAATATAGTTAAAAAGCAATTTTATTTATCTATGTCAAAGATGTTTTTTAGTTATGTGCCAAGCGTCTAAGGCACTCTAAGGCTCGTATTGATAAATCGTACTCAACTCTGAAATCGAACTTGATCGCGGACTTGAGGTGCTGTTTTATATGAGAATGACATATTTTATCAAGTTCGCGCACAAGATCGATCTCAAAGTTGAGAGCGATTTATTAATACGAGCATAAGACCTAAGGTAACTTCGCATTTGATAACAAAACATTTGTAAAGTTATAGTCACTGCTGCGTATAATTTACTTAATTTATGTATGTTTCCATACTGTAAAAAAATTGAGAGAAATCGCTCAAAACCGTAAAATAAAGAGAGAAATCGCACGAAAGGTAAAGTTTTTTCAAGATTTTCAAGAAACGAATTTATTTTCCGTTTTACCGCGGCCATCGCTCGGACATCCCAGGCGCCGAGGCTGCACGTAAATCACGATCGTTTGTACTAAAGTGGCAAGTTTATCACCCTAAACTAAACGGACTGAGAATAATTCTTACACCAAAAATGTTTAAATAGTTCGTTTTTGAAAAATATTCTCATGTTTCGGTTCCTTTTAGACACGGATGTCAATCATACAAAACTCGTAAGCCCCAAAAAAATATATCTTGAATTGAGTTCAATACAGTAATCACTAGTTATCCATTCTTTTTACTGCAAAAAAGGAAGGTAAACAAGCGATATTAACGTTTGCAAAACACATGACAATGAGAATGTTTATTTATTCTTGATAAAACGGCCAACCAAACTTATGTTTATGGCTTGTAAGTGTATTCAGTGTAAAAATAGATTTACGATCCTATTTAGCTCTACTTTTAGGATAGAAAGCTTTAGAATATCCAGTTGAGTTTTCTTTTACGGCCGCAGATAAAACTGCTGTGAAACATATCGTCAACATATTTTGTTAAAGCAACCTGCCATTTAAAATAAACCCTAACAGCTACAGCAATAGGGATTGGATTACATGGCATTTAAGCCGAAATATAGTCACACGTCGCTTGAATTAATTGCATCGTAAAACCTCTGAAACTTGCTTCAAGGGCGAAACACCAAGACGATAACGAAGTGTGGGGTTAGACTATAAAGTGTTTTCTAGAGTGATTGATAAATCTGACTAGAGATGAGAAACGAGGCCGGTTACAAGAATACTGGTTCTTATATAACCGTGAAGCTTATGTCTCTAGGAACAGAGTTCAAAGTCGATGAGCAAGAGTGTTGTAAGGATGTCAGGCGTTGTTAAAGGAAGTATTTAGCGTTTGATCTCCTCGTTCTGATAGACGACAATGAAAGACTTGTTTATTGGCACCGCAGACATGCCAGCGGAATTCCTCTAAGGCCTTGACAAATTACGGGATCGTTTTCGGGTTCGGAAGGAATATAGCACGGCTTCCGTTCGAAGTATTTTCTTTTACACAAACAACCACTTTGTCAAACGCGACACATTTGTAGTATAACGTATAATAAAATACATATCTGTTAAGATAGTGAGATAAAGCATTTTTATGTGATAGGGTAGACGAGAAATGTTCTTGTTTTCACTAACCCCGTCTTCTTAATTATTTTGCGTCACCAGGGGAGTTACAAAATATAGCCCCTTTTCCGTGTCCCGTTTGATATATAAGGCAGGTAAGGGTACGGGAATAATTTCTCCTCCTTAGACAGCCCAATACACTCATGAGCTAGTTAAGGAGTATAATTTATTTGTTTATTTGCTGTCAGGCAATGTGTAGGCCCATTAAAAACAGTTTTTACTTCTAAATAAAACTTAATATATGTATTTATATTCTAACTAATATTTTATTATTATTAGTAAATTCTTATTTTACACGTATGATGACGTCTGCAAACATGTAAAACCACAAAAACAGTATAACTACCTCTCGTTGTTCAAACTTGATACAGTGAAATAATGTTTGGACCATAACGTCAACATGCAACATAATATGTACACTGTGACTAAACTCTTTTTATGCTACAGTAATAGACTCCTGATGAGAATTTCAAATGCCCATTAAAAACTTTTATATTACAGTATACCTACCGGCGCTGTTGAATTAAGCGCTTGCCAACATATTTTGCGCTTTATTTTATATGTAAGAAGATTATATTATATCCTGATGATAACTTTAAATGCCTACTAATTACTCAGCAAATGTAAAAAAATGTCTTCTTTGTTTAGTTTCAATCATACTAATGAAAATCTCCCGCTGAAACTCCCTTTAAAATCTAATTCAAAGAGCACGACGTTCCCCTGAGCTTAAATTAATTAGCTAAGTAGATAGTTAGCCGGTGACGCTCTAGATAGTAATGTTTTCTACTCAGAAAGGTAAGTAGGGAGTAAGTTTCTCACTGTGGGTAAGTTTATCGGAAGAATGTTGGAAGTTTCTGCTTGAGAAAGTTCGCTTATGTATTAGCCGTTGGTCAATGCTATAGGTATTTGTAACTTACAAAGGTGCAATCGCATATTATATAACAATACATGAGCATTACAACTAGCGTGAATAATATGGTACCTATTTATATCTCTCGTTACCATCACCATTATCCATGTGGCTTTTATAAACCCATTTGTTTTAATTTGGTTCCAGTGATTCCATTTAAATGAGTTTTTCACAAAAGGTTGTTATCCAGGAAATAATGTTCATAACTCCTAATAACCAGTTAGAAATCTGAAAAAGAAAAATAAAGATATACGCTCGCTCCCTGTTTCCATTATTAGAACGATCTAAAAGGCCCAATATAATTCCGGGGTCGTTTGGAAACATGGGAACTCCAAGGTTGTTTCAAACTACTCCGAACTACGTACAGCTGTGGGGCACAGGTGTCAGTCACTATTCTCGCAATTAAATTACTTCATCGCATATAATAGGGTTGGATTGTTCCTTGCCGGAAAGCCATCGATGATAGTAGATGACTTTAAGATAAAAATTATCAGGTTATCTATACTAATATGTATAATAAAGCTGAAGAGTTGGTTTTTTTGAATGCTCAAATATCACGAACTTCTCCATATATTCGATAAGCCATTTGTCAAGGATTTATAGATATAGTATAGCACTATGTGTTCGGAAACCGAATTCCACGGCAAACTGAGGCACGGGCGGCCGCTAGCCTGAAAGATAAGCTAACATATTATTTATTTGGGCATTATTATGTCAACCACACCAAGATGCCAAGTTAGTTACCTAACACTTAGTCAAAGATCGTGAAACAGGTGGTTTTTGTTTGAACTTTCAATAATGTGCAAGAGAAAAGTTTTGAATGGCTAATACTTTGTGAAGTGGAAGTGGCAATTAAGCTTGGGCCTGTCATTGAGTCGATTGCTCGATTTCAATAATAGAGGCCTTTACCCTTCAGTGAGGCTCAACTGTAGAACATGATTGGAGACAGAATCTTCTGCTATTAGTTTAAGAACACACTGGGCTAAAATTACTCGACCAAAGTTTGACGGTAATGCATTTTCTATACAAAATTACGCGACGTAATTTCGGCATAGTGTGTCGTCTTCCATTTTAAATTAATTGCAGGCGTAGTCACGCCGAACTTCAGGCGCGTTTATTCCGCCTAGTGTGTTTCTATACCTACTTAAAGTTCAAGAACTATTTTATAGACTTTTGACCAGCAGGAAAACCGAAATAGTATAATTTTATCCGAGTACCAAAAGCTTATGAATGAATGAATATAAATAAAGCCCATGCAAATGACCAAATATATTTGACCCATAAGTTTCATTGCTCGTTTCTGTTACAAATTGTCCAAAAACCTCTCATTTCATACTTCAAGTGCCATCGTCCGCCCAAGT
The DNA here is from genome assembly GCA_958496325.1 of Nomophila noctuella. Lineage (NCBI taxonomy): Eukaryota > Metazoa > Arthropoda > Insecta > Lepidoptera > Crambidae > Nomophila > Nomophila noctuella. Next base: position 5,773,565 of record OY292487.1, on the reverse strand, counting down.
TTTTCAATGTTTTGGGTAACATTGAATATATTAGGATAAGGTCCTTGGGTTCAGCTACTTAGGAAAAGTTAGATTTGTTTGAAATTCTCATTTTTATTCCACTTGTGAAGACTTAGTGGGGACGGCTCAAATGTTTTAAGCTGTGGAAATACAATTAGAGTCTGAAAAGATCAGGAGATTCCAAGATACGTTTATTTTTGTACTTTTAATAGTGAATTGCACCTAATGTTGTTGTGCAAATGCTGAAGAAATGCGATTTGTTATTCAGCCTTGATAATTTTATATATGTTTCAAAATTAATTTCCTTAGCAACAGCATGAGGCTAGTTGGTAAAGGAAACAAAATCCCATTGAAAAACTCCGGCACTCTCCAACGCAAAGGAGACAATCGTTTTTGTATGGAGAGTTAGGCCCACATAAAATTTTAGCGTTTATTTACGAAATAGGTATCAATTTATTCCTTATAATCTCCAGATTATAGTGGTACTATCACTTTTTCATATTTAAACCGGAATCGTTAGAAATAAGATGTGAAAATATATATTAACCTCATAAACTAATCTGTCTATTTGCTTTCCTGACATTCAATGCCTGAACCGTGAAGACTTACACATAAGGGCGATTTTCCATTATGTTTTTCCTATGTATCAGAAGTAAAAGCAATTTATTATGACTAGTGGCCGCCTGTGGCTCTGTCCGCGTGGAATAAGGTTTTTGCACAAATAGTCTTAAACTATAGCTTAACATTTTTTAGTTTAAGCCTGGCTCGACTAATGGATGATCCAACGCAAAAATATTTTTTCAATTGGAACCAGCTGTTCCTGATAGTAGCGTGTTCAAACAAACAAACAAACTACAGCTTTTTTTCAATTATATAGTAAAACCATTATTGACAGTTGACAGACAGAAGGTTTCTTACATTTGTATTCTGTTTTTAAATAAAATTAAAATCCGGCAATAGACTAGCACTTGCGTTCCGTTATACGGATTTTTTTGTATTGTTTATTTTAATTATTTTATTTCATTAATTAAATGATTAAAAGTCACTACCAATCACCGCCTTGGATAAAAATTGGCATGAAAACCGTTCCAAAAGTAAATTGCGTCTCCTTTATGTTCGATTTCAGGTGTTTTAATTTAATTCTATTGATAAAAACCTTTTTTCCTTCAGTTATCTGTATGTCAGCCATTGTTTACTAATCTTTGGACAGATTTTTTACGGATATAATCAAAATAAGGCTTTTTATTTTGGTTTTATGACTCCGGTTTCGTTTGAAATTCACTTCAATTGCAAAATTCATAAAAAAAATATAAATTTTTAACATAGTTCTCTTTCTCTTAAACGTTACCGATTGTTGGCGGGCCCAAAAACAACTGTCTACTTTTACTTACACTAAGTATTCAATTTAAAGTAGTTTTTTATTTAAACTACACACTTGGGTTTATTTTGTGAAATTTTCTCATTATTCTTGAAATAAATTGAAATGTGACAACAGTCCAGTTACTTCCGTCAACAAAACCTGTGCTCGCGAAACTAAACAAATGACGCTTAAAATACCCATGCGGTTGCTTTAAATTATGGGAGAGAGCACAAATTGAGCCCCAGGTACTGCAGACTAACTTGAACATGATTTAGGAGCCATAACTCGACGTGTACCTTGTTCGTATATTGTAGTACAGTGTAGAAATAATAACAGTAGGTTTTCCTTTTAGAGAAAAGAATGAAAGAGTATAAGTTTTGAAAAGGAAAATAGATTTACGGATCAAGTAAACTAGACAGAAATGTGTTACAAAGAAAAAAAAAACATAGGAATGGGATGATTCTCAATTCATGCTTATCATTTACTATCCTAATTGTTTAATGTCTATTTTTTTAAGCCAAAATATGATTATAAGAGTATATTTTAAAATAAGGTTCACTTTCAACAATATACAAATATACATATAAAACAGTTTCATTTTTATAAAATAAAATAACGAACTAAAGAAAATGAGAGAGCTTTCACAGAGTTGTTTTAAAGACACAGCTAGCTAGCAATATCCAGCCATGCCAACTTGTGGATTCCTGAATTTAATGGCCATATTCTAGTAGTATACTGCCGTTTGTTCCGTCATGGCAGTATTTAGCGGCGCGCGAGTGAATTTATGATAACTAGCATCCGTCCGACACACATCAGTAATAACTTGTAACTTGTGCCATTTCGTGCATGCTCACGTTAATCGGTAAATCTTAAAGACAATATCCTGTGAGTTCACTCGTATATTAAGACTAGCCACATACCCCGGCTAAGTACGGGCTCAACTAAAATTGTCCGTGGTTTTCTTCTATCCCAACTAATAAATGCGAAAGTAACTCTGTCTGTCTGTCTGTTACGCTTTCCCGCTTAAACCTCGCAACCGATTTTGATGAAATTTGGTACAGACAATCTTTAGACCCTGAGACAGAACATAGGCTACTTTTTATTTCGAAAAAAAGAAATCCACGCGGACGGAGTCGCGGGCGGCCGCTATATTATTATACATGTATTACACTATATTATTATTCCTCTGGAATCACTCTTTCTGATAAAAGAACCGCAAGACTATCGGTTTTGTAGTTTTAAAGAGTTAAGCTTTGGACTATGTAGTGATTTCCAGATTCTTGTGACTTACAGTGCCTGCTTATAATTTCGTGAAATATTAATGTAGATGTAAATAGGCCGTTCTATCAACAATGCTTTCATTAGTCTGTGTTGACAGCAGAACATTAAAGGAATTATGCGTTGTTTGTTGTTTGTTCGTCGCGCTTCGTCCGATTGTTATTTTTCGTATATTCCATCTACCTGTGGGAAAATGATTTCGCTTGCGTCTTAGTCCTTTTCTCATACTTATTCAGTAGTGTGTTACATTTTCTTTTAGAAATAAAAACATAATCCCAGAGTAATTAAGAAATATTGTAGTTCAAACTTCTCAAATATATTCTAATAGCTGTTTTAACTGTACAGTTTGTAAATGACTGGAAATAAGTACGAGTGGGTTAAACTGGCCAGTACTTTACCTCCGTTAAGTAACTTGGTCACTTGAAACATTATTGAATAAAGCTGTGAATATTATGAGCTCAGATAGATGCTCCATAAGTCACGTTTGATTGTCTCCACCGAACCGTCAAAAATTAACTTAACTTTTCACTTAAGCCTGTTTCTATCTCAGTCTCTCTCAACAGAAGACGAGGGCTACGCGATATTAACGTCAACCCACTTGACAGTTCAGACGGCAGGAGTACGTGCGTCTGCTATCTTGCTCTATCAAACGAGATTCATAATAAGAAAAATAAAGGATAGCATAACTGTCCAATTATTCTTTGCATCGATTGATATTCATTAATCTGAGATTATGAACAACGAAAGCCGAGATTTACGCACCGCATGTTGGCGGGTCGGATTTACGATGACCCACGCATATCGTGAACAATTCGCTAGTAACGTATTTACTTGCAGTAAATCTCTCAGACAATATCCAATATGATGAAGTGTGTATAGCTCTACACAACGTCAATACGAAGTTGCGTATTATCGACAACGAAAGGACAGCAAACTATCCCGAACCTACCCGGTAGATAATACCGCATGCACTCGGGTCGGATTTACGACTACCCACGCATGTCGGGAACAATATCCGATGTGATGAGGTTTCCATAGCTACTTTAACCATTTTTATCTTAAAATTAATTCAACATAATATAATGAAGTTTTGTATTGTCGAGAGCGAAAGGTCAGCAAACAAACCAGTACAGAACCCGCAGATTTATATACCGTATGCATGCGGGTCGTATTTAGGATGACTTACGCATATCGGAACAACTTGCTAGCAACGCACTTGCAGTAAATCTCTCAGACAAAATGCGATGTGATGAAGTTTCCATAGATTTTTTCACCATTATTTTCATGCAATTAATTCAAAATAATATTGTGAAATTGTGTTTTAACCACAACACAAGGGAGGCAAACTAGCATGTACCTTCCCCGTAGATTATACGGCATGCACGCGGGTCGGATTTACGATGACCCACGCATATCGGGAACAACTCGCTAGCAACGTATGTACTTGCAGTAAATCTCTCAGACAATATCCGATGTGATGAGGTCGGGTTCAGCCGCGGCGAACGACCCAATCAAGAGCCGTTGTTACAGCGTCTTCCCTGAGTTTTCTGCCTCTTTTTTTGTCTTATTATTTGTTATTCAGTGCCGGAGGGCGAACTCCCGAATTCGTTCTGCGAGTCAATTTTGGCACAAACTTTCTGTAATACTGTTAGGTTTTGTGTTTGTGTTATTATAGAAGTCGCACGCAACAGATCTGGGGATCACCTACGTCCACGAGTGAACTGTTATAGACTTGCCGCTTCCGGCCCTTTTTTTTCGACAATGGCGGCCGATCTTACGGTCAAAATCAAAATCAAAAATATCTTGGAATTAAAACATTTGAATAATATAATTTGAAACATCTGAATAAATACATTATATTGATATGTTAACATACTAATATTCATCTACCTACATTTTTTATGAAACTGCCAAAATTGCTATGGCGCTAACCACTGCGCCATCGAGCTCCTCTAAGTTTATGACGATGGCGAAATGACATCAAGTTGGACTGATTTATTAATTGGAATTAAACACTCATCTTGAGATTGTTGCATATCTTGTGAAACAATGGATATTAAACCCGTCAGTCGAGTAAAGAAATAACGAAAAAGGAATGTCACAGATACAAATCCAACGTCTCATGATACCAAAGTTTAGCCTTTCTCATAACATTAAAGTCTGTAAATAGGCTTTAAGGTTCTGGCATTGCTGAAATGTTCGATACAACACACGATTTGTTATAGTCAAAGTTGGCAGGCTATTACAAGATTCGAATGGCTGTTGGTGCCGAGTTTCAGTAATGTCAGTATACTAGACTCAATTCGGAGATGTAATCTCAGTTTTATCAAATCGCGCAAAGTTTCACGGCCGTTGATACTGTTGGTAACGTGAGAAGTAATGATGGTAAAGGCTAAAATTTATAAGTAGATGTATTTTCCCAATGGCCAAAGAAGAGGAGTGATTTTGATTATATAGGACTAGTTTCTACCCACGGTTTGGCCCGTGTTATCAAGATTTCTGTTTTATCCCATGGGAGCCAGTAATCTGGGAAAGTATCCAAACACCTAAGTCAGCCCATACCCTGCCTGTTGACCAGAAATCAAAATCCGTTCAGTATTTTCAGCGTGATTGACGGGTAAACATCCAATCAAACAAACTTTCATATTGATTTATTAGTATGATATCTTGCTTCAATGTAAAAGAGTAGAAGCAATATGACTATCTACTTGTAGGTATATATAAGTCCCTCTTAGGAGAAAACGCCTCCACCTTTCAGAAGACTAATAGAGTGAAACACTTAACAGACAGTAGTATATTTTAAATCTGGGAGAAAAACCAGTAATAAAGAAAGGAAACTACTGCCTTTTTAAAGTCATATCAGGCTATGGGTGCCACCGGCATTTACCATCACCTAATCTTACAACAAATTTAAAAGCTCCATACTAATTTGTAAAACAAGAATAGGTACTGTTAACATCTATAAACAAACAACAGTGCGACAAAGCTTGTACCGAACTTTAACGAGATAACAAACAAACTTTTTAACAGAAGCGGGAAATTAGTTTACGTAGAACACTTAATCCACCTCATTATTAGCGCTGGGGAAAACAAAACTTTATCACAAAAGCCTCGTCTTTAGATTATTAGGTTATTTAGGTCTGTTTTAGGTTATTTGACTAACATCATTGTTCGATGTTTGTGATTGGTGCTGGAATTAACTTATACAAATATAAATAATGATAAGATAAGTATCACTTCAAGTGTACATGATACAAGAAATAGTTAAAAAAATTGAGGTCTTTATTATTTATCAAGAAAACTCAGTGTAAGCCAAGTTTTACTGATGTAAGTGTAGAGTAAGAAGCTATCGATCTCGCAAGAGAAAAGAAGACTCTGTGTTAAGAAGCTTAAGCACTTGTATTACAGAAATCAGAATCAACAGTGGTAAAATATACTAAAATAGAACCATATACCACCCAGACTGGGACAAACAGACATGTTCAGGCACACAAAAGTTTGTTCTGTGCAGGGATCGAACCCGGGACCCCTTGGTCTAATAGGCAAGTTCTTGGCCATAGCACCAAGCGGGTCTTCAACTTTCAAATGTTATTTTGTTCTTTGAACATCTTGAGCAAATAATAAACAACCTGTCTGATATTTCTGAAATGTAAGAATTGCTTAATTTGCTCTATTATAAATATGTAAGAGCCAAGTAAACAACATTGTATTAACAGCCGCGTCTTGTCTACGTGTTTACGAGGTTATTTTATGAAAGCGAGATGATTTATTCTGAATGTTTGTTACGCATTGTTTTCACGTCTTGGATGTTTTCGACTACTCTATATTATAAAATTGACTTCAAAATAATTAAAGTCAGGATACCTGACCGTATTTTGATGTAAAATGTTAAAGTTATCTGTTTTTGTAATATAGGAATTGAATAGCTGAATAATTTTATACGGAAATCATATTTAAAAACACACCATGCAGATGACATTGATATTAAAAATTTTGTTGTTTTAGTGGAAAACCTATATTTATAAATGCTTTAAGGACCATTATCATTGTCCACATGGACACTGAGAATACCCGAACCCGAATTAAATAAATAAAACCAACCTTAATAACCCTTCTATTGTTATAAAACCGAAGAATGGACAAAACCTCAGCCATAAACCTGCCAGGGCCGGCAATAATATCGAGCAGAATCGACTCGGAGATTACGTTAATGGCAGAAATGGCATTGAAAGCAATTATGAGTCCAAGTTGAGCACCCAATTTTTGAGCACCCATAACTTATAAGCAATTTTTTTTTATCTCGGGAAATGCTTTTACGCATTCCCTCTGCCTTGGGAAGCAATGAAGGTTATGGAACGTTTGGAAGAACCAGTGTAGTTACTAAAACCACAAAGGTCGCAGTGGTCACGATTGAGTGGGGGTGTGCTTGAGATCTGGTTAGGGCTCTGTCCACACACACACCCTCGCGTTGACGTTTTTGTAACTTATAAGCACCTGGCCTAGTCCACTTCTAGCACCTATTAATAGTAATACCTTGCCAAAAATATGAAATCAAACTACCAAGAATATCAATCGGTGCTCATAATGGACTTGGTTAGGTGCTCAAGTTGCGATCGCTCAAAAATTGGGTGCTCAAAATGGAGTGCCAAGAAATTATGTGGACAATTTTACCATTTTACGTTCGGTGCTGAAGATAATTCCGTGTGTTTTTCTTGTTGTTTTAGGCGAGCACACACTCCTCTGTGGAAGCGTAGCCAAACATTCGGAACACAAATGTTTATTTTGTCTTTTTCTTCGGCGACTGACCGCCGCGTTTGCAGAACATGCCGAGAAAGTTAGATAAATGTGTTTGAATTCAAGCTCTTTTTATAACAAAGAGTGAATTATACATATACATTTATCGTTGGAATTCATATTCAAATTATGAATTCAAAGATAATATTTATTTATTAAGTCTGTTTGATGACTAAGGAAAGTAATTACAATCAATAATTAGGGAAAACCCTACCCTCTCAGGAATCTTCAAGGCTCCATATCTTTCGGTAAAATTTGTTATTCATTATTTATGCGACTTTCAAATGTAGTTAAACACAAAACTACCCGAATTTAAACTGGATATTTGATTTGTTTACGCATTCGGGACCAAACAATTTTGTCGTCCCATTTAAGTTATCCGAAACAAAGAAATTTGGTATTCAGTGCTTCTAAAAACTACTTTACTCCATTACCTACAGAAAAAATATATATATAACGATCCGTCGAATTCCTTTGCAAGCCACAAAATATTATTACCACATATATTGAGCTTAATCTCACATGAATGAAATCCCAAAAGCATTCATTGCATCTTGCGGACCGGTACAACAGTTTCCTGTGGAAAATACAAGCGAAAATCGCTTGGCGAAATCGGGTTTTCGCGGAGGAAGTTCCACTGGGATCAAAGGCTGTGTGCAAGCAATTTTCGCCAAAAATTGGTCAATGGTGTACTGTACTCCGAGCTCTAGGGACGGGGTTACTGGGTCATACCGAGAGCCCTCACGGCCCGTGAATTAAGCCTTCCCGTCCGTCAGTCAGTACACCCACTTTAATGTTTTAATTAATTTTATTCTCTGAATGGTGTCGGGATGAATATGGTGTAGAAAGAGTACGCGAAACGGCAACTAATTGCTATGTAAATTGTTTTTGTCAACGTCTCATGCGTCGCTGATTATTTAAAATGAGAGTTGTAACTTTTGGGACCGAGATCTAAATGAGTACCTACTGCGATATTTTATACAAATAAATGTCCCTCTGGTTAAAAGTTATTTGTCGGTATTCGTTTCCTTCTTCCATAATTAATTTAACACTGATTATTGGCCAATAGAATATGATCTTCAAAGCCAGCTTATCAGATAAATTTTATACATATTATAAAGGGCGGTCGCCCGCTACTTCGTCCGCGTGGATTACAGATCCCATTTATTTGCAATAAAATATAGCCTATGTTCTTTCTCAAGATTAACAGACGGACAGACGGAAGTATTTTCGCATATATAATATTAGTAGGGTTTAACATTATGAAATATACATTGTATGTAGTACGATATCTTTCAAAAAATTTCAATAATAATTATATTGATAGCAGTAATCGCTTACCATAATTAAATATACCACATCGTCACCTATCACATAATAATATCTAACGCACGACGAAGGTACCTAAATCTCATTACTGACTATCCATACGCACTGACGACTTTAGATGAAAGTTTCCAAGTTTTTGCGATCATTCTCATATGTAGTAGACTCGACCTTCACGCCACCCAACCCCCTTTTAGTCATAAGATATATGTATGTATGTATGTAAGCCTGCGGGTATAAATTGTCATGTTTATTTTCATTTTATGTTAAACAAAATATTCATGAGAACTGTAAATGTTGTCAAAACTACTGTTACGTCCAGATAACACAAAGAGCCTCTGTCAAATAACTTATTCCCTAAAGCGAAAGGGAAATTTTCTTATGTTAATTTGTATATTATATGTTGTGCCATATTTTGTGGCAGGCCTGCCATTTTTACGTTTCAGGACCGCAGTAAATAATAATCTGATGGCATTTTGTGCAGAGTACATTTTTTTGTGGGCTCAATATCTGTTATGACCAATTTACAGTGGTTTTTACAATCAAAGTAGACAGAAAAAAAGATCCTTTTTTGTGTCATCAATACTTTTAATGATGTAAGACCCCATTGAATCGATTGTTATTTGGACTTTCGGGACCAGTACAGGAATCTTTGGATTTCTGTTCTATTTCATCATTTTACAGTGATATCCATATTTGCTACTTTATGAAATAATATTTTTTTATTCTTGTTCTGGTGGCCTACAAATGGTCACATTTTTATTTTATACACGTATTTAGGTCCCAAAAGAAATGTTTTTCTTGGCCGTACCAATGGAGCTATTAAAGGACTAGCAGAATTTTCCTTTCACGAATTATTTATGTTACCGCTATAGATTACACATTCAGGACGTATCTGTATTAAAATATATCGCCATTAAATTATAATAATGGGCATTGCGGTTATATTCTACGTGGTATGAGTAAATTGTGTGTGGGAGTATTGAAATATTTTAATCGGAATGTGTCGGCATATTCATAAACCCGGTGCTGGATAAAGCGGCTTTTATTAAAATAAAATCTGATGGTTTAATTTTAATTATGAAAGCATTTTCTAAATTCAGTTTGTTTATTAAATCTACCAATCAAATAGGATTTATATGAATATTATTTAAAGTTTCGATAACAGTTTTTTTGGATTAACGTCATGATTGTTATCTCCACGTCGAGTAGTAAAACCTCCGCAGACTGGCCGCAATTAAAAAGTAAAACAAGGATGAGCACGGACACTGTTCCATTTTTGAATTCCGCGCGTCAATTGTTTTTTCTTTGTTCCCCTTGTTATCGCCTTACCTGCTGAACATATTTTTACCATATTTATGAAATAAGTGCTTACTCATCCACAGCCACCTAAAAATATAAAACAGTGAATTAAAACATTATTTTTCTTTTTCAGAATTACCGCGTACTCCGAAAACTCACAACGGACTAAATAGAAAAGTGGTGCAACATATAAAAACGAAAGGGTAAACTATTGACATAAACTAAAATAAAAACAATTCAGTGTCGGCATTTGTGATGTCAGTGAATAACAACGTGATTGGTGCAAAAATGCAGTGGGCAGGTGGGGGGAATGCAGGCGAGCTGATTGGCTGTCGCAGTGATTCATTGCATTCGTATCGCATCTCTCATTGAAGTCGGACGTCTAGACTGTCAAAATGTCGGCAGGTAAAGTTATAGGTGATTTATCTTGATGTTACATTATTATATTTGTAGCTACACATAAAAATCTTAGATGCTTTAGCGCAAAAAATTTTAAATGCAAGTATTTGATTTTATTTGCATGTTCAAGTTTATATTTTATTTATCCAAGCTTATAATTCTATGCTTAGATACTTGTAAAGATAAAAGTTTGTTCTTATTTTATCACACAATAAATATCGGGATATATTTGCCGAGCAAAATAACTCTCGTAAGAACTAATTAATATCTAGGCTAAAACTAAAGTAGATATTAAGGCCAGATCATAAGCCGCAATTAATTCAGAAAGTAACTTCAGAACTCTGCTCAAAGTTGAGAACACTTACAAATATTCGTCGTAATAATCTCGGCTTTACATGAACCGCGATTGTGAGAAAATTTTAGGAAGTTAATGAAAGGTTTGGAAATTATGTTCCAACCGCTGTTTACTTCTTCCGTGTAATTCCAAACACAATTACGGTTCGTTTGTCAGTTTCTAAATTGTTTTAAATTAGACCACACGTAGAACTCGCGGTTGCAAATAAATAACAAGCTCGGAAACGTTCGCTTCTAATGAGTATCCGTAATAATTTTGGTGACGAAGAAGAACGTTGTAAGATCTAACGTACCACTCCGAATTATTTCAAAGAGAATCGTGATTATGCATAAAGTTATGGCGCTTGCTATTCCATCATTCGTCAAGTCATATTTTCATCTTTAAAATAAAAGTGATTTTCTGATCTCGCACGAATTCCTGCTTAATGAGCTCATTTCACCTTTTTTTTTTGGCGGATTGATTTTATTTTGGCTGCTGTCGATTTGCTTTTTCTCTTCTTTTGAGTAACACTTGAAAGGCCCATGTAATTTTTTAAACTCTTCAAAAGCTTTTCCTTTTCTTTTACTGGCAATTTTTTATAATGCACATATGTTATGATAGTCCAGTAATTTTAGCAATTTTTATCCACGATCTGCGGAATAATTCCTAGTGAGCTGAATTTTTGTATACACCTTTATTATGATATTGTAATGATGATGTGAAAAATCGACATTGATATCATGCCGGCTAAAAAAGTTATAGGGGTCAAAACGTCACAAAAATCAGTTTTTCGCAAATATCTCGTGATCTATTGCTCAGAGGTCAATAATGGTTTCACAAAAGTTGTTCGTCGTAAAATTGTCTACAAAAAAGATCTATTGCATTTTTCTGTAGAATTAACCGTTTTTGAAATAGAGACTAGAATGCACTGACATATGGTATTGTATACCGTACGGCGCTTACCGAGGCATAAACCCTATTGTTTGTTTTTTTCCCTTTTTTGAGTGTGTGTTTTTTGTTAGTATGATGTTCTACATATAGAAATATAAAAGACTTGAAATACTAGTACAGTCAGGAAAATAGGAATATCAACTATAAAAAACTTAGTGGCAATTTTTTTGTCACTTTATAACTCAAGAACGAGCTCACCGATCAAAACCAAATTTTCAGGGTTCGTACAGACTATTTAGTAGATGGTTTATGTGAAGTTTGAACAAAATCGGTCGCTTCACTTTATACGTAGCGAAGCACGTACCGGGCCGCTAGTAATGATATAGATATGCTATGTCCAGTGACGTTTGGACCCCTATAACTTTTTTAGCCGGCACGATATCAATGTCGATTTTTCACATCTTCATCACAATATCATAATAAAGGCGTATACAAAAATTCAGTCTACTAGGATTTTTTTCGCAGATCGTGGATCAAAATTGTTTAAATTCACATTGCATATCTATATCATTACTAGCGGCCCGGTACGTGCTTCGCTACGTATAAAAAAAACGACCGATTTTGTTGAAACTTCACATAAAACATCTACTAAATAGTCTGTACAAACCCTGAAAATTTGGTATGGATCGGTGAGCCCGTTCTTGAGTTATAAAGTGACAAAAAAAATTGCCACTTAATTTTTTAAAGTTGATATTCCTATTTTCCTGACTGTACTCGTATTACAAGTCCTTTATATTTCTATATGTAGAACATCATACTAACTAAAAACACAAACAAAAAAGGGAAAAAACAAACAATAGGGTTTATGCCTCGGTATGCGCCGTACGGTATACAATACCATATGTGAGTGCATTCTAGTCTCTATTTCAAAAACGGTGAATTCTACAGAAAAATGCAGGAGATCTTTTTTGTAGACAATTTTACGACGAACAACTTTTGTGAAACCATTATTGACCTCTGAGCAATAGATCGCGAGATATTTGCGAAAAACTGATTTTCATGACGTTTGGACCCCTATAACTTTTTTAGCCGGCACGATATCAATGTCGATTTTTCACATCTTCATCACAATATCATAATAAAGGCGTATACAAAAATTCAGTCTACTAGGATTTTTTTCGCAGATCGTGGATCAAAATTGTTTAAATTCACATTGCATATCTATATCATTACTAGCGGCCCGGTACGTGCTTCGCTACGTATAAAAAAAACGACCGATTTTGTTGAAACTTCACATAAAACATCTACTAAATAGTCTGTACAAACCCTGAAAATTTGGTATGGATCGGTGAGCCCGTTCTTGAGTTATAAAGTGACAAAAAAAATTGCCACTTAATTTTTTAAAGTTGATATTCCTATTTTCCTGACTGTACTCGTATTACAAGTCCTTTATATTTCTATATGTAGAACATCATACTAACTAAAAACACAAACAAAAAAGGGAAAAAACAAACAATAGGGTTTATGCCTCGGTATGCGCCGTACGGTATACAATACCATATGTGAGTGCATTCTAGTCTCTATTTCAAAAACGGTTAATTCTACAGAAAAATGCAGGAGATCTTTTTTGTAGACAATTTTACGACGAACAACTTTTGTGAAACCATTATTGACCTCTGAGCAATAGATCGCGAGATATTTGCGAAAAACTGATTTTCATGACGTTTGGACCCCTATAACTTTTTTAGCCGGCACGATATCAATGTCGATTTTTCACATCATCATCACAACATCATAACAAAGGTGTATACAAAAATTCAGCTCACTAGGAATTATTCCGCAGATAAAATCTAAAATTCCTGGACTATGACGCTTATTATGTAGCATAAGCGAGCAGAAAGTTTTTTTACAATTCAAGCGATTTTAATTTTGAATAACCTCACTTTTCTCTCCAGGTTCGGCAGTCGCCATGATTGGCGCGAACCTCAGGTTCGGGTCGGCTGGCGCGACCAACTCGACCATTCTCAACAACACGCGCCTCTGCCCGCCAGGCGGCGCTGCGAGCGCTGCAGCGCTGCTAGCGCTGTCCGGACTCGGCATGTCTGCTAACTTAGCGCTCATGACTGTTATATTGAGCAAGAAACAGTTGAGGAGGTGAGTTACTACATTATCTTTGTTATGTGGACTCACCCTTGTAGGTTGAAGCAGCACTGCCTGCGGTAGCACTGTTTGGACTAGGCATGTCCGCTAACATACCAACTAATGACTATGTCCCCAGCATAACAAACCTAACAGTTGATGTAAGTCTACAAACAAAATTGTTTCCATCGTATTCTGACAAACAGAACTAATATTTAGTATCGGATGGATGAAACAAAGAATACGCACAACACAACAATGTTACAATGCAATCGGATCTATTTGGGGCAAAATACTTCTCAATACGAGAATAGCATGACGTAATAACCAGGAATATTGCCACGCGTACAGTCGTACACGTTATACTAATGATATAGCTACAAGATAGCTATAAGCTACCAGCTGTATAATCTGGACACCAACCTGCCTGTGCCTGCCTACGATGGTTACTAGGATCATAACCTAACTTCTAGAGTAGGTCTACATCCACCAATGGACTACAATAGTAGCCATTAAAGCGGCACGCTTTCTATGTCGGGTCGGATCAAATTACCAAATATTTTAGACAACATAAGCTATATTCTTACCCTGTCTCACGCGGCTTCAACGTGACACGTGGAAGCTATAACATAAGTTATTACGTCATACCATCGATCGAGGGAAGCATGGTGATTCGGCACGAGTCCCCTGCATAACCAAACTTTGGTTTCGGCAACGCAAACTTGGATGATCCAATTTATCGCGTAGTTGTTTGTGATTTCAGTCTCGGCAGAGAAGCCAGAGAGTCTGATACATTTACTACACGAACGAATTTTTTCTCGACTTTATTAACCGACATTTTTAATCATATTATTTTGTTACGATTGGTTGTCCGTTTGATTATAGGGATATCTCGTTATCTTGTTTTGCAATTTTTTTCTTATTTCACCAATATATTACATGTATTATTCATCACCTTTATCCGAGTGACTCTAGTTGTAGGCTTGTATAAACCGTAGCGTTATAGAAAAAAAAGTTCCATTCGGTCCTTTTCCAAAATGGCTTAGCGATATAAAACTTATATTTTGAGTTCATTTTCTAGGATTTCGAATTGTTGATTCAGCTACCAGATACTGAGTAACTTTTCCCCAATAAGCGAAATGTACTACGTGTTCGCAAAACACCCATTCCCATTCAAACGTTATTGAACCCTTGAATACTACATTATTCAATACAATAACAAGCCAGTGTTACTTTCCTGAATCATTTCTTATCCACTGACACAGCGGAATCTGAGACGTGACACGTCCTGACACTCGATGGTACTTATACAGTGCGCGCAAGTAAAGTTGGCTGGACTGATGTATGTGGCTAAGCAGATGCAATATTTCGGGAATTAAAACTTTAGTTGGTTAATTTGTTCATTCACAAATATCTACACTGATGTTTCGGGTATTTGAACTTATTAGTTTACCAATAGCACATAATACTAACTATTAGAATCTAGCCATCATTTAGGTTATCATGGCTTGTAATCCAATACA
This sequence comes from Nomophila noctuella, assembly GCA_958496325.1. Lineage (NCBI taxonomy): Eukaryota > Metazoa > Arthropoda > Insecta > Lepidoptera > Crambidae > Nomophila > Nomophila noctuella. Next base: position 5,758,219 of record OY292487.1, on the reverse strand, counting down.
CAATAATTTACCACTTCGTCATCCAAATGATCAAGATTACAATAGTATCATCATCATTAGCCTACCACACCTGTCAACTTATGGTGATCGACTTCTCCAACTGTTCGCTCGATTCCAAGCCACCCCATCCAGATCAGAGGCCTGCAATATCTTGCAAATCGTCACTTACAATCGTCAATTATAGTCTAGCTACTACTAACTTCTAGTAACTTGAAGATAGCCAATTAGTTTCGAGTGTACTGTACGTCGTAACGTTGATCATAGACTGGCGTGAAATTCAGCTGAATGTATTCTGCATCACGGATATTGTGTTCCAGCTACGGATATTATGATAACAGGATAGTGGGAAGGCTTATCGTAATGCTTTACGGTTTTGATGGGAGCATAGATTGGATGTTTTATATTCTAATGTTCATATGTTCATATGGGGATAAATATTGAATAGGTGCCGTGGTGTCGGAGAAATGAAATAATTGCAATTTTCAAGGCCTTATAGTAAGGTTTTGCTAAATAAGTATGCGCACCCTTAATGATAAATATATCACAACATCACATACAATACTCTGAATACTTGTTAAGATGCAGCACTTGTGTTACAGACATCATAATCAACAGTGTAATTACAAATATACTTAAATAGATACATATAACACTCATACATATAACACTCAGACCAGGACAAATAGACATGTTCGTGCACACAAATGTTTGTCCTTGCAGGGATCGAACCCGCGACCTCTCGGTCTAATAGGCAAGTCAAATACATCAAGTGGGTTAACTTGACTGTAACAAATTCACGTTGTATTTTTTTTAAATAAAAGTCACTTAGGCAGACAGTATTGCTGGGTCCTTAAAATCAAGTCTTAACTGTTCTGTAGATAAAATACTTAACATTCTGAGGACTACAATAAATCAATCAACTAATCAAGTAAGAACGAAATTGGTTCCATCATATACTGTAACGTAAGCTGAAGCCAATTATATAATACGAGCTTAAGAAAGGAGTCAACCGAATAACATACCGCACTATATTTGATTGGTTCACCAATATCTCGGTACTTTCGGTCTCCGAGCGAGAGACAGATAAATCCTTATCTCATATGATTGCGCAATAAAACTTTCAACGTATTCCTAGACAATGACACGTCAGCAATCTGTTTTAAGATGCGTACAAGATCGTATACGACGGTTCAGAGATTCGACACAAATCTATTTTACATCGCGAAATTGATGACACAGTGTAAACGAGTTAGCAGTATGATTGAGTGTAAGCATAAAAGTGTAAACAAACGTTGAAATAAAATCTTAATTGCCTTGGCATAGCATTCGATGCGTATCTGAAGCAGGATGAAAGTTTTATAAGAAAGAGAGAACGTAGAAGAATATGTAAGAATATTCTCATACTCCCTGTATGTGAATGAGGTACTTTAAAGTCATGATATTTAAATAAAACACAATTAATTTTACCGATAACAATGGTTCTAAATCTACTACCTAATCTTTTTATTTAAAAGTCCGCTTATCTGATTTACTCGAACGTACCTAATGAGAAAATTGGATTACAAATTGTACCGTAACAAACTAATTTGTTGCAAGGCAAAAAAAAATATTACAAAATCTTACTGGTAAAGTTTTACTGGAATTATTTAGTTGGACGGTATTATTTACTTTTATGACGTCTGCTCGGTGGAATATTGAATCAGTTGGTTTATGAAGGCTTCGACCGGAGACTCCGATATATCAACAAAGTAAATCTTTCTAAATTGCTTTGGGTTCGATTAAACTTATTGAAGGTATATTTAAAGAAAAAAGCAGGATTTTTATAATTGGGAATTAATTCTACGATGCTGTTAAAGTTTTGGTGGTGAAAGATTTTTTTCTTTCACTTTCTTAGCAGTACAAAACGTGCAACATTTGTGTTCTAAAAAAACCTTGTAAATATCAATAAATAGGTCAAATATTTCAGTATTTTTTTTCCTTTTCTTTCTCTCTGGTTTTTATGAAGGAAATCAAAGCGTTGTTTTGAGTGCCCAGTTGAATATGTATTTGTACTATTGTGTACGAGTAATATTTACCTTGCTTTTTCCTTTGATTCCTTTTCACAAATCACAAATTTAAATCCACACTAACTGGGCCTTTTTATTTCCATTCAATGCTTTGTACAAACACGTACAATTTTGATGTATGAGAGATGTTTCCTAAGAACACATTTTAGAAATAAACTCCTTTGATTTACTTTCTAAGTAAGGGTGATTTTCTTTATATTAATGAAAATATTTTCAAGCCTTTAAGAGCTTCAATGGTCCCTTTCAAGGAGGTCTTTTAAAGCAATCACAAACTTTATAATTAATTGATGTAGTCTTTTGTTAATGTATTCTGAATTTTCGAGGTTTGTTACAATATACCTACCTACGTACTTTGTATATCTTACTTTCAACTAAATTAAGGAGTTATGAATACCTCATCAAAAGTTGATTTTAAATGATGTTGAAGTTCGTGTCTGTGCCTTTAATACGAAAATAAACATACGAATAGAGAACAATACCAAATAATAACAGCAATATGTTTAAATACAGGCATATCTGTAAAATATTACCGTCAGTTCTATGAATACGATTCGATCTTGAAGAACAGAACTTATCTGTACCTAAACTACAACCTAAATTAATAGGGAAGACTCTATAAAAACACATTAAAAATGAAGAACAACATCTTAAAGTGGAACTATATCTGAGGAATATCTCCGCCAGTCCTATTCCCGTCTTGTAAAGCCAGTGCATTAGTTATGTGTACAAACGATTCGGTCTGAGCTTCGTTTAGTTACAATGTAAGCTGGAACACAAGAAGAGCTACCATCTTTATGGACATTGATTTATTCCTTCAAATATGACTATGATTTATTCTTTCGCATATTGGATGGTCTGGGTTTAGGATGAGATTGACATTGAGATTGATTGATAGACACGGTACCTTATGATGTAACATGTTTTACAAATTGCATTTGTTTGAATTCGCAACAATGGATCTTATTACACTTGCTGAACATAAATAATAGCTTTTTAACATTATTGGAAATTGTTGCGCAATATTACAGTAATATAATATGTATTTCCCTTTAACGTTTACCCTTAAACATATCTTCATCCCAAGAAACATAATTTTAAAATATTTTACTGCTTTAATACACTTTAAAAATGGAGAATCTTCGAAATAGAGAAAGTTGATATTTTCTGAAGAATCTCTAACCAAAACTTTGGAGACACCTTAATTTAAGTATCAGACCAACTCGTTCATATCAACATAGTTTATCTGAACAGAGGAACATCTACCCGTACCATATATAACTTGTATCTATACTCTATACTAATATATAAAGCTGAAGAGTTTGTTTGTATGTTTGTTTGTTTGTTTGTTTGTTTGAACGCGCTAATCTCAGGAACTACTGGTCCGATTAGAAAAAATATTTTTGTGTTGGATAGTCCATTTGACGAGGAAGACTATTGGAAATCGAAATCCACGCGGACGGAGTCGCGGGCGGCCGCTAGTTGACTTTATAAGAAGCCAATAGAAACTGGTTCACAGACTGAGTGATCCAGAATGAGACGGTGATTTCTAAATGCCTGCCAAGAACACCTAACCGCATTCTATCGGCGTAATAATGCCACCTAGATTTTAAACCACGAAGGACGTTTTTATTTTCGGAATAACAGCATCGCGTCTGAACGCGAGAGGAAGCATTTAAAATTCACTGCGGAACGTCGGATTCAAGAACATTTTTCTCGCCGATTCATGTAAAATATTAATGAAGATTTATTAAAGTAGTAAGAAAATAATATCTAAAAAGCATTGTAGCATATTTCATTACGATTAAAAAAAGGTTAGTAGGTAAATCTAGAGCTAGTGAATAGAATTCTCGAGTTGTAGTCATTCATCTGGTGAATATTGTGTGTTGCATGAATGGAAGCGATGACAAACCAAAAATATTTTTTTTGGTTCTTTTGTTCTTGTCAGAACAGGCAAAGGGACAAATCTGTATATGATTTGCAGGACACCGTTGCAAGAAATTCTGTCCGTTTCGTATATAAGAGGTCTGCTTTTAGAGGTTTGCTTTTGTTTTTAAGTGTCTATTACAATATTGTTTTTTTTTTATATTGATTATTGATTATTGATTATTTTTTATTTATACAGTTATTTTATTTTTATTTTCTCAAATAAATTTTATGTGCTGTGTATGTTGATTTAATCTGAAATGTGATTTAATTTGTTATTTAATTTGATTTTGAAATGTATTTGTTTAAATTATTGTAGATATGACATTATTTGAGCGTGTATTATGGTCTATTTATTTATTTATTTATTTATTTATTTAATCTTTATTGTACTACACAAAATATTGTACAAAAGGCGGACTTAATGCCTCATGGCATTCTCTACCAGTCAACCTTAGGGCAAATCAGAAAGTGAAGTAGGTAGTGCTAATAAAAAAATAAATAAAAAAAAAACTATAGGTACATATACATATATACATACATATATTACTATACATATACAAAATAACTATACTTTACCTAAATAAATACATTATTAATAAATAATAGATGATGCATGTTAATTATTGGGATAGTTAGACGACGATTCAAAAGGATGCGCAAGGAAGTGCCTATGCACCAGAAACTTAAATGCTCGTCTACTCGGGGCCTGTCTAATACTTTCAGGGAGAGCGTTCCATAGTCTGATAGCTTTAAGTGTGAAAGAGTTCGCTACAAAACCGGAGCGGTGAGAGGGAGTGGCAAGCGTTAACCTGTTGGCAGATCGCAACTGCCGGTCATGTGTCGAACTTAGGAGTTGGAAGTTGGATTTAAGATAAAGAGGGGCGTTTGGGTCATTGAGAAGAGAATAAAGCGTGGAAAGGATTCTGGCATTGCGGCGAAGTGGAACAGGCAACCATTTAAGTTGAGTACGAAAGGAGGAGACGTGATCGTATTTTCGAAGATTGAAAATGAAACGTATGCCAGAGTTAACCAGCCGATCCAATTTGCTAAGAAGGTCAGAATTTAAATCAGAGGTACACACATCAGCGTAATCAATTAAGGGAAGTATAAGGGTTTGCACAAGGGTAATCTTAGTAGGGATAGGAAGAAAGTTCTTAAGTCTATAGAGAGCACGCAGAGAGGAGTTAACTTTACGGCAAACCTCATGAACGTGATTTGACCATCCAAGTGTGTTGTCGATATGCAAACCCAAGTCCTTGACACTGCTACAGAAAGGAATTGGGACACCCTCAAATAGAACTGGGGAAACGGAACCTACATCAAGCAAACGTATAAAATGATTACTGCCTACGATTATGGCTTGACACTTGTTTGGGTTGACCGCCACACCAAACCGGGCAGACCACGCCGCAATAGATTCTAAATCTTTGTTAAGGCCCGCAATAGCTAAGTCAACATCATTGATATGACATTGACGATACAGCTGAAGGTCGTCAGCATACAGGTGGTAAGAGGAATCAAGAAGGACAGTAATAGAGTTAATGAAGATAAACCGGTCCTTGTTGGTTGAAATAAATATATTCATTCATTCATTCATTCACTAACTGAGTGAACCTTACGGTCGTATTTCCCGCATCCCATTAAAAATGAGGATAAACCAAACATAAAAAATTTGGAACGCAATTTATATAGATAAATGGTTTCGTCGTCTTGTCTGAGGTGTCACTTTGGGAACGAAAGGGAATCTTGATCTCCCTTATATTTGATATATGGATAAAATGTCGCGGCATATCATCGCGATATCTTCGTATCACGATGCTCGGTTACTTTTCCTTTTTAGCTGGAATGTTATGGATATGAAATTTCGGATACGGATTGGATACGAATAAATGAATGATTATTACACTGGATATGAATTCGACAACGAATACGAAATTATTTCGGATTATCCGACAGGATTACTTAATTAATAAATATCGAAGTAAATTCATTGGCGGTTTTTATGTCTGCATGGGCAAAAACCGGCCGATCAAAACAACTTTTCATACTTGCCTCACTCAATTAGGCTCTCCGATTTCTATCAGACCGAAACTTAAAGTATAGGCTAAACTTTTATTTCGGATTCAGTTACGGATAATTTTGGTATCGGATATCCGATAGGTTCAGTTACCTTACGGAACTCCCTAACATCCTTGCTTTTTAGCTCCTTCGCGGTCGTCACTCGAGGGGGCTACCGCACGTCGCAAGGGGCCGATTGATAAATTGCCTGCCAATATAAAATACATTTCTTCTTTTAACCACCCTCTGACAGAATGAGTTATTATTTTGAAAAGCGTTTTTATTAAAACACAATTTTCGTGCGCATTAGATGTAACACATTTCTCAAAACGTCACTTGTTGTTACAAATTGTTAATGCACATTAAATTACTTTATACTTAACCTCATACACCAAAATCATTTTGTAAATCCTGTTGTGTTAAAAATACTTGTGATTTACTGCATTCGGTGGTACTCGAGACTATAGAATTGTAATAGATATTATTTTCACGCATTTTTACGAAACAAATATCTCACAATTTCCTCCGATCAATTCTTCATTTACCTACACAACAAATCTCTGCCGTTAGTCCTGCGCCTGATCTCTCTACGGTCGTGTCAGATTGCTGTCCCACAGAATTAAGAGAGTGAAGGAATAGGGAGTGCATCAGTGCTTGCGCACTCACTTGTGCACTACAATATATCCTGCAATCCTGCGTAGGTACCTGGCTGATCGTAAGATCGGCCGCCATGGCCGAATACAGCCGGAGGGTATTATTATTTATTAAGCTTTCTTAGAAAAAGAAAGACAATAACAAACATTTATTAGCCACACAAATTATAATGATAACCATACCTTCACGATATAATCGGACATCTTCCTTTATCCCATCTTCCCAACCTGTCCACTTGTCCTGTTTATCCGCATTATTCACGCTTCCTTGTCTTCCAGAACACTTGAGCTATTCTCGTATCATTTCGCCTTACCGTGTTTCATAATATCATTTGTTAAGGACAATGTACATGAGAACATTCATTAGAGGGAGTATAATTACGCAGCATAATTTTGATGAATACGTGCTGTCAAGAGGGTTATCCATTTACGCCTTATGCGAGTACGATTTAGTAGGAATTCGCTTCAGATAACAAAATCATCATAAATTAAACGCTTATTAGATTTACAGGAACACTTAGAACTTGGGGGTTTTGATTCCCGTGGGTCTAGTTGGCGGAAGAATCTTTTTCTCTCACAAACAAAACTTTCCGTATATGATCTAAGTTCCAGGCAATACAGGCAATGGGAGTATTTTACATAGTTATCTTACTCAGGGAAACAAGAAAAAGGAAGAGAATAAAAATAGTAACATGATACATAATGGCGTTACAAAAATCACTAAGTGAAAACACTCCGGTTAAAATCAAAGATCAAACTGCTTTTAAATTACAATACGTTTTTGTCCCATGTCAAAACCCAATGCCTTGTGTACTTTAATTGCATTCGGAATCACAAAACTCACTCGTTTGCTCATCACAATAATTATTCATGAATTAGTTAGTCGCATTGTTCAAATTCAACATGTTTACAATAATCGACGAGCCGTTTGGTGTAATGGTCGAGAGAAGTAGGCTACTACACCAAAGGTCGCGGGTTCGATCCCCGCACGGTACAAACATTTGTGTGCATGAACATGTCTGTTTGTATCGGTCTGGGTGTTTCTATGTATAATATGTATGTATTTACAAAAAAAAGTATATAAGTAATGTTTATCCGTTGTCTGGCACCCATAGCACAAGCTGATGCTTAGTTTGGGGCTAGATGGCGCTGTGTGAATAATGTCCAGAGAGATATGTCCAGAGATATTATAAATACTTGATTCAAAATGCGAAAAGTTTATGTTGTACTTGTAAACCATTGTTCCCCAGTAATAATTATTTTCTAAAGACTGTTTTATTAAGGTTGTATGGAGGCTTTTTACTGTACACTTTAAATTATAATTACTCAAAGTTGAATTTTATGTTTTTAATTAGTGTACTTTCGGCTGTACCTTCTGTTTTCCGGTAATGTGTTTGGGGTCTCTAATGGAGGGAGAATTTTAAATTATTCAATTTTTCAAGTACTGAAGGTTGTGGTACGTAGGGTACTACATGTCACTTTAAGGTGTGAATATTGTGCGAGTATTTTCACAGTTTTAATACATAAAACATATAATTAATCAAGCACTTAGCGAGACCAAAACAGATTTTTATTTTTATTTTATTTATTTCGATTAGATAATCTGTAAGACATTTTTATTTTAATTTACATTTTAAATAAAGTATTATCATGGATATCGGAAACAAACGGGAGATGGGCCACCGACTATCTTTGTTTGAGATTTACATCAAATTTACATTGACTCATTTTTGATTGCAATCAGTTGATTGCAATCAATATCATTACACTAACGGCCTACCCGCCTTGAATACCCATTCAAGGTGTGTTGTGATCACTGATCACTAACCCGCATTTGGGAAGCGTGGTGATTAAGCTAAAACCCATCTTTGTAATTGTAACGAAAACGTGATTTCATATGATGGAGGCCTTTGCCCTGCTGTAGGAAATCAATAGGCTGATACGTTTTTCACTTAAAATAAATACTATTTTAGCTGGATGCGAGTCGCCGAGGATCGGGCGAAATGGAGAGCCCTAGGGGTGGCCTATGTCTAGCAGTGGACTGCGATAGGCTGATGTTTTTTTTTTTGATGATGATGATACTATTTGGTCCACAGGTGGTCGCACGGCCTCCTGTTCCACCAGGCGGTAGTGGACTGCGCCCGCGCCGCTATCCTGCTGCCGCTCGGCATCGCCGTGTTCCGCTGCCAGCCAGTGTACAAGTGCTCGCTCGTCGAAACGGCTTTTCTATTACTGGTAAGTATTTATATTATCGTTCTTTGAGAATATAATATTTTCGTCTTTTAATTTATAAGGAGAGAAAGTCGAGATATTTGTCGCGTATCTAAAGAAAAGTAATGATTTAGCTCTTATCTAATAACGCCCACTGCGAGTTCGTCCGCGTGGCATTCGGTTTTCGCACACATAGTGCTATAATACAGCTTAAAGCCTTCCTCGACATATTATGGAATATCCAGCAGAAAAATATTTTTTTTCAATTTGAGCCTGAGAGTAGCTCGTTCAAACGAACAAAAAAACTCTTCAGCTCTACTATATTATTACAGAATATGTAGAGAAAGTCGAAACATTAATCACGTATATGAAGAAGACTAGTGATTAAGCACTCAATTATAATAATTTAGCTATCTTTCCATCGACTAGGGCTCTAGAGCTAAAGTTAAGAGGCCATGTAATATAGGATTTTAGACTTTCGCGTTGCATAATGACACTATGAAGTGAGAAGTGATGGCACGCTGGCACACTCTGTATACCGGAAGCCCACGCATACTGATAGGTATCTACATGCGACTTCTCATCATCATCCGCGGCACCTTCAGTCTGTTATTGCGTCATTGACAAACAGAGCCCACATGCTCTGTGACCCTGAACACCTTCAGGCGGAATTAGCGCATGTTCAGGAGGTACTACAATATAACGGATATGAGGTGACAAGAAATATGAGGAGGTCCAAAGAGAAGGCAAGATGTCCTGAGGTGAAACGGCAGGCTATGTTTTTACCGTATTTGAAAGGTGTAACGGATAAGATCGGAACAGTACTTAAGAAATTCTCCATCAAGACTGTATATACCCCGTTATGCAAGATGTCAAAACTATTGCGATCACCTAAGGATAAGATACCATATCAAACATCAGGCGTTTACAAAATCGATTGTAGCTGTGGTAGTTCCTACATAGGCCAGACTAAGCGGTCAATAGCTGAACGGGTCAAAGAACACATTGCCGCAGTGAAAAATCGACAAACGAATAAATCTGCGGTTGCTGAACATCTACTTGACATGGGACCGAATCACTGGATGGAATTACATGAGCCGAAAATCCTCTCCACTGAACGCCATTACAATTCTAGGATTTTACGAGAGGCAATTGAAATTAAGAAGTACAAAAATTTCAACAGGGAAGATGGGTTTAAATTAGCATCAGCGTGGAATCCAGTGATTAGCAAGTGTCAACCGCGATTTGTTTCGTCTCGACCAAACCCTGATACTGTTAGTGTTGTGTGCCGTGAAAGTGTGGGTGACAATTTAATAAATGACAATTTGGGGGTAGAGGAAGAACATTCTCAACCGCGCCCGAGCAGACGACGCCCCGCTTCACCAGTCCGCTTGCGACCACGGCTGTTGTAACGCAGCCGAAACGTCAAGCAGTAAGTAGTATACATATACTACATAATTAATATCGCGTTAAGTCCCGTTAAATAATACTAGTGTCATTAAGAGGCCATGGACAAGCGACGCAACTGCCATTTGTAAAAATTCTAACTGTCTTCCCCTGAGAAATACTCAAATTCGTTTCCCTTTCTCTTGAGATTAATAATAAATGTTGAGAGACGCTTCCTACTCTTCTCTATAGAATGTTTTGTATGTCGCAATTAAGAAATTGTAAAACATATGACCAACAGAAATAAAGCAGAAAAATCGTCTTCAATTAAACATCGTCATCCCGACGAAAAAGAAATCTTGAATTACCGCGGCCATTTTAAACAGACATTCATTAACGAACTTAAACCTTTTATTTGACTATTCCCTCGTCGAAAGAGGATAAAGGACCGCCAATTAAACACTCACCAGGGGGGATAAGAATGAGAAAAACGCATCCATTTACTGCAGGCTTAGTTACAAATTAAGCCGAGGAATTGTTAAGGCCACTCCTGATTTATCGGCACTTAACTTCAGGATTCCGACGGATAAGAATGTCAAGAAAAATGTCCGCACTTAATTGTGATAGCAGGTATCTTGAGAGATAAACGGCTGTATTTTGCGGGATCTGTGGCACAGTTAGGATTTAAACTTCGAACTGAACTTTTGGCAGGGAAAAGTCGTTTAGAGCGGACGAGCCGTATTGAAGGCAATAATCGACCACACGTTTCTTTTGAAGTATTATCGAATATCGAGCATTTTCAAAGAAACATTTTTAAATAAATACTTGAGAAACAATACTAAGCAGTATTGTATTACAGAAAGGAACAGTTGGAATGCGTAATATGTGCGACTTTTTAAAATATTCATCATATTGAATTAAATTTCCATCGTCAAAACTTTTATGATGGCCGGATCGGTTCTCCATAGTTGAAAAATCAGCCCAAAAATATTCACAATAAGCAGCAGCAGCTATTCGCGCACATTCTCCTCATAAATACGTTAGCAGTGCGATTAAATTGCTATCGTTGTTTCACGACACGTTGAATATTTAAACCGTTTCCAATTTATATTTATGCCTCGAAAACTTTTAAATCAACGTTCCATCCCAACCGGTTTCGGTGTTGCGAAAAGCCCGGATGGAAATGCTATACTTCGCAAGAAAATGTTATAAACTATGCATTTGCCAGCTGTAGCCGTGAATAACGGCACAGACAAGAGAAGAGAGGTAGAGCTTAGTTGAACTTCCACTCGAATGAGCCGCTCGTCTGGGGAAGTTCCTCCACCTTACAGAATACACAGTGAAATAGCACTTCGTAACTATTGTGCTTTGTTTCTGCTGGTGAGTAAGGTTGTCAGAATGCTCAGTTGGGGAGGGTATGGGGTTTTAAAGGCAGGCAACGCATCTGCGACCCTTGTGCGGTTGTTGATGTCCTTGGGAAATGGTGATCATTTCCCATTAGGTGAACCTCTTGTTTGATTGCCTCCCTAAAACGTAAAAAAGAAAAAAAAAGACAAATCACCCTTCCTAATTCGCATGTGGATGGAGCTGAATAATAACGAAATTCAAACCCTGGATTCGTTTTACTTTATGCCAGTTTTCATTTAGTTAATGTAACATTTATGCTATAGGTGACGGTGTCAACTGTGAATATGCTCACGACTGTACTAAATGACAGCCCAATTTTCCCGGAAAATGAAGAGGAACAAGCCGATCTGTCAGCTCCCTTGTTGATGGACAGCCCACAGGTATGTGACTTATTTATTGTTGACGATAAAATGGATGGAAATTAAATAAATGAACAATAAAATGGATGGAAATCGAATGATATTACAAGTAATGTTTTGACGACCCGCTTGGTGTAATGGTCAAGATGTTGCCTATTATACAGGAGGTCGCGGGTTCGATTCCCGCACAGGACAAACATTTGTGTGCATGAACATGTCTGTTTGTCCTGGTCTGGGTGTAATATGTATCTATTTAAGTATATTTGTAATACCACTGTTGAGTCTGATGTCTGTAACACAAGGGCTTAAGCTACTTAACACGGAGTCAGATCAATGTATGTGATGTTGTAAAATATTTATTTATTTAATTTCAACTGTTTGAAAATGTCACCTCTCACCTCTTTCTTACCGAAGATTAAAGCAAATACTCTCAATGACGTCATTGTTGATAATATACTAACGCTTAAACATTAAGTCCATTAATCTTACGTTAAGATGGGATGTTTATCACACATTAGTTTTACTGCGTTCCGCTTGCGTCGGGAACATTAACGTATAAATCTTTGTTCCAGTGCGTCCTTTTCGGGACCTTCATGATATGGTTCGCGTCGATCACAATAAATCTTGGACCAACTTTCTTATCTGGGGCTTTAGCTGCCAGTGCCGGCTCGTACGGGTCGTACGGCCCGGCCCCCTCGTGTCCTCTCGTCCGAGGGCCCTTTAGACATTACGTACTCAACGCTCTTTGGATAGGAGTGAACGCCGTTTGTGTCGGACTCACACTATTCCATCTGAAAAAACTACACAGAGATCTCACTAAGGTATGTGATCATTATTTTGTTTCGCAAAATCGTTCCAAACAGATGGCATGGAGAGGTTTTGAGCAATAGCCAAGCTTGATTTTCTTAAGTTGCCTTATCATATTCATCATCATGTAATTATAACAATTGTACCATAAACTTCTCCATGATATTTGCAACCATTGAGTCTGCCGTGTTCATGTAACTTATGTAACCATCCACTGCTTTGTGAACTAATACTAGCAATAGCAGACATTTGAATGACACAGTTTCGTAGTACGTTGCTAGTTCACGATCGCGAGTCACAAAACTAGCGGGAAGCTCGTTGAAACTCACAAAGTCATCCACATGATTTGGAGTCGCTGCAATATTGTGTATACGTACTAGTCCTACATTGCTGGACTAGGAATTTTTGTTGGTACATTGCCAATATCTCTCGCAGCATTTCGTAAATAAGATTTAAATTTTTGGGATTTCCATTTAAACGGAAGGTATTTGCACTTGTGAAGGCATCAACTAGAGCACTGAACATAAATATGCTGATCAGATGTGAGTTTTTGGCAGCTAGATTTACGGCTGTTCCTTATATTCTATTAAACCTGGTGCTGTTATTTTTGCTAAGCTTTCAATCCATCGATGGATGTTTTTGTGTGTTACAATTGGTTTCCAGACTAGACATATTTTTGCAGAGCTTAAAACATTACTAAGAACAAAAGCATCCAAGATATCCGTGTGTGTATACTCTGAAAGCTTAACAGCATAACAAGACTATTGGAGATAGAATATCAGGCAGCCGATAGGGGCTTCGGATAAATTTAAATCTTATGGCATGCAGGCTAACGTAGAGGCAGTTCGAGTAGCTGGTTTAGTGACTACACTCGTCAGCATGGCTGGAGACAACAGGCGTATGGACTCGCTGCCCAACAGCGTGGGACCCAGGGTATGTAACAGTATGCACGGAAGATACATTTGCACCCTTCGAATAGACAGGAAGGGTCTAATATTATCGCATTGGAGAAAATTTTCGGTCTTTTATTATTTCAAACTTCCGTCTTGAACTCACAATAGCCTTTTAAATAATTTATCAATTAAATGACAGTAAAAAGTAAATTGAAAAGTTACCCTGAATTTATACAGTCTCATTTCTAAAAACTACAGATTGAGGAATAAAAGGACCAATTATTTTCTCGTTTACTGCTCACTCTGTATACCCTTCTAGTAGCTGTAGTTTGTAATCGTAGTTAGTTTCTGTGTCTGTTACCAATTCTTCCACTTTTTATTTACCTCCACCTTTTTAAAATTTAAACACTAAATAATAACTAACTAAAGAGATTTTCCTTCAGCAAAATTTACTATTAAATCCTTCTAGCTCGCACCGTTTAAATTCCAAAACTAAAAGCTTCCTAAAACACTTTTTATTATTCTCCTTTATACTCGTAACTTTCGATTTTTGATTACTATTCGCTAACTCTTGGGTTTTCGATGCAGACTGTGGATGGTGGGATGGACGGGCATTGTCGCCCGAGCGGTAACTTGCCGCTTGGCGGAGGTCGTCGGTTGCGTGGCTACTTGGCACGGGTAGAGAGGGAGGGAGTGCGGCGTGTGCGCATGTTCCTTGTGATCACAGCCGCGTATGTCCTCTTCTGGGGACCGCTGTTTTTGATCACGCTGCTGCATCACCCAGCTTTGACGTCACATGTAGCCTATGAGGTAAGTTGCCTAGATGCATTTAAAATTACGAATAATCTTTATGGATGTAACCCATTGTTCTGCACCGTAATAATCTGATGTCATTAGGATATTAAAAACCGACTTTTTCCCTACTTCATAATGAATGTTGAGAATTTTTTTTTCAATGGGGTACAGTCTACCGTCAAATAGAAGGCAACTTTTGCAACAAAAAATATAAAGAATTATACCTTATAGAGCAGTAACAGAAAATTTGCGAAGAAGGGGACTGGGCAGGCGTAAGAGTTCAACTCTTAATTTGTCAACAGATGTACTTCCAAATCACACTGCACATATCGTACGTGCACGCGGCGGTCAACCCGCTTCTTTTCATGGCGCTGCACCGAGCGCTGCGTCGCGCCACGTTGCAGCTGTGCTGCGGATGCTGCGTGCACTGGAGTCAGTTTGTGCTGGCGCTGACTGCTGCAGGTAAGTGCCAACAAACAAGCAGAAATATGCTGTATTCAAGAAGGCTTTTGACGTGCTCTTATGAAGCGTTAATTTCAAAAGGTAATAAGTAAAGGAGTCAACGAAAAACACACCCCTTTTAGCAATTTCGCCAATGCGATTACAGATTTATGTCTATTAAATGACAACGCTGAATTTAGATATCCGACACAAATCCGTACGTTTGTTGCAGCTCAATCTCCACTCGCCCCATCATCGTTCTCGCCGGCGGCCGCGTCCCCCGAGCCACCTCCCGCGCCGCCCCCCCCGATGGCCCCTCCCGCCCCGTCCGTCCCCGCTCCCCCGATGGCGCCGGCGACGCCCCACACGATGATGGTAATTACTTCTTATATGTAAGTGTTGACACCGTAATACGTGGTTTAATCACTCGCACTGCCCCGCACGTAAACCCTTTTAGTTCCCCGCGAGTCGTAGACTAGAACTTTGATGCATGATGTAATCCGACCGTGGCGTAATCCCATAGCTGCCCTACTCTAAGTTAAATGATATCAACATCTCGTACTCAGAGTTGGGAAGTTGAGGAGTGTGATGCTGAGAGTATGTCGAGTGCGCGTGTGCAGGGAGACGAGGATATGATGGCTGAGCCGTGGGGAGGCGGCGTGCGGCGGGCCCCGCGGTCCCCGAGCCCGCTGCTGCCCGCGATCTGAGCGCCCCCGCCGCCCCCGCCGCCCCGCGCCGCCCGGCCCTGGGGCCCCACATATCCGCGCGGTGCGCCTGATCATCGCCAGAATCAACATTTACTGTAAACTAACTATCAACGAAATGTGTATAGTGACGTGTCGTAGTTCGTGGTAGCTCACTAGCCGTATCCGTTGTGGTAAATATAGATAGGTGAATAAAGATTTTGTCTCGGTAAAATCATTCATTATACGATGTAGGGTAAGTTCGCCGGTTCGCGTCCATCGCCCAGTTCGCGTCCACTTTATTTTTAAATCCTCGAAAATAAGTAAACTGCTACACCAATCAAACGAAAAAACTTTACCACTTAAACCTGTATGTTTAAGAAGCTAGCACATGTAAACAAAAGGTCCGTACGTCAAACCAAAATAAAATGAAAAAATTATTTGTCCTTGCTGTTCAACAAAAAGTGCGAAAACGCTGGATTTTAAGAAAAAAAATAGTGTGCAGCGGCGAGTTCGATGGTAAGTATTTTATTGTTTCATTTGTATTTTGGGAAACTTAAATGTTTCTAAACTTTTATAATGAAAAAAGGAATAACAATTATAATGAATTTGTTTATTTTTTTTATATTTAACTAATAAAATAAGGTGGACGCGAATTACTACATCAAATTTTCAAAATTTCCACTTTGCGTCCGGGTGGACGCATACTATAAACATAATAGACCAAATTGCGTCCACTATGTATTTTTGCTACAAGCAATCTATTTCTTGTAAAAATAATTTATAAGCTTAAATTCTTAAATGACAAGTGGACAAAATTTCTTTTAATCTTATTTTATCTTCACTAACAACTTTCTGATTTTCGGGTAGTTACCGCGACGTTGGTTCTATGGTGTCCTTAGACGACAAAAGAATTCTACCATTAGAAGATACTGCATCAAACTCCAATATTAAGTGATGAAAAAGAAACTCTCGTAAAGGAACTTACTCCAAAAATTCCTTTGACTTCATCATCAGCACCAACTGTTTCGCTACCACCTTTATACCCTCAGAGTCTTAATTACAACCATTTTCAGTCACTACACAAAAGGGAACTACTGATTAATTTGAACACCACCTGGTGCTGACCAGCTGACCAGTATTTTTGTACAATGCTGGAAAAGATAATCCCAGTACTCCAGCAACCATACCTTCTGCTGCATGAAGAAAGTGTTAGGAAGGAAAAGCAGGAAGCGCGTTATTATTAATCAATACTGATCTTAGATTAAAATTAGGAGACATCCATTGCCGCGTAAGGGTGTCCTTAAAAAAACACGAAATGTCACAAGGGGGGAGGGGGCGTAGTAATATGTATTCATGTTTATTTTGTTTCCGGCAAATCCTACTACTATTATAAAGGCGAAAGTTTGTATGTATGGATGTATGGATGTTTGTTACTCTTTCACGTTAAAACTACTGAATGGATTTGAATGAAACTTTACCACAATATAGCTTATACATCAGAATAACACATAGGATATTGGAAATCGAAATCCACGCGGACGGAGTCGCGGGCGGTCGCTAGTATGCTATACTTATTCAAAAATCGGCGTTAAATCTGTGGTGTGAAGACATTCTTAATAAAATTATGTTCATCTAGTGTTGTAGCGTGGGGGGGGGGTTCTTAAACCTCACCTAGGGGGAGGGGTGTGGCCGTGTGGTCAAAAAAACATCACATGATAAATGGACCGCCCCTTAACAGAACTCATAATGCTTATCTTTAAAGGTGCCAGTACTGGTTAGGTTCCTACTACATAGTTATCTTATTTTAAGTTCAATAATTGTAGCGAATTAATTTTTAAAGTGATTACAATGTTGATTTTTAATTATTTATATTTATTCTTAAATAAAGACACTGATGGAATACAATCTTTCTTTTCATTTTTCTTCATATCACCCCTATTATCCTTTACTAAGCTGGTGGACGCAAACTGGTCCATGGGTGGACGCAATCTCGATTTTGTGGACGCAAACTGGGTAAAACGCCAAATTCCGATATTTTAATTTTTTTTGAATAAATACAAAGTGTTTTAAGCAAATTTGAAAGTTAATCTTAAAATAGACTATATAATGAACTCATAAAATAATTTTGAGATAGATACTAGTGCTGGGATATTTTTATTTTCGCCGTCAAACTTGGGAACTGCACTAAATGGACGCAAACCGGCGAAATGACCCTACAAGTCTAAAATTACTTGTTAGTAATCAATAAATGTAAATGTGTAAATTAATTACTCTGTGTAAGAAATTACGAAAAGCTCAATTCTAAACATGATGATGATGTGTAGAACAATTACAAAATGCACCAATTCTGTATGTATTCAGTGCCAATTTAGATAATTTTAAACAGAGTATACTTTTATATTTTTGTCAATAAAAACTTGAAATTATATAACCTTATCTATAAAACACCAAATAGATAGATCATTACACTCTATTCAATGTTGATATGATAAATAATAAATGTATAGTATAGAATGTTATAAAAGAGTAGGTACCTACATCATAAATATAGATTCTGTTGATCCAATCTCATATTAATTGTTATTTCAATTTTATATAAAATATATTTGCCTATTTGCTATAGGTACCTTTACTACTTCTAAAGACTGAATAATTGTTTTGACTTGTTTCATTTTTAAAGCTGTTTAAAGATGTATTACTTTGTGCTAAATGAGTTAATTATCTAGTATTAATATGTAGGTACACTTATAAATTAATAGATTGTAATTATTCATAATTACACATGTAATTATCCATTTTGAATAGTATTAATCCGATTGTTTTGAGTAAAATGAATTAATTATCATATGTGCCAACTTTAATCAAAATAATCAAGTGTTATTTTATGTAAATGCCATTTATTTATTGTATAAAGATTACTTCGTCCTATTTACAATTTCATATAAATATACAATTTTACGATTGTGCATGTGTTTAGAGATATCTTATTTATGGCGGTTGTAACATAAGTACCAATATGTGAAACTATAAAATATATGAAAATAACAGACCACTGTAAATTACAAACTTTCAGAGTCTAAATAAAACAGAGAAAGATAAATTGATAAAATAAAAAAGGTTTCTTAAATATCTTGATGTTTTATTTCATTTGTTTGATTCCCGTTTCTGTGCGGGTCAGCTTTTTAACCATGATCCAGGATTTGGCCAGTCTGGTTATTACAATGAAGCGACTGCCATCAGACCATCGTAATCTTAGGTATGTGATTTATAACTGCCCCACTGAGCCCTACATAAATAAAGTATATTTTGATTTTGTAACCCTTAGTAAGAAATTGAATATTATTTTAGCCCAAGAGGTCCTGTGTTCGATCTTCGCACAGGACAAACATTAGCGTGCATGAATGTTTGTCCTGGGTCTGGGTGTTGTATGTATCAACTTTAGTATTATTTGTAACACCACTGATGTCTGTAACACAAGTACTTAAGCTTCTTAACACGGAGTCAGATCAATGTAGGTATGTGATGTTGTGAAATATTTATGCCACTCTAAAGTCTTCCTCGTCAAATGGACTATCCATTCGACACAAAAATATTTTTTCAAATAGGACCAGTAGTTACTGAGATAAGCGCGTTCAAACAAACAAACAAACTCTTCAGCTTTATTATATTAGTATAGATCTTAGGATTAACACAAACTTATCCTCAGTAGTTATATCTAATATTATTGTCGTCATGATGGCACGTAGTGAAAATTGAGTTAGCATAATGAATCGTGCGCGTTGGCAGCCCCATTAATTACAATATACGAGAATACATAGGTACGACATTCGATTACGCAATGTTATCTTTCATAACTAAATTTAACGTTCGTTACATTAATCTATCACAATAAAGGATCTTATTTATTTTAATTTGAGTGTATTTAATTACCTACGGAATTTCCACATTCGATAACTTTTCATCAATCCTAATTTAAAGCTTACGTTATCAATAGAAAATGATATATTTTCATTTTTAGTTAATTTATCAACGGAATTTCCACCAATGCAATGAAACTAAAGGATGAGCACAATTAATAACTCTTCATCAATAAAATTGTGATTCGAAAACTGTTCCATCAAAAGTTAATGTTTATAAAAATACGTCAATGTAAGTCAAAGTAGATCGATCAGCAGACCGAATAACCACGATCAGACCATTTAGAATAAACGATATTAAATATTTTCTTTTCAAATAAAAAGGTAAGCAGAGCGATCAACTGAAGAACATTACTTTGGAAAAATACCCAAACGTATTATATAAAGAAGACGATTCGGAGTTAAACGTCAATCTCTTTCGGTTCGCTTAAAAAGGTTTTATGAACAAGGTAGGATTATCTGAAAGCAATTACTTGTCGTGCCCAGCCCACGTAGGCCGAAAATTTACCAACAAATCTTCCTCCTGTCGTTTCTGGGCCTAATAGGATTTCGCTGTTATAGATTGGATTCCCTCAACCATTTTCGTATTAAATTCACTCATTGTATTACTACATTATTGTTATTGTGGGTTGCATTTGTTTTGTTACGTATTCCAAATTCAAATAACCAATAACGTCACGTCAGTAAAAACGATAAAAAAAACAAATTAAGTATATCCTAAATAACGTGAGAAATTATTATTCGTATAACTTATTGCCTTTTTCTTGACAAAATGGGAGTTAGGTCTCATGACATTGATTAACAGCAAGGTTGTTATTGAGATAAATAATCGACTCAGCACTTAATCTCAATAAAGTACTAAGTCTACAACAAAAACACATGATTCTAAATACGTGTATTATTCCATAAGCTTCCAGTACCAATTGGTTTACTATACGCGATACTCTTAACTAATATTAAACTTAAATATGAAAAAAAAAAACATTTGTACACCAATTAAATACCTTAATGATTAAACCTACTAACTCAATACTTCGCAACACTAGCACTAAGGCTATATACTATTACCGTGACACGGTCTATCTCAGGCAGTAAAACGAAGGAACACGCCAATTCAATTAGTTAAGTTGGGTCTTGGGACAAAACTGTTGAGTAGACATCCTTTCCATTCATTAGGTCGGGTACTTTACCGGATCACTCCACAATTACATCAACAAAAAAACATTATACAATACAATTTATTTTGTCGTACTTCGAAAATTTGCAAACGGAACACATAATTCAATTCGCTTTCTGTAATTGAAAATAATATTTATTCGAATAAAAACTTGTAATAATTATCCACGAAAACCGCTTAACGGACGTAAAATGAACGATCCTTTTTCGATAACGAATATGATTTAATTACGTTGCGTGGGTGATTAACAAAATATGTTTAATTGAAATATGAGGAATTGCTATGTGACCTTCATGGTCACATTGTGCTTGAAAAGTTGATCAGATGTCATTATATGTGAAAACATTAAATAAAGGCTAACAGTTTTAAAGGGTTTATAAAACATCAAACACTGTAAGTCGAAGACTGATTACACCTTTCATTAAAAATGTATGTGACATAATTCCTACATTATCGTGTATTTTGCTTTATTCACATGTGTGTTTAACTTTCAACGCAAGAACACCTCCTTAAAAATCTAAAACGGGAGACTTAAAAAACGTCAAACATCCATCATATGGCTGAATTACAGCCAACAGACTTACAATAATCTACACTACTATTATAAATCGGACCGTGAGTTTGTTTGTTTGTTCCGCTTTAACGCCGTAACTACTGAACCGATTGCTTTGAAATTTTGCAGACGTATAGTTAGAAGTGCGGATTAAATAATATCCCGGAATAAAAAGATAAAAGATAAAAAGATAAAAATATTCTTTATTCAATTGGGCTTAATATAAGCACTTATGAATCGTCAAAAAGAATTACAGTAGCAATGACTCGACCGCCGATTCGGAAGGCAGTATTCTGCCGAGAAGAATCGGCAAGAAACTCGACAGTTGCTCTTTTTAAACGCCATAATTTTTACAATAATGTGTCTACAATAATGCATCAAATAGCTGTCACTGAGTCATACAGTCTACTGTCAATATAAATTAAAATTAAAACCTAATTTATTCTGGACTGGTTGCGTCCTAGTGGACCAGTCCCCAAAGGTGGCACCTGTTCACAAGTATGACGTATGTGTCAGCCATCACCTCACTCAACCATCTTAGAGGGAATGAAATGACCCGCCACATAGCGCCACCACCCCAGGGACATTTAAGTGAGCATGACTACTAAGACTCAAGCAGGCCAACCGTCAGAGAGTAAAATATTGAAGAATCTAAAAACAATAAAAAAATATAAAAAGGGGTAACTGTAGGACAGAGTGTTGGCACATTAACAAATAATAAATTTAAATAAACAATTTCAACAATTAATTATAAAATAAATTTGCAACAATACCAAAGTAAATTAGATACATTTTTAAGGAAACATTGTATAATTAACATAGAAATTTACATAAACAAGTAAGCAGAAATGGCAAGACGGCCAGCGCCACCAATATCTACAGCTCTCCATCACTCAGGTAATCTTCAACTCTATAATACCCTTTCATCATTAAACGAGATTTTAGATGAGACTTAAACTGATGTAAGGGTAAGTTAACAATTTTTAGAGGGAGTTTATTAAATAATTTAATACTTAATCCTATAAACGAATTTCCAATCTTTTGAAGTCTAATCTTAGGGATAGCAAGCTTATGCTTATTTCTTGTGTTAAATCTATGACAATCCGACTTTTTTGAGAACTGTTCGATGTTTTTGCGAACATACATGACACAATCAAGGATGAATTGAGATGGAACAGTTAATATATTTATCTCCTTAAATACTTCCCTTAAAGAATCCCTAGTTTTGAGGCCATAAATAGCACGGATAGCTCTCTTCTGCAGTATAAATATATTATTGATGTCAGAAGCCGAGCCCCACAAAAGCAACCCGTACGACATGATACTGTGGAAGTAACTAAAGTAAACTAACCTAGCTGTTTCTACATCAGTCAGATTTCTGATTTTCCTCACTGCATACGCAGCTGAACTAAGTCGCCCTGCTATAGCAGTAAGATGAGGGCCCCACTGCAATTTAGAATCGAGTGTTATTCCCAGAAACACTGTTGAGTTGACAATCTCGACAGGTTCCCCATTTATGGCAATAGTAGGAATAACGTGTCGCACATTAGGCATTGTAAATTGTACACATTTCGTTTTCTTAGCATTTAATAATAAATTGTTAACTGTAAACCATTGAACAATGAGCGAGACCGAGTTACTCACATCGTCAAATACATTTTTATGTCTGTCAACTTTGAATATTAAAGAGGTGTCATCTGCGAATAAAACAGTTTCGCAAAGGTTTTCTGAATAATAAGGAAGATCATTTATATAAATTAAAAAAAGCAAAGGGCCTAATATCGAGCCTTGGGGGACGCCCATAATTAGAGGAGCTCCTATTGAGTCTACCTCATTGATATTTACTCTTTGAATTCTGTCTGATAGATACGACTGTATCAGATTCAGCGAGTCGACAGTAATACCATAATGCCGCAACTTCATCAACAATGTCTGATGATCAACGCAATCGAATGCCTTCGACAAATCGCAAAAGATACCTATAGCATCTTGCTTATTTTCCCAGGCGTCAAAAATGTGTTTTAACAGTGCCACTCCCGCGTCTGTGGTGGATTTCCCTCTAGTGAACCCATACTGATTAGTATGTAATAACTTATTCAATTTAAAATGAAGCAATAGCTGATTGAATATAATTTTTTCAAATATTTTACTTAATGTTGGTAAAATCGAAATTGGTCTGTAATTTGAAGGGTCACTTTTTTCTCCTGATTTGAATAGTGGTATTATTTTACTATACTTCATTAAATTTGGAAATTGACCATTATCAACACATCGATTAAATATAACGGCTAAAAATGGCGCCATGGAGTGAATGATATTTTTTATTATATCTAGTGAAATTCCCCATAAGTCTTCTGTTCTTTTCATGCTTAAACCTTTGAAAGTTGTTAAAATTGTGGTAGGGTTGACATGTGTAAAACTAAAGCTGGTTGTACACTCACTTACACTAGACATGAGAATGGATTGAGCAAGCTGAGGGCTAGAGTTCAATTTACTTGTAGTTGTGACTGGTATATGAGAGAAAAATGATTCAAATGCATTTGCTACGTCAACATCCGAATCGTGCCTAATACCACCTATATTTAAAGAGAACTTGCTGTCTCGTGTTTTATTTTTACAAGTCTCTTTATTAATAATTTTCCAAGTAGCTTTGCTCTTGTGAGGAGCTTTAATTATTTTATCTTTGATACGATTTGATTTGGCTACTGCGCAAACTTTTTTAAATAATTTCGAATATTTTTTTACGTAATCTGCAATAGCAGGGTCATTTGAATTTGCTTTTAAATTGTATAGTTCAAATAACCTCCTTCTACTTGTATAAATGCCAGGAGTAGCCCAGTCACTAAACTTAGCCTTATTACTATCGACTTTAATAGTTTTTTTAGTGAAGATTTTAGTGAACTCTTTTTCAATAATGTTAAAAAGGTTTCCATATAATTCATGTCCATTTTTATTATCATCACACTGTATCATGGACAATTTACCGTCGACACGTTCTTTAAATTGTTGTCTACGGTTGTCAGTAATTGGCCTGCAAACAAATGTCGATGGAGGAAAGGCAAAACGCCACTCGAATACCGCCAACTGTCCGCTATGGTCAGAATTAATGAAATTGATAATCCTTTTTTCTAAAACATTTTCATTACAAAAAATATTATCCAAACAAGTAGCGGATGTAGGCGTTATTCGCGTTGGTTCCACAAAAAGCGGGTGCAAATCAAAAGATTGGAAAAGATTGAGAAACCTACCCGAGTTTTGTGTGATTAAAATATTAATATTAAAGTCACCACATAACATAATAAATGATATTTCCGAATTCCACGCGGGCGAAGCTGCGGGTGGAAAGCTAGACTTAAATAAAATATAAAAATTAATTGACAAGACGAAGTTACGAGACGCGGACAAAGTGGAAGGCTAGTTTATATGTATTTAATATAATTAGAAAGGAATAACGTTTAAGTAGCAACTTACGTAATGCTTTTTCTCCGCCACTACCTTTGATGGTACAAAGTATCATTGACGCACAAGTCCCCTTCTGCTAACTGAACCCTCTCACCCCAATTTAATTATCAACCGCAGCATCGGAGTATCGTGATTAATTAAATACTCCACTG
The DNA here is from genome assembly GCA_958496325.1 of Nomophila noctuella. Lineage (NCBI taxonomy): Eukaryota > Metazoa > Arthropoda > Insecta > Lepidoptera > Crambidae > Nomophila > Nomophila noctuella. The sequence continues at coordinate 5,733,270 of OY292487.1, read as the reverse complement.
ACACGGTAGGCACTTTGATTTACTTTCGGTAATCGAGTCAAATTGTTTGATTTTCGCTCGGATAGGCTTGCGAAGTGATGGATTGGTTTCGGGGAAAACAAGTGACAGTGATAATAAAGTTACACTTTTAATTGTGACACTTTTTACTTCTTTTTGCAAATTCGCCTTTTCATCAATTGGGTTACGTACAAAATTACAGTACAGCCGCCTTCTCTTTACGATAATTCATCCAGAAAATCAAAAAGAAAGTTAAAGGTTTCAATTAGGAATATCAGTTTGCATCACCGAAGTATAAATAAAAATATATCAATTATTCTAAACTTCCATCAAAATGTCGATATTTCAAAGACTTCTTCACACAAAACGTCTATCCTGTATGAATAATACAAAGACGAGTATACCAAAAACATTATTTGATATTGAGTGACGCCCCGAACTGACATTACAAAAAACTTTAATATCATATTGCCGCTGCCAATATCATCTGTCTCAAAGAAACCCGTTACATCAGAGAATATGAAACAAAAGACAGTTGAACGATTTCATAAATTCTCGTATTGGTAAAAATGTGGATTTAACAAGATATATGAGAAGATCTAGAGTAAAATATAAGAAACTAGCGGTCGTCCGCGACTACATCCGCGTGGATTTTGGTTTCCCCACACATTGTGTTATTAAACAGCTTACTTAAGCCTTCCTCGACAAATGTTCCATTCAACACAATTTTATTGAATTAAACCAGTAGTTCCTGAGATTAGCGCGTTCAAACAAACAATCAAACTCTATGTCAATAGCAAGACTCTTTAGACCTGAAGAGCATTGTCGCTGAGCATTCTTTGTCTCTGATATCATTCCTTTGTATGGTAAGACGAAATGAATAGCGGTCTCGTGTGCCTAGAGTGAGTTATTTAAGTAGATTTATCATTTACGTTTGAATTCATACCTTTGTCTTTACGTAATTTCTTACTTATCTTTATATTAATATAATAAAGCTGAATTTTTTTTTGTGTGTTTGTTTGATTAAGCGCACTAAAATTAGGAAGTACTGGGTCGAATTGAAACATACTCGTAATTTTTGTGTTGGATAGTCCATTTTTCGAGCCAGGCTTTAAGCTATAATAACACTATATGTGGGGAAACCGAAATGTACGGGGACAAAGTCGCCGACGGCCGCTAGTACTTAATATATTTAATTGCATCATTTTAAAGAAGAATAAAGGTTCCAATATCCGTTGTATTTAATGAAAGAGGAATACGAGTGAATGGTTCACCTCTGATTGTAATTAATCACCGCTGCTCCGGATATTGCAACTGTGGTATTACATACGAGTTACTTGCGGTTGATTTTTGAAAGAACTTAGCTTATTTTACTATATTTATATCTTCCTTCCTGCCATTGATAGAACACAGAACAATCTATTGATAGGTGCTTGACTTTTATGACATTTGACGTTAAGCTCGTCCGTATAGTACCACGAATTCATCTCAGTATTTTGTAAGAGTACCTTCCATAAGTATGTTCCTGGAAAAGTGTTAATGTTGAATAACAATATGACTTTTAATCAGTTAAAAGGAAGTTTATAAATCTAAAAAACTAAATCCTCTGAAACGATTTTTTAATATAGGCAATGTAAAACCGTAGATAAAGGTAAATAATACTTAGCATTTAAAAATGCTTCAAAATTAATAAGCAAAAAGTGACTACTCTAATTTCACAATTTAAGAACTCGCAATATCCAAGACACTTATATTGAACCCCGTCTAATCACAGTTACTCGTAGCAGCTAACCTCAAACAGCAATTTAGCCGTCAGCGGGTTAATCGCCGGGCTCGCTCATAATTGAGCCGAGTCCTCTGCCCGGAGATACGCGTATAACAAACAATCTGGACAGTGTTACAGATACGATTACTTGCTCTGTAAGTATTTATGCTTGAGGGTATTGTTAACTAAGGGATACGCATCTTTTAATCCATTCTTTTTGGAAATGTCAAATCTTTTACAGTGAAATATACTTATGTATTTGTTTTATAAGGTTTTATATGAGGTACACGAGCAAGAGTGGAGAGAACATTGTGGTCAATGATCAGTGATAACCGCTGAATCGTCATCAAAACAACACAAGTGCATCCGGCAAACAAAGCACAACAAGGTTGCAACGCGACAGTTCAATTTAGTATTCAATAAATAAATAATTTTCAGGTAACTTCATGAATACTGTAATTAAGGCAATAAGTGAAACAATAAGTACATTTCCAACTACAGCATAACAACAAACAATCTGAACAGATATGATTACTTTCACTACAAGCATTCAGCTTGCGGATTGTTTCCATAGCGGGCCGCGGTGACCCCTGAATATTAATGCCATTATTATTGCCCTCCTGAAAGGCGATCGGAATATTAATGAAACGTAGAGGTTAGATGATTTCAAGTAATTGGATTATTTTATAGGTTCAGTAATGGCGAGCTTTTGAATTCAGGATTACTGGTTTATTTATAAAGCTACTAGCTTTTGCCCGCGGCTTCAATCGCGTTAAATTTGGGCTAGGGCGGTGTTAGAAGTTAGGTGCAGATTTAAAAAAAATAGTAGCTTATGTTACTCCCCATCCCTTCAACTATCTCCACTTACAATACGCGTCAATTCGTCGCTTCGTTTTGCCGTGATAAAAAGACAAACGACGGACACACTTTTCCATTTATAAGATTGGTATGGACTGCTATGTCTAACTTTAATTTGAGTTGTATAAGCAACTTTAAATAAGATTAAGGTAACAAATATTCGTTTAACAAAGGATATACGAACATTGTTAGTAACAGATAATTCTCCGCTCGGTAAACAAACATTGTGAATTCATGGCGCGTCCATTCTCGGATAGAATATGGATTGTTGAACTTGCTTGAAGTTGTTATGAAAGTTATGTTTGTAATATTTTCTCTAATTTAATATCTATCCTGGATGTATCAATCAATGTGAGATTACATAAACTATTTTCATAGATAAAGCATTTTATAAAAGGACGTTGAATAAAGTCTACTTGAATAAAATAAAACGTAGTCATTGGTCACATTCAATTAAGCTACAGAAAAAAGTGTGGCAACAACTAGCCAATTAATCTACCTATAGTCTAAAAGAAAACCTTAAGAAACTTTCATCCATTTTTCTAGGGCTCAACGTGACGTGAGTGCTCGAATTCATAAATCATCCTTTGAAAAACTCAAACAATAGACATTAAATAGAAGTATTTTTCTTCTGGCTACAATGCTCAAGTCAAAGAATCAGTTTCCAGCGCTTATTACCTAAGTTAAGCAATTAATTATTAAAAAAAACTTTTGTGAGAGCGCTCTACGCAGCACGAAATGAATGATAAAAGTTTTATTATTCGTTTATCTCAAGATTGAAGTATCAGGTAAAGATATATTTTTTAGAAGTGATAAAGATGACAAACGTGACCCAAAGATACTTATTATACCGGGGAGTCCCAGAGAAACCGATGTCCTTTAAGGATTAGGGCTTTAAGCTAGAATGACGTACATGACAATAATCACACAGATTTACTGTCAGGAAGACCAAGAATTCTGCAATTGCGTACATGAAACATTCAATGATAAGTCACCATACACGGAAGATTCTTTTATCTTTTTACATATTTAATAAATTGTATAGGAACTGGAAATTATCCCGGAGGCATAGGAAGAAACAAGAAGAAAGTAAAGTAAAGTAAAGTATCAGCCTATTAATGTCCCACTGCAGGGCAAAGGCCTCCATCATTTGAAATCATGTTTTCGTTACAAAGATGGGTTTTGGCTTAATCACCACGCTTGCCAAATGCGGGTTGGTGATCACAAACCCGGGCTGTGTTCAGAAAAATCAACACAAAGTTTGCCCGACCTGGGAATCGAACCCAGGACCTCGAGACCACGGCCCGGTACTTAAACCACTAGGCCATCGAGGCGTTAGACAACAAGAAGAAATATGGTGAAATCATAAAGCCCAACATCGCTCTTTCATTGTTCCATAGATTCTTTCTTCAATACTTTTGTTGTATTCTTTGATATAAATGCCCGCGTAGTTGATTAAACACGAACTGGCAAATCTCTTCCTTCCAATGATCGATGAACTAATTTAACAGATCGGGATCACTCGGGAGCGTGTAGTGCGTAAAGCCGTGTAGGTAGGCTTTTGTTGCGAGTCGCAGATTGGGTAAGCGGTCTAATGTCGGCGACTGTGTACATAACAGCTTAATTAGGCGCTAATCTGCTAGTATTAATTACTATTTGGAATAGTTTGACCAGAAATATTGTGAGCCTTTGGTGTTTTGTGGACTTGGAGGCTATACGCAATTTAATATTCGTACATTTTAGAGTTTTCATTAAATAACAGCTTAATTAGACGCTAATCTACTACTCGTAGTATTCATTGCTATTTCGAATGGTTTGGCTCGGAATATTGAGAAGTGTCTTGACAGTAGTTCTAGTAGATTCTATCAGTTTTAATGCCAAGTTTGAACGTATAAATTAGTGTTTTAGTGGTGCAGCTAATGGCTTAACTAACACTTAACGGCTCTGGTAGTCATTCCGAATTCAGAAGCCAGTCATGTCGTTGTAAAGAAAGTTCGTAATGGCGTTCCTTCATTTATAATCAGCGATACGATACGAGAAGGAATTTAAGGTTCATAAATAATGAGTCGATGTACTAATTAAACAGATCGGGAACACTCGGGAGCGTGTAGTGCGTGTAGCCGTGTAGGTAGGCTTTTGTTGCGAGTCGCAGATTGGGTAAGCGGTCTAATGTAGGCGACTGTTTACATAACAGCTTATTTAGATGCAAATCTACTAGTATTCATTGCTATTTGGAATAGTTTGACTAGGAATATTGAGAAGTGTCTTGCCTTTGGTGTTTAGCGGACTTGGAGGTTGTGATGCGCAATTTAATATTCGGAGATTTTAGTGTTTTCGTTAAATAACAGCTTAATTAGGTGCTAATCTACTTGTATTAATTGCTATTTGGAATAGTGTGACTCGGAATATTGAGAAGTGTCTTGTCATTAGCTTCTAGTAGATTTTATCGGTTTTAATGCCAAGTTTGAACTCATAAATTAGTGTTTTAGTGGTGCAGCTAATAGCTAAGCTAACACTTTACGGCTCTGCAAGTCATTCCGAATTCAGAAACCAATCATGTATGTAGTTATAAAGAAAGTTCGTAATGGCGTTTCTTAATTAATAATAATCAGTTGTACGATACGATAACGAATCTAAGGTTCATAAATATTGAATCAATGGAAATTAAACATGAACTATCAAATGTCTTCCTTCCAATGATCGATGAACTAATTTAACGGATCGGGAACACTCGGTATCGTGTAGTGCGTAAAGCCGTGTAGGCAGGCTTTTGTTGCGAGTCGCAGATTGGGTAAGCGATCTAATGTCGGCGACTGTTTACATAACAGCTTAATTAGGCGCTAATCTTTTCGTATTAATTGCTATTTCGAATGGTTTGGCTCGGAATATTGAGAAGTGTCTTGTCATTAGTTTCTGGTAGATTTTATCGGTTTTAATGCCAAGTCTGAAGTATAAATTAGTGTTTTAGTGATGCAGCTAATAGCTAGACTAACACTTTACGGCTCTGGCAGTCATTCCGAATTCAGAAACCAGTCATGTAGTTATAAGGAAAGTTCGTAATGGCGTTTCTTAGTAAATTATCAGTTATACGATATGTGAACGAATCTAAGGTTTATAAATATTGAAGCAATTGACAGGCCCGTTGGTCGAGTGGCTAGAGACCCTGGCTACAAAACCAAGGGTCGCGGGTTCGAATCCCGCTAGGGGCAAATGTTTGTGTGATGAACATCGGCATTTGTACTCGAGTCATGGATATTTATAAAAGTATTTAAGTATGTCTATCCGTTCTCTAGCTTCCATAGTACAAGCTTCGAGCTTAGTTTGGGGCTAAGCAATTGGTGTGTTAGTCCAAAGCATTTATTTATTTATTTATTTAACTAATTGTACAGGCCCGTTGGTCGAGTGGCTAGAGACCCTGGCTACAAAACCAAAGGTCGTGGGTTCGAATCCCGCCAGGGGCAAATGTTTGTGTGATGAACATCGGCATTTGTACTCGAGCCATGGATGTTTATAAAAGTATTTAAGTATGTCTATCCGTTCCCTGGCATCCATAGCACAAGCTTCGAGCTTAGTTTGGGGCTAGGCAATTGGTGTGTTAGTCCAAGGAATTTATTATTAAGGAATTTATAATTAAACAGATCGGGAACACTCGGGAGCGTGTAGTGCGTGAAGCCGTGTAGGTAGGCTTTTGTTGCGACTCGCAGATTGGGTATGCGGTCTAATGTCGGCGACTGTTTACATAACAGCTTAATTAGGCGCTAATCTGCTAGTATTCATTGCTATTTGGAATAGTTCCGGCCGGAATATTGAGACGTGTCTTGTCATTAGCGTTTAGTGCGTTTGGGGAGTTTTGATGCGCTGTTTAATATTCGTAGATTTCAGTGTTTTCGCGGCACAGCGAATGGCTAAACTGAGGTAAAATCACACTTTACGGCTCTATTTGAGATATTTAGAATTACATATAATTATTTAGATATGTAGTTGTATAAGTTTGAATAAAAAGAAGCCTGAAAGATATGACTTAATCCACATGAGTATCCACAAACTTTGACTGTAAAAATCTCAAATCAGAGAAGAAAAGACAAAGTAAGTGTATCAATATAAAGCTGCTCAGTTTCTGTCAGTAAATTAATATTCAATAAAACAGCATTCTTAAACCTGGATCTAGGTTCATAAATACAAAAAACTTATTTATAACTAAAACTGGCTATTATTCCACTTATTGCGTTGTCCCCATTTTATATCATCGCGAAGATTGTTTACATTAATCAGTCCATCCCATTGTTTCCAGATTCATCTCATGTTCTAATAAGGGGTCTATCCCAGTCCCCTCTAGCCTTAGAGCTACGGAAAATTCCGCACCAGTGTGAAATGGATACGTCCACATTATCTGGGAGACAAAGCTGTCATCGCTTACGCCTGGCGTTTATTTATTAGAACGCTTCGCTTTGAAACAATAGCACAGGGTTGGAAGTGATCGAAGACGGGACTCTTTCTTTGAGAGCACAAAGGCTGTCGGCAGCATCGTCTGAGAAAATTGGACGTCTCGGTGGTAGGGCCTTTATAGTATTTATTTTTTGTTAAGTTAGAGCTCTACATTACTGAGGAGACTTCAATTAAGATCTAAATATTCGTATCAAATACTACGTAGTAAGAATGTTTTACGAGAACATAATCACCTCTATCTTAATTAAAATCGTCTGAAGAGATTATTGCTAATTGAAAATTTAATCTAATGGATTGGAGCTATCATATTATTTATCAATCTATATGCGAAATATATAATGTAGTACAAGTTTACTACTACTACTCGTTTGCCGCCTCTGCCATAAAAAAAAACTACCGACTTACTGCTCCACTGTTTATGTATTACAAAAACTATGTGCAAGTTACAAATTCGTTGTTAAAATTAACAACAAAAAATTCAAACCTTAATTTTTACGAGTAATTTATTAATGAAAGCTGTTCCATATTCAAATAGAGAAATGTCTGAAAAATTCACAGCCCTATCCCCATACGAGTATAAAGCAAGCGTTGCATATAAATCCTCCATAATTAATTCTACACCTACATTTTGCGCTGCATATAGTGTTTTATAGGAATATGTAAATACGATGCTATTAGCAGAATTATAGAAACTTTTTGTGAGAAAGTTTTTAATAAATTTAACGAGATATAAGCACTTAAAATGCATTTCATATTTTTTTCACTCAGCAACGTACAAATATATAGGGTGTAACAAAATATACTGCAAATATTTTAAGGGCGAATTCTTTAGTGGCAATGTAATCAATATCAGACATTAAAAAGTCAAAATTAAGACCTAAAAATTTTGCATTTCCTGCATTGGCCAATTTGCTCTTTTCGTCCTGTAAGCTTCGCCCCCTCTCCACCACTTTGCTTTTGGGGCAGGACAAGTGCAGTAACTGTATTACACTGATAAGACACGACCAGCTGTCTTGCATATGACAAATTTTGTACTTTTCCCAATTATTCACTCAATTTATTTTGTTGATTTTCTCGGAAACTAGAGTATTAACAAAAAAAATTACTAGACAAATTTATTACATTTCCACTAAACAATTCGCCCTTAAAATATTTGCAGTATATTTTGTTACACCTTATATAGAGAGGATAGTTAAAAAAGATTGCATGATTTCTTCTTGCAACAAACTTTAAATACCTACTACGAGTTTTATTATAAAAGACAGCCTTTAAGACACTCCTACCTAAATACATTTTTATGGGCGGTCGTACTTAGTTACAAGAGACTGCTCGAATCTTTCTGATTGTAAGTGACTACGGTCTGTCTTCAAACTTAAATAAAGTAGCAACATACTCGTACCCTCTCAGTCATAAAGTTTTATGTTGCCAGATCTTCAACGACGGCAAAATTCATTGCACGCGTGCAAACCCGGTGTTACGTGGGTCGTTAATTTGGATCGCACGGATCAGTTCAATCATCGTACTCGTAAAATCGAGACCTACCTTTTTATTAATATACTTCGAGCCTCTTTACCACCACACGACCTTTGCGTTCCCACCAACCTTAAGGTACTGAGATAAAGTTTACATTCGCTTGTAGGTTTGTAGGCTTATTTTGGTATATAGCATGTTCTCGAAATTGAATGTACGCATAAATTTGTCAAGATACGAGATAGCGTGGAATGCCAAGCTTGCGGAGTGTATCTTCAAGCCTGAGATAAGGTTGGACCTCTTACTTAAGCTATTTCAGGGATTAATTTTTTATTTGTCAGCTTATTCATTGGAGAGAGGTTCGACAAATTATATTATCGTAAATTAAATCAACGTGGATGGGCCTAACAGGCTCGTTACCTTTAATCTACTTATGAGCTCTTGAATCCAGTGATTCGATTTAATGAACTATGAAGAGAAAAAATATTAGACGTAAATGTGTTGTTTATTGGGGTTGAAATAAATGATGATATTCTTTATGAATGTAGGTATATACGAGTATATTTATAATTAATAATTTAAGCAAAATAATGACTTAATTTGCTAAAACAAATACTACGTGTCAAATAAGTACCTACTCTTAATTAAGATCCAATATTTATTTTTTACAACTTTACGAATTTAGGTACCTTTGACAATTAAAAGTTTAATTGATACCCCAATCAAGAAGTTTTTCGTTTTATAAATTGCAAAACAGTTCTAATTATTAAAACGTTAACTCAACATCCATTATATAATTTTTAATTACACCACGTAAACCTGTATTATGTCCCAAACTTGATGCTTAAGCTGTATCTAATTAATCTTTAGTACGTGGGTCGGGTGATACGTCACCCCCACTTGTTTATAGGGGTCGCTCATATCACCACACCATGCCAAGCAATAAAGAACACACACACACGGCAATATTTTTTTATAAATATGGGAGTTAATAAATAAATTACAAGAAAATACTATTTAATCATACTTAATACGTGGTAAAATATAGTATACAATAATATGAATGCGTTATAACTCTATAGAATATGGTACATAGTACTATGTATAGTAACTCCACTTACGGTATGCGATGAAAAGACTAGAAGAAAATGTTCATAATTATTACGACTGTTTACTGAAAATATTATAAAAACAAAGGTAAGAAAGAAAGAATACTTAATATTTCCCTATATATGTATAACCAATCGGTTATATGTCGCCTGATTCAAGTCCCAGTATTATCCGCGGCTCGGGTAGACAGAAAAACGATCTGATAAGCCTTGAAATTCAGACCAACGAATAAAATGGTTTTTATTTGACAAAAAACACACAAACAACTTTAAAGGTATGTAGCTTGATTCAACTGAAGTTTAATCAAGGGAAAGTATTGGTTTTAAACTTCGAAGGGGCAGTGTAGTAACAGGGGCAACCTAAGTAGGTACTATCATCTTATTCAGAAACAAAGTTGGTATTTTACTGGTTTTTATATAATACTTGCAGAAGTTTCGCTGGGATTGCTAGAGATACAACATTTGTGTTGTGTTGATAACCTCTGATGCAATTGTCAGTCAACCTCTTAAGTTGGAGAGAATCAGATAAAGTTTTACATATTTGTTGTCAATTTATTTGCTAAACAAATGAATAGAATTAATTTATATTGACTTGACCTTTATCCAAAAACAATATTCTAACAAGTATGTTAGACTTTATTTTAATCCAATATTACACTTCGAAATTCGTGTAGTTACAAGTACCTACATACATCTCCGTGGTTCAAAGAGCAGACGTAAGTTTATTAGGCAACCACCTGTGTCTACGGCCCTGGGGGTCAGAGAAATTGCCAGTGAGATAAGATAAATTTTAATGGCAGGTCGGGCTTTAGAAAACTACAAACGTCTTCATAGATGCCGATACCAGCAAAGGAATGGTATTTGTGGTAGGGAGCAAAATGTAAAAGGTAACATATTATAAGCAACTCACCAGTATTTGTGTCAATTCGCTTGGTATAATGGACAAGATGTTGCCTAATACGCAAGAGGTCGCGGGTTCGATTCCCGCACAGGGCAAACATTTGTGTGGATGAACATGTCTGTTTGGCCTGGTCTGGGTGTTATATGTATCTATTTAAAATTTGTTATACCACTGATTCTGATGTCTGTAACACCAGTGTTTAAGCTACTTAGCACGGAGTCAGATCAATGTATGTGATGTTGTGAAATATTTATATTTATTTTAACTCGCATTGTCGTGTTATCATGATAAAAATTATATATGTAGGGGAGACCGGGGCTGGATGTGACACGGGTAGGTTGTTACAGAGACATTGGCCGCGAAACAGAGAGCGCAATTTTAACGTCAAAAAGTGCCAAATACTCTCCCCACCACCGGCTACCATGGTGCGAGAGCCGGGGTCGCCTGCGCATGCCGCCCTTAAAATTGCAGTTTAGTAAAATTTTACTCTTTTAGTAATATTGGTTTACAAGCTATGTTTCATAATGTCAGAGGTGCCCTTCTTCTGCTATGTTTTCCCTAATGGTTTCGCTTTGCAATGAATATTCGGTTTTACAGATAAAATTATTAATGTTTTCACTACATAACCTTGTATGCTTAGATTTGGGGTTGGGGCAAAAAGTTACATTTGCTCGGGGCAGGTTGTGACAGTTGTTTTAACAGATACGCATGATAAAAATGCTTAAGCACTGAGACAGAACAAGAAAAAGGTAAATAAATCCAAGAAAGGAAAGTCTGCCAAAGGGGGAAAATCTAACGCAAAGAGGGCAGATCATGAAAATGAGTCTTATGCCAATAAGGAAAAGAGAAAAAATAACAAAAAAGCTTGCGGCAACAGGAAGATCCTACATTACATTAAAATACATACTATTAGTATATAACATACTAATAGAACAGTTTTGATTACTGCAGATACGTATGTATATACGTATAATCTATCTATCTTACATATATATAAAACTCAAAGGTGACTGACTGACTGACTGACATAGTGATCTATCAACGCACAGCCCAAACCACTGGACGGATCGGGCTGAAATTTGGCATGCAGGTGGATGTTATGACGTAGCATCCGCTAAGAAAGGATTTTGATCAATTCAACCCCCAAGGGGGTAAAATAGGGGATGAACGGTTTTATGAAACTTTGTCAATTTTTAACCGATCGGGTTGATACTTTGCATTAAAAAAGCTACTATGACGTAGGCAGCGTTTAAGAAATTATTTTGATAAATTCCACCCCTAACAGGATAAAATAGGGGCTGAAATTTGAATGAAACTTTGTCAATTTAAAACCGATCGGGTTGAAAATTTGAATGCATAAAGGTACTATGACGTAGGCATCCTCTAAGAAGGGATTTTGATGAATTACACCCCAAATGGGATAAAATAGGGAATGAAATTTTGTATGAAACCGAAATCCACGCGAACGGAGTCGCGGGCGCCCGCTCGTCTATTTATAAATTGAGAAATTATCTGGATTTTGTTTTTGCGCAGTAGAAGACCTAATATTAAATTTGTAATTTCGTTTCATTTTGATGAATTATTATGTTTTCCTTGGTATGAGGCAGGCAGGACTGCTTTTATATGTTATGTTATTTAAATTAAGAAAAGTAACAATTTTTGATAAATTATTTCTAGAAGAAGATTATACAATACGTCTGTTTTCAATTGTAACAACTTGCCCCATGTAGTGTAACAATCTGCCCCGAGCATGGGGTTGAATGTTACACAGGTTTTTTTCCACAAATTACACATTTATGTCTTAACTATTAGTCTACAACATAACATTTATTTTGAATAAAGATCCTAGATAGTTTCTTTATCAAACAAGCCTAGACTCAGGTAAATCAATCAAACCTACGAAAAGATATGACAGTTTGAAAAAAAAATGTCACTACCGGCCCCGGTCTCCCCTACATGCTCTTAATTAGCTGTTACCAAGGAACCCTTTTTATATTACGGTTCAACAGTCCACACTCAATGTATGAAATGGTAAGAACGGGATTAAAAAGAAGGGTGAAAAGTTTCATAAACTCTCAAACAATTTACTAAAACATTAAACAAACTATTTTTTTAAAACTTTTCAAATCATTTTCGATGTTCTAAATATCACGGTTACTCTTGTTATTTTATTATTTTTTTTAATCTTTTAAAACAAATATATACTACTAAAAGTAGACAAAATAGTTATGTGATTTCCATTGGGAACACCAGATGAAGCTACTCTCTCTTAACCCCTGAAGTAATCTCCAGGATTATCTGACGTCTTACAAAATGCATATAATGGCTTGCCATTCTTCAAGATTCCTTCTTCACACCGAAATATATTTTATTATCTATTTAAACAAACTGTTTTTACCGCAAATCAAATCTTGGTTAAATACGACAAATAGCTTGATCGATATTTTGGAACCAAATAGAGTAAGTTTTAAAGTTTTCCTTTCATTAGTATTCCTAAATTGAAAATGCTTTTTTTATTAAAATCTGTTTGAGTAACGCACCTGTCAAAAATGACAAGTGAGAAATTATAAACAAAAGTCAAAAGTAGATAGTTTATCAACTACAACAAATACCAAAAGCCTCATTATCACACGTGTGTCACATTCTGGTGTGATTACGAGTCTGTCATTAAATATTCATATCTTCAAAGGTATGTCACGAATTCGTGAACTGATTTACGAAAAATAGTAACATATTGGAAAAGGCAAATATGAATTCAGTCGCATCACATACCGTTACATGAACGTTGTACATATACCATATATTTCCCTGTCAAAATCAATCTTCCCTGGGCGCCTTCGCATATCTTTTGTGTCAGAAATGTTTTAGGAACACCTTTGTTGCTTTATTGATATCGTATTGGGTATTGTGATGGACGTTATTTATTGATAGAAATATTTATCGCTCGAAAACGCTGCGCAAGTAAACGTGCTTTTAATATTACCCTCTTTTCACTTTGATTTGATTAGACAACGTTAAATGTTTTCAATGTAAAGGTAGGTATTGTTGTATTGAATTTTCTGTCGAATCAGTGACAGTTTTCAAGACTTGTGAAAAGCGGTCCTAAAATCATAAAGACATCCTTATCAGATGCTTCTTGCCAGATCCAATTCAGATACGTCTGAATGACATAATATTTATATTATTATTAAAAAACATATTCTTTCATAAAAAAAATGAAAAGACTTGATTTCACTATGATATACCTTGCTTGCTTAGAATATAAATACAAAGTGGGCCTATTTGCTCTAATTATTCATTTAAAACGACATATTAAAGTTTTTTTGCAGTATGTTAATTTAATAGTCAAAATACAAAATTAACTAAAACTAACCTCAATTTCACTTAATTGTATAAAACAAACTTAGTTCACGAGGCCAAGTTAGCGCGTGCATATTAAATTCCCTTTACCACAAATTTGTTTTAGCATAATCTCATATTCGCTAGCTTGCTCTACGCTCTACAGCCCAGCTGTATTGTTAAGTCCAGTGACCAACAAAGGGTTAACGAGGAAAGGGACACAAAAAGTCGTGTTATAAATTTAAATGACTCGTGTACCGTTTATTTCGCTTCGCAAACGGGTCACGGGCGAGACGCCACAATGTTGCGTAAAAATATTAAGGTTATTTTACATCTTTAATTCCGTTTGAGAAAACTGTCGTCTAAAATTCAATTTTTAAATTCAAGTAATTTTTTTGTTACCTATTATTTAAATACATGAATTTTATGCAATTGACAAAACTTAAGGTTTAATATTCGTAGTAAGTCGTGGAGCCACGTTTCTCCCGGTCATCGCATGTAACAATTGTCTGTCGTAGCAAGCCGTAGCAGCGTTGCTAGTTTTAACATTTTATTTTTTGCCGCTTAATTTAAATCTTGATCGGATTAAATGAAAATAATATTCAGTAATAAATTATAGCAGCATTTTAGAGTCGTGGAACAGAACAATTAGATACACTACATCGAAAGCTATCCCCGACTGTCAATTATTCCTAATACTAAAACGCAACGATATGGCATCTTTTGTACTAACCCTGAATAGGTATATAAACGAGCCTGATACCAAGCTGGGACTAATTATGAAACGTAATGGGGCTTAGGGCGTGACATTTTTGTGTTTCACACCTGGGTCAGGCACCTTTGCATGTAATCATGTGAGGTGGACGACAGGGCAACTTTCAATTTGCTGACCTTTTTATAAAGGAAAGGCAAAAGGCATGATTTAATTTGAGGAGGGCTATTTTAACCCTTTTTCTGAAAATTTCTACAATGATTCTCTCTGTGGCTGTCTCTCATCAAAAGCTTCATGCTTTTTTGTATAAATTGTGAACACTGTTGGATTTTGCTCAAAAACACATAAGGTTCCTGCAACACCAATGGTACATTCGTTGCGGAGAATGATCTTACTAATCTTGTGACCATAGATTCCAAAAAAAACATAATAGTTTGTCAAAGCAAATATATATTTTATGCGGTTAAACATTGTGAAATAAGAAGCGAAAACTTTAAACGTGAGCAGTTAGCATATTGTAATAAAAGTATTCCACTTCCATCCAATCCTGAAGAGCATCGAAGGTCGCAAACGCTTTTAGCCGCACAAACGGCTCGGCTGGATCTATCTCGTTACTCGAACTGAATTCGATTCAAAGTACGAAGTTTTAATCTCTCACGGCAAATCCAGTCAGTCAGTGAAAGCAAGAGAGCATGAAACGCTAAATCCTTTTGGCATAAATCTCGAAGCTATAAGCCTAATAGCTCTGGACTCAATAAATCTATTCCGATTAGATTGTGCAGCAGTTTTCAAGTTAAAACAACATGGAAATGCGCCTAGCTTCTAATGTAAAAAAGGGTTAAATAAAATGTTTAAAGAAGCATAAATGCATGTTCATAATTTATAGACCTAATTGATAACCAAGAGTTTTGTGAAAAGGTTTGACCAGATTTGCTCCATTTTCAAGTACCAACGTAAAAGCTACTGCAAAAAGTCCGTTAAAATCAGTAGTAAACGCAACGTTACCACATTAACACACACAGCTACCATTAAATGCTTTAAAAATTTGTACAACACATCGCTGAAACACAAATGGGCTTGCAACCGTTGTTTTAAGCTGCGGCCGTTGTCGGCGGGTTGGCCACAATTAGGTATTTTTTTCGGTAAATTGCCGTGCCTCGCTGAATGTAAACGGCCTCTTATAGACAGGGATCCGCTTTTTGTGGACGTAAAATTGCTACGGAAATGCTCGATTGGGAAATGATAACTGAGCACCTGATCAGTAATCTTTTGTTTTTCTCCAGAAATATTGAAAACGACTTCGAATTGGTAATGTTATATGCTTCCTGGTGGTCTAGCTAAGTTGCCGCTTTGAATATTTTTCGCTACTATCGCTATCGTCGTGACAAATATCTCTATCCCGCTCATAAATACTTCATATGCGGGATAGCAATATTAGTCGAAGCAATGGCGATGGCGATAGTGGTCGAAGTGGCCACTTGGCTCGACCACCAGGAAGAATAACACATAAGCATTACCAATTAATTCGAAGTGGTTCTCAATTTTTCTGGAGAAAAACAATTAAGATCAATATAAATATTTGCATTTTAGCTTTAGGGACAATATTACGCCCGAAAAAAATTGCATTTTACTTAGATTTTTCCCCTTTGTACTTCAGTTTTCACGTGAAGCTTGCGAATGTTCGCAGCTTTTCTTCACCTGTACACTTTCAACTTATTTTCGAAGTTTCCAATGCCGAATCTCAATAGTTTAATGTTACGGAATACGAAATAGTGTGCCCCATTCTTTCTAAAGCTGTAGTGCATTAAAAGGTTTACAGTGAAATCGTTGGTGGCCTGTTGTACTGTACCCATTTTACTATAAATTTGGTTTTGTAGATATCTACTTAAAATATTATTTATGGTCATCAAACTACAGTTCTACCTTGCCCTCACACGAAACGCCCAGATGGATTTATGAATAACTCGTTTGATGCCGACACTTCCATTCGATTTATTCGCGTTATTATTTACCGCGTACAACACAGCCTCCACAGTTCTTTGATATTGGGTGTTCTCTTCCTTTTATTGCGATTTGTGATAAACGGAAAGGAAATGATTATCTATTTCGGGATTCATAGCGTGAGCGTTACATTTCAGTGTGTATGGCGAGATATTCTTTTCCGATATTTATTGATATCAATATTTGTAACGAGTTACCTGAGATTTGATAACGTATTTGCACGATATCTTCCGTAACTATGGGCCATTGTTATATTCGTAGTGGGGTTGGGCTATACTAATGGCGTTAGGCTTTTAGCTAACCTGCCAGCTTTTTCGGCTCCCATAGCATTGGAGAGACGTCGTCAGGTTTTTAGCAGGTAGTTGAGTCTGCATCTGGAATCTTGCATTTTGGTCGGTATGCGTAAACGTATATGAACTACTTGGAAAGAGTTTAATATCAAAGCTGCACTGTAAGCAATATTTCTGCAACATAGGTATTATAAAGTAATTTGTTGTAGGAACAAAATGAAATTGCAGGGTTTCTGTTGTATAAATATAAATTTGGAAAAAAAACTGTTTAGCTTTTAATTGGTTTATTATTTCACCCTATTTGAAGAGTTAGTCTAAGTATATTCTAGTAAAGGCTTACTTTAAGAAAAACCTAGATCACTCAAAAATCAAAAGTCGACGCGGTTAAAATTTTTATCGTTTCCAAAGAAAAACATCATTCGAATCACAGTTATCAATTGTGTCTCTAAATGTTTCTCCAAGACACAGTCAGCCGTCGCCAAAGCAACTTTGAATAAACATGGTTCCTTAACCTAATTTCTGCTTTGTTATCTCCCAGCTTCAAATTTCTAATTGCTACAGTCGTCGCTTATGTTACAAAACACGGTCATTAAGTTAACGCGAGAGACGGAGCGAGTCTTACTAATAACCATTTCGGAGTCGCGGGGCTGCGTATCCACATATTCGGAAAAGTTTAATTGTAAGGCTGGTTTTACTGCCACGCGCGGTGAGTATCGCTGGTTTTGAAAGACGGGGGTTATTATAATTGGAAAGAAAATCCGCAGTGTATGCTAATACGCGTGAAAGAACACTTTACCTGTGAACATCGCTCAATTAAATTTTGTTCTGCTTTTTCCAGCTTTTTTATTTAGTCATAAAGGTACACATCGTTTTGGTCAATTTCGTGTATTACTCTTAAACATGTATTTATTAGTATACCCATATATTAATAAAACACGTACAAGTACCGTACGGGTCGAGCTAAATAAAACCGTTTAAAAATCGCTGCTGACAGAATGTTCAATTCTTTACGTCAGAGAGTTAAAACTTTCGCGATGATTACTCAATCGGACTTATTATTGCATACTAAACGAACTGATGTCGTCGTTGTGAAAATCACTACAATATTATATCAAACGGAAAGGAGCCATTTGCACCTGTGCATGTCTCCGACTAATTACTCTTTCGCTACCTTGAAAGTCTTCTAGGCTGCTATTATTTCAGGAAACTCCCGCTTGTGACGGCAAACTTTCCGGGAATTACACTTTAGACAGAGGCTCTGAAGCTTCTCATTAGGTTTTGATATTTCCCGTTTAACCTTGTCTTACTGCAGATAGTAATTAGATAGAAAACTACTTCCCGTTTAAGACAAAATTATGAACTAAACAGAATGAATTCATCAGTACAAATGTTAAATCAGCAATAAAATCATTCACGTTTAGAAGACGTGGGCAAAAAATATCATGATCATGGATATCAGTCAGCAAATTTTTTGGACGATGTCTCTAAACATTTACGACACAATTTGTTGAAATATAATGAACGCTCTAAGATTTGGGGAAAACAAAGATATTAAACTAATATCAAATTAATATCTCAGGAAGAAATAATTTATAAAGCCCAGAACAATGACGTGTCAAAGGTTGAGAACTCCTGCTATAAGCCGCAGCGCGAAGTCTTCTTAGAGTAAGTAGAACACGTTTCGTCAATTCCATAATAGCCACTTTAAACTTTCAGAGATGACAAACCTTCCATTCCCAAGTCTGATATTACTGGGCATTGCAAGGACGTGGGATAATATTCTTTTTTATGACTTTAATGTGGTTTATAAAGCACTAGCGGCCGCCCGCGACTCCGTCCGCGTGGATTTCTTTTTTTCGAAATAAAAAGTAGCCTATGTTCTGTCTCAGGGTCTAAAGATTGTCTGTACCAAATTTCATCAAAATCGGTTGCGAGGTTTAAGCGGGAAAGCGTAACAGACAGACAGACAGACAGAGTTACTTTCGCATTTATAATATTAGTTGGGATAAGTTCATGTGAAATATTTGAAGTCTGCTAATTATATCCAACTTCAACATCGTAAAATAACTAGGCAATCCCCGAATATAATCTTCAAATTTGCCGGGCTCGTTGGTCTAGTGGTCTGAGACCCTGGCTACAAAACCAAGGGTCGTGGGTTCGAATTCGACTAGGGGCAAATATTGTTGTGATAAACATTGGCATTTGTACTCGAGTCAGAGATGTTTATAAATGTATGTCAGTATGTATTTCCGTTCCCTAGCATCCATGGTACAATCTTCGGGCTTATTTTGGGGCAAAGGAATTTATTTATTTTATTTATTTATATCCAAACAATCGTCAACATCGTAAAATGACTAGGCAATCCCCGAGTATAATCTTCAAATTCAAAAGTGCCCGACCGGGTTTGAACCGTCGACCTCACGGAAGCGTCGCTCTTACCACTATGCTACCGAGCAGTAGGTGCGCTTCAACCACTAGATTATGGCTGGCATAATTTACATCGTGCGGAAGTTCGGTCACAAATTGTAATCATTATTATGCAATGCGTTGCCACAGGACCACGACGGCTGAATTTTGGCAGTGTAATAACCATAGTTACCGAAGCAATTTATGCTATATGCTAGCATACGTCGAGACCTGCTTAGCTTTGATTTTTTTAAAGTATTTTTTTTTTCGAAGTAATAACCAAACATTTATTTTTTGAAAAGGCTTTGTCATAATTTCAAATATTTGGTCTGTAGTAGTTAAAAAATATGTAAATTTTGTAAGTTATGTAAGTTAATAAAATAGGTAAAGTAGTATTTACAATTTAGTAAACTGTTTTTATTTTTAATAAAATTTACAAATATAAGGCACAGTACATGAGATCAAAGATAAACGCAAACCGATTCCAAAGTACCTAGGTATGTTACATTATGGAAACCGCGTTATAAATATTATATTTAAAAAATACCGCCCATAAATATAACATCCGAACGTACAAAAAAATGCCTATCAAATGAATGTGCGTTCTTTGTTGTATTTCAACCCACCTGTCAGGATCTTTATCAAATGTTTACTTAGCCAGTCATGTGTGATAGAAAACCTCCTTTTATAATGCTGTATCTTTTTTGAGACATTTTCATAATAAATGGAACAGCATTATGATACAAATATTTATGAATAAACAACATTATTATGACAACATTAGGACAAACTTACAGGACTAAACGCGATATTATTTTTAAGAGCACCTACTGCTTGACGTTTTGGCTGCGATGGTGCAGCCATGGTCACAAACGAATTGGCGGTGCGCGGCGTCGTCTAATTGGACGGTTATAATGTTGTCTAATTATATAAAGTTATTTCAAATACTAGCGGCCGCCCGCTACTCCGTCCGCGTGAATTTGGTTTCCGAACACATAGTGTTATAGGTACTATAGCTTAAAGCCTTCCTCGGTTAATGGACTATCCAACGCAAAAAAAAAATAATTCGCTCCAGTAGTTCCTGCGATAAGCGCGTTCAAACAAACAAACAAACTCTTCAGCTTTTTTGTATTAGTATAGATTTGTGGTCTATATAATGCGTCAATATAACTGATATAGTATATGTTACCATTACTCTGCCCTTGTGTATTTTTTTTATACCTATGTACAAAACGTAAATCTTTCACTTGTAAAAGAGGTCATTCTAAAACAAACAAAATTATTTCTGACCCGTTCTCCATTCCTTCACTTTTATCTCTACCTGGCCTCTCCTAAGAAAATTGAATTCAAACAACTCAAAAGCAAAAGTCAATTCGCAAGTATTGTTCCCGGCGAAAACTGGGTAATTTATACAAAAACAGGCGGCGAACGAGAACAAAGTCGTAACAGAGATAAAACTATCGCAACTCGGGTGGCGCTGATGCCCGTGTAACTTCGGGATGCTTCGGGCTACTCCGGGCTACTTCGGCTAATTAAACTGCCAATGCCGCCTAAGGCAATTGTCCTACCGGCAGCGATGAACGAGAAGGGAGTAGAGCTAGAGTGTGGAAACAATTTGACGAGACGCGAGGTGCGAAGAAATTAGCCGGCAGTGTGAACTGGCAACGATTAACTGTTATTTGCAGCTCTATTGTTTTAAATGTATTTTGTACTGTGCTGCCTGTGCCTCCGTGGTGAAGTGGTTAGAGCGCTGTGCTCAAAAACCGCGGTGGTCGTGGGTTTAAATCCCGAGGAACACTTCCAACTTAGTGTTGTGTAGGACATTGCATGCGTGAATCACCTGTTTGTCCGATAAGAATCATGATTTCGTGTTTCAGAAAGTACATAAAGCCGTTGGTCCCGACTATAATCCAAATGGTCTGGTTTCCTTTGTAAGGGTTTCGGAGATCAGACGACAGTCACTCCATTGTAATAACCAGCCTGGTCAATTCAGGATCATAGTCGCAGCGTACCCTGGACTCCGAGGCAATGGCCAAGGATGCAACTGGAAGAGGCGCTAGGATGATGATGATGTCTATCCATTGTTAGTTTTTTTTTTGATCCAGAAAATAGCCGATAGTTAGTCGCTTTCTCGCCGGCAGTGGGACAACAGCCTTACTGCCGACTGCCGCGGAATGCCAGCCGATGTTCATTAGCAACAGTAATGCGACTGGCTTCATTATTGGGCCATTAAAATTAATAGATATTCGTAAATATCTCTGTTAAACGCGGTATAAACATGTCACTTTCGAACACTAACGTATAAATGGAAAGGTAGTCTTGATTGTAACGAAAATCTTTCGTTTAGACCCCTCATAGTTAGTGGCAGGTCGTAGCCCCATCCTTCTAGGTAGAAATGATACCAATACTTAGAGAAAAGGCTCGTCATAAGCAAAAAGTATATGTCTCATTAAAAGCATATTGATGACTATCATACTTTTATTTAAATTGAAAATATCAATTATATAAGAAACTATACTCTGACCGGTTTAAAATTATTTATCTAATGCCAATCAATTTAAAATACGCTATCAATTACGTTGAGTATGTACTTACATGGACTTGTTTCTTCCATTCCAGATTTTGAAAGTCAATGGCATCATTGAAGTCAGTATGAATGAGTGGGATAATAAAGTACCTACCTGTTACTATTTGAAACAAAGAAGTGATAAAAAGAACTACGAAGTCTTACAATTATTTTAAAGATTATCTCATAACTAATACTCTCAGATATTACGCAAAATAACCAGACGTCGATTTAATTGCGAATTCCTACAATTAGTACTGTAAGGCACTGCCAGATAGTTCTAGCTAGTTCCTTTGAGAGTACTGGGAATAGAAGACAGACAGCCAGCCAAGATTTAATGATGGCGTCGAAACAGGAGCGAGTATAAATTGGACGTACCGTACGTCGAGAATCTTAGTGGGTAAACTAAACCTCTATAATTTATTTAAAATGTAGAAAATACGTAAGTTTTATAATTGATGGTTGCGTTTTGCATGTTGTCCACAGAGACCATGTGCTAAAAAGCCACATTGTAATTTTTTTATATTAAAAAAACATACTATGTTTTTTGACAGTGTCACTTTATAAAACTTATATAAAAAGGTAAAGCTATTTGAATGTTTGTTCTTTTATAAGCCTGTAAAAAATAACAGCGATATATAAATTCATAATGAGTAATTGCGTCATATTTTATCCTTTGTGTTGATTTCTTTTGCAAGTTTTACACAAAACATTTTCTGACGCGTCAAAATGACAGATGGCACAATATCAAACATGGCGGACCGTCCGTTCGTTTCAATTATTTTCCCGCTGTGACGCGTGAATGTGTTGTCTGCGGCAGGCATTCGCTAAACATCAAAAATGGACGCGTCGACTACGCGAATTATAACGCGCCAATGGTTTTAGATCAAACAATATGCCACTTCTTGACATTTAATGGAATATTCGTAGCAGTTGTCCTAGCGTTAAGTAATCATTATGTTATAGTTTTATATAGTATTATCTTTAAGATAAGCAAAGGAATCTGATTAGGTACATACATCCATCGTATTTGATAATGAAATAATTTCATAACATAAAACATTGCACTTGTCAAAAGTACCCCGCCGACTTTAATGCTTAAATAACACGGCGAAAAGCAACACAAAGTTCCTCCAACTTCTCGTTAGGTTCATGTATGTACAGTATTCCTATCATGGTATTCGACCAGTGAGAGTGACTTACAATGCTATATATAGATGATGCAGTTAGGTAGATATTTAACAGTAAAACGTTTTTTGATTATGTCGCTTAACTGGCAACTACTCGTATGTAAGTGTAGTATTCCAGCCACTTTCATTCACTTACACGTAAGCCATCGCGACAATGCTATATTTTCATAATAATCAAACATGTAACTATACCTTTCCGGGCGATTTTCGATAGCGGCCGGTCTTACGATCAGCCAGATACGCAGGGTATATATTATAGTGCTCAAGTTAGTGCGCATTTCGCAAGCACAGGTGCACTCCCTATTCCGTCAGTCTCACAGTTCGGTGGGACAGCAATCTGACACGAACGTAGAGGGATCAGGCGCAGGACCAACATCTTCACGTGCCTTCTGAAGCACGGAGGAGCTCGAGATTAAATTTTTCGGTCACCCATCCGATGACTGCACGCTGCGAAAGTTACTTAACTTTGCAATAGCAGTTAAAGGGCGCTAACCACTGCGCTACGGAGCCCTCAAAAACGAAAACGAATGTTTTATCCGTTGACCCCAAATTCAGAAATGATATTTGCTTTCACTATGCACTTAAGACCACGTGTTTGTGCACGAGCTATTTTTGAACACGGGTCAAGAGGTCTTCGTGTAACGATGTTATTATAACGAGGTATGCCTCACAGCTCTCGGTAAACAGCGCTACTTTCTGCGCTAATGAGAGCTAGAAAAAACCAGTCAAAGGCGAGTCGGATTCGCCTGTAAAGGGTCCCGTAGCAGCAAAAAAGTTATAAAAAAACAAAAACTTCTTAGTATCTCGTTCAAAGCAATTGTTTTGCAAGTCAATCATTTTAGTCACGACGAATCTATAATAGTTCCGTTTTTAGGGTTCCGTAGACCAATAGCTAAAAACGAAACCCTTATGGATTGTCTGTCTCTCTGTCTGTGTGCGAGTCGGACTCGCACTTGGCCGGTTTGTTTTTTTATCATTCGGCTACGGAACCCTTATAACGCTTGGTCCTCCGTCTGTCGGCGCCGCATCAAATTAGGCTATTAGGCACAGGCGCCGCGTTCATCACGGCGCTTTGAATATTCACCCTGTACCCAGTGACGGATTGCTCCGAGCTTTGTTATGCCACCGCGGTGACCTGACGCGACTTAAAATAAGCATTTACGGGATTTAAAATAAGCTTTTTTGCCTTTGAATAATTCATAATATAGAAGAATTATTACTAAAAAATGTTTAAATGCCCTCCATGCAAAGATAAGCACTAACCGAAACATATACATGTACATACATACATCTAAGTCGTAAGATATAAAACTCTGACACTGGAAACGTTAAGTATCAGCCTAATAATGTCCCACTGCAGGGCAAAGGCTTCCATCATTTGAAATCATGTTTCGTTACAAAGATGGGTTGTGGCTTAATCACCACGCTTGCCAAATGCGGGTTGGTGATCAGAAACCCGGGTTGTGTTCAGAAAATCAACACAAATTATGCCCGGGAATAGAACCTACGTCCTCGAGACGAAGGCTCGGAACTTGAACCACTAGACCATCGAGGCGTACATAAAATAGTAAAACAAAATAATACTACTCGTATTTCTTTATCCTACGTTATCCCTTATCGTATTCACGAAAAGGACACAAATGAAAAATAATAGACTCAATTTTCAAGGCTTGGTTCGCTGGGCGTAACCAAGACTAATCTTTTTCTTTTTTAGCTTGGTCATTATTATGTTGTCAGATGGTCTTACTGCGTTAAATAATGTGTTGGTTTGGTACGATACTTACATCGCAAGAACTTTTACTGTACATTGTGTACATGTAACATTTTCATTGAATACAGTAACACATTTACTTTTCATTGGTAAGGACAGTAATTTAATAAAAAATACATTTGGATTTTAAATTGCTCAGCAGCATGCTCGGTCTTGTAACTTTGATCAAGAGTCATCGTTAAAATAAAGGAATTGGTTCACTGCCTCTACGATTGACAGATTATTAATTTAAGGAGAGTATATACTAGTTAAAGAAGCTTAGCAGTACGTTTGTTTGTATGAACGCGCTAATCTCAGGAACTACTGCTTCGAACTGTTTTTTTTTTTGTTTTGAATAGTCCATTATTCGAGGAAGGCTTTAAGCCATTGTATAACATTATGTGTGCTGAAACCGAATGCCGCGTGGACGCAGTCGCGGGCGGCTTCTAGTACTATTCTAAAAATTCTTTACATTCAACTAAATTGCTATTATGACTTGATACTTGCAAGTAGAGTAAGAAACGTAACGTAGAAGCGAATAACTTTATTCCGCTTGAAATACGAACCGAGAACACTTAAATAACGTTCCGATAGCGAAATAAGTGCTTCTATATTTTCCACAATTGCATTTGAATGTACGAGTATACTGCTTCAGTAAATAAAAATAATTGAGTCATATCTATTATCTATGGAAGCGAGGCCGCTACAACCGAGCTATTGTTCGCTTTGTGAACGTATCTTTTGTCGATCAACCTCACCACCAGGGGGCGCCGTATAAAAATCTTTTGTCGTAATAATCTTATTATCTACTTTTCTTGGTCCCGGGAGAGTTTACAAGTTGATACAAGAGGTAGGATTTACACGGAAATTTTCGCGGCCTTTTATCAACTGCAAACTGGAAAAATTAACACATGTTTCCCTGATGTGTTTAAACATTATTACTTATGAAATAAGGATGAGGATTATTAAGATCATGCAAGGATAGTCGCAAGTGATTATGTTTATTTTTTTAAGAGGTTGAAAATGTTTTTTTTTTTGATAACAAGAAGCCAAAGGATAGTTTATTGGAATTTTAGGGTTATGTGGAACTCGGATAAAAGACTCCTACTAACATAAAGTTATTCCAAACGGCATCTTAATACGTTATGATAACAATAAATTCTGTTTCAAATAATCCTTAGTTCAAGATCGAAGCCAGCGTCTAACTTTTAAACTTGAAGTATGAGAGTGTAAAGACTAAACTTATCAGGCACGAGGCAGATATCCAATTCAGATAATCGCTATATTATTGGTTATTTCGCCAGACAGAACCAATTTACTAAAGTCGTTATAAGAGATATTATTTACAAGGTCATGCATACAATATAATTAATAGTCAGTAAGTTTATGTTGCAAGATGATGATGCTTATATTAGCAAGATTAAATGGAAACTCTGTCTTGCTTATCAACTGCTCAAATAGTTGAGAAGTGAACAAGTCATGAATGTTTTAACCATCCCAACCCCAATATCAAGTAAAAAAAACTGGTGTGGAAAAGGGGAAAAAAAACAAGTTAATATAAAAGCAAGTCACTGGTCCTCAGGTATACTGTGGCTGTATTTCAAGTTTTCTTATCTTCCATTAGAATGAATTGCTTGTTCCTTCACTTACTCAGTAACGTCATTAATTACATTCCTATTACATGCCCAACTTTGATAGAAGTAGGGTAATATCGAAACTAATTATATCGATTTATTGAATCTTCGCTACCATTACCTTGAATACGTTATATGCTCTCGTACTGAATGTAAGAATATAAGAGGATTATTGTTACGAAAATATTCATTGTTTGTAATAATAGCGTTTTTGTCGGAGAGTACTGTCTTCAAAACTAGAGCAATTTGGGTTAGCTCGAGGTATTTAATGCTCCGGAGTTCAATTCAGTATGGCATAGGGTTTTAAAGGCATTTATAAATTCTGTGGAGTTGCTGTGAAGACTATGGATGATAATGTCTTGCTTATATTATGCACTACAAACATTTGCTTCTATTCATTTTTCGTTCTTAAAAAAAATACATACGTGAATGACAATAGGCGCTTAAAACCTTTAGCGAAAGTTACACTTCTCCGATACAAAAAAAAATCTGCTCCAAACAATCACAGTTCCATTAAAAAAAATCCACAGATAGAAACAAATACATTTGAATTCTCATAAGTCATGGGATGTTCCATGTTCCATTTCGCTCTCCGGAACACATGCCCCGGGCCGTAAATATCGGCGCGACGAGCGACTCATGGATATTTTATTGGCTTAGCGTATATTGGCTGAGGGTAAGATTTCTGTTCCAACCGTATTAAATGGGCCGGATTCTGTATACAAGTCATTCTGACTTGGATATATTATTGACTTTAAGGTCAAGTGCGTTTAATACCAAGATAGTATGATCTCTTAGTTAACTGATACTTATGATGTATCAGTTATGTGAAAGCAGTGTTAAAGTTATGAGAAATTAACCTCGACAATTTTGGCTGCATTCAAGTAAAAATATTTTAAATTTTTCAAGCGTTGCGGTTCTCGTAAAACGTGAAAACGATTCCAACAAAAACAATGAACGAATGAAAAAAGTTAAACGGTTTAAAAATTCACTGTTATTGCTGCGATAACATTGAGTGCTAGGATTCACCGCAACACGACGCTCTGTGTCACTATAATAAAACAGCAGGGATGAGACAAATATGCTTGAATCAATGCTTTCTTTTCTTTTATCAATTTGACAGATTCTAGGAAAACTAACGAGAAAAAGAGTCTTGATGAATGGATATTTCCCTATTTGTCCACCATAGACGGAAAAATCAATGGTAAATTCATCATAAATTTTCACCGATTTCGAAACATCCCCAAGATATTTATAAGTCGGTCCCTAGTAGGTAGAATTAGGACAAATGAGGGGAACTTACTTTGAAAAACTATAAAAATAGAATGTCAACTAGATTACTTACTAATAGAGATAAGCATGTCGCCTAACCCTCATAAAACAGACCAATTTAAAAAATTGGTGAACAATTCTGAAAACGAAAATTGTTTTCTTCTAATTTTCCGCCATTACCTACATAAGTTTTTTAATCAAGGTACAATATTTTCACTGTATGACATCTTTGAAATTTAGATTACTTTTCTATTTTCGTTTTCATTGTTCATAAAATTCAGATACTGCTGCACGTTTTACTATTTTGCGAGAACTGTGGAAATATCCAGCTTAGTAGAAATTTACAAATGGTTATCGTCCCAATTGGTTTCATAGGAAACGAATTTGCTTCCTATGAGTTCTCAAATTCCCGTAAGATATTGAAATAAAATATAATTGTTTATAACTAAAGGATGATAGATTTATTCTGTAAGGATAATTTCAGTTAGGAAATAGCGAAGCGACTACAAAGCGAGTATTCATCAAGCAAACAATGAAATTAAGAACGCTTCCGCGGCCTCCACAACGTTCCTTTAGTACGAGTAATAGCCGCTTCTCCAGAGATAGGGCTGCCTCTATGATTATACATAACGAACAGTGACGTCAAGTGACATTAATTTTCATTATAATATAATCAAAACAACATAATTATTGCAAACACCTTTACAATCCTCTGATACTATGAAATTAGAGTACTGTTAGGAAATTCCGCCAGATAATCAACACGTTAATAAATCCTAATTTGGGTCTGCTAAACAAGATTACTTTTCTGATAGTTTACCGTAGTATTCATAAGGATGTCTAACTTCCACTTTACCAATAGCTACTCTCACAGGTATCGCTTATAATGCATCAATTATAAAATAACTTTACATTCAAAGCGACTACAAATATTTGTTGAGGAAATTCGAGGTCACCACGTGGGAAATTAGGTTTAATTTATATCGGCACCTATTTGACCTTGCGTAAAAGTGTTTATAGCTTAGAACTATTTACTAACATAGCCATTAAGACTGAAGTTAAAATGTTGCTACAGGGTTTGTACCAGTTTTGCATTACGGTCGATTAAGATAAATGTTTCTAAAGGATAATTCAATTCTTGAAAGTTGTGTCCGGGATTAATTTGATCTTAGAACATATTATAGCTTATTTTTGTTATTAGGTACTAAAGGTAAGTAATATATGTATAAATCATCTTATATTATGTGTAATGTTGCGTCTTGAATGTTGTAATCAAAATAATTATTTCTTTTACGTTGATTGACAAGAAAAACAGACATAACCCAGCTGCAGTCTGAACTTCAAGACTCTAAACAGGGACATCTATAAAACAGACGCTAAGATTTCGACAGCAGCATAATTGCAGTGGTACTTGGACTGACTCATCCGAAACTACGCAACTAGGGCTTAAACTTTGCGAGTCATCCGAACTCGCGTCCGCTCGGTTGCACTCTAATTCTGAGCTGTAATGTATTTCAGAGTATGGAAGTTGAAAATTCTGTTCTGTAGATGTATAAAGACGATTGCTTGCGGCAAAGAAAGATGACAACGTTTAAATGGATTAGTCCCCGAAGGCCAAGTGCCGGAGGATATTGGAGTATAAAACGACCTGACTAGCCAATACATACAAAGAAATATATGGTATATTAGACGGACAGTCGCCGGATCTACGGTCATGCCAGAATGCTGTCCCACCGACCTATGAGAGTGAGGGAATAGGGAGTGCACCTGTTCTTGCAAAGTCACTTGTGCATTATAATCATAGCTGGGCATTAACTCGTTAATCCGTTAATCGTTAATTAACGAAGTTAACATTTTGATTAACGGATTAACTTTTAAGTTAACATTAAAAACTGTTAACGGACATGTTAACTTCCGTTAATTATGCAGAAGTCCGTTAATCGTTAATCCAATGCCTACTATTAACCGCACGGCTCCGCGGGACGAGGCGCGAAAAACAGCTTTAGACAGTGCCGGGCGCAGCGAGCGCGGCGAATGGCAGTTTAAATGGCGAAGGGAGTCAAGGGAGCAATACAAGAAACAACGATGATGACGTGGAAGACTTTTTTAATTCTATCACTCAGTCTATAGAAAAACCAAAGAGCTCCAACTCTTTAAAGAGTAAAGCGCACAGTCTCGTTTAAATCTGGCTGGACATGAAATCGAAAGACTCGTTCAACGATGCTGCATTCCTCGGGGAATTGATGTTTATAAGTCTATTTATCAATTTCTCAAGCGCTGCAGTAGAACGTCTGTTTTCCACGAATACAGACATTTTAACACCAAAACGAGCCTCGCTTTCAGACGAGAACTTCAACATGTTAATGTTTATGCATATGCACCTTATGTCCGACGATTAAATTACACATTTAACTATTTGAATTCATTGAGGTATTACTACTACGTATAGAGATGACTTCACGAACAAAAATGTTCTTACCCGCATTGTGGTCCATGGACCACAAAGTTGCAGTCTAATTTTCAATTTTTGACCATTTTTTAAGTAAAAAAATTTCGTGTTTTGTTTTGAAAACATGTACAATCATTATAAGACGAAAAATAAAGATGGTGGCCAATTATAAAATAGATAAAAAGACATAAATATCACTGAATTATCCGCCCCCTTCCCTCCAATTCGACGCAAAACTTTTGTTCGCGATGTCCACTCTATACTTAGTAGTAATAGTAATACCTCAATGGTTCTTAACCTGTTAACTTCCAGAACCTAAACCAACCAACAGGTTTTATAAGATCACTAACGCAACGATGTAAAAGTGCATTTTTACACATAGTTAACGGATTAACGATTAACTTTAACTTGCGTTAATTCTTCCGAAATGTAACGCTTTAACGTTTAACGAAGCTAACTTTTTTTGTAGCGGATTAACGATTAACGAAGTTAACTATTTTATTAACGGTGCCCAGCTATGATTATAATAATAATATATATTATATTTTGCGTAACTGGCTGATCGTAGAATGGTTGCCACGTTGACTAAGTGTGTGACTAAAAGACACGGTGAATGAACCAAAAGACATGCATAGAATTCTCATTCCTATGCCAAATTAATAGTTTGAGGCAACGGGGCAAAATGCTGTGGATATCGATAAAAATATGTTTAAGTTGAAATGTATCATCCTTTTACTTCTCTAAGTTATATCTCGAGTACAGTGCGGTCGGTGAAAACACCGCATCCTTGCCAACGCCTTAATGCCTAGGAAACATTGTTATTCCTATAATTCCTTGTAATATTTGACAGCAAAATAATTGCTGTCCTACCACTGACATTCATCTGCGACTAATTGGGTTTAAACTTCGAGAGTTATCCGAGCGGCCGCAATCTAAAAGCGCAAATTGTGACGTAAGTCGTAGCTCATAAATATTAAAATCGAGTGCAGGCTCTGATTTCTAGGAATTGCGGATTGCATAGTTTGTTGTTACATAATCTATTTCCATGTTTTTTTTTATTATGTGAGTGGCTTATTTTAAGGTTAATTAGAAGTAAACTCTTTACCAGTAATAAAGATTACTTTATTGCTTAATATTATTTTATACTTAAGCAAGTAGGTACATATTTCAAGGAAATTTGAACGGTTAGTAAAAACGAGTATGTATATGTTTTAAATCTATATGGAAGTTAAACTATGAAATATTTGAGCTAAGTAATAAAGCGACCGAAGTTCAAAGGTTCAAAGTTATTTTCTATACAAAATAACGCGACGTAATTTCGGCATTGTGTGTCACCTTCCATTTTAAATACATTGCAGGCGTAGTCACGGAGTAGTTCGGTCGCGTTTTTTCCTCCTAACATGTTTTTGAAAATAATTGCATACTTTGAAAATATCCCAGGTAATTTCTATGGTTTGGCCATTACGGATTTACTCGTATGTTAACTCATACCATGTTGGTCGTATAAAAATCATTAAATACGCACTAAAGCGGTTTGTGCTAGAATGAAGATCCTTCAATGTTTCAATCAAAAATGAATTCCTAGCAACCCTAAGATAAAATTCTTATATTTTCGGTCGGATGATGAAAGAACAATTCGGTTTGCAGACTCATTCCTATAGGCGAGGTCGTTATTATTGTTCGATAATTTCTGCTTACTTCTATCCTACTTTACCTCCAGGAATATTAAGATTAATACAATCATAATGGTAAACATTTCTGAATGTAAATTGAGATTCATGTAATTAACCGCCTTTGTTTTCTTTATAGCGTATCTGGCGATGTCAGATCACCAAAATGACGTGCTGTGTTAGAAACTTTTTAATTCTTAATTTCTTACATTGCATGTTCTTTGGGATAAAACAGTTATCTTGATATCCCGGGCAAAGCCGCAGGTAAAAACTAGTTTAGCTATATTTATTACTAGAATCTTCAGAATCCATTCAATTGTAGTGTGTGAGTGATTAACACAGTACACAACATCATGGCTACTTTTTGGCGGCCATTAAATAAATATAAATAAATAATAAATAAATGCCTTGGACTAACACACCAATTGCCTAGCCCCAAACTAAGCTCGAAGCTTGTACTATGGAAGCTAGGGAACGGATAGACATACTTAAATACTTTTATAAACATCTATGACTCGAGTACAAATGCCGATGTTCATCACACAAACATTTGCCCCTAGCGGGATTCGAACCCGCGACACTTGGTTTTGTAGCTAGGGTCTCTAGCCACTCGACCAACGGGCCTGTCAAAATTGTCAAAATTAAAGACCTATTATTTTCTATAATACAGACTCTATAAAGAACTACCAGCATACAAATACGCTGTACTTACACAAAATACAAAACCATTTAATAGTTGTAAATTGGTGGTTACAGTCGACTGGATAGATACAGTTTTTAATAGTGTCAAAAGTTTTAACTGTGTCTCGCTTGTTAGTTCTTGCGAAATATTTTTAAAGTTTGTAACTTCCCTTCCAACTTCAATGAAGATATTTTTTTTTGGTTTATAACTTTAACTTACTTGTATTTGGTTTGGTTCCAGACCGAGTTTTCACAAGCATTTAAAGTAGAATAGTTAACAATATTGAGTATTAACATTATTTGATTCACAATCCTACTACTTACTATTATAAAGGCGAAAGTTTGTAAGTATGGATGTATGGATGTTTGTTACTCTTTCACGTAAAAACTACTGAATGGATTTGAATGAAACTTTACCACAATATAGCTTATACATCAGAATAACACATAGGAAATTGGAAATCGAAATCAACGCGGACGGAGTCGCGGGCGGCCGCTAGTACAACATAATTAATTATTAGTGTAACACGAGGCTGAAATTACGCGACTGACGTTCGGCGGCAATGAATTTTCTATACAAAATTACGCGGCGTTGTTGCGGCATAGTATATCATCCTCCATTTGAATATGTTATCACAGGTGCATTCACGCCGAACTTCGGTCGCATTTTTTCCGCTCAGTGTGTTTCCATACTTGATCAAAACCTTCCTTATATACAACGTTTCAAGGTTAATTTCATTGCGAATAAATGTTATTTTATCGGGATCTCTTTTTAGCTGATTATTTTCACAGCGGTATAAGTATCCAGTAATGGATTTATTGTGTAACATGCCAGCCCGAGAGTAATGGACTATGTAAATGAATTCCTTAATAAAAATAATATTATATCAGGGATGATTAATATCCATAAAAAAATCAAACTACAGAAGTGGTTACACATTTCCACTTAACGACAAAATAACTAACGAGGGAAAATTAATCTTTACTACGTTTAAAATACACTCACACTACGTTCTCACTTACTTACTTACTGCGATGGCGCAGCGGTCCAAAGTTTACTAAGTTTAATCGATTTGTTCTATTATAAAAACAATGGTATTGGCAGGCTATAAATAGTACTTTCGACGATCGATCCATCTATATTTTTTTATTCTTGGTCAATGTTCAACCTACCATGAGTACAAACGTCATTTGACGGACCGATTTGTGTAATGGTTAAAACTTGTCTATTATACCAAAAGGTCGCGAGTTCGATCCCCGTACAGGACAAACATTTGTGTGCATGACAATGTCTGTTTGTCCTGGTCTGGGTGTTATAATATGTATCTTTTTAAGTATATTTGTAATACCAAGGTTGGTTCTTATGCCTGTAATACAAGTGCTTAAGCTACTTAATACGGAGTCAGGTCATTGTAAGTGAAGTTCAGAAATATTTATAAATATTTTTATTTATTTAAAAGGCCGCTTGAAACAGGACAACAAAATGAAACGGTAGTAAAATAAATCTTCAAGAAACACTTAAACGTACATTTTATGTTATTACAGCATGATATCGCTATTTAATAGCAATACGAAAAAGTTATCACCACTCGTTCTTAACGTGAAACGACATGGACCGTAGGAGGATCGTAAAATTGTATGCTCCGGTTATAATATTTCCTGAACATTATTCATAAAGTTTTTAAGCTTTCCTCCTCGTGTTACTTTACGGATGTTGCACGAGTCATTAGATTGAGTTGTCTCATTTCTCGAGCGAGGGTACATTAAAGATGTCCTTAGCGTTTGCAATGTAATGGACGATAACTTACAAATTCATGAAACCATTGCATTTATGCAAAAACGGTTGGTTCTTAGCCAGTTTCAGCTTTAGCTAATCTCAACCATTAAGCCACTAAAAGGGGAATTTTGTTGTGTTTTACTAGGTTTGTACTCACATTTATTCTTACTACGTACAGTCATTACTTAGCCTTTAAATATTTGCCTTTGTTACTTCTTCTTCTTCCTAGCGTTTTTTTTCGTGTCTATGCGGGGTCCGCTTTGACTACGATCCAGAATTTGGCAAGTCTGTTTATTAGAGTGAAGCGACTGCCATCAGACCTTTGTAACCCATAGAGGGGAACCAGACAGATTAGGATTATGGTTACACATTCAGATCTAACTGAACTAAAGTCAGAAATCACTTAATGTGCAGGTTTCTTCACGGTGTTTTCCCTCACCGCCGAGCTAATGGCACAAATCCACCCATAGATTACAAAAAATCCAGAGGTGTGGGCCCGGATCCGAACCGCGGACCTCACGTATGTGAGCGCCGACCGTACCACTAGGCCACCAACGCTCGCCATTGTTACTTCTATCAGGTTTTAATAAAAATGTTAAAATATGTATTAAACGAGTTCCACAGTGATTAGCTACATTTCTTTTGCGAAGAAATAAAAAGTAATTGATGAAAGAATCGAATAAATGGACCGTAATACATGGAGGATTGCCAACTTCCTTTGTACATTAACAGTTAAATAAAGGCCAGTAATACGGGGTGCGAATGGGATTCGGAATAGTTAAAATATATTTGAATCGACGTCTGTAACTTGAGTCTCAAGCTTTAAAGGAAAATCATTTGTTAAAATTTTACCAGAGGAGTGGAAATCATGCACAAAATATTAAACCATTATATACTTAGAGATTGATATAACTTCTACTTTTCCGAACACAGGCCGGTTTTGTGATCACCAATCCGCATTAGGCAAGCGTGGTTATTGAGCCAAAGCCATGCCAAAACCCAACTTTGTAACGAAAACCTGATTTCAAATGATAGAGGCCTTTGCCTTGCAGTGGGACATTAATAGGCTGATACATACCTACATACAAAACTTCTACTAAGTTATAGCAATTCATCTCCAGGGCTAAATTCGGGAAATGGAAAATATGCTATTTAAAGTAAGGTTTCAGTAATAATATGTTATGTTATAAAGGAAACGGAGAAAAAACATTTTCGTTTTGTGAATGGAGAAAAATTTGTTCCTTTCGACGCAAATAGACTATGACTTTGTAACAGCCGCAGTAAAGTCAAAGACGTTTCAATGTTATTCAATTTCCGGCAACGTGGAACGAAACGACTGGCGTAGTTGTCTCCACGGAATATTTAGGGCATTCATACATGGAATTTTATTTTCACATTATTTATATCTTGCGGCTTCTCTTTTATGTGATAGGGAAGCAAACGAACAAGCGAGTCACCTTCACACCCGCACGAGGGTCGCAGATGCGTTCCAACTGAGCGCAGCTGCAGGCGACCTTAATCACCAGCAGAAACATAGCTTCTAGATTCTAGATTATTATAACCTTTCACATGGTAGTAGTACGTAGTAGGTCACGGTGGGTGACCGCCTACAGATTGTGCTCATTGGAAATACTTCTCTTCTTAACTTTTAGGTGAACCTACATACTCGTACATAATGTACATATATTATTTAAAAATAAAATTAATATTTTCTTTAGATTTACATCAAATCTAGCGTTATAAAGGAAAAATAAATTGGTTAAGTCCTCGAAATAAAGTTATATCGAAATTACATATTTTCTTACTTATTGATCGTTAGTATACTATAAAGGGGCCCCTTAAACCTACACGCTGGGTCGCAAGTCCCAGGCGCCGACTGACATTCCTCTCTGTTCCACGCGATGGACCCGGCACCCGCACGGAGAATCCATGGATAGCTAAGAAGTTCGTCTCATATGTACACACCCTTAAACAATTTTCCGGTAGTATCCCATAACAATATCCATCATACTTGTGGCTCGAGCCCACGTATGCACCGACCCTTAGCCGTGTAAGTAACTTACGCAAGGGATAATGTAATTTACCCTTATCTCCCTCACGAACTTGTTTTGGGAGTTCTCTTATCATTAAATACGATCTTTTTCGTAGGAACCGTTAATGGTGCTCGCTTTTCTTAAAGCTTTTAAGACTACGGTTGTGAGTAATGGTAAAGGTTGTCGTTACTGTAAAGTAACTAAATGAAAACAGAGCAGTCTTTCACCCATTAGCGGCACTGGGCACGTGGGCCTTTAAACTTCTGGTTTGGTAATCGTGGGGCCCATAGACCCTGGTTTGGGAACCCTAATCGATCACGGGGCCTGGCCACGTGCTCATTGTGCTCATTGGGAATGTCGCAGTTTCAAATATTGTTTTTTGGGATACGCATCATCAGAAAAATCGGATTTTTTTTATCTTAAAAGCAAATACTACAAATGCGCTGAAAACTGGATACTGGATTATGAATACTAATACTTGAATAATTTATTTACCCCTTTATAATAACATAATATAATTCAGGTCTTATAAAAATTGTAAGTTGAAAACACGTTGCTTGCCTTTCTAACAGACGTATCTGTATTTTTTTTCGAAACTGAATTATCTACACTCAACAATGAATTTGGCGAAAAACAAATCTGATACGTCGAACAGTGACAAGGGTTTCTCTAGTTTCTAATCCTATGTATTTTCAGACACAAAACACAACGGTTTAACTGAACATTTTAGTCCACGTATCGCAAAGTGGATAATTATGATATTAATTTGAAATTAACCAAAATTAGAACAAGCAGCGGCGAAACTTAATTTCTATTCCAGTCATACGGATCAGATCTCCATTTCTGCGAGCAAACATTGCAACTCAGATGAGTAACTCAAACACGGGCCCTAAGTGTTTGCGTTGCTTTTAGTTGGTAAGCCTCCAACAATCAATTAGCAGTATTATTTGTAGTGCTATTGATATCGGGAGTCTGATAAACTTTGATCAAATTTGACTTGATAAGACAGCGAGAGAGATTATAGTTGGAAACTTCGTAAGCCATTGATGAGTATATTTTGATTGATGCCTATACTACATTATACATAGTTATGTTATACTCGCGTATTTATTTATTTTATTTATTACACGAAAAACATGTTTACATTATATACTTACATCTAGTGACTCTGCACTAAGCAAAATTTGCTTGTATCGCAGTAGCCAATACACTCCGTATACAATTTTAGCGTAAACATGATAATAATATACCTTACAAACTAAAATATATAAAAATAATAAAACAGGTTATGTTTGTAAATAAAACTTAATATCTATGTTAGTTAAATTGTTATTTTACACGTAATGATTCTGACGGCGACGTGTGACGCAATCTGGTGTCAGGTAGCCGACCTCTGAATCGCCGGTACATGACACCCTTCGGCCAAAACTCCTCCTTCATGAAGGTCGACAGATGTTCGGTCGGCACTCTCAGCACAAAAGAATTAAAATTCACATTGTGACGAGACTCCAACCGCTCGACCCTCAGGGTGAATTTGGTCTTCACTCGAATATACTCCACAATCTCCTCAGACTTCGTGGAGTAATGTAGTCGTGACAGGTACAGCAGCGTCGTCGGCGCGGCCGGACGCAGCAGATGATTGCACCCTGTCGGGGCTGTGCCGCGTAGGTTTTTGTTGGTGGGCTTCCTTCTCCTCTTCTCCACCCTTGTGAAACCATCCGCATCACATTTCTTCATCTGGCTCTGTGGCTCCGAAGGTGCAACAGGACAAGACACTCGGGACATGTTGATCCCCTTGGTTGACTGCCGCTCAGGGAGCGGAGCGGCAGCGGATCGCTTGGTGGCAGCGGTAACAGCAGAGTATGGACGTGCAGGGGTCGCCGTACATACTCGTGACGTCTCCGCCGGGGCGGAGGGGCGCGCGGCGGGGCGGGGGGCAGCGCAGGCAGCAACAGAGGCGGCCGGTGACGCATGATCATCGGCGAACTTTAAACTGCTGAGCGATGCATTTTGCGCCCCGCGACAAGTGTTCACGTTGCAGGCCGCCGGTGACCTACTAACCGAAGAAGCGTTACTTAATAATGCTACCTGGGCTCGCAAATCACTAATGGTGTTATCGGAGGCCTCCAATTTGCACTTCACCTCGTCCAGGCTCATCTTAAGGGTGTTTATTTATTTATTTATTTATAAAAACTTTATTGACCACACTAGTAAGTAAGGTACAAAAGGCGGACTTAACGCTAAAAGCATTCTCTACCAGTCAACCTTTAGAAAAATGAAATGTTTGTATGCGGTAGAGAGCAAACCAAAACATAATTTAAAAACATGGTGTTCATGTCTTTCAGCAGCCTGGAAACGTCTACGTGGTCGGACGTGACGGGGGGCAGCTTATGCAGCTCCTTCGCCACGAATGTAGGCACGTCGTCCGGGTCAATCTCCTTCATCAGTGAGATGATGTCTTGGAGACTCTTCTCACCTCCATCCCTCCGGCGTGATGGCATCTGGTCGGCTTTGCCGACGCTTCGGTAGAGCAGCGCCTTGCCACTGCAAATCTCATCTTCCTTGAAGCTGGATTTGCAGATCTTCACGATGCTGCTCTCGTCGATGGTGTCGATGGCGTGCTGGATGAACGCCAGAAGCTTATTGGCTATGAGTTGTTGGGAACTCATAGTCAATTATACGACGCGGCTTTCGCCGCGTAATCGCGAAATTTTATTATTCAATACTGTGTAGTGTGCACGTCCGTTACCGAGCGCGCATCGCACTGCAATTTTGTCGGTTAAATGACAAAATTGTATATTCATGGTTATGCTGTTGATGTAAGTTGTTACCGCAAGATTGCAAGTCAGCAAAAGTAACAGTCGTGTGAAAACATCTTGAAGACTTGTCGCGCATACAAAACAGTCATTCTGACTCAGGTTAGAGTAACTGGATCCTAAGCATAGTTATTTTCCCGCTAATTGTAAAGGATAACAGTGGTTAATTTTGATCGGCACATTGTTGTACATAGATAATGTTTTGTCATTGTAAATGCAACCATGTAGGTGCTAAAACACATAACATAATTTATGTTGTAACGTTATAAAGTTATAATAACGTAAATATAATGAATAATACTTCACACAAAATTTAGAAATATTAGTAAGGACACATTTCCAAGAAATTTCTAAGCACTTATAGTCCAGGAATTTTAGATTTTATCTGCGAAATAATTCCTAGTGAGCTGAATTTTTGTATACACCTTTGTAGACAATTTTACGACGAACAACTTTTAAGAAACCATTATTGACCTCTGAGCAATAGATCGCGAGATATTTGCGAAAAAGTGATTTTCGTGACGTTTGGACCCCTATAACTTTTTGAGCCGGCACGATATCAATGTCGATTTTTCACATCATCATTACAATATCATAACAAAGGTGTATACAAAAATTCAGCTCACTAGGAATTATTCCGCAGATCGTGGATCAAAATTGCTAAAATTACTGGACTATTATTATGGTCTTGTCGTATTCAAATGAATGGGCGGACTTATTCTTTATTATGAATGAAGAGAAGTTTCGTGGGTGCCCGTAATTCCTTGAAATAAATGTAGATGCTTTCCATTACTCAAATCATACAAACGAATATTTTGATAGACGAAACATCTTTTACAGTCAACTGAATTTGATCGTTTAATCGTAAGTAAACGAAGTTAAGTGGATGCCGTACCAACTTAGGTATTTTAGACGATTCAAACCTATTATTACTCTAAAGATGGAAATGTTTGAATATGTAGCTCAAAGTGAAGACTTTTTATAATTTTCTGTATTAATTTTATTTCATTATGTTTTTTCCCCGTAAATCCTTTGGGCCTGTATGCGTCATCAAAAAATACATAATTGTCATTTTGGAAGGAATAAAGAAATTCCCGAGAGATACCCAAAATATTTTAAACATCATTATTTCAACCGACCTAATAGTTAAACTCTGCTGTATCTAATTACTAAAATCAAGCCCCCATTAGTGAATTCATCGTTTCCTCTCTCAGTTTAATAGCTTAGTATTATTCTCGTAAGTTTTCCAAGCCCGATATGTTATACTTCCATGTAATCCATGCTCTCACACTTCAGTAAGACGATGTAAAGTGTTCCTTGCAGACAGTGATCGAGCTGAGATCGTCTCTTGAGGGCGGTCGAGTGATAAATCACGAGGTTCATCTAGCCATATCAATAACTCATTCTAAAGATTACGCCGCGAATTGAAATTACAGCTGGATTTTGGAGTAAGACCGAAAAATTGGCTGTCTTAACTCAAAAGATGTCTAACATCTGATAGACGCCCTGAATAAATCTTCTAATCTAAGGATGTTTATGATTTTATCATAAATTTTCTTTTATGGATGGATTGCAACGCAATTATTTTTATTTCTTTGGAGTTAGCAAAATTTAGAAAACACGTTCTTGCGTTCTTGCATAAAAACATTTTAGACTTTTCAAAATTTGTTATAGCTAATTTCTGATCTATTATACATGTTTTCCTCGATGACATTACAGAAAGCTTACAGATAATGTGGTGTGGTCTGAGATATAATGCCGTCTTCGCAATTTAAATGGAATTGGCAAACTGCCATTTTGCTTTCTCCATTTCACACACCAGTCAACGATGAAATAGTGGGTAGATTTTCTCATGCCATTTTCTTTACTGCAAACGAATGTCTTTTACTAACCTTGTCATATGTAAGACAGTATTTCTGTAAAGAGATTCGCTTTCTATCAATTTGAAAAGATGGTGTTGAAACAAACGAAAGTTCATTTATTGAAAAAGATGAAATCCCTATGTGTATAATGCTATGTATAATATTCTGGCTGGCATAACTGGTATGATTGTATACGCACCTATGCATTTGATATTACATTTCATATTTAATTAGTTTAATCCTGAATTGCAGTGTACGTACAGTTCTATGTACGCTGTAAAGACAATAGAGCGGATACCATTTTTTTATAAATTCAGTTACTCATATTTTTTCGCATTGTAGAGACTACTTGAGGCAAATGGACATTTCCAAGGGGCTTTGGAAAATCAACTTGCCTGAACAGGTTCCTTAAGCCGAGCTTGGAGTGCGCTCTCTCGATTTAACCGTATTCTTTTTTCACTGGTTGAGGCCATCATGTCGAGATTGAGATAATGGAATACGGCCAAAACTGTTTTTACTCTAGCTAAAAGATTAAAGTTCCAACAACTTAGATGCATTCCACTTTAAAAACTTAATAAAAAATAAAGCTCACGCTTCCAATTTTCTTCAAGAGCATAATTTAAAATGGGCAGGTGTGAGAAAAAAGCACGTAGTTTGCTAACAAATTTTCTTTGGGTGGATCATGGAAAAATCTCGTTGAAGTTCGAGTTGCAAACAGGGCAGGCTCGCAGTGGTTCTGACTAAAACTTTAAATAAGCAAAAATCAATGTCGTATGAAATTATTAAAATGTCACAGTCAATGTTTTTTATAAACGAACAAATTAAAATGAAGTTATTCTTTCTCGTGTTTGTATTGTTTTTCAAATATCAATAACATCAACGCTATTCGAGACCAAAATGGGTTCGCTTGACTATGGAATTAACAGTTTAAAGTGGTACTTATGTTGCTCATCTTATAAAATTAAATAGGTATCGTAGTATAATCTAATAGTATTCATAAGTTAACATGACCATATACTTGTAATACCACAGACGGGCTTGAAATACTACAGCTGTATAAAAAAAACCTATTGACAATGGAACTCTAAAAGTGAAAAGGCTAACTGTAGCTTCCAGATGGGAAAAGTATCGGGGGGAATAATCTCCATGTTAGAGATGATTGTCGGGGGCCGCGCCTTCTTAAACCAGGCGGTGGCTGTGTACACTCAGAAATGTACTATTTGGTTATTATATCTTAGCAGATGCAGTATTTAAACAGCATTTCTTATTGTAAAGATTTAGCTGAAATAAATTCGTGTCTTAATATTTTGCTATATTAAATTATTTTTTTAAGAAAGAGAGAACTTCCACTCAAAGGATCCGCTCGTCTGGTGAAGTACCTATACTTTACAGAAGACCACAGTGAAGTGGCACTTCGTTACTGCTGTGCTTTGTTTCTGTTGGTGAGTAAGGTCGCCAGAGCTCAGGTTGTTGTTTTCTATTGGCAGCGGTGGTGATCACAAACCATCAGGTGTCCCTTTTGTTAGTTTGTTTTTTTGACTAAAACATAAAAAATAGAATAACAAGTGTGTTACTACAATGTAGACTACTCTGTTATAGTATATTGAATCCATTACTTGTACCACACATGTACTTGCTGCATCCTATTTATCTTGTTGCAAAACATCAGAGCCATTGTGGCGGTAAATTAATATGTACCTACCGTCAACAGGTTGGTTCATAAGTGTAATAAAAGTTGGTAGTTACTACATGGTTAGCCATTAAAACTCACTTGAATATCTTTCAGTTTTGTTACTTTTTCTTTCTTAACACCGCTTTTAAATCAGAATGAGAAACTAACTACTTACCTTTCTTTGAGTTCTTGTTGTAAAGCAGTAAGTTTTCTTTCATAACAAAGGATGCACTTCAGATTCTTGGAATATCCTTATCTCTATACTTAACATGCAGCAAGCAGTTGGTCATACATTTACATTTTGAAATGAGCGTTGCCTTGAAGTCATGAATTAGTTATGATTCGGAATATTCAAGAGAACCTACGGTACATTTAACTTTTGCATAACATTGAAATGAATGTTTTAAGAAAAACATGAATATTAATAATACTAGTAAGACTATAACTAGTATTACAACTAGACCAGTAATAGTATTTTTCTTTTGCCCATTAGCTCAGTGAAATATCCGACGTTTGTTAGCAAAGTAATCGTTATCTTACGAGTACCAATGTCACAATAAAAATCATATTTTTTCGAAATACTGGTACATCCAAATTAGTGGGTATGTGCGGCCGCCCGTGACTCCGTACGCGTAGATTTACTAAAATAACTAACAAGAGGACCTTAAAGCGTTCCTCGACAAATGGACTATCCAGCACAAAAATAAATAATTCGAACCAGTGCTTTAAGCGCGTTCAAACAATCAAGCTCTTCAGCTTTATTATACTATTTCTATTATTAAGTATAGATTCTGTTGAGTAAAGCTATTTTAATAACTCAAACAAGCGTTTTTATTGAATAAACATCTAAGGTACCAAATCATTTTACAAATGAAAAGTTTTATAGAAAATTGCGGTCTAATTCCCTGAGGACAAGAGGTCTCGAACAGGCTGATAAACCCCGAACACAAATTAGAAATTTTATGCTCGACTTGACGATTCCATTGAATCGGCCGGATGCAAACGGTAATAACATTCCAATTTTCTTTGAATCCTCTTTCGCAAAAACTTTTAGATGAAAATAGACTTGGTTGGTAGGTTCTTTCGTATTCTCAATTTATTTAAAATAACCTCTTGTCAGTTATTTTAGTCAAGCAAAAAATACTCATGAAATTATATTATTTTTAAACGGATAGAATCGCGGTATAATTTTACATTCATATTTGCAGGAAAATCTGAGTTATTTCGTGTTTGCAAAAATATATTGTAAAAATGTAGTTAAAATTATACAGCGATTCTATGCGTTTAAGAGAAGTTTTATTTTATCAGTAAAAGTGGCGTAAACTTAATTTCAGTGTTAATGTTCTTAAATAATCGGCTATTACCTCGCAGGCAAGGATACGCTACGACTAAGACCTTGAATTGACGAGTCTTGGTATAAAAATCTAAGTTATATATGGTTATATTTAATGTCATTTTAACTTTGGTTGGCTGTGTTGAGTTTGTTTCCATTTT
This sequence comes from Nomophila noctuella, assembly GCA_958496325.1. Lineage (NCBI taxonomy): Eukaryota > Metazoa > Arthropoda > Insecta > Lepidoptera > Crambidae > Nomophila > Nomophila noctuella. The sequence continues at coordinate 5,689,110 of OY292487.1, read as the reverse complement.
CCTTAACCGCTTTTCCACAAATATAAAGGATTATGGCTAAATAATGATTGTGCAATAGGGAAGGCAATGCTTTTAAATAAGAATTCGGCAGCTCAACCTCGCTTAAAGCTTTATCCGTTGATTAGTTAACGATTTTATAATCAACAGTAAAAACGTTGATATAGAAAGAGATTTGGAAGTGAACCAAAATCAAATTGATTCCGCTGCTGATCAAGGATTTCTTTAAGTTTATAGTCTAGGACAAAATAGAAATTGAAAACGTTTCTTTGAATTAATATTATTTAGTTCCTTTACTTTATCGTTGAAATTCTGCTTTTATTTGATATCTACCATTTCTAATTGAAAGACAAAAACATACAGAGTAAAAGGAATTTAATGGTCGACTAAATCGTCGAGGTGCGATGATCACACAGGAAATTGGCGAGAAGAAATAGCCTTTGTTGGAGAGAGAGATTTAACAGCTACCTATTGTTAATGTCAAGGACTTCCCAAATATCATGTCTTGTGAAATGAATTGTTAAGAATCGAAAAGTTGTAGCAGCCTATTAATGTATTAATTTGAAATCAAGTTACCATTACATATATGGGTATTTGTTTAATTAGCAAGCAAAAAAACTCGTGCAGTGCTCGGAAAAACCGACACAAACTTTGTCTGATCCGGGAATCAAACTCAGGACCTCGAGATCGTAGACTTTGACCACTAAACCAACGAGCCGTTAATCTGGCTAAAACTCGAAAATAAAAAGACTTTAATACAAGGCATAATAAACACACAGTGACTTTAAAACACGGTATGATAACACGAATACTCGGATGTTAAACTTCTCCCAACAGCTCGCATATAGTTAGTTTACACGATGGCAAGTTCGTGACAGACAGCCGACGTTTCCTTCCCGACATGCTCAGGTTCGCAACTACCCGGCTAACAACTGTTTTCCACAAATTAACCTCCCACAACCCAACTTTAAACGACTTTGTTGTTATTGGAAACCGCAACTCGCTATAACGTAGTGTTTAACACAAATAGCCTTGGGAATCCTGAAGTTAATTTTGTGGTCCAAAGAAGGATGGTCTACGTCACGTATGTAATAAGTTTTATTTTTATTAATAAGATAATGAATTTGAGATTTAGTTGATATTAATAACCAAGTACACATAGTTGTTCAACATCAGGCAACTTTGTGGTCAAGTGCTAGCTTAGTTCAACATAAAAAAAAACACTGTAAAATGGCATCTTGAATATTTCTTACAAAAAATCAGGCTGATTCATAAGTCTGAGTATAATCTGAAAAAAGGATACTGCAAAAATATAATCATTATTTAAAGTTTGGGATAAGGCAATAGTACGAGTATTAAAACAATTCTAGTGCGAGCAATCTGTAAAATAAAAATGAAGAAAATTTAAGTAAATCTTTGTAAAAGTCAGACAAATCTTTGAAATATTGTTAATTCTTAAAAAGCTCTGCGTTTGCTTTTAAAAGGAGAAATCCGTTTCTCATACAAACGGGGGCCTGGATGAGCACGGCTACAAATTGGTCACCGATTAGAACACTTCAAAAGATTACATTTGCCCAATTTTAATAGCTGAATACAACGGCCAAATATGTTAAAATCATTCATGAATATTCATTATTATTACCATATCTATATGGTGTGACATCAAGTGACAGGATTGACATTGACGTATGACGTAAAACCATAATGCACTGATCTATACATAGACAAGATATAGGTCAGTGCCAAAATGGCTCCATTTCAATTGACACTGATCGTTTAATCGATCAATTGTTTGATTTTATTATTATCTTTATTATGAAGACGTAAAAAGTAGATCATTATTAAGATATAACGAATATTACAAATAATAAATGATTGTAGTTTTTCAAAATGTAGCAAAAACACACTGGAACATGATGAATTTAATTTAATCTCCGCTTATCGATTTTCTCTAATCGATTATTTAATCTGTCATGTTATTAGGTGCGTTTTTGAAGACAGTTAAAAATTAAAAAATATAGTGCTATGTCGTTTATAAAGTATGTTTGATAATGTAAAATATATAATTATCCAATTAACTTAAGTTGGCCAAAGCCTATTCCGTTGTTATTAATAGAGGTTAATTAACAAAAATTTACAGTTTTTTTGGTATATAATTTATCCATGCACAATCAAGCCCAAAATGGATCGTCTCCTTTAGGAATCTCGTATTATAACGGCTGAAAATTCTTGCTGACAGTATTTGATATTGAAACCAAAAATTTTTGAATAAATCTTGTTAATTTTCGGAGCTTTTCTATCAGTTATCAAAACTTTTTTATTTTAAATTACTTCATTATTCTACAAATAGAAACCCGCCAAAGAAAATAGGTAAAACATATCAGCAGAAATGAAATTTCAGAGAAAATTCCATCTAGCTATTCTTTTATGGTCTTAAAACTCATTTGGAGCATAAAAAGGTAAGACGGATATTGTTGGCAAAATACCAAGGAATTTAAAGAGAATACGAATCATATTCTTTTCAGGTTAGATGCTTTATGAGAGTGTTGCAATAAAGGCTACAAAGAATCACGCTCGTGAGAGTAATCTGCTATTACGGCCCGTGTATTGTGTAAGAAACAAAACCAGGCAGAGTAAAGGTTTCAATTTTCCTTTTTAGATAGGTACATCTGTTTCATCATAGGAATTCATGTGCAAGAAGAATACGGATATAATTATACGATGTAGCTTTCGGTCTGGGAAGTAAGTTGATTGAGTTAGTTAAGTGAAATCGAACAGTTGCATATATCTAACTGTGCGGTTATGGAAATGCACGTTTTATACATTTCTTAACTTGTTCAGCCATTATAATATGCCAAAGTTTCTTATGTCCCGTCGTGCACTATTTAAGCATTTATTCCACAATCACGTTTAGTTTTATTTTCAAAATGAAAATATTCGTTTGTGTATCATTCAAGAAAACAAAAAATAATTCGTTTTAATATTACACTTCTAGAGTTCTATTCCTCCAATAAAGATATTGAAACAAAACACATTTGCGGAATATATGTCACACCATAAACTAATGTAGGTATCACTTACATGCCTCCCAGAGTTACATTCTGAAAACATTTATTTGTTTTCCATTCAGAGACGTGGATAAATTGGCCTGGTTTGCTGAAATATGCACTTAGCCAGCGGTGTTTATACAAGGAGCTGCCGTAAATCCCACTGGAGCGGTCTTTTTGTCAATTGCCCAGAAATATCGGAATCCAAGGGTATTCAGAAGTAATGCTAAGCTGCTACTTCCTTAAGCACGAGGCTTTAAAATAATAGATTACTTTTTATCCGTGATTGGCTTATTCGAACTTGATTTATTTAAACGTATTGCATGCCTTTTAAGTGATTAGTAGTCAAAACTTCGATAAACACTCAGAAAGCAAGCATTTCGTGTTACGACTACGTCGGGCATCAGATAAATTTCAAATAGTTCACTTCTTATTTCAGCAATTTATTTTCACTTAATATCAATATCAATTACGAGCAGGTTCTCAATAATTCACTTTCAATGCATCTTAAATGTATCTTAAAGATAAAAGTACTCACGACAAGCAATAAATTAGAAAACCTCTTATATCTTATTAGATCGTTTGTCCGTAGTCCTTTAGATGCCTCATTCAAGCGATCAGATGTGAGACAAGTAATCGATTATTATGTGATCGACAACGAAGACGGGCGATTAATTATTGCCATCTTGTTAAAATTACTTCAAAAGTTGGGACATTGATTGATATTGCATCCAATATCAGGATAAGTTATTGAATGCCATTACTTTTATTTATTTATTAATCTTTATTGTACTACGCAAAATATTGTACAAAAGGCGGAATTAATGCCTCATGGCATTCTCTACCAGCCAACCTTAGGACAAATCAGAAAGTGAAGTAGGTAGTGCTGATCAAAATTAAATAACTATACATATACATTTATATATACAATTTTATGCCGCTCTCTGGAGGAAAATTGAAAGGAAGAAAATAGGAGGTTATGCATTTTAACTTTGAAATTAAATTTCTTTTCAAGCTTGCGTTCGACACATCTGAATTGGATTTCTAGCTTCAAAAATTCCATTCTAAAGCTAACTGCGTTTCTTTCATCGTTTTTGATTTAGAAAACAATCAACTGCTTAAATCACTTTTTATTGCGTACCGTGCAGTTTTTAGTGAACAAAGCTGCACCCTAGCATTTCATAATTGAGTGGGAGGAACTTCAACATTGTTTAGGTATCTACTTTAATTCTCGCTTAGGTAGTACTATTCATAGTATTTCACAAAGTAGCGGCCGCCCGCGACTACTTCCGCACGGAAGTTTTTCAGTCAAAAGGAATACTTATCTAAATATTTCAGAAGGTATATGTTAAATTAATATCATGTGGGCGGAAACCGAAATCCGCGCGGAAGTAGTCGCGGGCGGCCGCTACTTTGTGAAATACAATTAAGTACTACCTTAGCGAGAATAAAAGTAGATACCTAAACTCCCTTTAGGTATTTACTTTATTATATTGAAAGGAACATTATTTTTGGGGTAACATTAATCCAAAGCGGAGATGTGCGGATCATAGATGTTTCGTAAGCAGCCAATAGGATTTTGACGTTAACACGTGACGTGTTCGTTCACACAATGCATAGATGTTATCTCTGCATTTAAATCCTATTGGATACTTACGGCACATCTCAGCTTCGTACCCATAACACGACACGATTGAATTGGATTCCGAAATAAACTTGTTCCCCTTCACAGTTTTTGATTTTAGAAAACAATGAACTGCTTAAACCTCGATTTATTGCGCCTCTCGTGCAGTTTCTAGTGAGCAATGCTGCAACGCCGGCATTGGAGAATGGACCAGGAACTTCGACATTCTATCAAGATAGCTCTTTAAGTGCCTATTAGTTCGAATTTTGAACCTTAAAATTTAATCATAATCAACAAATAAAACCATTTGACTTATTGAAGAGCTGTATTATTGATATGTGACTATTCTTTTGGATTTATGAAAGGACACAAAAGAAAAAGAGGCCAAAAAGTTTTTATTTTATTTCAGGAAACAATGAATAGCTTAAATATCGTTTTATTGCGCCTTCCATGCAGTTTCTAGTGAACAATGCTGCAACGCCGGCATTGCAGAACGGACCGGTACGAAACTCCAACGGGAACTTTTCAACGCGCTGGTCTTTAGAGCTCTTTAGGTATTGAATATTTATGAAATTTGCGACAACCTGTGTGTTATGCAATTCGACTTGCGAGTGCTTGCGATTTAATCGCGTTTACCTCTGTGGATACAGGACTTTCTGTTTTTTTAGATGTTTTGACTACGTTAAGTACAAAAAATATTGTGATTTTAATTTCCCCCGGGTTTTTTGGGGATTTGATATACAAAAGAAAGCGTTCATTTACAAATAAGCTGTTTCTTTAAATCATGACACACACTAATAATAAAGAATTTTCAGAATAACGAGGCTTATTATGCCAAATATTCGATTTGTTTCATATGGTAAATTGCATCGTCTTAAGCACAATAATCGTCAATCGGAATCAGAATCAGAATCGAAATATCAGACCCATAGTTTTAGTCGAAAACAATACAATACAAGCAATACAAGTTTGCGTCTCAATCCACCTTGTTTGTTTTATGAAAGAACTCCATACATATTCCAATTTACAAAACGATGTCGATACAGGGTTGGCTCGGAGCCGATCCATACCAATCGTTGGAAAGCTCCCATGGGGCGCCTGGGGGTCAATACACGAGATGAATAACTACGATATATATATAGAAAAAGCGTGAATTTGTCGAAAAGCAAATTTATTTCATAAAGTACAGTCACGGGTGTTTGGTTAACGATGAACACACAGCGTATTTCTATGGGGGATAGATACGTCACCAAAAATAGTCAACATAACATCTTTCGTTTATACCACAAACATTATGGAAATCTAATGATTAGTATTAAAATAAAGTGAATACTTAGAGAAGAAACATACAGTTTGGATAGACTGGAGTCTTAGCTAGGAAAATCCTTAATTTCAGGACTCCAAGGTCTGTCGCCCGTGGTACATGTGAATGCAAGCATGGATGATATTGATGGAGTATCTGAATTCCAACACAATGAAACGGTAGAAACAAAATATTCTCTACTACTAGGCAGAACTAAATACTTTATGGAAACATCACTGATAAGATAACTCATGATCAATGAAACCATATTCCTGAACTAACTCAAAAAACAAATTATTTAAGTCGGACGAAGTTCTAAATATTTTAAAAGAGGAAAAAAAACATGACTCAATTCCGATTTATATCCTACGTCGCTCTTTTATTTTGTATAAAAAGTAAAAGTTGCCGGCTCATAAATATTCCAATTTACAGAGTAGGCACATAGTGTTGCGGGTTGGTTCGTGAAAACTCCCCGCGGGCGGCAGACGAGCTTCGAAATAAACTGCGATGTCGAGTTGAACGCTTGATATTCACATGTAGAGTGAGTGCTAAAAAGGTTGACCAGTCTAAAGATTTTGTTAGTTTTGTTTATTATTAATTATCAAATAATCTGAGTTTTTTTAATCGCTACGGACCAATGATAATATCAATGCACAGACTGCAATTGGAAACGCCAATTATTTCCAGTGTGTAGGTGTACCGATATCATAATCACTTCGCTTGGTAGGCAGCTCCCTTGTCTTCAGTTTAGAGTACGATAAAGGACATAGGAACTCTGCTGCAGATCCTCGAATTCCTAAAAGAGATAGGGCGGTAATATTCTAACTTAGCATTTCACGGCGGACAACCAAACACGGCATTCACGCAGCCACTATATACATATGGCTTTCAAGATTCAGAGCGAGCAATTTATTTTGCACGTACTGGATCTACAGAACGTTACATCATAAAGTTTTCGCTGATTGATCAACTGTTGCTCATTATCGTGCTGCTCATAAATCATTTACTGCATTGGCTTCAGGGATTTCGATCGAAGTTCATTTCGTTCATCACCAAGCTCAAAAATTATGTTAAGGGTTCAAGTACAGTAAAAACCAATATTCTCTTATCAATAAATCTTCAAAAATTAAATAAAAACAACATTTTATTCCATGAACACATAACATCCTACGAGTATTATAAAAAAACTTGACTAGACTACATCTTCATAAAAAATCCAGTCTTCGACAAGCGTCTGCTACCTTGAAAGAACCTTCAAATAAATCCCGTACAAAAACCTAACTTCTTAAGCAGTCATCTCGTTTGCGACCCAAAAGCTTACAATATTCCAGACGAATTAATCAATACATAATCAAATGACGATCACCGCAAAATTTTCTATGGGGCCCTCACAACAAAAGCATATGCGCAAATGTTATCTGTCGTCGATTGCCGGCTTGGCTCGGTGCCCGCGCCTGCGACCCACATCGAGGGTTCAACGGACTCTTGCCAATAAATATTTTTCCCTCACACCACGCAATTATGTGCTGTGTCTGTTTTCTGACAGCGCGGCCGGGAAATTCGCGCCCTGGACGTGGCGTTTGCGGTGGGATATGAAATTTAATTCGTATTTTTAAGGGAATTTGTGGTTGAAGCTGATATTCATACGAACCAATGTCCACTCATCAATCAATACATAGTATAAAACAAAGTCGCTTTCGCTGTATGTCCGTATGTATGCTTAGATCTTTAAAACTACGCAACGGATTTTGACGCGGTTTTTTTTTAATAGATAGAGTGATTCTTAAGGAAGGTTTGTATGTATAATACATGTAAGGAAGTACCACGGGCGAAGCCGGGGCGGGCAGCTACTTTTAAATAATCCTTAAAAACACACTAAAAATCAAAACAGTTCTCAACGACAAACAGTCTAGTGAAAATTCGACAGTCAACGTAGATTTTCATTTAGGATCATTGAGTTAGATATGACTCCAAAGGGCTCTTCGAATAATATCATTCATGTTCGAAAGCGACAAATCTGCATTGCAAATAACACTGGTCTTAAAGAAATTCCGCCACGTTTGGATTCGAACATCTGACATTGGGGCATCATTATGTTTTTGTTAGTAATAATTTTGATGTATTCAGTACACGTCTGTTCTTATTTCTCTGAAACTATACTAACTAGTTGAATGTTTTTACGCTAGAACCATAGTCTATGCCATAACACTCAGGTTATTTCAGCCAAGGTGCTTTAACGAATTGCTGCTCATATATTATTCATGGTGGACTTAAAGAGCTCGCCAGTTAGTCGGCGCCTCTTCTCTGAGAAACTTTTAGGTGAAATGTTGAACACTCTTGCTGGTGTTTTAGGCGATGGCATTGTTAGGATATGAATTATATATTCTTAAAATTACAATGGCAAGAGAAGATATTTACTTACTGTAAAAAAATGTATGAAGACAATTTTATTAAAGCTTAAAAAAGTATACGGAAAGTGAAAATCTTATCTGAAATTTGAATTCAAATGAATTCACGTTATGTTATAAAACAACAATAGCTGTAGGAGAAATATTGTTAATATCCTTATTAGACTACGGACCCACTACCAGATACTTGCTTGGGCGCACAATAAACTCAACAACAATCTGTACTAATATTATAAATCTATAAGAATAATTTAATAAGATTCAATGGTTCATAATTCCATGATAGCCAAATCAAAACTATAGATGAATGCATCTTCATTTCATTTCATTATGAGCATTCTTCTTTAATTTATTGTTTCTACTTACTTTCTCTATACTACATACGTGTATCTTTCTATAATACCTAAGTACTATGTTAAACATCGTGTCTCTTCTCGACTTTTTGAATACCTAAAGCTGTAATCCGGGCGCTGGAACGCTCTCGAGCAGATTTCACTACACTTTTACAAGAAGCAAATAGCTTAGGCGACTTCTTCCACACTCAGGTCTTCTTTTATACCTAATAAAGCTTAAGAATTCAGAGCGTCGGAATAGGGTAATAAAGTTCTTCTTGATCGTATCTTTGCGCATTTGTTACAGTACATAATATTTATTTTTAATGCTATGGCAGAAATATTAAGGCATGATATTTTATACAAGACCAAAACGTAACTTGTTTAATCAAATTGGACGAAACATTTTGAAAAAACAATGTCTCACACTTTTTTCAGGTATTAGAGCGTCAGCTCCTGTAAATGATCACCGCTGGACATCAACAATCCCACAAGGGCCTCTGATACGTGGTAACGTCTAAGGTAACGTGAAGGTAGGTATACCTTCAAAACCAAATACCCTCCATAACTGAGAACCTTTATTAGAAAAACGAACTACATATAATAGGAAAACAAAATTTGATTACGACAACCGCAAGGATGAAAAATTATCGAATTACGAGACAGCCTGTTCAGGTTACCAAATAAATTAATAAACTTTACCGCATCGAGTATCGTATCATATTAAAATGTATGGGGTGGAAAACAAGCGATGCGACATTCATACCCGTCCGCCGATCCGGGCTCCAATGACTCCAATGAGCTGTGAAGTTGTTTATTATCGCAATATTTCGTTCAATGAGTAGGATGTGCGTTATCTAAAATTATGGGAATTGGATTGAAATAATAATACATTCTGTCGATATTTACCTCTTGCGATGGTTGCGGAAAATGTTGTGAAGAAATCTGCCCTTTTAGTCAGATTCTTATGATCGTAAACCCAATGATTTGGTTCGAGAACGGGAACGAGAAAACAAGCCAGCTTTACCATTTAGGTAGACAGATTGAAAAAAGCTTTCTACGTCCAAAAAGTTTAAGTATACCTAATGTAAACCAATTTGTTGAATAAACTTTCCATTCTTTATTTTTTCTTTTCTGTTGTAGTAAAATAATTCATTCCGTCTACCTTCTATTATGCCAGCTTTTATAGAAAACAACAATAAGTTTATTTCCCCGACCGAACTTAGAATCCAGACAATAAATAAATTAGACGGAGAAGTGGCGCCCGTACCCAGCAAATTGGTTTATAACTTGTTGAAATACACAAGTACTTCTGCCAAGGGTATTTAATCATAATAAGTAAATTGCGAAGTTTTCAGTGTCCTCAAACAATTGGCGGGAACAATTTGTCTCCGCTAAGATTACACAGTAATCGTTGTTCGATCGCAAGACAACTTCAAACCACTCTGGCAAATTAAATATTCAGTCTTGCGATGCATCGCTATTCACTTTACTGGCGAATTCTAGCTAACAGTGGATCAGATTTTTTCTAGCGTTACTAGTCTTGGTGTGTTTGTACCAAGAAATCTTTTTACAAGTAATCGTGTATAACCAGAGCGAGACTTTGTTTTATACTATGTAGTGATAGCAAAATAAAAATAAAAATAACTCTTATAAAATATTCCATAAATTCCGTCCCAAAAATAGCAACCTCTTTTACTAACCCAAAACATTTTACGCTTTATAAAATGAAAAAACCATTATTTCTTAAACAATCAACTTAATTAATAGACCGTCTTTTTAGAACCAGATAGCGTTTACCTTTTTAAAACAAACAATTTTAACCAGCTGCTCTTGAGACACCATTTAAGATAAGACTCAAATATTTAATTTCACGCTGAATAATTTTAGAGTCTCCTAATTAAAGTCAGGTTAAGCCACAACATTTTCCCTACAAAGTTACCTGGTTTAATCCGCTAAGGTTAGAAAATTGGAGGCTGTTTTTTTACAATTATTTCGCTTAAATATTTACTAATTAGTGATCACGGCGGATGGGAGCGCCTTAGCAATTTACATTAAACCACACGGTTTAAAAGGCTGAGGTTTTTGAGCTAGTGGGAAAATTGGCTTAGACTGAAATATTATTTTATGAAAAAGAATTCTTTTGGGCTATACAAATTATAAATTTATTATGAACTAGCGGCCGCCCGCGACTCCGTCCGCGTGGATTTCAGTTATACCATAGTCTCGTCACGTGGACTATTCAACAAAAAAATATTTTTTCAATTCCAACCAGTAGTTCCTGAGATTAGCGCGTTCAAACAAACAAACAAACATACATACAAACAAACAAACAATCTCTTCAGCCTTATTATTAATATAGATATAGATAATAAAATATCAAATCTTTTGTCTCAAGCAACAAGAGCTCAATATTTATTTTATTTCAAGGAAAATATTCTACATTTAAGAAGAAGGTTAAATAAAAATACCTCTGAAGCTTATAATTGTCTTCCAACTCATCCAAGAGGAAACATTTAAAAATTCTAGTCTACACTCGAAATTTTCCCAGAGACATTTTGAAGAATTTATAACGGTCGCTTCAGATACTAAAGTGAATTTCTACTCTCTGCTAATTCAATTTGATTTAGGCACGGTAACGGTGATTTGTGAGAAGTCCAAAAATTTTATTCTTTATTTTATACGCCATTTTTATCTTTCAGAGACGAACTTCTTAGTTATCCATGGATTCTCCGTGCGGGTGCCGGGTCCATCGCGTGGAACAGAGAGGAATGTCAGTCGGTGCCTGGGACTTTCGACCCAGCGTGTAGGTTTAAGGGGCCCCTTTATAGTATACTAACGATCACCTTCACCGATGACATTCCTCTCCCTTCCCAACCATATTTGGTATGAGCCGAGTAAAGCGGCTTTAGTTGCTCTTTCCAGTAACGAGCTAATATTAGATCTTGGTAATCCTAAGTCCTTCAGTAGGTTGTAGAGAGATTTCGCTGGTATACCTCTCGCACCCACTTCCACAGCATACAACCGTGCTATATAACCATTTTTAGTCATCTCGTTGGTTAGGTCATAATACTTATTTGTTTTAAACGCGTGATCTTTGGGAATGTTTGTCTCCCATGGAACAGTAAGTTCCACCAACAGTACGCGCTTAAGTTTTCTGGAATAAACGAAAAGGTCTGGTCTAGACGACGATAACACAATGTCTTCTGGAATAGTGTAGCGCTTTTCATACGTGTCCATCATGATCTTCCAATCTGGAGCTGCACTAACGATGGAGTAAGGTTTGACTTTGGACTTCTTGGTAGATCCTTCCTTGACGAAGTTGATGTTCTTTGTATTCGTCGTCAAACCTTTTGCTGCTCTTGCTATTGAAAGGCTCACCGCTTCACGTATGATCTGCAACACTCCGTCATGGCGGCGAGAGTAGTGACCTCTGTCTAGGAGTACTCTGCATCCCACCAACAAATGCCTCGCGGTACCTACGGCCTCACCACAGAGTAAACATGTTTTGTCTACTGCCATTCCCCACCTTACAAGGTTGCTCTGATCGGGTAGGGTCAACTGAAAGGCATTCAGATAGAATTTAAGCAACGCCGGAGACCAATCGTACAGTATCGACCGCCACTTCAATGCTAAAGGGATACAAAACTCACCAAGGGACACCCACTCATTTTGCATTTCGAGATTAAGCGCATGGACTCTATACTCGTTATCTTCATCCATTCGCAGAAAAGACTTAATGATGTTCCGGTCATCCTCTCTTTCTCGACATCCCAATCCTACCCTGTTTGTTTGCGCTCCCACCATAAACTGCTTATGGAACCGTAGCCTAGACTCTAACTCACTCATATTCTTATCTTTTGGGAGTGTTGCCACTGTGTTGTCTTTCGATTTACCCAGAATGTGCATCTTGGTGACTCTAAGATGTTTGTAAAGCTCCGATGGTTTGTTTAGGTTCATCCCAAAACTATTTTTGCCCCTAAATAGTGTAGAGGGGTCTGCCGAGTGGGCTAATCCAGTCCAAGACTTCAACGATTTCACAACAACGGCATCCAGTCGCGATAAAAGGGTTTTGCCGAAATCGTACACGAGGAAAGGCCAAGACAAGCGCGATGACAGGTAGTTGTTGTAGATCCATAGCTTCTTAATGTTCCCTATGGGCTGGTTCTCAACCCTACTAATGGAATCAATGAAATCCTCAACAATACCATCCAAAGATGGTGTGCGGCCTCTATAGTCTATCTTTCTGCCGAGAAATTTGAACGGGAGCGCTTCCGAAATTGTTGCAACATTTTGACCGCCAATCGTGAGTCCAGGGTCATAAGATGTAAATTTCGTATCTCGTCTACCCAGACATAAGCAATAGCATTTACTTGGCTTCACCTTCATGCCGTCCGTCCAAGCACAGAACTCATCCACCTTTTTCAATAACACTTGACACTGCTTCGGGTTTCGTGTCAAGATTGCGAGATCGTCAGCAAAGGCTAGGATTGATTCTGTGTACTGATTATTTATTTTAAACCGATAACCCCATTTCTTCTCCTGTAAAATCAAAGATTATGATTTCGGTTTGAGAACGTATCTGTGTTTTCGACTTATGAATGTAATTAAGTTTTAAAAACGACACATAATAATGATTGTCATTAGTAACACAGAACTCACATCATAACGCGGATATAAGGTCGGAGACTAGTTACTTGGTAGCCTCCGTGGTGTAGTGGTTAGAGCTCTGTGCTCAAAAAACTACGAACTCGGAGGTCGTGGGTTCGAATCCCGCGGGGGACACTTTCACTTTGTGTTGGTTTTCCCAGTTTGGTTAGGACATTGCAGGCTTGAATCACCTGATTGTCCGATAAGAATGATGATTCCGTGCTTCGGAAGGCACGTTAAGCCGTTGGTCCCGACTATGATCCAAAATTGTCTGGTTTCCCTTGTGGTTACGGAGGTCAGACGACAGTCGCTCCATTGTAATAACCAGGCTTGTCAATTCAGGATCATAGTCGCAGCGTACCCTGGGCTCCAAGGCAATGGCCGAGGATGCAACCGGGAGAGGCGCTAGGATGATGATGATGACTAGTTACTTGGTAGATTTTACCAGCCATTATAATCGGTAGATTAATTATTTTGACGATTCGTAGGTATACATATTACTATTATTAATGCCTGTTCTTCTGTTTTGGATAGAGGTGCTTCCTATATTTTAATTTTTCAAGCGGTTTCTCAGCTTTGAAAATAAAATTTGATATCGCCTGTGAAACGGCCCAGCTACGGACGGCTGAATCAACAACTTTGTAATTTTAGGATGGGTCTCAAGTGAAGGTGGATTTAAAATATTAACATCTTTTTAGACTTACATACTTATCCAAGAACATTAGTATAATCTTCCAAATAAAGCCGAACAATAGTGTTAACCAGAAATATGTAGATTGTTGTTCATAAAATTTTATTTTTGAAAACTGAGAATTTACGTGGAGTTCAAATAAGATAAAAACAATAATATTACGCAGATGAAATCTACTTAAATATATAATAACATAAATTAATAAATATCATTCATTATTAATTTCGGATTATCAACATTTATTACGTTCTCATTTCTTGTAGTAATAAAAAAAACATTGAGAACTTAATTACATCCGTGTAAGTCCGGCTGAAAATGTAGACCAGAGACATACTCGTAATAATATCAAATCACTCAAGCTTGAAATTAAGGGTTATGGTACGTGTCCCGATAATTCCATTCCAACTATTTACTAAAGGAACAGGTGTTTGCCTCCCGCTTAACCAGCAAAAATAATATGCTAAATAATGATGCTGACAACTACTTTAGATGAGAGGACGTATCGGCTCAGCTGTACCTATATAAGTATCTCAGCAATTGTTGAATGGCTATTCATATGTATTATTTCTGGAGGAGTGCGTTTTAATGATTTTCCTAACCAATACCATAATCGAATACCTCCGTGCCTCCGTGGTGTAGTGGTTAGAGCGCTGTGCTCAAAAACTACGAACTCGGAGGTCGTCGGTTCGAATCCCGCGGGGAACACTTTCACTTTGTGTTGGTGTTCCCAGTTTGTTTAGGACATTGCAGGCTTGAATCACCTGATTGTCCGATAAGAATGATGATTCCGTGCTTCGGTAGGCACGTTAAGCCGTTGGTCCCGACTATGATCCAACTGGTCTGGTTTCCCTTGTGGTTACGGAGGTCAGACGACAGTCGCTCCATTGTAATAACCAGGCATGTCAATTCAGGATCATAGTTGCAGCGTACCCTGGGCTCCAAGGCAACGGCAGAGGACCATAATCGAATACCAATATATCCCAAAACCTATCTAACTTCAATACTTAGTATAGCAACATTTTTTTTAATAAAACGAAAACAGTATTATCGAATGCAGAAGAGGTAAATATTTTAGTTCCTCCCTAGTAATATTTGTAAAGTGACTCTCGTCATCCATCTTGAAAGATGAGTGGCTCTCCACCGATCCACTTTGAGTCGAGGTGCCGACAGAATATCGAGATGCAAAAGCTAAATATATCGCAGCTACATCTATCAGCGCATACGAGAACGGAATGTATGACTACATTCACCTTAGGTTTTACAACGTTGTCTATATTAGACCTTAGAGTCCCACGGCACTACGGCAGAGAGGCAGTATCGCGGAAAACCGCGGAAAAGGACGCGGGTTTTTGTGAATGAACATGTCTGTTTGTCCTGGTCTGGGTGTTATATGTATCTGTTTAGGTATTTCGTAAATGAAAGACTATTTAAGTGTGTCTATTCTTTCACTAGCATCCCCGCGACCTTTTCCGCGATTTTCCGCTTCGTACAAGCTTTGAGCTTATTTTGGGGTTAGGCAAATAAAATAAAATAAAATAAAAAATAAAATAATTTTATTCAGCAATTTGATTCACTAAGTAAATTCTTTTGCACGTCAAAACTTTTTTTTACCCTACCAGCGCCTCGACGTGAATGGCCTGCTGAGAAGAGACGCCGCAAGAAACTCAGACAGTTTTGCCTTTTTTAAAAATAAATTTCAATTTTTACAATTATGTCAAATATAACTTAAAAATAAATACAAAATAAGTGCGGCTGAGCAGATTAACATGTCCATGCATATTTGTCATTTAAATAATCATCTATTTTATAATAACCTTTCTTCATCAAAGCTGATTTAATAAACAACTTAAATTTTGTTTCGAAAATTCAATAACATTTTCTGGTAACTTATTAAATATTTTGATGCTTAGTCCAATAAAAGACTTCCCAGTCTTATGAAGCCTGTGACTTGGAACGGCAAGCTTATGTTTATTTCTTGTATTAAAGCTATGAAAGTCATTTTTTCTAGAAAAATTGTGTAGGTTCTTGCGTATATAAATTATGCAGTCAAAGATATATTGCGACGCTGTAGTTAAAATGTTAATCTCCTTGAATATCTCACGGAGTGAATCACGCGGCTTAAGGTCGTATATTGCACGGATCGCCCTTTTCTGTAATACAAAAATTGTTTGTATATCAGCAGACGATCCCCACAACAACAGACCGTAAGACATTACACTATGAAAATAGCTGAAATAAACCAATCTCGCCGTTTCAACATCAGTCAGGCGTCGTATTTTTCTTACAGCAAATGCTGCAGAACTTAGTCTCCCAGCCAAAGCAACAATATGGGGGTTCCATTGTAATTTTGAATCTATAGTTATTCCTAAAAAGACAGTTGAGTTGACTACATCAATATGTTCATTATTCATTAAAACATTAGTAATAACTTGTGGGACATTAGGCATTGTGAATTTTATACATTTTGTTTTCTTAGGATTAAGTAGTAAATTATTAGTCGTAAACCAATGATGGACTTGTGAGAGTGCGTTATGCTGGGATAGCAGCCGTCCGCGATTCCGTCCGCGTGTAATTTCCGCGTTTCCGCACATATAGTGTTATACTATAGCTTAGAGCCTTCCTTGTCTTATAAGAAAATGCATAAATATTTTTTCAATGCAAACCAGAAGTTTCCAAGCGTCCAAACAAGAAAAAAAAATTGTATATATAAATTATTTAGCTTGAAAGCTGAGGTGGCTCTACCAATCCACTTTGAGTTGAGGCGCCAACAGAATATCGAGATGCGCTCGCTCCAAACCCACCGGGACGGAGTTATGCAAAAGCTAAATATACCGCAGTTACATCTATCAGCTGCGATTACTATGCGCATACTGGAATGGAATATACTGCACCCGCCTTAGGTATGCAATGACTGTAAGTTAAATAAACATAAAAGCTTCAGGTTTTGACGATATGGTGCTGTTATAAATTATAGTGCAATGCGAAGCAGTAGCGGCTTAAGGATAAGTTATAGTTCGAAGTTAACTTAGTCTTAGAGGTCGCAGTAAAAAGCTAGCTGGTGGTAGAACCGGCACTGATGCGAAGTGTGCGAGAAAATTTTCTTTTTTTCCGAATATGGCTAGGTTCTTCTTGTCATTGGAAGATCTCCCTTAGACATTTCAGCAATGTGATCTGTATACAAACGATAGCAATACAAACGAACTCAAGACTGATAACGATTTCGTTTTATCATCATGATCAGCCTACCGCAGTCCACTGATGGACATGAGCCTCTCCTAGGGCTCTCCACTCTAATTTTATGCTGTGATGGAAATAGTTGAACAGAATTCCAAGTAGCTTTGTTCTTACAACCCCTCCGGGAGATTATGTTCTGAAGAAATACCAAAAAAATCTGTAAAAACACACGCTAAGCAATTCCAATATATGGTATTGGATATATGGTAGTTCGATTTAAACATTTAAACATTTACATTTAACTACAAGTAGAGACAACTTGTAGGAATGAAACACAACACAAAATTGTTGTCATGCTTAAAAAATTACCAAATATTTTCATTTAATCGTCTTCTATTAAAACTTTGTACTCTGAGATAGAATTTTGCTAAGACAAAAGTATTTCAAGCTTCTATAATGGTTTGATAGCAAATTGGCAAAACAGAATACCTACACACAAAAAGCAAAGATAAAGAAAAGATCATGGGTATATTTTGTAGATACTCCTTGTAAAATAAAGTAATTTCAAGTCCTTTTTTCCTAAAAAATCCTTCCTTTGAACGACCAGAAGCAATATTTCGGGCAAGTAGATGAGAAAATAACTATGTTGAAAGGTCGGATAGGAAAGATAATTGGTTTTCTTTGAGAAAGCTTTCTATACTTTAAATCTAGATACGCGGCACAAAGAACCAAGTGCACACGACAGCTTGCTGATATTTTGAAAATCGTATAAGTTCTGAGAGAATCTTTCATCGAAATTTTCTCCAACTTGCTCTCATGTGATGAAATAGGGAAGAAGTTCTTTTCCAAATTCGCAAATATCAATAGTTTGCGAAAAGCAATTGTCAAAACTGTTAGTCTGACTTGAGAAACGTTATGAATTTGGTAAAATAATGAATACTGCATTCTCCGACTAATTAGTTTTTGCGAAAGCGACGTACATAAACTTTACGATTGTTGGGAAGAACGCATGTCCCGAGTCGCTACTAAAACACTCTATAGAGCCAGAATAACAGAACACACTGGAAGTTAAAGACCAGTGAATTGTGATGAGTAAGGGAGAATATTTCATCTAGGTTTATTGTACTCGGGTAATGTAGGAAGCCGCAATGTAGTTAATTCTGGGCAAGAAATATAAAATGTGGATACATACGAGTACACACAATCAGTTTGTTTATGTCGCAGGCATATTGTAAGATCATATTGTCGACGTACATATATGTATGTAAGCTTGCGGGTTTTCAAATGGTCGTTTTTGAGTAAAAGATGAGGGGGCCGGTTTTTGCTTAGAATGATTTATAAGGGGTACACATAAAACTAATACATTACAAAGAATCATTACTCTTTTCTCGTGTTCCGATTGCAATCATTGTAAGTAATAACTGTAATTGCAAACCTATTCAACACTTTCATTATAATTAAAAATATCGTCTGTCCATTTTCTTTGATTGTGTTAACATAAATGAATAACTAAAAGTACTCGTAAAATTACAAAAAAAAAGCGCAGCGGCAATATTGTAATTGAGTGAGATCTTCCAATATGCCTGCGACATATACATACATACATCCGCTGTGATTCTCCTCGGCAGTATTCACGTGATTTGGCCCGCTATCACGGAATCGCCGAGGCTGCAGCCCGGCCTCTGATTGTGTTCGTAATTGGCCTGCCTTTTCAACGACACGCGCACCCGTTACCTTTATCGGGTATCTACGGCTGGGACAACTTGTATCTCAGCCAATTGAGATACGTCTGATGTAAACATGAGATATGGTTTAAAATTTAAGCTCGTGTTATCGTTGGAACAGTTATATTTTTGATCTCGTGTCGGAATATACAATCAAATAAAAAAAGATCAATATCCTACTACTATTATAAAGGCGAAAGTTTGTATGTGTGGATGTATGGATGTATGGATGTTTGTTACTCTTTCACGTAAAAACTACTGAATGGATTTGAATGAAACTTTACCACAATATAGCTTATACATCAGAATAACACATAGGATATTGGAAATCTAAATCCACGCGGACGGAGTCGCGGGCGGCCGCTAGTATTTAACATTGTGCGACAAGCATTATTTCATAACCATATGGCAAAACGTCAGCTTAGCGTGTTACCCATCTGAATAAATATTTGAAGTTAATATTATCATTAACATATCAAGAATTTTTAAACATAATTCCAAGAAAAAACTATCGTTAACGTAATAAATCAACTTCGCTGGCAAATGCTGTGCGGCTTAGGGTTCCGTAGCCAAATGGCAAAAAACGGAACCCTTATAGTTTCGTCATGTCTGTCTGTCTGTCTGTCTGTCCTGGCTCGTTCTCCGTCGTTTCTGAACCGATTGCCACAAAAATTGGTGGAGAGATGTATAGTGATAATTCAAGAATTGGTTTTTAAAATAATCGAAAAATAATTATTTTTACCCCCCCCCCCCTCCCATAAAGCGAAAAGTAAATTTGAAAAAAAAAAATCGACTTACCCCAACATGTGGGGTATCGTTAAAAAGGTATTTTTAAATATAATAAAACTTGCATTGAAACCATGTGGATCAAACACCCCAGTCTAGAGATATATTAATACAAAGTTAAAATTAGAGCGTCCCCCCCCCCCCCTTAACTTTTGAAATACTATTACAATAATTCTGAAAAAAATGTCCTGTATACCTCCAAGTAAGTACTTTCAACGAAAACTATAGCGAACTCTGTATCATACATAGTTATTTTTATACAACTCGACCAACTTATGACGTGCAGTTGCCCTTACTAAATGGTGTCTTAGGCGGTCGGGCCATCTTTCAGCTACGGAACCCTTTCATGGGCGTGTCCGACACGCTCTTGGCCGGTTTTTTATCTGTGTTATACACAGTTAAAAGTTTAATAACTTTTTACTTTCGCAAGGTATCCATGGTTGACTATAATGTATCCCTTTATGACTAGTTTCGTAGGACATTAAGATGCCAGAAAATGGAGTTAAAAATGAAAGACATGGTACTTGTGGATTATCAAAAGAATCGCCCAACAGACGCTCGTTGTTTATAGTTTTAATTTATGTATTCGTAATCAATTAGAAACCAATTACAGATCACAAGCTAACATCAGCGTTTCCTCCGAACGCGACAAAGAAAAAAGGCCGAAAATAAATTGAGAGCGAACCTAGATCGAGTAATTTCGGCCGAAAATAGAGTTTTTGTTCGCTTAGCTGTTTTCTGCTCTCTTCACACCGCTCGTGGGCATTTACGCGTAGCCTGAGGTTTAATAGTTTAACCGCTACTAAAGGATGATTGGCATTTTGCGAAACCTCGCCGAGCATGGGACATTGAAGACCCGTACTAAACCGCTTTAGGGGTTGCATTTTACTCCACCGCGCCCTAGCCTTACAATAACTACAAAATAACTACAAGTGACCGAACACGCTAGCTTGGGCTATATAATATGTATGAACTTTACGAATCAAATTTTGTTCAAACATGTTTTTACTCCGTCAATAGTTACTTTTTTAACTCACTGGCAAGTTATTGTATGATAGAAATAAACTAAGGTTAATTCGCAACCCGTGAAGCAATAAAGACGGTGACCTTTGCCGCACTTACATTTTTAATGGGCACTTTGACGTACCTGGTGTCTCGAGTGAAACCATAAAAATCTTAAAAGCATACGTGTCTTAACGCACCTTTCTCATCGCAGAAGGTATAGGTATACATTACCTACCTCAGCCATAAATGTACGTACGTATAGAAGAAATCATGAATAATGAACACCACAAAATAAATTTCATAATGCCAGCAAAAACGAAGACCTTCCTCATAACAAGGTGTCTGATATTTGTATTCAGAGCCTTTAGACACACATATACTCAGTAATAAGCAAAATAATGATTGATAGTAAGTTAAAATACAATCGTTTCGAATGAGTTTGACACTAAATTATTTATTAACAAAATATCAATTTAATTTAATTGGCAATTGTGTTCGTTTAAACGTCCAATTAAAAATAGTATCCTGCTATAAGGCAAACTAGCTCTTCATTGAAATTAAGTCAACTAGCTCGCCCGCATCTCTCTATTTTAGTATCTAAGTTTTCACACATTTTTTCCCTACAAAGTATAATTTTTAATATTACTGTAGCATTGCCGCTCTATTACTTTTGTTGCCTAAAATTTTGCGCACTTTTATGAAATGCCATGTTTCCTACTGATTGAATTTTGTAGTGAATTTGTGTTATAAATCATAAAACAAATATCAGGCGACTTGCCTAATCGTACTCCGCCTCTTGCATAAAAAAAATAGTACTTTTACTTTGATATCTGTTAAGAATATATAATTATATTTTTCTGTGGGTACTCATAATGCAGAGAGAAATAACAAAAATAAAATGCAAAAGCCTGCTCTAGGCAGCACCGACGCTTCCATAATTTATTAAATTCAAAGCAGCTGGTATCGCGACAGACTGGAAATATTTGCTAATCCATCTGGTTTGAGTGCTGGGAGCGAAACAATATTGTTTCAGCCCCTGCATTCGCGTCATATTCAAGAGTTTTCTTCTAAATTATATTCATCTCGAATGATTTAAGGCTCACTGAGGTCATTATTCAAAATAAAAAACGGCTGCCACAACAGATACGAATAAAGTAGGTACTACAAGTGCTTCCTTGTCATTCTTACTGAAAAAATATTTCGTAGCTCCAACCAAGCAATATCGTAATGAAGAAAATTTAAATTTTCACATAAAATGTGGATTATTTTATGACTTTTTTATACACCGCTAAGGTAACTCAAGCCCATAGCCCGCCTAATGGTAAGCGGTTACCTTCGGTAGCTTTCTTTCATTATCAAAAATTACTTGAGAATAATTTCCTCTAATTTTACAGGAAGAATTTTCTTTTTGTTTAAGGTGCCAATCAGTAAGTAGTATGATGCTATTATTCTTAACGAGATACCAAACGAGTTTATCCCCGTAAAGGAATTGTTAGTTGTCCAATTCATGTATACGTGCAGTACTAAATTAATAGTTTTGACATATTGCATCCATTAACAAGAAAATTGCACTCTCCAGTAGGTTTGCGGGCCAGCTAAACATTTCTCGCTGAATTCAGCGTACAATATAATACTGTACGGACGCGAATATACCCCGGTGGTCGTTAAATTTGGCTCACCGCAGCGGGAAGCTTCGTTCATTCACATACGTTTGCTCTTTGCGAATTCAATGGAGAATATTCAAAAGAACACTCTTGCTCGCGCCTCATTAATGAGTGGCGAACTTAAGAAAAGCTGAGTAAGCAAAATGTTTGGAAACACGTATGACGTCTTAAACTTGCCCTTGGAATTAGAACGTTCCTAAATATTATGTATTATATATAGTTTCTTTTTTTTTATTTTCGCGGGAGGCAAACGGGCAATAGAATCACTTAAAGGTAAGTGACCACCGCTGTGGACATCAACAGCCCCACAAGAGTCGCTAATACCTGCCTCTAAATCCCTAAAACCTCCCCAACTGAACACTGGAAACCTAACTCCCAACAGACACATAGCAAAACAGTTGCGATGTTCTACTTTCCTATGGTCTTCTGTAAGGTACATCCCCAGAAGAGCTGCTCATTCGAGTAGAAGTTCCACTAAGCTCTTCCTCTCTTAATCTGTATTAAATTATCACGTGACGTGGTTTTCTTTTCCATTTATCGTGCAGACTGCTCCAGTCTGTGTGCTTGATATATGACACACACACTTTTTGCCTACGAAGGCTTAAATGGCCACTAAAACTCGCATTAAATAGTAGTTTCCGGCTCCGCTCATATTATCTTTCTTTGAAGAAAAACCACCCAAATGTGAATTTAATGATTGCACTCATAATGCCGCCAACTCCCTTCCTGCAACTTTGTAGCGTTAAAAGTGATAAAAGTTTGGAGAAAAGGTTATTGGTAAGAAAATTGTTTTACCGTTGATTTAAGGTAACTTATGTTTTTTTTTATTTACCTTCGCATTTAAAGTTATATAATGAAACAGCAACAAAATTCTCCTTTCTCTAAAATTGTTTTATTTGTATTATAATGGACGCGTTGTGATAACAATAATAGGGCCTAGGTAGCTATTAAAAATAACACTCAATGGATTGAATCCATCAGCCTTACGAGAAACATTTGCAACGAGTTATTTATTTTGCGAAGTAATACCGCGTAAAGTCGAAAGGTAATCAAACTTCTCCTTTGAGGTTTTCACTCTGAACCGTTTCCAGTTGGGTAATAATCCCGTTTTTATCCAGAACGGTAATTACGTAAGCACTACCGCGGCGGGAAATTGTTCCGCGAAACCACTTGGCTTTTATTGAAAACGTTCATAGCATTTTTTACAAAGTGAATATATCTCTCACAACATTTTCATCACTTTCGTAATTGAAACGAATTGAGAAAAGTTTCTAGGAAAAACATCAACCGCAAACATGGTGAAATGTTGGGTTATAAAATACAGGTATACCTACTCAAAAAGTGAATTTTAATCCGTGTTTAGTGGTTTTATATTATTAGTAGTAGTAAATAGTCGCGTAAATCTTAGTTAATAAAAATCAGGACCTAACTTTTTCTACGTCCCACTTGATCCCATTACACTTTAAGGTCTCACTTGACGGCAAATTCCTCGAGTATAGGCTCCTCGAAAATCACAAGCCAATTCTCTGAGTTTTGCATCTTGTTGTCAAACCCTACTACCGAATTTGGGTCATCAGTTCATTTGGCCGCAGGGCACACTCGCTCCGTTGTGTCTCGGAATTCCCGGTAAATCTTCTTTGCTTGCCTACTTTGGATGTTATGTGAAATTGTTAGGGAAAACATCTGGCCAATATACTTGTATATTACATCAATTAGTTACCTACATATGAACAATTTCAGTACCTTGTTTTTCTCGTTTCTCGTGCAGTTTAGTTATTTTACTCAAGCTGGCGGATAGTCTTACAAGATTAAGGCTGTAAAAAATATCTATTGAAAGGACGGGTTATTGTACAATTGTACAATTGACATAAAAGTAATTCGTACACCTTAAAATGTTTTATACTTACATCAGAAGTTAAGCCGTCACAAGAAAATGTCTACTGCTAAATTCCTGATTTCCATTCCTTATTTTTGACAAAAAATTATGCTTCCAGCACTTAGCAAATGTTACGAGCAAGTCTGCTAATCTTAATAACTTAGTTTATAAAAATAAGTGGCATTTTTCGTTGTCACTTTGTAACTCAAGAACTGGCTCACCTATCCAAACTTTTCTGGGATTGTTTGGACGATTTAGTACCTAGACGGTTTAAGTGAAGTTTGCACAAAATCGGTCGTCAGGCTCTTCATTTACCTATAACATGTAATATAGTAATATACTAAATGATATCTATCTATATATCTACATACATAGTTTTATAGGCTGGCTTTGTTCTAATAAATGTCATAAACTGACTAAAATAGGAGAGCGAGTCTACCCCAACACGAGTATTGCATTACTCTTTGGGGTGTCTCAATACTGTAAAATTATTAAGTTGAGTAATAAAAATATTTTATTATTTTATTATTTATTTTATTTACCACACGTAGCGAAGGACGTACTCGGCCGCTAGTACTAATACACTTAAACAAACTGGCACTTACGTAAACACAACGGCATAACATCCAAAACGGGACGTTATAAAATGAACATCGCACAATCACTGTCATTGACGCACCCTTCCGTCGTGAAATGGCCACTAAAACACGAATTATGCGACGCTCTGTGCCTTTTGTAAGGACACAATGCCCGAACCCTTAAAACACAATTAACTGGAGATCCTTATCTGAGCAGAGGAATCATAGCGCATAATAGGACATAATTAACTGCTATGGTGTTTGGTGAAGGCATTATAGTTAAACCTTATGGATATTGTTAATGCTAATTAATTGAAATTAAGAAGTCCCTTAAGTTCCATTTGTAAGCGTAACGGGGAAAGACTTTAAAACGGCGAAAGTTGAAAGACAAAATGATAATATAAAGTTAAATCTGAACAAAAACATGTCTACTTTATATTTTTTGAATCCCAGACCAATCCTATTAATGCCCTACTGCAGTTCAAAGGCCTCATCATTTGGAGTCATGTTTTCGTTACAAAGATGGGTTTTGGCTTAATCACTACGCTTGCCAAATGCGGGTTGAAGATCAAAAAAGACTATATTCGAAAAAAATTGCCCGACCTGGAAATCGAACCCAAAGCTCAAACAGGTGTGTAATTCTACTAAGCGTACCAACTATCAACATTTTGTAGTCGATAACCCTAAAAGTAACATTTCCACAGACCCAGACAAACATTGTAAAACAACCCTAGAGAAGTTTAATTAAAAGTTAACTGTTACATAAATTAGGTAATCGATCCTTTTAATGATTTGCTAATTTGTCCAATACCACGAAATCAATTAATTTCCCGAAACTTGGAGTAAAATCCATTACCTACATACCTTCCACACTGAAGTTGTAAGTACTAGCAAATCCCGACAAAGTTTCTTCTAATCGGCTCAAAAGAGCTTTGTAGTTAGAGATGTCGGTCTAATATACTGTATATCGATAGATTTAGATGAACTTAGATACATAGAACTAAGAATTCAGATAATTAGAGCAATTGATAAGAGAATCACTTAACTGATTATCTTTTAGTTATTTGTTGTTATATCTTATTCTAACTCAACCGCAACTCCATCCGCGAAGATTTCGGTTTTCGCACACAGTGTTCCTCGACAAATGGACTATCCAAAACAAAAATAATTTTCATTACGAACCATTAGTTCCTGAGATTAGTGCGTTCAAACAAACAAACTCATCAGCTTTAATATATTAGTCTCGAAGTAAATTTCTCTATAGTTTTTCGTAATGAAATATTATTTTATCTTAATCCAATATACGTATCTACATAATATAAAGCGTTGCCTGCAAAAACCTCATGTTTCTAATCTACTTACTTTTATCTGACGACCCGCTTGGTGTAATGGTCTAGATGTTGCCTTGTACGCAAGAGGTCGTGGGTTTGATTCCCGCACAGGACAAACATTTGTGTGCATGAACATGTCTGTTTGTCCTTGTCTGGGTGTTATATGTATCTATGTATTAAGGTATATTTTTAAAACCACTGTTGATTCTGATGTCTGTAACACAAGTGCTCAAGCTACTTATAACGGAGTCAGATCAAATTAATGTATTTGATGTTGTGAAATATTTATTATTTTAATAATTATCTAGTTTAAATTGCGACATATCGATAGTGCTCAGCACTAAGTCGCCAATACAAAATGTCTTTCTCGTGTAACCAGCCACTCAGGGCAAAACGCGTTGCTAAGGCGGTTAGTCGTTTTCCACATGAATTATGTAATGTGCAAGGATTTATAGCTAAAAGTTAGCATATGCATCGGTAGCCAGTGACAGCTCCTTACATAATAACAATAAACTGTAAAAATAAGATATTTTAATTTAAAAGATGGAAAGATTTATGTCAGAAACATCGTGTCACTACAAAGCGAAAGTGGCTGTATTTGTGAAATAACCATTGACACATTTAATGAAACATTAATATTTGTTACACGTTTTTGTAATAATCCAAAGTATTTATTACAAAATTGTTTATTTCTAATCAGCATAATGAAATTCATCATTGTAATGTATTTTTACGCAATATTTATTTCTCAAGAACAATTAATCTCCGCTAAATAAAAATAATAATTCAACTTTCTCTGAAATTGGTCCAATATTTAAGCGAATTCCCGACTAAAATCAATGCCCTGAGGCATCAAATAAACCCAATGTACATTTATTAGGAACTCGAAACCCTCAATTGTTGTGACAAAGTTCAAATCGGGATTGTTGTTGTTTCATTTTATTTCCATGAAATGTAACTTCCGCTTTTGAGAAAAAAAGGACAAAAGCTTTATGGAGTCCTTTTTTGTGTGTTTTAATAATGTGGATAAGATTCACAGAGTAGAAATATAGATAGACCCACGTTATATTGGACTCAGTCTCATCTACATTGTTACTAAGGCCAAATCTAAGTACTATTATCAATTTTAGACAACAGTACAACTGCAACAATGCAACAAATTCCAATGAACTTCCGGAATTCATATATTTAACAGATTTTGCAATCTTATACTCTCGTCGATACAATACAAGCGCTGGGCCGCAAATACGTAAGATTATGCAAAAGCTCCAATGCTCACACTTCGCTAAACTATCTCCTGCAATGGTCTGGAAGGCAAAAAGCCTAGGCTCATACTAATTAACACTGGAAACTCTACCGCGACTTTAGTACATCTAGTATTGACGATGTTGTGAAAGATTAAATAAATTTTGGGCTATAATAAGATATCTCTTTACCTCTTATATTTGTATTTTAGCTCTAGAAGTGTTTTTCCTCTTAAGGTCAATAAAGCGCCTCTATTTGACAGATGGATATTATGACATTATTAGTAGTTTCATTTTTAGAGATAGCACTAATAGAAAAAAATGCAGAAACACTGATTTTATCCGAATGCATTCTGAAATTGATATTTAAAACAATGCATTAACACTTTAAGGACAATAGGTGGCAAAGAGACAAATCCAACAAACAAAAATTTAAAATACACAGACCAGTGCAATATCATATTTGCAAACAAACAGCCCACGCAACTACGTAAGCGCTACGTTTCACTAAGTCTAAAACGATAAATTCTAACAGACCAGACTATAGTCACCACTCGGTTCGTTTAATCTGTGCACTAATCGGGCTCGGAAAACTTCCATCCCACTACAGCGGCCGGCCGCAATCAAGTTCGATTATTATGCAAATGCACCAATGCGCTAAACTATCTCTTACAAAGAGCCTTGTTAGAACTAGCACCCTTTGTGGCGCAGACGCCGTTCGTTCCGACTAAATTGTGTTGCAAAAGTTTGTTACATTTATGTTGACTTTTACGATTTTGTGGTTACTTTTTAAAAGATTACTACGTTATTTACTTTTTTTATGTTATAACGTACAAGAGTAGTCTAACGAACAAGAGGGTCACCCGATGGTAAGTGATCACAGGTGCGTAGCCTGCCTTTAAAATCACATACCCTGCCTAACTGAGCTCTGGCAACCGTACTCACCAGCAGAAACATAACACAACAGTTACGAAGTGCTATTTCACTGTGATCTTCAAGAATCTACCACTATTGGAATACCATATTCCCAATGATCATAGGCAACTTTTTTTCATGGATAAACATTACATTCCCATGGGACACGGGCGTATAGACCATGCCGCCAAAGCTGCCGGCGAAATGTTGGTGAGGCAGTAAAATTCTATAAGTAATCTAGATAACCGATGTGTGGCCTGAGCACACATTTACAGAAAAATTTTGACCTTTCAGCCACGCATGTGTGATAAGTTTTAAACTATTTTCTGTATTTCTAACACTTTCCGCGCTCCTTATTATTCATTTACAGTCACCGCCGCAATGGGGACATATAAGGCAACGCCTCATTTACAAAATTTGAGGCACTTATCATGTTTACAACCAGAAGCATGGTGTATGAACAACCCTTACAACAGTTAAGAAATTATTAATGGCTGTAAGTAAACTGAGCACCCTGTTTATCAAAACAACGTGAACCCGGCCCATGACACATTTTTCATCTAAATATAATATTTAGGTATAACTTCTGCCATATCGGCTAATTTTATGTCATAAGTTAGACAAAGTATAAAATAACTTAGTATTTACCTAGATTCAAATTAGAGTATTACTCAGGAATTTCTAGTTGACTCAAAAATTTTCCGCAACATATCTAGGTATCAAATAAAATAAATTGTACAAACTCCGTGCAGTGAAAAGGGAAGTTTTCGCATCTCGGATGAACTACTTACATCAAAAATTTATCATACTAAAAGCAAAGTTACATTCGGACGCGTCAGTGAACTGGAAACACGATGACATGACATATGTATGTACTCGTGCGTATGTTACTTCTCGAATCTATACTCTATACTAATATATAAAGCTGAAGAGTTTCTTTGTTTGTATGTTTGTTTGTTTGGTTCAGGAACTAATGGACCGATTTGAAAAAATCTTTTTGGATAGTCCATTTGACGAGGAAGGCTTTAGGCGATAGGAAATCGAAACCCACGCGGACGGAGTCGCGGGCGGCCGCTACTATTGTATGTACGTCTGTCTCGTTTAGTTTGTAGGATGACTGTCACTAGGGATAGCATATTCTGTCTGTGAAGTAGTCTTGGTCCCCCTGAGGCTTTCTATATTTTCGGCTAAATATCTTTTTAGGGTTTCACGATTGTAGACTAACGCTTTGCATTCATTTATATAAGAACCGGAATTCAACGCTAGTCCAAATCTAGGTTGTATTGTATCTAGTATCTGGTAATACTGATGGCTGTCTATCAGAAATACATATTGGTACCAAAATCCAAAATTAGAGAAATGTATGAAATCTGTTAAACGACAGAGGAGAAGCATGAAAATGTCCGACGTAATACGCATTAATAAAAAGGGATGGATAAATTACCGTCGAGGGAAGAGTAAATGACAGAAGTCGTATAGATAGAAAGAAACGAATAAACCATACTGAAAATTAAGAGCTTCAGCATTTCAATGTCTCAACTGTCATGACAACACATTAACGCTAGCACACTTTTACTTTTACTTATTTAAGGAATAAAAGATTCATATTACGATTTATCACGTTGTAATGTTGTATAAATTTGTCACGTCTAGTTAAGGCACTTTCTTTGGCATATTTTTATGCATTAAACGTTCAATTATTTGTCATTTGAGATATTCTATATTGTTTTAAATATTTTTACAGACTACTGATGACAATCATAAACTTATTCGAGAACTATATACCGAAAAAATAACAGTCTAATAGAAATATGTTCATAATCACAATTATTTATCTGCCTTAAGTAGGGTAACAATAAATAAATAAATTAGACACATACCTTGACGGATTTATAATTTTTGTTTTAAAAGACAAAAGTTATTATTAATACTTACTTGCCATTGCAGCCATTTTATATATGTATACGTGAATTCTAATGAAAAAGTTCAACATTTTAACGTAGGAACCGTCAGCTGCTGTTGGTTGGATGCTGGTACTAAGAAAATAAACAGGTAGAATATTCAACAATTCTTTACTGCAACAACATTGTCGTTGCCTTCAGAGTAAGAAATGGTTCTGCAACACATTTTGCTATCTGCAAACGTGACTCGAATCCGCTACCAAGTTATATTTCAAAGGACCTTAGGGACAAACAGGTCCGATAGGAATTGAACAATGAATTTAATTTGAATGTAAATGCTGATTAATTGATCCCAATGTTCGCTCAGGGTCACCTGTAGAGAAGGGATAGGCTCAGTGTCATCTTATTTAGGCAAATAGGTAAAATTCCTGTTACCGATCGACGCGGGAATGTTTTGTTCCAAAATCTCTATAATTATAGTACAGAAACTGTTTTTACTCAAACGTAATGCTATTAATTTATTTTCTCGTGGACTCTCGTCGTGGGCAACACTATGGATACTCGGTCCATGGCCTCACCTACAAGACGAAGACCATCAATGACGCTATTTTCTAATGTGGTCCCAAGGTCAAATAATAAAACATTATTAATTTGAAGAGTGAAAAAGATGAAGAATGCATGAAATAAAACAACTTTTAAAACGGATAGAATAGCGGTCTATATTATATCCGTTCTAAAGTAGTTTATTTTCATTCAGCCAAATATTTCTTCTATGGCTTCAGCTTTGAAACGAATTTTCAACCTTAAACACTTACAAATAATATAAATAACTATACGATGCAGTAAAGTGTAAGCTACTTAAGTGCATAAAACATTCAAAAGTCGCCGCTTAAGTATTTAACTTACACCTCTCAACCTCGACGCTCCATTTAACTTGAAACTGATAATAGACTTGCATCGCAACTTGTTCGCCTTTGAATAATTCACTTAATAGTTCCTAGTGGTAACTTAGTCAGCAAGTCCGACCCTACCTTTGGGCCAAGCTGTGTATTTCATATTCACCACTCATATTGCGGGGGGATGTATCTGCAATGCTAATGTGAGTATTGTTCCCACCATCCGAACTTTAGAGTAAGTAACAGAATCATGGAAGAAAATTCATACATTCATATAAGAATTTTTTGACCTAAATGAGATACTTATTTTTTAATGTGACCTTCCAACTAACCTCATGGCTTTAAAAATATCTTGTGAAAAGTGTTTAAAGTTGAATATTAAGACGAGCAAACTGCGGTAAAGTAAAGAACAATGATGAGTAGGAAAGTAGGTATTGAATAAACTTACTTTCATATTCGTCACCTACATATTATTAGTGTTTATAGCTCAATACTTGCTTGCTACGTATATCGAATTTTTTTATTTCAGTTTGGTATCTCGATCACAAATAATCACAATGGTGTAATGAGACTTCGTAACATCAATGTCAGTCATTGGACTGAAAACGACGCGCTTTCATTATTTAAATAATAGGCTAGTTGCCACTATTTTTATTATTTGATAGAACGGTTCATTACGATTATATTACAACATAAAAAAAATATGAAATTTTTTTGAAGCACCTATCCAACTTTATTTTGAATTTTAAATTATTAATTTCACTATACTACCGTAAACGCCGTCCGCCATGATTGTCTATGCCGTGGCGTCACTGTTCTTGTCAACAATACGCGTGACATAACCGAAAAGTGTTTAACGGAATTAAAACCATGTCTTCGTAGAGATTACATGATACATTTATGAATTACCACTATTGTATCGTGCGTGAGTGTAAGAATACATCAATAAGAAGTTGTGGATTAAAGTACCCAGTGATGAGAATTTGCGAATCAGAATTTGGAGCAAAACATTTTGCAACCATCAAAGTATCTATTTTGGGCAGGTTTGTTTTCAATAAATGTGAAGTGTATTATATTTTAATAGTGAAATAAACAACAATCAACGTGTTTAAATAAAATACCACGAATAACCTGTCGAAACTGTCGTTTGAATTTATGTTGTTTACAATATTGGTGACGTAGAATCATGGCGGACGGTGTTTTCAATCAAGAGAAAAAAAAGTAAAAATGTATCGCGTTTAAGTTGAATTTTTGCAGCAATCCCATATTTATATTTAATGAAGTTTACATATTTTGGACCCTTGTACGGAATAATATTCGAATTAAAAGTGATTTTATAAATGGTGATATGAGGCAACTAGCCTATTCAGTAGCAACATTCACAAGGTATTCGCAAAAGCAATTAGTCGATAAATTTAATTACAAAGATTGATTACCTAAAGATTGCTCCAGTAATCAACAATTGCCGCATCACAAAGCAAATACCGTTACAGTGAGTCTTAGGAACGTCTCAACTTCCTTCAGTGTAATTCGACTTCCTCTCTGACCAAAACCAGCGACAGTGTTCAAGTGAAAATCGCATATTTAAGTACAGAACAATCTATTATGTTTATTTAATGTTGTACACGATGGTATCATATAGCAATTAACATAATGGGAAAAGCGGAGGAACTCACAATATTACAATTACTAAACAACCACCACTTAGCAGACACAACGCGCAAACCCAATTTGTATCATCATTCATCATATTAACCACATAAGAAAGGAATCCTTCATGTCTTTCTCGAAGCACATTTTGGTTTCGACGATTGTAATAGTACCATTTCATCATACTTATCATATATTTGATTAC
Source organism: Nomophila noctuella (assembly GCA_958496325.1). Classification (NCBI taxonomy): domain Eukaryota; kingdom Metazoa; phylum Arthropoda; class Insecta; order Lepidoptera; family Crambidae; genus Nomophila; species Nomophila noctuella. The sequence goes on along the minus strand of OY292487.1, from coordinate 5,656,109 downwards.
AAATTGTAGCAACAATCAAATATATTGTGTTCACGAGAACCCTTCGATAACTCACGAGAACAGTTTGAATTCGCTAGATTATTCGTTTCTACAAATATTTTCTTTGGATGGACATTCAAGCAAAGTAATATCCCGATAAAAAGGCAGATGACTTACCTTTGACGCCGACTGCTATGCTGAAGTTGAGATGGACAGCCGTGATCGCCACGTGTCCCGAAGTCCTTTGATGAATAATCACTTGCACTGTCACAAAACTGAAGGAACCACACCAATAACCACTGTATGATCCGAGATGAACCATATAAAGTCCAAACTTTTGATTATCACCGATTTTTTCGCCGAAATTTTGTAAATCTCAACGACCGAGTAAACACCGTGCGCGATCAACCGAGGGACTGGGGCCGGCGGCGCTTGCTTCGCCCGTCACAGCCGGTTCTCCGGTTTTTATAGTTTACCCTCATATATGGTATAAAGTAAAATCAAAACCATACAAACAAAAAAAGTGTTTTTTTGCTCATTGAGGTATTACTACTACGTATAGAGTGGACATCGCGAACAAAAATATGCGTCAAATTGGAGGAAAGGGGGCGGATAATTCAGTGATATTTTAGCCTTTGCATCTATTTAATAACACGCCACCATCTTTATATTTCGTCTTATAATGATTGTACATGTTTTTAAAACAAAACACGGCATTTTTTTGATTTTAAAAGTGGTCAAAAAAAGAAAAATAGACGGCAACTTTATGACCCATGGACCACAATGCCAATAAGAAAATTTTTGTTCGTGATGTCACCTCTATACGTAGTAGTAATACCTTAATGTTTTTGCTAGTATGGTCTTACACAAAAACATATATTTTTATGAAAATACTAGCGGCCGCCCGCGACTCCGTCTGCGTGGATTTCGAGTTCCAATAGCCTAAAGCCTTCCTCGTCAAATGGACTATCCAACACAAAAATATTTTTTCAAATCGGACCAGTAGTTCCTGAGATTAGCGCTTTCAAATAAACAAACAAACAAACAAACAAACATACAAACAAACTCTTCAGCTTTGTATATTAGTATAGATATTAGTATAGATATTTTTTTATCAATCTAAATTCTTACCATCTTATTGATATTATAAATGTGAAAGTTTGTTTGATTGGATGTTTATCCGTCAATCACGCTGAAACTACTGAACGGATTTTGATGAAAGGACATTGCCCAAACCCGTTTCGCTATCAATATAACGAGTATAGTCAAGGCAAATTGTTCAAAATTCATGATATAATTTTCTATGCCTTCCTAGTTATTTTAATGCAAATCTGTTGTGGGATTCGTAATTTATATTTAATGAGACAATAAACTAGTTCCCATGACATCAAGTGCATCGATGAATGAGTACGAATATCGGTTGAGATTCTTGTAGAAGAAAAGTTGTAAATAGATAAGCTCTTATTATAATAATGGTAATCATTATTATTATAAAAGATAAAAAAACTCGAGTAAACATAAATTATATTATAAATACATTTTCTAAAATAAATAGTATCGATTTTGAATAGTCGTACCGCTGTCAACTTCCGCGAGTTGACAACATGCGGGAGAAATGACACATCAACTGAATTCTTGTGATTATTTTGTGAGGTATTACGGCAAGCAAATAGTATTGTTTCTTCTCCACCACGTTCGTGTTGAGTTGAGTTTGAACTCTTTCAATTCGTGCAGTGATTTGTCACTATGTCTCGCTGTGTGAACTGTGTTCACTTGCATTAGTAAATCCATTGCCAAATCGGCGTGTTGACGAGGACTGGATTAGCCCGGCACTAGTAAGTAATCCTACCTATGATCGAGGACCTTGGCCATCAAGCTAGTCAATGTTAATGATAAATAAATGTGGCTCGGGTATTTCATATTCTTGTATTTTTTCAGTTGCCATCTGATGATACGGCCTGTCAAGAATGTTTCATCATACTACAGAGAGGAGATATGAATCATGTTACTGGAAGCACTGCTGGTGTAAAAATCAGAACATGAATAGAAGGAGAGCTATGTTCGTGACCTAAGAACAGACCCATTTAAATCATTTTCCAAAACTGTCGTAACATGATTTAATGACTATGCGCTACGCTCCTATCAAGTCAAACAGGCGCGTTCATATTACGGGGAGCACGTGAGCCGGAATGGCAAATATTAAATAGAAATGCTGACGACATTGAGGATGACTTGCCTCTGGTGCTGGGAACGGATAAATGTGAACAGAGTTTTACATAACGCTGCTACAGATATTGTATTTGATTAGTAGGCAATCGGGCAGTGAGCTGCTGTGACCATGTAATGACACTGCTATGGTACCTGAGACGTAGATGGTATTTTTAGACGATATATTTTGGGCACTAGGCTGGGAAAACGCTAGGACGAAGAAGAAGATATTTTATGATAAGACCATTCTGAATAAATGTTTAATAATATGCAATCTGATGTTTTTGTTTCACCTCTTTTGCATAGTTAAATGACCTACCTAATATAATGATTAGGGAGATACTTCCACGGTCAAATGGCGTATGCACCGACCTTAAGGTGCCGCTAGCGTGCCGGGTTCGATTCCTGGTCGGGTAATTAGAAATAACTTATTTTTATATATTTTCTATAGGTTAATGTGTTAATGCTAGGTACTAGGTAGTTGTTGTTTCCAATCACCTCCCATAACGCACGGGCTTGTACTATTGGGATTGAAGTAGGTTCCTACAAGGTGATTTATTTATTATAGAATGGAACACCAGAGACGAACTTCTTAGCTATCCATGGATTCTCCGTGCGGGTGCCGGGTCCATCGCGTGGAACAGAGAGGAATGTTAGTCGGCGCCTGGGACTTGCGACCCAGCGTGTAGGTTTAAGGGGCCCCTTTATAGTATACTAACGATCACCTCCACCGATGACATTCCTCTCCCTTCCCAACCATATTTGGTATGAGCCGAGTAAAGCAGCTTTAGTTGCTCTTTCCAGTAACGAGCAACTAAAGCTGCTTATTTCTAATGAATTAATGTATTTCTATTCACTCTTTTACGAACGTAATATAGCAAATGTCAAATATTTCCTAACCTCCAAACCATTACTTTAAATTGAGATTTGCAGGAAACCCCACAAAATAAAATCAAAAATCTTGGTGTGTTCAAAAGTAGGGTATTTCTACTATTTTTTGTGTTTTTTTCACTGTTGTACTCGTTCATAGCCAGCGCAACCGAGTTCCATAGAAATATGGGCAATGTTCTTTTGTGTACAGGCAGGGTATGAGCTGATTTATCCCGATTAAATGCTGATGAGATGAAACAGGAATTACGGGCGAAGCTGCGGGTAAATACTAGTATTATAATAAAATGTGTTCCTCCAACGTCCACATATTGAATACGTAATATTTGGGATAGAAATCATATCTTGCGTCTTTATACAGGTATGGAAGGGTTCAATATTACGTTCCTTGTATTCCATGGGTCAGACAATTATTGCTAACAATGTGGACACAGCCTTAAACGTAACGTTCCTAGGCGTTTTTTGTAGAGAACTCACGTCTGCAAGTTTACATTGCCTCATTTGGCTCGCGAGAATGTGCAGTAAACACGAATGAGATATTGAATGTGAGTACTGTAACAATTTAACGATTTATATTATTCATATTGCTTCAGTTAATTAGGTCCTTATGCCCATTGGTCATTGGTTTTGTTAAGTTAACATGATTCTAAATCCAAACTCTTTAAATAAAATAAAATATATAAATATAAGCAAGCGATCAATTATAGTATGGGCACCGTTATCAGCGTACTCGTAATTTGCTTGTGTATATTAAACATAATATTGTTGTAAAATTTTAACCTGTGAAACTGTTAATGCATAAACTTTAGAGAAAATAATTCCTACTTTTTATCATCAATAATAGCATCACACTACACGTATGTATGTAATATTAATAAAAAATAACAATCAAGAATATTTTTTAAATGAAAAAGGTGATAAATGTTTTTCTCATCGCACAATTGTAGGATTAAGAGAACATTTAACAAAATTAAATAAAAGACGTTATTACACAAAAAGAAAGATTTGTACTGCAATAACCGTTATAAAAATATAATGGAGGAAGAATTTTCGCACAAAAGCTTAGGTATTTTATTTTACTCGGTCTTGTTCAGAATAAAACAGATGTAGACTGAACGTGCATTACTCGCACCTGCATCCGCAATGCAGGTCTATTGACAATAATGGAGTAGAACAGGGAACCTTAAAATTAAACCAAGAGTTTATTATACAAATATTTTGTGGTTCTTTTCGGAAATTAGGTATCAGAGTTGCCTCAAAGGAAATCTTCGTATGCTGCGCAGGGAAATGATGTAAACCCTGAATACTATAAATAAAGAAGCGCTTTTACAAAACCTTGCTTAGCATTTTCATAACAAACTAACTATTATGGCTCAACGACCCAAAGTGTGTCTTGGCCTCCGAAACGAGAGACTTCCACCGGTCTCTCTCTTGCGCCACCTCCAACCAGTCCTCAACCGCGAGCTCGCGCAGGTCAGCCTAGACCATGTCCTTCCAGCGATATTTTCATAACACGCCATTATTTGTTTACAATTATTTACACTTATTTTAACGGGCTCGTTGGTCAAGTGGCTAGAGACCCTGGCTACAAAACCAAAGCTCGCGGGTTCGAATCCTGCTAGGGGCAAATGTTTGTGTGATGAACATCGGCATTTGTACTCGAGCCATGGATGTTTATAAAAGTATTTTAGTATGTCTATCCGTTCCCTGCCATCCATAGTATAAGCTTCGAGCTTGGTTTGGGGCTAGGCAATTGGTGTGTTAGTCCAAGGATGTATAATTACAGGTAAACCACATTTAAAAAGAGAATGTCATAAAAAAAACTGAGTCACAGAACTATTTTTTTTATTTGGTGATGGTTCTTGTTATGTTTGCCACTAACAATAAGTCATATTAAAGCAGCCGTCATATTTTACACGATAAAATCGCAGTTAAAATTCGTCCGAACGGCGATAACGTTGTTTATTTTATCTCCGGGATTGGAATTACGTGGTGTTTTAACACACTAACCAACTAACGGTGGAATAAGCTGCGTATTCTAGTCATTGAGGTATTACGATTCTGGTATTAGTTTGATGCTTGTGTTTATGCGGACGCCAGGATTTATGGATGCTTAAGCTCAGCTGTCTAGCTTGCGTAATCATGACAAGACTCAGACAACGTGCCATCAAACAAATCAGAGGGAGTTAAGTCTCCTTGAACCAATCGCCTAGAATTAACACGATTCGTAAAGCCATAGTTCCTGGAGTTGCAGTTTCTTCTTTAAAATCAAAAATGTTTTGACAATAGTTCAACCATAGAATACGTGTGTTTACTGCCAAAAGATACACAGAAAAGACTGGTATTTTGATCAAACAGATCCGCAGTTAAAATGCGTTGCTATCGGCGAACTGCGCGATTTATGGAAAGCATTAGTAGCACGTGGCGTCCGCACGCACTTATAAACACATGGGAAAACTTTTCCTTTTTCAAAAACATCATGGAGATTGGAATTCCGTAAGCGAACTTCAAACCGCGACGCTTCTGCGTCGACAAGGTTCACTAAAATAGTTGAATGCACAAACTTTTACTTTTTAACGTAGAGTATATTCCTCATTTTATTTGACAGGCCCGTTGGTCGAGTGGCTAGAGACCCTGGCTACAAAACCAAGGGTCGCGGGTTCGATGAACATCGGCATTTGTACTCGAGTCATGGATGTTTATAAAAGTATTTAAGTATGTCTATCCGTTCCCTAGCTCCCATAGTACAAGCTTCGAGCTTAGTTTGGGGCTAGGCAATTGGTGTGTTCGTCCAAGGCATTTATTTATTTATTTTATTTATTACTGAGATTCGTGCTCTATGTATGAAATGAAACACACAACAACTTTCTTGGCAATTTTAATTTAGTGGTTTGCCAATGCCTTCTCATTTTCAAACACTTATTCTACGGATGCAGATGTCACTACGAATGTAGTGTGTAGGTTTCCTTACGATGATTTCCTTCACCATATAGCTGGTATGAAATGACGCACATATATTTTGGATAATCCAGAAGTGTGTCTGACCGGATTTGAACCACCGACCTCACGCATGTGAAGCAGCGCTTTTACCACTAGGCTAAAACCAAGGTATTATTTGCTTATATAAAAAAAAACAATTCACAGTCCCAAACACCTTCAATTCTTACATATTGAAAGCTTAATATTCGTTCATGTAACATTCTAACAGAACGATGGTACTGTTCGATACGTAAGTACTCTTTGAGATACGTGTCTCTAAGGCCTTACATCAATCATTCATTCTGCCGACGTCTTCGCAAACGCGCGTCAAGTCAGCCCTAGGGGTTGACACCTGATCCGAGATATAAAAATGGGGTGGTGACATACTCCTATTTATCTTCAATTGGTACCTACTTTAAGGAACATATATGTATGTAACTGTGACATGTGCTTTTATAAAAATATCTAGATAATGCTAATCGCTGTTATTCTGTGTGTCATATTAATAGATCTTAAATTGGGATCTTAATAAACTTATGGTTCACCACTTTCAAAATCAAAATTAGGTGTTGGTAATGTTAATATGATAAAGTGATGTTATTTTATTTCAAAAAGTTAACATTGATTAGTATAAGTCATCCAAATTACAACCGATTTGAAGATCTTGGAATTTTTTATATTATTCGCGATAAAATAAACTATCCAAAAATACTTCGCAAGAAAAGAACATTTCTGTATTTAGTCAGACTAAATAAGTCAAGTACAATTCACCCTTTTTAGACCATCCTCCTTAAAGAGGTTCGAGAGGGAGAAAACCAATAGCTGTGTTTGCTGATTGCCGACCTCACTCAAAGATCGAACTCTTCGGTTAACCTGATCGATATCTTACGATAATCGCGGGTCACTTGGAATCCCTTCTTGAATACACTCGTAAAAAACAACTGTGTCAAAGTAAGATTAAAAAATGCCTCATAGATTTATAAGTTATATAAATGTATATTGGATCTTTTTTACAAAATTGTTTACAATCCTCCTAGATACTTTAATCATTTTATTCCCTTTAAAATGTTACAACCGAATAAATTGTAAGATCCATGACATAGGTTATATTTTATTAAATCGGATTTTTGCAACATAGTTATAACTATGCTTTACTCGTCTTTGTAGTCAAATGTAAAGAGCATTACAAGTTTTACTTTGCTTTAATAAGCTCCTGATCATCGGGTAGATCAAATTGTCTGTATTCAAAATAAGCTTATTTTAAGTAACCATTTTAAATACTTTGAGATGCGCTCCTTATTTATTTGCTAATAGCCGGATCAGCCATAAACCACCAGGAAATTATTTGTGTCTTGTAAAAAAAAACAAAAAGTTTCTGTTAATATAAAAAACATTACAAACATACATATGTTGAAAACATCCCTAGTGAGTAGTATTTCATACACTTGTGTTAGGATTGCTTCGTTCAAAAACCTTCTAGTGAATGTAGCCCTAAATAAACTAACTCTTATCCACTTGTTTGAAATCTATTTTTGCTATTACAGCTACAACACAAGTTATCCATTTGCCGAGGCCGTTTTGTGGGCGTATTTACCCAAGCAATTGTTTGTGTTGTTCTTGGCTTTCAATGTTTCACCTGGTTTTCATAAAATGTTTAGGTAGGTTCCAGTATTTACTTACGACTTAAGATTTCAGTTTAAATTTGTGGAAATTTAATTGAACAAAACCGTTTTAAAATCTCTGTGTTAAGAATTACCCTTATACGGATTACGTGAATACAAACCTTACTAACATTTTATAAAATCCCCTTTGTGTAGGAACACACTACTCTACGAAGTTCGACGGCATTGAATTTTGACGTTTTTTCATGCATAGTATGTCATCTTCCATTTAAAATACAGTCAAGGCGTAGGCACCCGGACTTCGGTCGCGGTTTCCCGCCAAATAATATGTTTTCATTAACGCCGCACGGCCTACGTGAAAATTCGTCGTCATTTGTTTTACAAAGTTAATCTATACAAATATTATAAAGAGGAAAGGTTTGATTTTTTGTTTGTTTGTTTGTTTGTATGAATTGAATAGGCTCCGAAACTACTTGGCAGATTTGAAAAATTCTTTCACTGTTGGAAAGCTACATTCACCCAGAGTAACATAGGCTATATTTTATCCCGGTACGGGAAGTAGTTCCCCCGGGACGCGGGTGAAACCGCGTGACGGGCCGCGATCTAAAATAAAGCACAATACTTATTATCTATCATTTTGTAGACTGGTCGCTAAACGATTGTTTAGAATGGCCATTACATAAAAATCTTTAATGTTTAAATTTTCTGAATGAAAATGTTGAAAAGAAGTATAAGATATTGTAAATCTAATGCTTTTTTAGAGGCCAGTCTTTTTTTATGGAAAACACTGCTTATTTATTAAACTAACAGGTAATGAAGTGTTCTAACAAAATAAAGTTTACATAAATTCTAGCAATATCCAAAATACTTGCACTTGATTATTCTCGCAATACACAAACATTCAGCCTAATTTCTTAAAGACGGCGCCCTTATAATTTGGGGACATTTATTAATCCGCCGAGGAAAAACACGATGGAGTGGGGTCGTCTGATGGATGAGGGCTATCTGTCTTTCTTAAAAGGTACAAACAACGTCGGTCACTAATAACGTTTACTGCGAATACAAAGGCCCGGTAGTAACGCTATCGGCATTGTTCTGTTTTTCTCAGCTGTTTTTGAAATAGGAAACTATTAAGAACGAAAGAAAACAGGTCCTTTGTAGGGTTGCCACCCGTATTTCAGAACAAAGTTTTGAACGTTATTTAAAGCATTTGTGCTCAATCGATTTCCACACGCGAAGTGCCAACGTTAGCCTAAACCTTTCCCGTCAAATGGACTATAAAAATCAATCATAGAATAATAAAATGTTCTTAATTTTCATATTGTGTACCTTTCTTTAATGCAAAAAGAAATCAAGCAAAATCAACTGAAATTATTTTTGTAGCTCAGAATACCTTAAAAAATGTGATTTTGTAATATTTTCTCAATTCATACAGAATATCAGTAAGGATCACTTTAATTTTCCGAAAAATTTCTTGAGAGCCATGTGGTTACGAGACACAAATTGAAACGTAACTCCCAACGAAATTACATTCCTTTCAATAGTGCAGAGGAAAATGCAATTCCTTTGTGTGATATCACTATATTACATTTGTTTTGTCAACTCGGAGTCTATGGAGGATAAAAAAGAACAATAATTGATATTCTATGTTCGTAGCACAGCACTTTATTGTAGTCCATTTGGGAATTCGTTTGTCTTTAACGTGCGATCTAGCACCTTTTTCGCTTAACTATGTGTAATTTTTGTACACTATACTATAGTTAGTTAAATTAAATTGGTTACATCCTTAATAGAAAAACAAGACGCACTTAATTTATGAATCGAAATCAAATAAAACCGTTTAAATAACTGCGCATTCACGTCTAATCTATGAAGATTCTACATTATGTTCTCGAGATAGTCTCCAGACCGTAGAGAATAATGAAAACAATACGAATATGTCATTTCATGCTAAAAATTGTTAAAGTAGACCGCTATTCTTATACTGGAACGATCTCAGATTTAGGGCTTGTTTCGAGATTTTCAAAAAAGGTTATGCTTTTCTTAACAGACTGGTGATGATCATGAAAGCATGTTAATGAAACCATGAAAGCATGTTAACATAATTTCTGACATCATTTAGAAAAAAAAGTAAAGTTTGAAATTATGTTTTCGTAACAAAGATGGGTCGCCAAATGCGGATTGGTGATCACAAATCCGGGCTGTGTTCAGAAAAATCAACACAAAGTTTTGCACGACCCGGAAATCGAACCCAGGACCTCGAGACCAAGGCCCGGTACTTGAACCACTAGACCATCGAGGCGTCATTTACAAAGAAAGGGTTTAATTTAAAATGCTTTTGAAACTATATTCGGTTACCCTACCACGTAAAACGTAGTTTGTAAATATCCCGGCTAAAAATGTGAACGTGATAAGAGTTGTATTTGTTAGCCTACAAATCGTTTCGACGTGGGTGGTGAATCTGTACTACGTGGAGATAACAAAAGGATGCTTGCCTAATCCTACTTCAAAACCGTATTCTTCCTAAGATTTCATATGTTTGAACGGAAAATAAGTATTGTTTTTCTCCTTCCTATTAATTCAAGAAATGGAGATAGGTAATTGGAATAAAAGAGAGCTCAAATAAAACTTCACTAACAGCATCCTTATTATATAAATCTGAAATTCCAAGTAGGAACGAATATGTATAATTTTCAGTTAAATATATAGAGTAAGTTTACCAATAAAAGCTTTTTTAGGGTCTCAAAATTCAGCGATGGATTCATGAAATTATGTTAACAAGAAAAGCGCCTACCTAGGGATTTGAAAAAGCGTTTCTCTTTTACATAAATATTTTTAGATTTCCGGGAAAGCAATTTAAGATAAATGTAAATGTCTCTCCAGATTTAAATATTAATCAATGGCAGAAATAATCCTCTTTCGTAAGCCTCTAAGAAGCTTGTGTAGCTGCCCTGAATTTTAATTTCCTGGGTAGATTACGTTAGAAAATATTTTTAAGGACAGTGAAGAAAATATTTACCGTATCTTCTTGTCCGAATTTAATTTCTTACCCAAATTGCCTTGGATTGCAAATGTGTCAGACAAATTAAAAAACATAGTAATTATTCTGAGAAAAATAATACACATTATTTAGAAGTTCAAGCCAAAATGTATTTTATTCATACATTTAAGAAAATTAAATATTACGTGAGAATAAATACTATATCAAATAAATTCACTTGGTGGTTTTACCGTTGCTGTCCCTTTTCATTTCAGAATAATATTTGATGCAGGTATTCTGGATTTCTGACAAAACGCGCGACGCGGTTTTTAAATAATGCTCGCAGATTCTACAACTTAAACAACACGTACTATTTACAAAATCTAGTTATCCAAAGCCAGACGGAATTTATACGTTTCGCAGTAATTGGAACAATTCAACGCGAGCCTTCTTAATTTTATTCGAAATCTAAAACATTAGAATTGAGGGATGATCTTGCATCTAAATATTGGGCCACGTCTTAAGTCTTACATAAAATAAATGTCGCTTATTTCACTCGTATTAGTCATGGACTAGGACTTATTCAAATGAAACAAAATAACAAGACGTATGCACTATTCGAGAAATTAATTTATCCACAGCGCCATATTTGTTTCACAAGTTGGAGAACCTGATATGTTCGGAATCTGAAACATCAATTTCATGCCGGGTATGGCTACCTGTAATAGAAAATACTGTCGCGTCCTTTATTAGAGAACTAAATCAGTGAACTAATTCAAATAACACAATAGAACGAGTATGCGCTATTCACTAAATCTAATTCTCCACAGCCGGGCGCGATTTATTTGTTTCGCAGTAGTTGGAGCAAGTCAACGCGAGCCCGCCTAATTCGGTTACTCGCGGCTGTGATTTTCTTCGCAATTTCGTTACCACCAGTTTTGGTACTGTTTTAATGTAAATGTAACACGGTTCAGTACTAATGGAAATAACTGAGTTGAATTATCCATCTAAGTTTAAGTTACTAAAATAATTGGGTAATAGAAATAAGCTTTCGTGTTTTTATCTGTAAAGCCGGAGGTTCGACAGAAGCAATAAAAATTGGCCAAGTGCGAGTCGGCCTCCCGCACTGAGGGTTCCGTACAAATTCTATTTTTGACGTATTAAAAAAAGTACTGAATAGATTTCGTTCGAACTAATTTTCGTTGGTAGTTTTTATGGTAATGTACATTATATATTTATTTCAGATTTATCATCCTCTTACTTTAGAAGTTAGAGGGGGGGGGACACACTTTTTTCCACTTTGGAAGAGTCTGTCACGCAAACTATTCACTTAAGAAAAAAATGAGCTTAAAAACCTCAATGTAATTTTTAAAGACCTATCCATAGATACCCCACACGTATATGTTCAATGAAAAAATATATTTTCAGTTTCAGTTCTACCTTTGGGGACCCCCCATTTTTTTATTTGTTTTTCTATTTTCGTATGAAAACCTTGTTGTGGTTCACAGAATACATCTACTCACCAAGTTTCAATAGTATAGTACTTATAGTTTCGGAAAAAAGTGGCTGTGACAGACTGGCGGACAGACAGACAGACAGACAGACAGACAGACATGACGAATGTATAAGGGTTCCGTTTTTTTGCCATTTTGGCTACGGAACCCTAAAAATCAGGGTTTTGATTAACTCCTAAAGCATTCACATAATGATGGAAACCGTTTTTAAAGAGACAGCATAAGAATTATAACTTAAACATAACAATTAAATTATTTTAGTGATACTCATTTGACTGCTCCACCTAGGTAAACGTATTTATTTTAATGCCGGCATTTATACTGATATCAGCCTAACTAAAATGACAAAATTGCTAGCCAATTTCCCATTTGGTCACACCACTTACTGAAATACGGTTCTAACAGAATTTACATAATCTACAAGTATAAAATGTCGCAGTGCAGATAATATATTATACTACATACATTGCATGTTGCAAAGATGTAATTGATTGTAGCAGCTGAAGCAGAATACAGCGAGCGGTAGTAAATCAATCACTTGCACTCACTAATCCGTCAAGTGGCGATCAGTGAGGCATGATATTCTATTGGCTAATACTACATAGCATAATACATCTGCAAGGTCCTACCTTAACCCTATATCAAAATGATAGATTTACATGGCGATGGCAAATGCAAAAAAAAAATTCAAGACCGCAGTGAAGTAGCAATTCGTAACTGTTGTGCTCTGTTTCTGCTGGTGAGTAAGGGTGCCAGAGCTCAGTTGGGGCGGGTATGGGGTTAAGGCCGGCAACACATCAACGATACCTCTGGTGTCGCGGATGTCCATGGGCGGCGGTGATTGCTTACCACCAGGCGACCCGCTAGCTCGTTTGCCGTCCCTGACATAAAAAAAAACCATTAATCCAAGATTTAATTCGGAAAATTATATCGGATTCGCGTTGGAAAAACTTATAATAAAATCAGATGTTCTCAATCACAGGCCGGAGTCTGGCAACAGTCTACTATCGGTGCTAATCAATTGCTGAGCCACAGATAAATAACTTCTAATGATTTCTTATAACTATACCGGTTAAGTGTGTGAATAGTAACATCCAACTAAATCATAACTACATATTTATAAATAGCCAGAAGTCATTGACAGAACGTCACAAAAAGTCACATTATTAATATTCCTTGAATAAAATTTAAATTTTGTTTTAGTACACGTTGATTTAATGAGAATGAAGAATGAAGCACGCCATCATCCATGCAAAGAAAAATAAAACATTCAAAAACTTTCACGCAAGTCAACCCTTAGCTCTGGAGGCTTTATTTATCTTTCTCAACTTTCAATTTAACTTTTCTTGTTCCTAGTATAGAAGCTACGTCATACTTGATGGAACCACATTAATAATATACTGATATACTTTAGAAAGTGTTATTGTCGACTATTGCAACTACAAAACAACTCTATACAAAAAAACATGTATAATGACCATGTCAATCACCAAAATCAGTGGAATAAGTTTTACTTAGATAAGTACTCAATTTATTCGAAGGAAAATGTGCCGAATTTTATTAACCAATCTATGCTCCTTTCAATTTAAAATATTGCAGTTCTAACAATGTTAATTGCAGGGACCCCGATGAATAAATATAAATTAATTTACTTCTAACGTTCAGACAAGTTATCGAACAAATTAAAACTTTAACCGCGAATTTAGAAGCGTGACTTCATTACCCAAAACTGACATTGCGCTCGTCTGACGCAACGGGAATATTTGAAGAGGCGCGAATTCACTGCACGGAATAACATTTACAGGGGCACATTTTATAGTGGGCGACTTGTCACATTTCCTGTATCCCGTTTTGCGAACTTTAAATGTCCATGTCATGTTGTATTGTTATAGCAAAAAAAATTACTTCTGGCGCTAGGACAAATAAATAATCGACTAAATAAAAACTTCAGAAACGGGTTTTTTCACAAAACTGACGGAAAGGGGATTATTTGAAGATGCCCGAATTCTGTGACTGCATAGAAGAACATTTACTGCGGGGTCCATTTTATGGAGCGCCTGTCACATTTCCTGCTGTGACCCTTTTTACGGGACTTCAAATTTGCTAGAGAATCTATTGTTATATTAACGGCGAGATCAAATCGCAATGCCTGGCTTGTGCGCTAATTCCCTCTCACAGCTGGCCGCAATTTCTTCAAGTGCCATTAGTGGGTGAGAGCCACGCTACTTGAAATATTCGCGGGACGAACTCGTGGTGAACTAGGTACTAGTACTACTGGTGCTGGTTCTAAGTACTGAGAAGAGTGTTAGTTATAAGCCGAAACCGAGATAACGAATTTCTTTTAGTTATATTTTTTTACTGCTTGAAATATTTAACTTAATTGCATTAAACTTCTCCTTACATTGGCTCGTTTTATTGACTCCACTCTGCCTGATGGTAAGCTAAAGAGGAGCCCTGATTTCCACGAAAACGAATGCGCTACTTAGTGGTATCCCATATGGTTAATATTACCTAATAAATAGGAGTTCTTGATTTTGTCGTAATAATTGCGTCAAACTTTTAGTTTATTTTGCTTGACATAACGATGGTTATAATGTCAAAGGGCTTAAAGGACAAATCGCCACTTTTCAGGAGAGCCAAAAAACAAAAAAAGTAGAAAAATTAACACAACTTTTTTGTCATTAAAGCTATCGCTTTCGCTTAAAGACCATTGATTTTGTTTTTTCAAGCCGAACTGTATGCGACCGTCTAATACATTCCATATAGCGTAGTTTTTAAATAGATGTCCTTTAAGAACTGCAATTTTAACATTTTGTCCTTTAGGCTTAACATTTTTTTTCTAGTAGTTGTCGACTATGGCTTAAAGGACTGCTCTTAAATGGTCCAAACATAATTTTGTCCCTTAAAACGTTTTTCGCTTTGAAATTGTAATAATTATTGAGAAGTTGAAATATAAATGGAAAGAATAGAAACGCATTAACGACGGTATTACTATTTAATTTATTGTAAATCTCTTTCATATATTGCACAGAGTTTTGGAAATTGAGTTTTATTCAGTTTTTAGTCCATCAAATTATCATGTAGGGGAGAGGGAGGCAGTTTACTACAGAGGAAGTTTTGAACATGGTAGCTACTAACAGCAATTTTTTAATATTGTCATACCTATATAGAATAAATCATCATATTAAAGAATAAACGCATTAAAAATGATATTTGCTAAGGCAGTATAGCTATAAACTCAGTCCGAACTGAGTGGTACAGCGTAGAACTCCTTGCTTCATACATTTTTCTATGGAAGTGCAAAAGTTCTAGCATGTCACATTCAGTTTTGACTCAGGTTAACCCATTAATGGTTGCTGTGCCAATTTGGGAACACTTAGTTATTGAGGGTAGAAATTATAAGTATTGACACTAGTTAATATCCGAATACAGTTTTGCGTAGTTGAAAGTCTAGTAAATAAATACACAAAAAAAAATTTTGTTTATAAGCCTCGATGTTTTCAAAATAATTAGTTAAAATTTGTGATCAGATCATGCTGGGAGGTACATCGAGATAAAAAATAATAATTAAATAGTTTAATACAATACATTTTATTTTTCCGTATATTATTTGAATACAATAAATAACCAATGATTTAAAACATTTTTCAATGAGAAATAGTTGTTATGTAAGCTTTTATTGTATCCGCAACTTTGCTGTGCCAATTTGGGTACAGCGGCCACAAGCGATATCAGTTTTACTCGATTTCCTGGTTTTCGAAAATGATGCTCTTATTTATTTTTAGCATTCATTACCACAAAAAGGGCTCAGAAAAGACTATTTATTCCAACAATGATTACAATGACCATGATTTGGAGTATTACCTGGCCATTATTCCACCATAACAAAATTGACATCGTCGAAATATACGGTTTTATAATGACCTGATAAAAGTTTGACAATGTATTATTTACCTTTTCAAATAAAAACATAGACGTGTTATTTCACGTTAAGGGTGTCTTTCTGATAGCAGCAATGACAAGTCATATGCCAAAAAAATGCTTGAATCCGATTTACTGCAACTAATGCACCATCAAGTTTTCCTGTCTGGCATATGAAAATACGAAAATCTACGTAGACCCTGAGCAGGGAAACAAGGAGGAAAGGGGCAGTGAAAGATCTTACATGTATTGGTCAAATAGTAAAATAGTTGATGATTGAATATTGGACATGGTAGTCAATCTTAGTATTTTGTACGTGATTCGAAATAATGGACATATTTTGCTTTAGAGCAGCAATAAAACAATTTCTTCACAATACCGATATAGTGCGGATGCCACAAACCTCTAGAAGATTCTAGAAAGTGTTTGCATATATCATTGGTGGATGACATGAGTCTATGTATCTTCTACATTTTTCACGAAGTTTATTTTCTGGACTCTTCCGTAGAAATCACCCCTAAAACCCCTCTGTTCGTCCTTCAACATCTACCATAGATGGTCTGATCCGCACCACCTACACGATGAAGCAGATCAGAAAGCTACTGAAACGAGTTCCTTGTATCATTTGCTATAAAATAAGCAAATAAAACTGCAAGTTATGTATGAAAAGACTACCCTAGTACTAGGCTACTTACTACCCTTTAGTGGCCACTGTGCCAATTTGGGAACACCCCTATAAATTCCTGAAAAACATATTTTTTCAGTTTTTTTCTCACTTGCATATTTTTTTGTATTATCTATAATACGAAAATAAATATTTTTTTAATCAAATCCCTCTGGTATCACTTTGACCATTAATGGGTTAAAGCTATACTGCCTTAGCTTATATCGTTTGAAATGCTCTCAAGAATATAAATTTCCATATTTGGTTGATGGACGCGAGCAAAACCGAAAAACGCCATCTCCCCTACAAAAATTGGCATTGTCTTCTTTTTCACAGATTCAATATGGGGCAATTTTGACAAAAATGAGAGGATAGAATAAATATATTTTCTTTATTTCAGCTATTTCTTGATATTAAAATATACATAAATATAAAAACTTCTTAAGTTAAATCTTGAATTGCAGGAACAAAAATAAAAAATATAGTTTATATACATATCACACAAGTGTATAAGTTATAATGATAGATAATACTCCCTCAGATAAAAAATATATAAATAATTTGATATAAACTTCATATAAACTTCATACATTTCATTGCACCATGGTCACTTAGAAGATGAAATATGAACTACAAAAATTTAGCTTAAAGGAAACTAATTTAATACAACAGTAGCAGTAAATGTCCTTTAAGCCTTGAGAAAATTATTTTGCTAGGCTAACTATGTCCTTTAAGCCTAACAGGTGCGACTAAAATTATACGTGTTTAGGCTGTAAAGGCCAGAAAACTATTGTTCTGTCCTTTAATCCAAAAGTGCAAAAATGGCTGATTTTTGACTGTGAATATCTTGCTCAATATTGGGAATAGAAAAACCTTATATATACCAATCGATAGAGCTCAAAAAGCTCTATAGGACTGCATCAAAAAGTCATTTTCGCCAAAATGTCCTTTAAGCCCTTTGACATTATAACCATCGATAAGATTTTGAACACAGATACTCAATTGCAACTGTAACTGTATTCTGCACGTAAGCATTTTAGTTCCAGCTAGTAACTGAAACATTTTAAAGTGACAACATAGAAACCACATTGTAAAAGTTCTGGGAATTAGGTCTCCGGCACTCAAGGATACTTCACAGCGAAGTGTTAAGCCCTGGCGCACTAATGGCCAGTAGTAATGAGGATTACCAGATTACCGGAGGCCGAGCGATGTACTCATAGGTTAACCTAGCTTTAATTTTATTGCACTCGCAATTACATTATGTTACAGTTGTATAAATATTATGATGTTGTAGTTACGAGTATAACACAATAAATAAATAAAAACCTGTCAAATAATTTAAAATGCAAAAAAACGTTTTAGTTATTACACTCGAATATTTAAAATTGGTTTACTTATTAGATAGAGTATAATATGTAAGTTTGATATAGATAGCGTGGTCTGAAAGTTCAAAGTTTTTTTTTCTTCCAATATAATGAAATAGTTTAACAGAACTGAAGTCAAGTAATAGTTTTTCGAATATTTTCTACAGAAGAATGGAATTTTCATCTCGAAAACTTTATTAAAGTTATTTCCGACTTTAACTACTTTTCTACAAACCCGCCATCAATTCGAGTAGAAATTGAACGTTCTTTGAATGATTACTGCATAATTGAATAATTTTCGGACAATTTATGTCTCGTCTTGATGATGTGAATTTTATTGTAATAGACCTCCGAAATCCGGATGAAGGAACCTTCATCTGGATTTCATTAAATGCTATGTTGTTTAGTAATGGTAACGTAAAGCGTCCGTAATGGCAAAGTAATTAACGTCTCCTAATATAACCTATAACTATAGAATAAAACTTTACCCAAGACACCTGAAGTACTCAGTTAAAACAAAATATTTATGTGGTTATTGATGTAGGTAGGTAGGTAGCTGTTGAAGATTAGTTGATTTTTATTTTAATACAAAATAATATTACTCAAAGCAAATGCTAGTACAATACCCTGACCGAGCTACAGGACTATCGGTATAATCTGTCGTGTGACGCTCCGACAAACAACAGTGTGTAAACAGGAGCAGATGGAAACTGCATTAGATGACGTCACAGGCGTCGGACACACTCCTAAACTAACACTGACTAAACGAGATCAAAGATAATAATATAAACGGGTCCAGCGATGAAAACTAAAATATTATATTGGAAATTAAAAACCATGGTATCGTTACAAAGATGAGTTTTGGCTTTATAACTATCCGAAGGCGGATTTATCACAAACTTTGCTGTTTTCGAAAAAATAGACATTAAATTTGCTACTAAACGGATCTAAACGCAGTTCTAATTAAGTACAAGTAGTACATGTAATTGTATACTAATTACTTCTTACTTCGCTCGAAATTTAACCTGTTATAAAACAACCATTGTCTCAAGCAAACAATAATGAAACACAAAAGTTTAAAAGCTTATACCTCTATACTACTACACAATGCAAGCGGTTATCCTCGAATGTCCATTACTCGAACTAACAATACTGAACGCTTTAAATTGTCCTCAGTAGATTACATTTAATGTTTGCTCGGTGTCAATACCCAATCCCATTTGCATGTTTACGTGAGCGCAGACGAAAACTGCATTTGGTGAATTCAGTACGAATTCGTGTTCGTTGTGTGACGTATGTACGTGCAGAACTATCTAGACAGCAAAATTATGATTGGACGTTCCACTATTTTGTTCTATCGTCCTTTTATACATGTTCGTCAAACTTGATTTTAAATTATTTTCATCTCGCAGATTAATGAATACCATAGATGCTCCAATCTATGCCACGTTTCCCAAATCTTCATAAATACAATCTAACTTTACTCCTAAGTTAGTGGCCGAAAATTCTTTGTTAATAAATTCGAAGATTGGTTGTTTTATTTTTTGTGTACAGGTTGTGTTCTTGTGTCTGCTATCTAGCTCCATCACACGTGATTCATAATAAGGAGAAGAGATTAGTATAACTGTCAAATTATTTATCAAAGAGATTCTTTAATCTGAGATTCAATTTGTGAAAAACAGCGGAATGTTTTAATCAACGTCTCCGCTGCAAGCAATATAACAAATGTACTCTCTGGCCAACGTGCCGGCAATAATAGCTTTTAAAACAACGGGTGTACGTGTTTGTGTGTACTCAGGAGGAGATGGAAACTGCATTAGATGACATCACGACGTGTGTCACATTGCAGACCACCTCAGTGCTTGACCTCTTAAGAAATATAAACGTACATTACATTAATGTTCTTCAACAAAGAATACGATAAATGCAAACTTTTTCTATAAACCGTTTCTTGGATGGAATTGGCATAAGGCAATCAATAAGAGAGATACCTTAAAGATAACGTCGTGATAATACATATATTGTGCCATTGACGAGCCGTTTGCTGTAATGGTCGAGAAGTCGGTTCTTACACCAAAAGGTCGCGGGTTCGATCCCCGCACGGTACAAACATGTGTGTGCATAAAGCATAAACATGTCTGTTTGTATCGGTCTGGGTGTTTCTGTGTATAATATGTATGTATTTACTAAAAAAAAGTTTATAAGTGATGTTTCTCCGTTGTCTGGCACCCATAGCACAAGCTTAGGCTTAGTTTGGGGCTAGATGGCGCTGTGTGAATAATGTCCAGAGATATTTATTTATTTTTGTATTGTAGAACGCTGAAATCTTCTCTAGAACATTTTAAACATCAGTAAACTCTACGACTAACAGCTCATTTGATGTCTCAAGTCAGACTGTGTATTTGTTGTATTTTCCTACTAATTTGGTCCTTTTGCAGATGAATGCAGCATTTGATTACATTATGTCACATGGGACGTATTAACAGCAGCTGGTGTTATTTGGATGCACATAGCTTCAACATGTGTGTAGAATTACGAACATAAGCGTTTAATGGTTGACGGCTAAGAGTAAATACTATACAATGTAATATGTACGCTCGAGGGCAGACTAAAATTTCATTACGTCGTTTCAGCACGAATTCATTCCAACAAAGTAAGTCTACGGCCATGTGGTCAAGTTTTAAGGCATATTCTACTATTTTCCAATGTAAACACCCTGTTAATTCTTATCAATTCATAGAATTTACTCAGACAAATACAAACAGCCTTCAACAATAAAAACGATAAAGTAAAATTGTTTTTGTCGTTTAATTGCAACTCGTATTTGCTAAGTTGATATTAATTTATTTGAATTGCCCCTGATAATAATAAAGCACACATTGGACTTCATAGCAGTAAATATAGGAACACAATGCCGAAATTATATCGCTTTGTTTTGTATAGAAAATGCACGTCGCCGAACTTCGGTCGCGTAATTTCAGTGTGTTCCTTCACTTACTGTCAATCTCAATAACTAAAGTTTCGCTTCCGTATGAGTTTGAGGGTTAAACCCCCAACATCAGTTTGAGGGTTCAACCCGTCTTAAAGTAACGTTATCGCGTATGACGTCCCACTGACGAAGGGCAGCTGATCGTCTACAGCTACTTAAGTAAGGCTAATCCCCATAAGCCGGGACCCTTGGGTAGTGCGTATACGAGTAGTGTGCTGTCAAAAATTTCGGCACATGTCTGATACATTATTATTATTTGCGCATTTATAAATGACGTTTGAAAAAGTTATTTAAATAAGATGACACAAGTGGTTTGAAGGGTTAAGCAAAATTTGCAAAACCGCCATTTTTGTGGAGAGATTTGTAAGGCCAATATATCTCACAATGTCAATGCGGAATGCATTACGTAACGCTTAGAGAGTAAACGTAATTAAGAGCATGTCCTCTCCTAAGAGTATACTTGAAGCATTACGCAGCATATATGCCCGTAGAAGTTAGGACTTGATCCCTCAATATCCGAACTACGTCAAAGTACAGTCGGGCGCTTCACAAAGGACGCGGCGATCAGCTGACCGCACTTATGACGAGGTAATCTGTCGGCCGCGCGAACCGACCACGGGTAATGGTGCGTTAAGGCATAGTAAAACAGAGAAGTAAGTAGGAGAGACGACTATTAGTACCGAAAGTTGTAAAAAGCGCTGCAGAAGATCACTTCTTAAAAATAAAATAAAATAAAATATTCTTATTATTTTATTTTATTTTATTAGGAGCCTGTAGTGTCCCACTGCAGGGCAAAGGCCTCCCTACTGATTAATATTATATTTAGTAAATACTATTTAGAGGAAACCTCCAGAACAAAACATATTCATGGGCACGAAAGCAGTTAAGCCAACTTTGTTTAGTAAAAAAATGAACTAACAGAATTCATGAATCAATGAATATGTATAAAATAGATTAAACAACTGCATTGAATGGAAAAGTTCTTTAAAATGAAATACAGCACCATTTTTTATTTGAATTGGTTCAAAATAATCCTTACAAAATACAAGGATGTCAATTTGCGGTTCGTTAATATGCTACGAAGCGTGAAACAAAGGTCGTCGTGCATCATCATTCCGTTTTTAAACGGATGTTATAGGAGACACTATGTATATTGGAGGACGTGAAAGGGCAGAGACCAACAAAAAGCGGCTGCCCACAACTTTGACGAGGTAATCCGTATCGGGCGGGGCAGCTAGCCTTAATGGTGTGACGCGTCATAGTACCGAACCGAGAAGTAAGTTGCATTCAATAAAGACATGCTCTGTAGAAGTAGTAAAATTACTGTAATGGTTGCTGGGGAGATCAGGTAATACAATTAAGTTTTTTAATGTACTTATACCTAATCATTTTTTCTCATGATTTTTTTACTTTCAATACTTTATTTCTACTTTATCTTTCTTAATACAGTCAACTTTTACTCTAGTTACTTACAGTAACTGTGCAGTCAGTCATGAATTGCACATTTTATTTGAATTAATATTATATATCTAAATATAACATTTATTTACTAAGCCGCTTTCGATTTCGGACATAAAAGAAGGATGTCACAAAGGTTTATAAATCTTCGGTATTGCCATACCAAAGATTCACCTTTGTAATAACTATTCTAAAGGATGATTGGAAACGTCGACCTTCCCATCTCACAAACTGAACACGCAATCTATCACATGAGCAAAAAAAGTCTTTTGACATGATATTTTTTCAGCAATCCTGAAAATTCAGTTACGACACGAACGCATTACACCCTGGCCACAGCCCACAGCGGTGCGACTTGCGATGCGTCTTGCGCCAGCGAAAGTGGCGAGCGAAAAAATCAAATGAAGGAAATTGTATGAAGCAAGCCACAGCTACGGCGGCGAGATGCGCGGTGCAAACGCGCGGCGGCCATACCCACGACTAGGGCGGCCGTCGCCGGCCTCGCCGCGCCGCTCGCCGCGCCGCTCGCCGCTGTAGCTGTGGCTAGACCCTTACGGAGGCCTAACTGATGGCGGGCCTGCCCCTTGGGCCCGCCCCTCGCCGCTCGCCTTTCAGACACAATCAAGCCGGCCCTGGTTTTATGTCTAAACCAAAATGAATGTAAGACCATTTACCTATGAAGGTTTTTCCTTGGATATTTTTGCTGATGTGATAGTAAAATGATATCCAAAACTTGCCTCGAAGATTCTTGTAGGTTTTATTAATAAATTAATGAAAATAACCGGTCTTACAAAACATCAGGAAATAAAATTCACTGAAGATTCCCCAAGGTTTTTTAGAGTTTTCTTATTCGGTATAACCGCGCGCGCCGCGCCGCTTTCAAATCGAAGTAGTTATTTCGACTCTTAGAAAATACAAGCTCTTAGAAATAAAATTTATACTTTTAGAGAGATGCATTCTTTGGTAGGTGCCTCCGTTATTAGAAAACTACAGTGATAGTAAACAATACAATTTTTGTATTTCCTTTTTTCCGCTATATACAAATGCCTTTCTCGACAAAAGGAGTACCTATCCAACACAATTATATTTTTTCAATTTGAACCAGAAGTTCCTGATATTAGTACGTTTAAACTTGTAAACAAACAAAAGCCTCGTCAGCTTTATTATATTAGTATAGAATTATAAGTAGTAGATTTCCAACTAAGCCCTGTATTTTGATTGAACCCTCGTCTATCGTAACAAATAGGTATGTCAGAATAAGCTCCACTTGCGTTCATGTAACTGCTTAGTGATATACCGCAGGTAATAACATTACATTACGTGTTAACCAGGGCGTGGAAGATTCTCCACGGCACGTCATGAATTATTAGTTATCAGATACAATTAACCGGTTGTGGGAAAGCTATTAGTTCAATATCGGCATGTACAGCCATGAGCACCGACATGTACACACATCGTCATTCACATCGACTCTTATGTCAAAGCAGTAAAGTTCATATTTGAATGTGTTTGTATACATGTTGGTGCTCATGACTGTACGATGTACGGGTGTAATTACATGCAGAAGATTTAGCGTAGTGTAGTGGTTGCGAAGTCGAGTGTTACTTGCGATTGCGGGTTCAATCCGGTTAAATGATTGTGTTTAGTTACTACTGCTATTTAGTTCTGCATTGTAATTATGTTTAAAGTAATTTGATAAGCCATCTGTTAGTACTGGCATCCGCAACTCAGATGTTATAAGATATTGGTGCGGCTAGTAGGTCATACTTTAAAACTATAGCCGTACCAGAGGTCCGAATGCTCCATCCGATGTTTGCAATCGCCATTTGAAAAAAGTGAGAGATGATATTGTTTCATTTCATGTAAAACATTATATGAAATACAACATTATACATTATGTAAAGAGTCGGGAAACGCCCCCATCAAATTAGTAATTATTTGTAGTACGTTGGGACCACAAATAAATAAATAAGTGTTCAATTAAAAGTGCAGTTAACGACAAAGTTGGCATTTAAATTTTTGCATGCAAATGTGGTCCCAACGTACCACTCAAAATAATTACTAATTTTAAGTGGGCATTTGGCACTATAGGTCTCAGTCCCGAAAGCCGCACCAAAATAAATAATTGATTTCGAAAGGGTCTTCTGGGACCCCGGTCCCGGGCCCAAAAGCTTCCCGACTCGTAGGAAAATACTGTAGTAGTTCTGATTTAGACAGTTTTTTATCCATTCAAGAAATCGATCTACGAATATTTATACTGACGGAATCTGAAAGATTAGCTTTGTTGCGTTGCTAAAACGCAGGACAGTGGCGCCACCATCGTCCTTGTCGGGTAAACGTGACGTGACCTAATTAAACCAATGCGTGCGGTATCCCGGATCGCAATATCGACGAGCCGGGTGCTATGCATTCTGATTGAGATAGTGCATTTAACGTGATAGGGATATGGAATTTAAGATGAAAATGAAATAAAGCTGAAGAGTTTGTTTGTTTTTTGAAACGCGCCAATCTCAGGAAATGCTGGATCGAATTGAAAAATGATTGTGGCGTTTGAAAGTCCATAAGTCGAGGAAGGCTTTAAGATACTGTATAACACAAGAAAGGGGTCGCGAGCGGCCGCTTGCATAATCTAAATGTAAGAAACATATCGAGGTTCCCTAGAATATTGAGAACTCATGTAAAGTGAAACTGATATTCTCAATCTCTTATCTGTTAAATATTATTCTCATATTTCAATCCCAACCTTCATATGTAGTGTAAAGAAAATACATATAAGGAGCTGCCGCATGGGTACACACACAATAAAATAAGTAAATGTTTAGATAATCACGAGCTTCAAAAATTCTTGAAGGATCGTCTATATTCACTATCTGGTTTGCTCAAAGGTCCTGGTAAAGGATGCCATGCAATAATACAAAAGATGGACTTTTAATATGCAATTATTATGAAATAAATTAATAAAGTATGACCTTAAATCTAACAGTCCAACCTAGGAACAAAGTCAACAATGTGACTGCAATGCTTATGCTCAGGGTGTTTTGTCAGCTGTGTCCACTCGCATAATTAATGCAATTAGACGCGCAGTGTGTGCGTACACAACTCGTTAACTCCTTCCGCGAAATTGGAAACTGAATTACATTTACCGTGATGCACATAGAGCTGTATATCACGTTGTCTCACAATTTTGTATGATTTATGCAAACTAAAAAATGCTTCGAAGTAACTTTCAGCCTATTATCGTATTATGTCATAAAAATTAATGTGTGCTGTTGGCGGACAAGGAGTTGTGCTATTCAATATTGTGCTATTCGGTTTTGTACTCTAAGTGGACTACCTCGTAATAACGAGTATGTCAGAATGACTTGACATACAGAGACCAGTTATAGGCACTTTACAAATGTAGGTACTTGGAGCATTAGTATAGCGGACAACTTTAGAATTTCATTACATTATGTGAACAAACGTTGAAGTCATTGATATTGTTCTATGCTCAGTTCTACGTTTCAAAATTCTTTCAAACATTTCTTTTGAAAGAAACTGGTACGATTGCGTCACCCAGGTCGATATCACCACTCAAAAACATATGCCATCAAAAAACGACAAAAGTGCAATTTTCACTAGGTGTGTGCGACGAGAATTTTCTGTATTTCTGTGACATGCATATGCAAGCGCATAAATAATGAAGTTTGGCGTACAAATAGACTCAAACAAGTCGTCAAATTCTGCTTCGAAAAACTGCTAACAACTGACTAAACTCAGCAGAAATGAGACATCTGTATATTTTAGATGTTTGTTTCAATTTAGAGCACATTTGTATGTTCCAGTTATTCTTTAAATTTCACTACGCAAACTTTTAAATGCTTTATTTACTCTCCGAGAGGACGAGACCTCCACAAAAATATTTTTGCAAAACGGGTTTCTTTTGCTCAACTTGAAAATTGACATAAAGTGGTGGGGTCTATAACGTAGCATAATTAATTGGTAGCCATAGAACTCAGCCTTTCCTCAAGATCAATCACAGTACTTTACAATATTTGACGACGCAACAATATAATTCTATACTAGAAACTAACAGCCTACATTTGTACATAAAGATAAAACCAGGGCTCATCTATCATACTGTAATGCTCTTCTTAACCTTTTAACCTTTGATTCTAGTCTCGACAATACAGTTCTACTTTTGACACCGACTAAGTAATATGTTGAGAAAATACTAAGCTTAAGAATTAATAGCCATTTAAAGAGAGCTAAGTTGAACTTTTACTCGATTGAGCCTCTCGTCCGGGGAAGTACCTCTACCTTACAGAAGACTACAGTGAAATAGCTCTTCGTAACTTTTGCACAATGTTTCTATTTGTGAGTAAGTTCAGTTGGGGAGGGTATGGGGTCTTTAAGGCAGGTAACGCATCTGCGACCCTTGTGCGATTGTTGATGTCCGTGAGAAGCGGTCATTACTTACCATCAGGTGATCCTCTTGTTTGTAGGCCTACTTAGAACAAAAAACAATATTTGACAAACCTAAGCACGAATAAAATGTTACCAATTTGTCAATATTCATACACATAAAATGAAATTCGAAAATATTTACCACACACCACGCCACTCTCAGAACATTTACCTGTATCCGATAAAGAAGCAATAATTTCCCAATACACGTCCATATCATGATCAGAAAACTGGCACGTGCTAAAGATTAACTTCTTCTGAACATAGATTTAAATCGTTAGATATGCTCTTGCCATAAAATCAAAAATCAAAATCAAAATATTCTTTATTATAGAGTAAGATCCCGGTGCCCCCAGACGTTACTTATTTTCTCATAAGAAATATAAATGGGATAAAGTAGTGTTAGTACGTACTTTGAGTTTGTGCATATCTGTTACCTTGGGTCGACGGCCAATTCATAGGTACCAGGTGCGAAAGGTAGATAAATGCAGTACTGATTTTTCTTAAATTCTCAGTGCTGATTTTTACATATGTTTTAGATATTGTTGTTAAAAATTAATAATCATTATTGCCAGACACTTTCCATCGGCGCTTACCCTTACCAGACGCTTTAAAACTTCAAAAAAAATAACATATTCTTACTTATAATCTCACTCTTGATTTTTATGTATGATACTTGGGGAACTATTTGAACACCCCTGGTCAGCAGCCAGATCAATTGGAGGGGTCAGACATCCCCCCAGACACACGTAAAGTGTCGCTATGTGTATAAGCGCGAGGTCATTGAGAGGTCTTTCTTATACTTATTGACGTCTCTAGGCTACTCTATTCAGTGCTACTTGATTCAGTGCATCTGTCATTTTATTTACAATTTGTTGAAATAAAAAAAAATATAAGATTTAATAAACATGATTTTTTTAAATAGTAGTATTCAATTTAACTCGATGATAAGATGTAAAACATAGGTTAAAGAAACTTATATTTATTATTATATAGCGGCCCGTCACGCGGTTTCACCCGCGTCCCGGGGGAACTACTTCCCGTACCGGGATAAAATATAGCCTATGTTACTCTGGGTGAATGTAGCTTTCCAACAGTGAAAGAATTTTTCAAATCTGCCAAGTAGTTCCGGAGCCTATTCAATTCATACAAACAAACAAACAAACAAAAAATTAAACCTTTCCTCTTTATAATATTTGTATACATTTATAAAATTTTCTCAACCCAGATCACTTTAAAATACCTTGTAATCTTAAGGTTCGATTCCATTTTGTATGTAACGAATCTTTAATCTCTCTTGATTATATCGAATAGAGCAGAATTTTAGCGACACTTTATGTGTGTCTGGGGGGATGTTTGACCCCTCCAATTGGTCTGGCTGCTGACCAGGGGTGTTCAAATAGTTCCCCAAGTATCATACATAAAAATCAAGAGTGAGATTATAAGTAAGAATATGTTTTTTTTTTTTTAAGTTTTAAAGCGTCTGGTAAGGGTAAGCGCCGATGGAAAGTGTCTGGCAATAATGATTATTAATTTTTAACAACAATATCTAAAACATATGTAAAAATCAGCACTGAGAATTTAAGAAAAATCAGTACTGTATTTATCTACCTTTAGCACCTGGTACCTATGAATTGGCCGTCGACCCAAGGTAACAGGTATGCACACACTCAAAGTACGTACTAACACTACTTTATCCCATTTATATTTCTTATGAGAAAATAAGTAACGTCTGGGGGCACCGGGATCTTGGACTATTAATATAGGCTTCATAGACATAGAAGCACTTATTAACTGTCAAAATTACAACAAAAAATGACTCGACCACCAATTCGTACCGTACTTAATGTACAAGTCTATAATGTGCAGCGATGGTCGCTTCACATCGCATTTCGAGGTCTTGTAAAGTAGCCCTAGTAACTAACGTAACGTAATTTTAATTAAAATAAGGCCACAGTTTTCTGATGTCAAAGCATAAATTAAAGTTTTTTTAATGTATGCTTCACCCAAAGGAGAAACGTGCTTTTATCGAGCCATACCGTAATATACAGAAAAGAGATATTTTTTTCAAAAGAATAGGTTTTTAGACTGGATCAATTAAATGGGAATGGAAAATCATTTATACTAAAATAAATTGACGTATTAATTCAAATTAATATAAGTTTTTTCCAAAGCTTTATCTCGATCTCTTCGAAGTTAATGAAATCATGAATCAATATGTACGAGTAGCAGGAGCCATATCAAATTTCCGTTCAAACCTCCGTACCTAATCTTGTACCGTTGAATCAAATTAATTAATACACAGTATACGAAGATACATATCTAATAGTAGAGGTTATAACTAGGGCTTGCAATTCGAATATTCGAATATTCGAATAATTCGAATATTCGACTCATTTTACTATTCGAATATTAATTGACGCGTTATTCGAATATTCGAATATTTTATGTCCTATTGGGATTAATTAGAAAATGCAATCTCGATAGTCTCAAATCTCAAAAATAGGTAGGTGTTTTTCGATATTCTATCTCGATGATGATGACGATCTTGCTATATGTGATATTGATCGAAATCGCGACAATTTTGATCAAGATTATCGAGATTTTAGCCCGATATTAAATGGCCCTAAGCAGATTAAACTTTAGCGACTTTAACTTCGTAAGATTCATCATAAATTAATATGATTGATCTCGTAAATAATAATGTCTTCGTTTAATGTTATTTCACCCCTTACAACCCTTCCTGGTAAAAAGACAATGCCGGTTTTTGTAGGGGAGGTGGGGTTTTTTACTTTCGAGCGTCTATCAACCAAGCATGGAAATATGCTTGAGGGCATCACAAACGATACTTGCTTTGGCAGAGTAGTTGTAAACTCAGTCCAAACTGAGTGTGACAGGTTTAGACATTTTTATATGGGAAATGGCATCCTTTTTTTCTCGCGTCTATCGGCCAACTATGGAAATATACATATATTTAAGAGGTCATTACATTACCAACGCTATTTAATTTGTCAGTATATCTGCAAACTCAGTCTGAACTGAGTGAGACAGAGGCCTTACCATGAAGTCTTATAGCGATCTATAAACCAGTGAGTAAGAGAGATGCCGCCTTACATCATGTAAAGCGGCATCTCTCTTACTCACTCGTTTAAAGATCGCTTTAAGACTTGATGGTAAGGCCCAGGGTTGAAACTTGACCACAATGTACCCTCGCTTCAGTATTTTTTTAATGGGGAGCTCGATGGCGCAGTGATTAGCGTACTCGACCTGCGGTTGCCAGTCATCGGATGGTTGACCGAAAAATTTCATTACGAGCTCCTCCGAGCTTCCGAACGCACGTTAAGCCGTTGGTCCTGCGCCTGATCTCTCTACGGTCGTGTCAGATTGCTGTCCCGCCGAATTATAAGAGTGAAGAAATAGGGAGTGCACCTGTGCTTGCGCACTCACTTGTGCACTATAATATATCCGGCCGGAGGGTATTATTATTTTTTATTTTTTTTTAATAGGAGAGCTGTTGTCTGTGTTTTTGAGACTATGTATTACAAACAATATTTGCATAGACAGTATAGCTGCAAACTCTGTCTGAACTGAGTGAGACAGTTTAGAACTTAATAAAAGGGTATGAAGCGAAAGTTCAGTCAGAGTGCAAAAGTTCTATCCTGTGTTTATCAGTTCGGGCTGAATTTTGCAGCAATACGCCTTTTACAAATATTGTTTGTAATGTTCGTAAGAATATATATTTCCATGTTTGGTTGATGGCATGGAAAAAGCAAGGACACCACCACCCATAGCAAATGTTGAAGCCAAGGTCCATAGTAAAAAAGTTCGAGCCTGTCTCACTCAGTTCGGACAGAGTTTAGAGCTAAACTGTCTTTGCAAAAAATGTTTGTGATGATCTCTAGAATATGTTTTTCCCTGTTTGGTCGATGGACGCGAAATAATAAAGACGCCACCTTCCCTAGAAAAATGTAAGTAGCGAAAGCTTAGTTTTTGAGTAAAAGTTCTAACCTGTCTTACTCAGTAAGGACTGCGTTCACATCCATACTGCCTGTGCAAATATCGTTCACTGGGTTCTTAAGAATATATATTTCCATGTTTATTTATTTATTTATTTATTTATTACACCAAAAACATGTTTACATTATATACTTATATCTAGTGACTCTGCACTAAGCAAAATTTGCTTGTATCGCAGTAGCCAATACACTCCGTATACAATTTTAGCGTAAACATGATAATATATACCTTACAAACTAAAATATATAAAAATAATATAACAGGTTATGTTAGTAAATAAAACTTAATATCTATGTTAGTTAAATTGTTATTTTACACGTATTGTTTCTGCCGGCGACGTGTGACGCAATCTGGTGTCAGGTAGCCGACCTCTGAATCGCCGGTACATGACACCCTTCGGCCAAAACTCCTCCTTCATGAAAGTCGACAGATGTTCGGTCGGCACTCTCAGCACAAAAGAATTAAAATTCACATTGTGACGAGACTCCAACCGCTCGACCCTCAGGGTGAATTTGGTCTTCACTCGAATATACTCCACAATCTCCTCAGACTTCGTGGAGTAATGTAGTCGCGACAGGTACAGCAGCGTCGTCGGCACGGCCGGACGCAGCAGATGATTGCACCCTGTCGGTGCTGTGCCGCGTAGGTTTTTGTTGGTGGGCTTCCTTCTCCTCTTCTCCACCCTTGTGAAACCATCCGCATCACATTTCTTCATCTGGCTCTGAGGCTCGGAAGGTGCAACAGAACCAGACACTCGGGACATGTTGATCCCCTTGGTTGGCTGCCGCTCAGGGCGCGGAGCGGTAGCGGATCGCTTGGTGGCAGCGGTGACAGCGGCGTATGCACGTGCAGGGGCCGCCGTACATACGCGTGACGTCTCCGCCGGGGCGGAGGGGCGCGCGGCGGGGCGGGGGGCAGCGCAGGCAGCAACAGCGGCGGCCGGTGACGCATGATCATCGGCGAACTCCAAACTGCTGAGCGATGCATTTTGCGCCCCGCGACAAGTGTTCACATTGCAGGCCGCCGGTGACCTACTAACCGAGGCAGCGTTACTTAATAATGCTACCTGGGCTCGCAATTCACTAATGGTGTTATCGGAGGCCTCCAATTTGCACTTCACCTCGTCCAGGCTCGTCTTAAGGGTGTTCATGTCTTTCAGCAGCCTGGAAACGTCTACGTGGTCGAACGTGACGGGGGGCAGCTTATGCAGCTCCTTCGCCACGAATGTAGGCACGTCGTCTGGATCGATCTCCTTCATCAGTGAGATGATGTCTTGGAGACTCTTCTCACCTCCATCCCTCCGGCGTGATGGCATCTGGTCGGCTTTGCCGACGCTTCGGTACAGCAGCGCCTTGCCACTGCAAATCTCATCTTCCTTGAAGCTGGATTTGCAGATCTTCACGATGCTGCTCTCGTCGATGGTGTCGATGGCGTGCTGGATGAACGCCAGAAGCTTATTGGCTATGAGTTGTTGGGAACTCATAGTCAATTATACGACGCGGCTTTCGCCGCGTAATCGCGAATTTTTATTATTCAATACTGTGTAGTGTGCACGTCCGTTACCGAGCGCGCATCGCACAATTCAACCAAGTTTGGTTGATGGCCGCAGGAAAATAATAATACAACCTCCTATTGAAAAATATTGAAGCGAGGGTACATAGTGTTCAAGTTTCTAGCCTTATTTACTCTACACTTACTGAGCTAAGTTTGCAGATATACTCCCAAATCAAATAGCATTTTAAATGACCTCAAAAATATATATTTTCATTTTTCATGATTGGTCGAAAGACGCGAGAAAAAAAAACTATGCACTTTCCACTTTCCCATAGAAAATGTATGAAGCGTAGGCTTAAAGTGTAAAAGTTTAAACCTGGCTCACTCAGTTCGGACTGAGTTTACAGCTATACTGCCATAGCCAATATCGTTTGTGATGGCCTCAAGACTATATATTTCCATGTTTGGTTGGTGGACGCTTGAAAAAAATTTTCGAATAATATTCGAATATTCGAATATTTTTCGAAAAATATTCGAATATTCGAATACCTGATTTCGTCGAATATTTGCAAGCCCTAGTTATAACCAAATCGCAAAGTTTTCGTCAATCATAGTGACTTTGACCTAATTTAAACAACAAATTTTTGTCATACTTACTTACTTACTTACTAGGTTGGCGCAGCGACCCATAGTGAGTCTTGGCCTCCGATAATAAGAGTCTCCATCTTGGTCGGTCCTGCGCCATCTCCCGCCAGTCGTCCGCCCTAAGGTTCCGCAGATCCGCTTCCACTGAATCTGTCCAGCGGTATCTTGGACGACCAACTGGTCTACGTCCATTTGGTCTTCCCTGGTACGCTCTCTTAACGGCTCGATGTTCTTCCATTCTTTCTAGGTGACCGAGCCAGCGAAGTCGGTGCATTTTTGTTTCGCCAATGATGTTAGGCTCGGCCACCTGGTCTTCCAGTTCTTTATTGGTACGCCTCCGCCAGGTACCATCCGATTCCTGTACTGGTCCCAGAATTTTCCTCCAGATCTTCCTCTCAGCTACCAGAAGTTTTGTCTCCTCCCTCAAAGTCAGCGTCCAAGCCTCACAGCCGTACATCAGTATCGGACGAATTACCGTCTTGTAAATCCGGAGTCTCGTGCGTTTGCTAAGAAGCCTGGACACTAATAACTTGTGTAATGCCGCACTACAACGGAGGGCGTTTTGGATCCTTGTATCTATTTCTTGTTCCCTAGTGTTAGTGTCCGTTATAGTACAGCCCAGATATTTAAATCTGTCCACTCCTTTGAAAGAGACATCTCTAACTCTTAAACCTGGCCTCGTGACTCTAGCGTTTTTGTACCTGCGCATATGCAGATACTCAGTCTTTTGGTGGTTAATTCTGAGACCTACTTCTTTTGCCGCATCCTCCAATGTTTCAGCTGCCAGAACCACTTCTTCTTTACTCTCTCCTAATAAAGCAAGGTCATCTGCATATCCAATCACCTTATGCCTTCCGTTCAACCGCACTCCAACATCGAGAGACAAGACTTGTCTCATCACATGCTCGAGGGCTAGGTTGAAAAGCACAGGTGATAGAGCATCTCCCTGCTTTAGACCAGTCTTGATGTCGAACTCCCTCGTGAATTCTTTCCCAACCCGGACCACAGCTCTACTTTCTTTGGTTGCCATTTGGACCAACTGCACCAGCTTGTATGGAATATTAAAGTTTCTCAGTATGTTGAAGAGGGTATGACGATCGATACTGTCATAGGCTTTAGCGAAGTCTACAAAAAGAGCGTGGACGTCCTGCGCATACTCCCATCTTTTTTCCATAAGTTGCCTCAGCAGAAAAATTTGGTCCACTGTACTACGGTTGCGTCTAAAACCACACTGGTAATCACCTATAATGGCCTCAGCGTAAGGTTCCAGTCTTTTGAGCAACACGTAGGAAAGGATCTTGTATGCAGTTGGTAATAAGGCGATGCCTCTGTAATTCTCACATTTCCTCCTGTTACCTTTTTTGTGTACCGGACATATGACGCCTATGTTCCATTGCTTAGGAATCTCTTCATCATTCCATATTTTTGCCATTAAGTCATAAATCGTCGACTGCATGACGCTTCCGCCATATTTCCATACTTCTCCAGGTAGGTTATCCATTCCCGGTGCCTTATTGTTTTTGAGCTTAAGTATGGCATCCCTAACCTCCTCGAAACGCAGCGGTGGTATTTCTGCAGTATTATCATTGCTGGACAGATTCACGACTTCTTGTGATGGGGGGCAATTAAGTAATTTTTTGAAATATTCCTCCCACATATGGCTGATATCATACTGGTCCGTCACCAGGTTACCATTTTCATCCTCAAGCAACTGCGACATTGGTTGGTATCCCCTCTTGAAAAAACCAACGTTTCTATAAAACATCCTGCTTGCATTGGCATTGATCAAGTTTTCCATGTTGCGCACCCTTTCTTCCATATTTCTCCTTTTGGCTGCTTTGATTGCACTTCTGGTCTTTTTGCGCAGTTCTTCATATTTTCCAATAAACTTGTCATCCTGTTCAGCCTGTTGCTTAAGAACCCTTCTCTCGTTAAGCAGATTCTCACATTCCGACGTTATCCACTTCTTTCTCTTTGAACGTGGTTTTTTACCTAATACTGAAACTCCGACTTCCTTTACCGTATTTTTAATAATATTCCACGCCTCGTTAACATCTTCAGAAATTTCCAAACTATCAAATCTATTCTTTAACTCCAATTGAAACAATTTACGTGTGTCCTTATTATGAATTTTCTCTACATTAATTCTCTCATCTAATTTATGTACTTTTTTGGTTCTACTTACATTGATTTTAGCTTTGACCTTAACATACAATAAATAATGATCACTGTCGCAATCAGCTCCCCGAAACGTTCGTACATCTTGAATAATATTTTGGTGTCTAGTATCAACGACGACGTGATCAATTCGGTTTACAGTGCGTCCGTCTGGTGACTTCCATGTTCCCTTGTGTATATCCTTATGGGGAAACATTGTGCTTCGGATAACCATGGATTTAGACGCCGCAAAGCTAATCAATCGAATTCCATTGTCATTCGATACTCCGTGCTTGCTATGATTTCCAATGGTGGGCACAAATGCCTCTTCTCGTCCTACTTTAGCATTAAAGTCACCCAAGAGGATCTTTGCATCGTAGTTGGAAATTTCGTTGTACACATTTTCGAGATCTTCATAAAAACTATCTTTGGCATCGTCCTCTGCCATTTCAGTTGGAGCATAAACATTTACGACAGTAACGTTATAAAATTTACTTTTAACTCGCAATACGCAAATACGCTCTGAAATGGGTTGAAACCTAATGATACCTGGCAAAGCCCTTTTATTAACTAAGAAGCCAGTACCGTTCATGTGTTCACCAGAATCAGAGCCACTATAAAAAAACGTATACCCACTATCTAGCGCACATTCGCCATTACCCGGCCACCGTACTTCTTGCAGCGCGGCTATACCGATATTATATGTTTGCATCTCTCTAGTGACCTGGTATATGGCGCCAGGTCGATACAGGCTTCGAACATTCCATGAGGCAAATCTTATGTCCTTTAAACCATGCCTTGAGTCGTTGTCTTTGGGATCCGATCGTTTTTCTCTTATTATTGGTCTCGTAACGTTATATTTTTTTCCGTGGGAGGGGTGTTAACCCGCCGCACAACCCCCTAAATGCTGGAGGACCACATCCTACTTTGGTCAGCGAGTCCGTCGGACTTAGCCGGTAGTTAGCTAGGCTGTACTACCGACCACTCCCCCATCCGCCACCCGGGGGACGCTCCCCTACGCCGTGAGGCCCAGCGCGGGGAATACTTGGCTAACATAAATACATCTTACCAAAAATAAAAGTTACGAGTGTCATAAAACCTTGCATTATGAAAGTAACAATTTCAAAGAATTTCTCAAAACTGAAACCGTTTTTATAGGAATCAAACACGTATATTCATCTTTCATCGAATTACGAGCGTGAAAACAGCGGAATAAATCCATCCTGGAATTTGTCGGCAATATTTTACGTGGAATCGCCTGCACATTGGTGAAAATCAATTTTTCTGCACAAAGATGAAGCGATCGGAATAAATTACAGGTACTGTTGACATACTCGCCGCGGCTGCATCCAATTAGCATTAATTTATTTTGCTGACGCTACCGAGCTCCGGCAATTATTTGCCTTGCATGAAACGAGCTGACAAAACGTTTTTTGTCCAAGCTACGCTGGTATTTGCCCATTGGTTTGCAGCTAATAGGGCTAAAATCGATGAACTTCCGTTGATTAAGGTTTTAATGAGGAAATATTTTTATTAGGTGTTTAAACTATTATAAATCTAACCAATATAATAAACTTATCTGATCGTCCAGACGGCATGAACAGAGGTTGCTGTGGATTGTAGGATTTTTTGAGGATTTGAATGTATTGTGTAAAGTTCTCTATCAAAATACTTTCACAAGTCCACAAAAAATTATAAAAGGAACTTCACAATCAATGGAACATTTCGGTGGAAATTGTTACTTTTTAGAATCAGATTCATCATTTTCAGCTAAGACCGTTGCTTTGCTAGCTGACAGCTAGCTAGTTTAATGGTATGAAAAATAAAGCCGAACAGATAATTTTTTAAATATTCAATCAAAAAGGTCCTAAATGTCAAACAAACCTGAAACACGTTATATGTCATACGTTCATCAAAATTCTATCTGGCTTTGAATTTCAAATGCGCCATGGATGGGGCTAATCGAAAAATCGTTTGCATTCGTGACAGACAGACAAGCTTTATTATCAGTTGCGACTGCAATTAGCATCTATTAATTTCGGCGTGATGTATCAAACGAATTGATCATCGATTCTATTGGCTAATTTGTCTGTCGTTTATTACTTTTAATCGCCAGTGACGCACCATTGAATACGTCAATTATATCGTATAAATCATCAATAAACATCAGATAACAATGTAATGTCAATTGTTGTGACCTAAATAGCTTTAAATTACGGAAGATAAAATTATATCTATACTAATATATAAAGCTGAAGAGTTTGTTTGTATGTTTGTTTGTTTGTTTGTATGTTTGTTTGTTTGAACGCGCTAATCTCGGGAACTACTGGTCCGATTTGAAAAATTATTTTTGTGTTGGATAGTCCATTTGACGAGGAAGGCTTTAGGCTATTGGAAATCGAAATCCACGCGGACGGAGTCGCAGGCGGGCGCTAGTCTGTTATAATCATAAATAAATGTAACAACTACACCAAGCCAATTATACGTTATTTAAATCGTTTTTTTATGTGATAGGGAGGCAAACGAGCGCGATGGTCACCTGATGGGAAGTGAGCACCGCTGCCCATGGACATCAATAACCGCATAGGGGTCGAGATGCGTTGCCTGCCTTTACAACCCTATACCCTCCCAAACTGAGCTAATTATAAGATCCTTGAAATTCATTGCGTGTTACCCGGACTTACAGCTAAAGGAACTACTCGTACATACATATCTGTGTCTGTAATAATATAACAAAATAGCAAAATATAACGACGCTCCAAATTCATTTGACAACTATTCAAAAGAAAATTTTGGCAAATTCCGCAGCATAACGGGTCATTACTTCGAAATATAGCATGTTTTCTAGACGAATGGTCAGCTGGCTTACGAATGCGAGTCTTCTCGTGTTACAAAGGACGCTAGATAGGGTTCCAGACGACTAATGGACGCAGTATGTCAACGTCTAGAAGGTTCCGAGATGTGAACGCGCGGTGATAACGAAACTTACGAGTATAGGTACTAGACTATCGCTCATCTAACATTTCTTTTAGAATTTCCATGTTAACTTGCATCATCAGTTATAATATAATTCATTTATCAATCACCTGACAGGGTACTGCCATATTTCTACTGCCTTTATTGTCACATTTTTTCATCATTATGGTTGACAAATAAATGAATATGAATATTATGATAACAATAAATAACTGTTTGAGGTAACTTGAACATTTTATTTTACACAAAAAATGGAAACATGTTAGACGCTGGAAATAATGAATAACATTTTTTATTTATTGTTTTGTGTGGTGTACTTTTTTGTTCGTGTCTTAAATCTGTGAATAGGACGATCCAAGAATAAAGAGAATATTTTGAGTATTTGTTATGTTTCTCATTTTGAAAGCTTTTGCTAGATTCCAGAAACCTGCGATAAGCGATCCCTTATAATTGCCCTATCCTATTTGGTACCCAAAATAGAATACAAAACCTATTAACCACTTAGATTAAACGGCTCAAGCAATTTATATTGAAGATATGACAATAATTATTATAGTACCGTCATATTACCTGTGATTTAGTTTAACAACGCAACTTTTAAAGAAATATTTGAACAACTTCTAAAATAAATGTCCGCATGTCGACATGATAAATCATAAATTTTCCTCTGCAGTATCGCGGGCCATCTCCGGCATTATTTATGTCGAAAGTATAAAGTCTATGAACTTAAAAGCACTTCAGCACTACTAACATAAGTATGAATGTCTTTCTAGCGGCGTCACTGCAAAATCTACTGGCAGAAAGAATGGTCAAAGTCTACATCGGTAGAGCGCGAACAAATCCTGGTTTTAACATTATAGGAGTAGATCAAATAATACACATACATTGATCTGACTCCTAAGCTTAAGTTAGCTTAAGTACCTGCTTTGCAGATATCAGGAGCAACAGTGGCATTACAGATATACTTAAATAGATAAATGTAACACCCAGACCAGGACAAACAGACATGTTCATGCACACAAATGTTTGTCTTGTGCGGGGATCGAACCCGCGACCTCTTTGTCTAACAGTCAACTATTTGACCATCGTCAAATCATTATCCTCAATTAATGTTTTAAAGTTCAGGACGTAGACCTATAGTAGGCCTACCTAGACTAGATTGGGATGAAAAATGATGAGGGCATCATAGTCAATACCCTGGGAAGGCGGGAAGTTTTTGGCCCCAGTTAGTGTGGTGAACATTAAAACATAGGGACCGCTCCTACCCAGTGCCCATCCCCCCTAAATGTCATTCCTTACAGCACCCATAGGAAGAAATTGAGTTAAACGCTAGGCCGGCAACCACAATATCAAATACTAGCGGCCGCCCGCGACTCCGTCCGCGTGGATTTCGTTTTCCAATATCCTATGTGTTATTCTGATGTATAAGCTATATTGTGGTAAAGTTTCATTCAAATCCATTCAGTAGTTTTTACGTGAAAGAGTAACAAACATCCATACATCCAGACATCCATACATCCATACATCCACACATACAAACTTTCGCCTTTATACTAGTAGTAGGATTTAAGTAAATCAAGTAGACTTAGTACAAGCGCATCCCGGCCGGTGACATCGTGCAGTGTCTAGGGAATGTCCATTCCGTTAGTGTGGCGCCCCGCACCACGCCATTTCATTTGATAGTTGCGCATTTTCCCCTTAGTGACTCCGGCTCCGGTGTTTGCCTCCTGCCTCTATGACAGCCATCAGCGAGAGGCTTTATATTTTTACGACCCCTGGCGATGAGGACTTTTATTTTCTACTTACCTTCGGTTTACAGTAAAAGATAGTGTAAAAATGATTTTTTTTAGCGTTTGTTCAGTGGATGTCTTACAACCTGTCAGATGGAGACTATTCTGTTTCTCAAGATTTGTAACAATGTTGATATATTTTTTGTTACTGATGTAGAGTTTGACGTTATAGTAGTATATAGTAGAGTTTTTCAACTTGATTTGTGTTGTAGGTACATGTTAATCGATAAAAAAAACTAGCAAATAACACTTTTAATAACTGAAACGTAGCTTTACTTACTTACTTACTCCTGTGGCTCAGTGACCCAAAGTGTGTCTTGGCCTCCGATAGAAGATAACGCCACCTATCTCGAAACGTAGCTTTGCAATTATCAAAAACGTTTCTCAAAAGCATTCGGGTATTTCAATTAAATAGTCAAGCGAATGTGTAACTGGCAACGAACTGTGTGCATCCCCTCACGCGGATTCCATATAAAGTAGGCAGTTGCTTTGTTCCCAACTCGTCAGTGCTACTTCGGCGAAAGAAGAACAAATGTTTGGGGCGCGAGTTTGTTTGTGCGTCGCTTCGTAATGAGCCGAGTTATCTGTTGGAGCATAAGCTGGGAGTTTTGTGATATAAACAGCTGTGTGAACATCGTTATGTTGCTAAAACATGCGGCTTTTCAAAAGGAATGCAAACATCAGCGATTTATCGTATTTTTTATGTAAGAGGAAGGGAATCTGGA
This sequence comes from Nomophila noctuella, assembly GCA_958496325.1. Classification (NCBI taxonomy): domain Eukaryota; kingdom Metazoa; phylum Arthropoda; class Insecta; order Lepidoptera; family Crambidae; genus Nomophila; species Nomophila noctuella. The sequence goes on along the minus strand of OY292487.1, from coordinate 5,615,293 downwards.
AGTGATCGCAACCGCCGCCAATGGACATCCACAGCTTCACAAAAATCTTTTTGAAGCGGTTTTAACTTTAAGTCATTCGTTCACATGCAGTTGTAGACCTTACTTACTAAGATAAATATTACACGACAGTTATTATAAACGGATACTCCACATTAAACTTATACAATGTAAAGGCTCTCTTAGACTATGAGCTATGAGATTATCAGAGGTTAAATTTGAGTTATTTCTACCCTTGTGCAGACAAAAATATACACACACAAGTTCTAGCGAAATTGCTATTAGCTCGGTTCGGCCTCGACACTAACTTTTTTCATTACTACTCAACAATTCTGGAAGTCTGGAACAGATGTACTCCAAAAATAAATTGTTTTGTTTCTTAAGAGTTAAAAGAGTTCTAAAATTAATACAGCCGACATTCGGTCTAGAAAAGTTGTTTATTCCGCTACAAGAATAAATCGTTGTTTTCCCTCGGCAGTGCTTAACCAGTGCAAATGACAGCCGTTTTGAAGATCCAGTTTCTGTTACAATATTATTTTATAGCTGCTGCAAAAGCTGCCGAAGTATTAGACACAAAATTTCAGTTAACAGCATCGTAAATGTTGCGTTTTTCAGAGAATTTAACAACAATATAGTGTTTCTTTCTTGAGAGTCGTATATGTTACATTGTATTTGTGTACCGACGACTTTTCCGAAGAATGCCATAATTGAACTTGGGGATTTATTTAAAAATGAAATTATTTATTTTTTTCATTAAAAACGTATAGATAATGAATATACATAGAAGCAATAGATTTATCTAACTTGTTTCAAAACTAGAATCAAAGCTTGTCGTAAGTGATAAAAACAAGGATATAAATTACTTTCGAGTAATACGAAGGCATTGCGTATTTTACAAGCAGAGAAAGACGAAGTTACTAAAATTAGAAGAAAGAGAGAAAAATAAAACATTTGTGAGAATAAATTTTACGAGCAGTTGTAGATGTTGCCGACGGGAAATTTAATTTAATTTTATCCGCGAGTCGCCGCGAATGAGACTGCAAATTGAGTTATATTTTGGGGTCAACTGTTTCTTCTTGTTTATTTCTTCGTCTCGTAAAGTTTGGCAAGCGATACTTTGTTTGCATTCTATTAATATTGACCCCCTCCATGGAACACTGGTGCGGCCAAGTTTATCTTAGAAGTTGTGGGCGCGAATTTAGCTTTGGGTTTAACTGGCCAATATAAAGAAAACAAAGATGAAATTTTCGTATTATAAAGTCACAAAATGTAAAATAAAGTCACAAAATGTATAATAAAGTCACAAACATGACTTACTTGATTACATCAAAAGGTAACTCAGTCCTGGAACATACGATTACATTAGTAAGCTAAAAGCAACATTACTATTGTTTACTAAATCATATGACTATCTACAATCAACATAAGTGTCTCGATTAAAGGAATCTTCATCGGCGAGGCAGATCACATCACGCATTCTACAATAAAAGTGCCCTTTGATCGACGCCTCGATTGAATGCGAGGCCGATCTGCGCTGACATTATGGAAAACCGCGGCTTATTGAAAACCGTCAATTCAATACTCCTGGCGCAAGTTTATTACTTCACACGTACAATACGGCACGGGAAACATACTTTGGCTGGAGATCTGGAAGAATCGAGGTTACAAGGAGATAAATAATTCGGATACGGTCGTGGATACAAGTAAATATATGTCAGGTGAGGTCTGGTACACAGAGAGATTGATGTTGTTATATTTGTCGTGATTCCGTGCATGTTGTGGAGCAACTGAATTAGATTATCTGTTTTTCTTAAATGTCTTTAGAGTGATAACTTCTTAGTTAGGTACTTCATATTCTGTTTAATTTTGTTATTTTCTCAAGCTTTACTGGATTTTTATAGGTGGAGACTTATAATTAGCATATAAGGATTCATTGTAACACTTACATTTGTTATTTTAGCTGTTAGTCTTCCAAATAAATATAAAAAAATAAATATTTTTAAAATTATAAGCAACGAAAAATTATGGACAAAGGTAAAATAATCCTAAGCATATAAAATGCTTAAAAGTAAATAAAAAAACTAGTTAGATTAACTTTTAACGATCGTTAAAATGTCGTGTACGCCTTTAACATTAACTTTAAGTAAACGCCAAAGACTTTCTTTTTTCATCCGTACGACATAAAAATCTGAGCTAATTTTGTAACAGCTTCCTTTTATAACAAATAGCAAGGAACGAGCGTGCCATTCATCTAATGGTAAGTGATTACCGCCTTCCTTAGGCATCTGCGACACTGCGATTACAAATGCGTTGTAAGCTTTATAGGGCGATTCGCATATTTTAATAAAAAATGCGTATAAATGGGATATTAAAGAAAATTTAAATTTGTAGCACAACCACTGTCAATCAGCAAACATGAACAAGATACTTTAATATGCAAAGCGTCACCGTTACATACTGTAAAACAAATTAGCTTTCAATGTAATGTCGCAATGTATGCATGGTTTAGTAGATCTTTGAAACAAAGCAATTAATTTAGTTATTTTTAATATTTGTTGTTACGATTAAAATTTAAGATGAATAAAAATTAAAGCGTTTACTCGCGTTATCAAGGATCCTGTTTACCCCACCCATGGGACCTTTAAATCGGGATCTCATATCACCTAAGTTAGCCCATATCCTGCCTGTATGAAGTTAAATCCGTTCAGTAGTTTCAGTGTGATTGTGGCCTAGTGGTACGAACGGCGCTTCACATACGTGAGGTCCGCGGTTCGAATCCGGGCCCCCACACCTCTGATTTTTCCAAATCTTTGTGTGGATTTGTAAACGCTAGGAAGAAGAGTTTCAGTGTGATTGACAGACAAATATCCAAACAAACTTTTACATTTTCATTAACAAACTTTTAGATATTTTATTTCAGTGCTTAACCAGATCGGTAATATTCCAATAGTACGTGTGATAAACGGTTAAATGCAAATGTGTGAGAATGTTGGAAGTGCGCGCTTCAGACGCTAGGGCATTCGCAGGTCATTACGCCTGTATCTAGAATCTAGATAAGCAGTCGAGTGCCTGAACGATTTTATGGTACGTTCTCTCGGATATCACGAGCATCACTTAAACATATTCTCTTTGAACCACTTGATCTGATAAATCTCTAAATGTCTACTTCCAAATGTATTCTAAAGGACTTTTCCAAGTAATAAATAATTCCAAAAATTGTGAGTGTTTGCGCAGCAATTTCGTTCAAATAAAATTAAGAGTTGATCAAAGATAGATATGAATATAGTGCTTTTCATGGAAATGTTTTGAAAGAAACTGTGGGACAGTTATGTCCAATGCTATTTATTTTTCTAAAAAAAATAAACCGTCCTAAAAAACAATAGAAGAAGAAAACGTTTATTATTGAAAGAAATGTTTTGATACTTCAAAAACTTTCGACACCCAATCAAATCCATTACGGACAGACCGCGAATCATCTGCAAAAATTGGCGGCGAAAGATCTCTTTGAGATACAGTTTCAATAGATTTTTTTCAATAATAAATGGGAGTTTCATACCGTATCAGCCGTCAAAGTTTCGTTCTTTCGGGTACGATAAATAAATAAAAAAGTTCGCTTTTTATTCCCTACGATAACAGACGTTTTGATCGCTGTTCGTTTCGGGCTATAACGGGGTGTAATAAATATTTTCACAAAAAAACACGCCGCCAAATAAATAATAGGCAGTGAATGCTCACAATGAAATGCGGATCAGGGTGTATTTATTGAGATGTTTTGTGTTGTTCAGATGAATACTAATCCAAAAACGGTATCTAAATTCGTTTAGAATTGTATTGTTCTCATGAAAATTAAACATGTCATGTACGAGCATACTTGTCAGTGATACATTGAATAACAATGATCCGAAATTTTTACTTTGAAAAGGTGATTGTATGAAAATATTATAAAAAAATAAGAATAAAGCATGCCATGTATGTACTTGGTTTAGGATCAGTACCAATTTTTTTGTTATTAAAGTGTGTATTTCGTAGCATCGAAGAACTGTTGGGATTGTCTGCCCTCTTTTATTGAGCTAGAATATAAAAAATGGCATGATGTGCAAAATAATTTCTATATAAATCAAATTGCAATATAATCTACTTTGAAACTAATTTACTTTGACTTTCATTATGTATGGAACACAAACATTCGGGAATGAACCTCAACAATTATCTCATCAAATCATAGCCATCGGGGCGTAAAATAATCGCTACAAAATTCAAGTGAATAAGCCGAACATCGAAACCACTAAGAGCGATAGCTATTCTAATATCGTAAGTACACTAAAAGTCTAGTCAGTTGTATCAAACTGGCTCGCTGATTCCTAAAACCGAACATACAATATGCCTACAATAGGGCGCCTGTGAAAACTAGCTCAAGCGTGAAGATAACTCTTGACACGTTATATGTAGAATACTTTTTGTTAGTATATTTATTGCCATTGTAACGGGTCTCTTTTTCGAATCTATGCGTTTCCTCTTCTGAGAAGCTCATCAACTATCTAAGCCACAAGTACGGTACATTATACGAAGGCTTAGGCACATACACTCACGCTTTGGCATTCCTTTACAAAAAATCTACTTTTTTCTTATCTTAATTGTGAATAAATACAATAAGGGACGAACATTTTAAAATGCAACGTAACATGGAAATAGGCATGATTTGGTGATTTCCGATTGTTGAATCTTCTGCTGAATAAGCATAGATTGGCGTGACCGTAATTTAAATAATGAGATTCTGTTAATTACACAACACAACCCGTGGCAACAAAAGGATCATAATCAATACGCGTCAGGCCTCAGCATTGGGACCAGACGAAATTAATGACACTCCAAGGAATAAAGGTAAACTTTCTCGGTCTCTGATTTTAATAATAGATCCATTTATAAGCGGCAGGCTGGTATTAGTGCACCGCGCCTGCCTCGCGGCAACCGATCCATTAATTAGTAATCAGCTCTATTAATACTTATCATTTAGATGACGTATTTTGCTCAGGTTCGCGAGCGGGAACAAAATGAAATTAGTGAGGAGATACCGCAATATCAGCATTTTATTGGCAGATATCTGCTTATATTCGTAGAAGTTGGATGGTGATGGTGGGTCTAAGTTTTGGCCTGCGTTTGATTATAGGACTTATGTACAGAGTTATTTGACAGGATATAATTGTAATATAGAAATGCTGCTTTGTAACCAGTACGCAAACTAATTATCCTGTAATATGGCTGCCGCTTCAATCTGAGTCACATTGAAAGACGCAATAACCAGAATAAGCAAAAGCTCGTAAATAATTATTTTCAGAACAAATTAAAATTCACGGTGGAGATATAATTCATCAAAGGCAACTGAGCCAGCCAATCCCTACAAAGTCTTCTACATTCGTTGTCAACCATTGTTCCAAGGAGACGGTCAAAATTAATGAGAAACGAATCATACAACGATCAATATACCAACCTCAGGCACAAGTAGGGAGTATTGTGATCCTTATTCTTATTACTGTGGTTCACATTGCGTCCTATTATAATAATTCATACAAAATAAGGCCCACAAAGTAATCTTTATTCGGGCCATCTTGATTAAGTCGGCAGAAACTCATCTGGGAATGAAGTAAAAGCTATCAGTACTTTGCCTTTAAGAAATATACAAACGGATTAACTTAGAGGTACCTCATTTACATATTTTAATGAATAGGCGCTTTGAATTTATTTCGGATTTAAATACTGCCGCAATGAAAGGCCTGAGTCTAAATTAAATCTATATAATTATTGTTAAGTAAATACATTTCGGTTTATTGAACTTGAAATCGAGGTTTACCCTAATATTAACACAATGTAATTGCCTAATTTACATTTAAATATTTCGTTTAAATAATATGGGCAAACAAAGTTTGGAGTAAATGAAAGGGTGAGGTTTATGAAAAAAAACATAGAAAAACTAAATAAATGCGTTATTACTTAGAAAAAACGGGTGTAGCGGTTAACGTGCAGTCGATGTTTTATAATTTTAATGAAACAGAGCGTTACCGAATGATAAAGGTAAGTTTAAATAATCGTACGAAAATAAAAAAATACTGGGATACGTCTATCAAATACATCTTGAGGCATCTTCTATTCACTGAAATAGCTCTGTATGATGCGAATCAGCCGGAGGCCGGTTGTTACTGTCCGCATATATACACATATACCTAACCTGTACGAGTATAACACATACGCTTTGACGCCCGTTTGCCGACAAAATGCGTTTAGATTGAATTTAACCCGAAGTGTTGAGGATTTGAATAAGCTATGTTCTACCAGCATTGATAAAACAAGTGCTAAATACGCTATGTGAATAATATTAATGGATATTTTATTATGAAACAGAGCTTTGATATCCTACCCGATTATAGACCCATCCGATGACGGGCCTCTGCGAAAGTTGCTTAACTTGAAGCGCGCTAACTGCGCCATCGCGCTCCTTAAACAGTGACAACAACTTACTAGTTTATCACGTTCATAACTATTCGCTGGAAAATACCAAACATAATATTAGGTATTTAGTCGAAGTCCATTTTGTCCAGTTACCAACGGTAGCTTCAAAGCGAAACGTTAGCCTATTTATCAAACGAATTATCAGGTGAATTAATGAACAAATTAAGTGAAGTTCGCTGGTTGTCACGCTATCAGGACGGCCACATCGGGGTCGTACCTATAATTTTCCCGTTTTCACACATAGCCACTGCTTTCACACGTAGCCGCTGATATTATTAGCGTAATTTGTTTAATTAGAACTTTCTAACCTTATTCACTGGAGAGTTGATATACAAACGCCCTCTCAACCACAGTTAAAATAAAAAGATCGATTACATAATTACCTGCTCAGGGATATAAGTTTTAATGAAACAAACAAAATTGCTCAGGGAATTAAACCCAAGGCTCAACACACAAATAGGTATTTTGAACTAGACTACAGGGACAATTCTCATCAGTTCTTTGAATATAAGACCCAATCATAAAAGAAAGGAAGCAAGGGTAAAATCTATAACTGAATATTCATTTCGACTTCGGTCGCCTTGAATAATTTAGTTTAAATACTCGTATTTGTATTCTAGATAATATTTCTTGGCAGACTATTTTATTTTCTCAATCAAAATCCAACTTTCCATTGAAATAATAAAGCAGAGTGGCAATGCGGCTAACTGTAATGGTAATAAATAATAGCCTTTGCAAACGTAAAGATAATATTATATGATTAACGGCCATAAATTAATGCACACTTTATTAATTTTACGATATATTATTTGCAAACTTACAACAGTGTTCAGATTGGTATACCCATCATTATTTATAGCTATGAAGTAACAGAAACTACATGATAATACAATATAATATTATCGCGTTTTCATTGCATACACTCAGATTTACTATAGGTATTCGTAGTTTGCAATATATCCAACGGAATTGCATCGCATTCGTATTATCACACCATTTATCGGGCATTCCAATTTCGAAGCCAGAAAAGAAAGAGTTTAACATTCAACTTAAATGTACATAATTCTACGATATTAAAGTTATATCGATACTGTAGAAATTCATAAACAAAGACACTCTTCAACCAAACAGCTTATGACAAAAGCAAACTTGTGTTCTAGATCATGTTCTAAATAGGTAGGTGTTATAATTAAGTTTGTATTAGGCAGCCAGTGAACAGGTTCATTAAATTGAATTGTTTATTCCTCTCAACTAATACACTAAATCAAGCCCACGTATAGGTCAAATCATACTCTGGACATCCTAGAATTGTTAATTTTGTGCAATCTGATTTTCCGCGAATGCCAAATCGACGCGAACAATTATCTCGTTTTGACCCGTCGAGATATTGTTTATGGAACGGATTTACACAATTTAAATACACACGCCAGAGAATTTGCAAATATTATTCACATAATTTAATACACAGGCGAATGATGAAGTTTGAACGAGTTTTGTGAAGGGATAAAATTTCGTTCGAACGGAAATGGTTATTAAACTTAAAATTTTATTGGAATTCACATATAATTTGACAGGAGTAGGAAATTGCAACCAATCGTTTCACCAATATAAATTTAAACATTTTATTTCATATAAAGGGTAGTATTTTAATTCAAATACTCACGAATTATTAAACTGCGCTTGTATTACGCAAGGGTTTGAACAAGAGAGATTCCATTTAACGAGTAAGATGCGCCAGCAACGAGTTCTGATTTTAAATGAATAGCTGTGTGAATATTCAAGTTGTGGAAATTCATATACCAGGCCACGCGGAATTTCTGTAAGCTAGTTCTAACTTCTACTATACTTTAATAATATTTTTTGGTCAACAGCGGAGGTTGCTTGTTTTTGTTGTTAAATATCTGGAGGTTAACTTTTTTAATGACATACCTTTATTCGTTTCATTCTTTAATAACTTTTTACTTGTATTTGGGAACTCAATTTAAATTGATGTAATTATTCTAATAGAATTTTATTGTAATAAGGATTCTATAACACAGTTTGTGTATCCCTTAAGCTACCAATATTGTAAGGAGGAGCAATCTTGCATCAGTGTCAGGTTACGTTAGACAGGCTGTCTTAGCCTCAGGTCTTAGCTCTGTCACAGATCGGTCCTTGTTGATATCACGAGGCGCTGTTTTGCACATTAGACGATACCGTTACTAACATACCAACTTTAATATTTGCTAATACCCAAGATACACAATCAACGTCTCAAAAACGTCCCCAAAAAAAGAGTGCAAAATGCACTTATTTCAAAGAGTCTAACGTCACCCGCGTCATCGCAATTTTGAACACTCTCTTGTGAAAACAATCTTAATTAATCTACATAAGGTTTAATTTGCAAATCATGATGTTCATAGTTTGACACAAAAATTTGCCGAGTTTTTGGTGACAGTTTTGACTGTTACTTTCGTTCGAGACTGTGCATCTTTGGTTTTTGTATATCAATGAGTTGAAGGCAAAATGTTTGCGTTTTATGTGACCCATTATCATAAAAAAAATCATTTTGCTTCCACGTGTACGAATGTTTACTAGATAATATCTGGCATCAATTAAATGTGTACCATAGATTATGAAAAGGTGTGAAAGATTATGCCACAGCGCCGTGAAAGGCATGCATTAAATTATACACCATATTCTGTATATCAGATAATTATGCTCTGAGAACTCGAACCCAATTAGACGAGGATTGCTCCGCTTCAAGGATAATGAAGCTTACATGCTTCGGCTGAAAGCAATTACTTGGTGTTGCCGAAGGTTGCCAAAGTGCATGCATAAATGTATAAATTATATATTATAATGCATAAATAATACAAAATAAATGAATACACTATAAATGGCTTTTCAGATGTGCAATTAACTTTACAAGTGCATAGCCTAAGTAATAACGAAAGTTGAATTTCTTTCCTGCTAAAAAAATTTTCGTTTCTGTAAAAAATGCCGAAGTCCGCTGTCATCTTATTCCAATAAAGTTTATAGACAGATTTCATTTTCGCCGGAATTTTGTAAGACTCTCACGTCGTGATGTAGGTCAAATCATCTTAAAAAGATCCACGAAAATATGCCCTCATTTTATTAAATCACCTCTATTTTGCAGAGTCACGTATAGGGAACATCAGCCCCTGATTCGACAAAACTTAAACGAGTCGCCATTACGCAGTTGAAACTTCGAATTAAATTTCCCACGGCTAAGTTTGCAGGCCTCAGTTAAATTAACCAGCATTATGTACGAAAGGAGAGAAAAGGGTAAAAGTGTTTAACGCCGTTGACTTTATTCCTTATGCAGTGGCGATAGGGAGGATATTTGAATAACAAATGCCCCTGATTACTAGGATCCGTGGCGGCAAAATTCTCCACGGAAAAATCTGCGGCTTTTTACTTTTTTGTGAAAGAGTCTACTTCTGAACTGGAGCTGCTAAGCTTATAGTCTTATTCAAAGAGAGCTTTTTAAAGTGTTCTTTAAATCCTTTATAGATTATACATATTAAACTATGTAACGTGATGTTTTGTTGTAAAGTGATATTGTCATTTTTTGTGACAAAGCAAATAAAGAAAAATAAAATTGACAGTTATATTAAATTGTATATATATAGCAATGATAATATTATTTTTCATCAGATTAGAATATAGTTTACAAATGTACATTAATGGTAATGGTTTCCCCCCGATTTGATAAGAAATAGCAAGTGGAAGTCTACCAATTTAACGCTACAAAGTTTAGTAGTTTAATCCTAAACTTTGTTATTTAATTCTAAGCTCTAGGGGCTCATAAATATTCCGCGCGATGTTAAGTATTTTAGATAACAAACTTGCTGACAATTTGTGATCGCGATATGCCATGTACAACTTCCATTTAGGGATACAACAAAGTTTTCATAAATTAAAATTGTAAACAAAAAATAAATCGATAAAATACTCAAACTACCTACTACTATTACTATTAAAAACAAATCTATTTTTTTTAGCTTTTGGAAAAAAGGAGGCCTTTTTCTTGCAGTGGGACATTAATAGGCTGATACTTTACCTAACTTTACTTTCGAAAAAAAAATAACATGTGTCACATTTAATATTCTTTTTTGCAACGGTTTCTCAAGCTTTCTACGGCTCGCGTGGTAAAACATTGATTACCGTGTTGCCAATGCATGCTTGTTATACCAGACGCATAGACAACCCTACCTTCATGTCTTCCCTAATTTATCTCTGGATACCTCACTGACAACCCTGGATTGCAAATGTTTATGTGCAGCCAAAATACCAACTTATCTTCCCCTCACTCATAAAGAAACCTTTTTATATTCTATCACAAAATGTAATCCATAACAAAAGACATCAGCCAACGGTAGGAACCGCTAGTAATCCCACTTACATTCAACAAGAGATAAAACCCATTTAAGTTCCGAAAGAGTTTTTATCCCGCAACTAGCACAAGTTGGGAACAAGACGCACCTGGGTACGGCAAGTTGCCACTTCGACCGTTTTCGAACATCGCTATCTTGCGACTAATATTGCCATCTCGCTCACGTTGTATCTGCACGAGTGGGAGGGCAATATTAGTCGAATCGATATCGATATCGATAGCGATAATGCTCAGTGGCAACTTGTCTAGAGGCCGTGAGCCAGTATCTGATTTATGGGACAAGTTTTTTTTGTTTCTCGTGAAGACGGTCCCTAAGCCTTCGTAAGCGGGACGCGTCGGGAACAATTTGTTCGAGATCGAGTTTCAATTGTAGTATCAAATCCTTTGAGGCCCTCTGTGACCTGATTTTGTTTATGCAACCGCGCTGCCTGGTTTTGCTCGGAAAATCATAAGTTACGATTCAATTTCCCTTTCTTTCAAAACACGATGAATAATTTACCGATACCTTAATAAAGCTAACTTTAACTTGAAAATACAAATTGGATGTTAGTACAAAACAAAGTTTGAAGATAAGCAAGTTCTCCAATTTTCGTGGGTTCCTAAATTCTTAAAAATAATAAAGTCGACAAACTTACGAATTATCACCATTACGTGCAACTTTCTACGAATTAAATAATAAAGATCGAAAGCAAATTGAGTACAGAGTTTCAAAATTCAGTAAAAAGAAATAATTTCTGCAAATTTTACTATTGGTCAACGCCCCGTTAGGCAAGAAAGTCACATAAGTGGTGGTTTTCATTCAAACAATGATCACGACAGTGTAATGAGGATAACCACTTCTAGCCGAAGAAGAAAAAGGATAAGAGTAGGAACACACCAGACCAAAATTACGTGACCGATATTTTCAACGGAGATGATTGAGGATACATCCCCGTACCAGGCTGAAATAACTTTGCATTATTTTGTAGAGGAAATGCGTTGCCGCCGAACTTCGGTCGCATAATTTCGGCTTGCAACAGCAATTTTCGAACGAAACTATTTAAGTTTGAACAAAGATATTTATTGACTAATGTCCTTCGCGTCTGGATAAGGGTTCCTTGTGATTGATCGCCCGTCCTTACCAGAAACGTTTAGCCTTAACTCTAACAAATAGAGGTCCCATCAAATTGTAATACTGACACATTTTTTCGTTATTGGATTTTATTTTATTTTATGTTGACACACATTATTTTGAAGGACTATGGAGAAGGAAAAAAATAAGGATTTTACGAAAAATAAAATTCAGAAAATCTATTATTTTGCTGAGCGGTTCTTAAAGGTGTGTAATTTTTTACGATATGTTCCAGTTTACAATCCTAGCGTCAAAGAGAAACCATAGAGACAGTAAAGAAATATCCTAATAAATAAAATGGTAAAGACTGAACAAACTAAAGTTTGGCACACAACCACAGGAAGTTACGAACATCCGAAAATATCCTTTTGAATAATACTTCTGTAAGAAACTTACTACCTCCATTACAAGGGAAAATCAACACATTTAATAAACATCTAATGAGAAAAGAATACTTCTCGGTTACGAAGCTTAGAAATTGGCAGTTTAGTTGCAATATGATGAAGGAAAGGAAGGTAAGTTCAAAGGCGTTGTTGTTTCTGTTGATTAAAATTCATCCCACTTTTTATTAGCTATCATTCATTCATATTCTTTATCTTATTTTCACATTACTAATTTTAATATCCTTGTCTCTTTCATGCTTCCACGTGCCTTCCTGGAATAAATTCCACTTTTGTATAAAAAGCATTATTCAAAGAAAGTAAAAAATTCAAATAAGAAACGGAAAAATAACCGCCTTTTCCTATTTTCTAACCGTTCACAAGCGAGAATATAAAGAAAAAACAAAAACCATGCCAAAGCGGCAACGTGGGCGGTACGTCGTAAATGTTTGTAAGTTTCCACACTTTCACAGCGGGAATTCTATTTGTTTGACATATTTTGGTTATACACATAGACAAATTGTATATGTAAGAGTTATGTCCAACTATTTGGTCTAAAAGACTCCAGAGGGGCCGCTAATGCGTTGCCTTCCTTTTAAGAGGAAACACGCTCGTCTTTTAAGGGCCCTAATTCAAGGATCCCGAAGAAATTGCTGATGGAACCAAATTGGTCTATAAAACCTTATGTGAATAAAGTTTTTAGATCACTATGTTGGCCACATTAAATCAGAGCAATGATTTATTGTAAACATTGCTCGAGTACTAATATACCTACCCTATTTTTTCTGTGCTATTATCAATGGTTAAATTATCCATATCAGCTAAGATGTTCCCTGTTACAGGTGTACTTCTTCTATCAAACTTTAGTTCAAGATTATAATTTCCACGAGGTGTTTTTATGACTTTCTTATGGCCTTATTACTTTACAATACTGACGATTTTCCTTTGGTGGCAAACTGTCACCGGGATAATCTTTGCTGAAATGGATTATAGTAAGTAATAGTAACATACTTGAAATCGCCATTACCGAAAACGGTATACGGAAATGATGAATGATATAGGTAAGAAGATTTTTTTGTGTTATCTAAACGCAGACATAATCACGTTAAGTGAAACGACCCTAATATGGCGACAGAGGCTGACACGGTAATTAATCCAGTAACTCTTTGTGAACACTTCAAACGAGGCGACTTCACACTGCCTCATACAGCGAAACCTAAGAGCAAGTTTGACTTTGTGCAGTTCATTTCATTAGAAAATGTTTGTAAAACAGTAAATAACATTGTGTATGTGCAACGTGGTTTACCATGAAATATGACGTGGGAGAAAGCCACAGTGTAGTTACACTTCATAACTGTTGTACTGTTTACTTCTGAGAGGAAAATCTCCAGAGATTACATGTGGTTTGGAAGACAGACAACGCATCTGCGGCTTTTGATTTGTTAATGTTGGAAGAGTAAATATGGAAGTCGGTGTTTAGTTTCAGTCAGGTTACAATTCAAAAAAAATATCCTTCTGTGGTATATCTTACTTTTATACTTTTACAAACGATGTATTATTGCTAGTATTTCTATAATTATATAAGCATTATTTTTGTATGGACGTCATACGGGCAACTTCTCCCGACTTCATGCATATTATTATATGACTAAAACTTTGACTTAGCTTTGTAAAGTTCTGTTTATCAGACGACGTTTGTCAAACAGTAAATTAAAATTATGTGTATTCAGTGTGGTCAAAACACGGGAGAAAACATATCGATGGTAAAACAAAACAAACAAATACTCTCTCTCATAACACGCAGTTTCATAAATCAAATACATTTCTGCGCTATAGTCAAAATTCTGTAATTGTGTAGGTACTTACTAACATAATGATTTATATAGCGGACTTGGTAAGCAAATTCATTTACTAGAAACATAACTAGTTAATTAATAACAGTGCGGCGGTCTCTAAGTCGAAAGGCGTATTAACTACAACGCAACCTTAAAAGTTATATTGTAGCAAATTGAAACTATAACACCCTGGCCACAGCCCACAGCGGTGCGACTTGCGATGCGTCTTGCGCCAGCGAAAGTGGCGAGCGAAAAAATCAAATAAAGGAAATTGTATGAAGCAAGCCACAGCTACGGCGGCGAGATGCGCGGTGCGAACGCGCGGCGGTCATACCCACGACTAGGGCGGCCGTCGCCGGCCTCGCGCGCCGCTCGCCGCGCCGCTCGCCGCGCCGCTCGCCGCTGTAGCTGTGGCTAGACCCTAAACGAGTTCCTGAAACAGTTATTAATTGTTGGAAGGAAGTTGAGTTCAGATTTAATTTTGATCATAGTGGTGCACCAGTATTGCAAAATATTGTCAGTCAGGTAAAATTATATCCGTCGCCATTTTATATACTTCTCACAAACGTAATAAAAATAACCAGGCTGGCCAATTCTGGATCAAATTCGTATCGTACCCTGGGCTCCGAGGCAATGGCCAAGGATGCAACCGGGATAAGCGCTAGGATGATGATGAATCGTGATATTAATGCTACTGAATATTTCCAGTGTATTTTATAATCTTATTCGACAAGTCTCCTAAAAAGGCATAAGCTGATATTTTTTATTCCTTATTAATCTGGACTAAATTGTATTGTATTTGTATTGTTTTGATACGACTCAAATCTTAAACTTTGAACGCAAACAAATTAAGACAAAGCGAGAACATGAACTGTACCATTCCAGTGGTAATTAGTACAATAATTTTAGATTAGTACTGGAACTTACAAACTCACATTAAGTAAAGCAATTGTACAGTCGGAGATAACGTTTACTCGCAACATTGCCTTGAGTTGTTGCGACGCCATTGCCGACATATGAACATTTAAAGCAATATACGAATTGTTCTGAGATGGCTAATTCCTGTGCAGTATGGAGTATGGAGTATATTTTGTTTCTTGCCTCTCTGCACATGTGGTTGTAAGAAAAATGACGTTATTAACATTGTTTAATTAGTTTTTTAATTACATATAATTGCCGATGTCAAATCAGCAGTCAAATAGAAAATAAAACTTTTTGTAGGAGTTTTTCTGCCAGATTGTTGCAAAAAATTCATCTTGCAGAATCGACAGTCGATCCAATCATAATATAACTTCGGCCCGATGTTTGCTAATCCACTAAGGGGTCACCACAAAAACAACATTCCAACCGAATTTCCTTTACCCTCCAAATCGCTTTCCCCTCTAAATCGTAACAAAAAGATATTCTCAAATATCTTCACAAAGCATACGACTCCTCGCTCCGGAGTGATTGTCCCAATCCCAGCGGGTTACGCTCAGAAGATAACAAATGGTCCGAACAAGACAAAGGCTTCCGGACAAAAAAGCTAATGGCACCATTATTTATTCAAAACGCTTAGAACAACCGACTCACCCATTAATATTGCACGATGCCGTATTGCTTAATTGTAAGTAAAAGTGAATTGGCGAACTTTGACGTTGTTATTTTGGCCGATAACAGCATGTCAGACGATACACTTTGGAGTTTGTACCTTATTTCAGCGACATAAGCATTATTATTGAACTGCTATGTTTGCCATATAGTGCAGCTGATGGTACAAGCTATCAGTACACACATCAGACAAAAACATTATACTTTGTACCACCCTTATGTCAGGGGTAAGAATCATATTATTGAACTGCAATTGTTAACCAAAAAATGCGGCTCATTTTACAAGCTATCTGTACCCAGATCAATTTTAACAGCCCTTATGTCAAGCGCATAAGCGTTAAAATTAAGCTGCAAGAGTTTACCATAAAGTGCGGATGACCTTACAAGCTATCTGAGATCTGCAGTCGCGGTTTGTACGTGAGCGTATTTTGTGAAACGAACGTGCTCAGACGCTAGATTATTTTCAATTAAATTCATAATGAAGAGCGCTTGCGAGCAATCGTTGAGCAATCTGCGACTAAACGAGAGTTTGATCGCAGTACCACGGTGGTACAGTCATGAGTAATAACATATAAACATCCTTAAAATTCAAATTTATGTAGCAACATTAAATCGCAAAAATAAATATGCTAAACTACGGCCTATAATTAGGTAAACGCTAAATTATTTCAAAATGAAGTACACAATTCTATCAAATAATTGTAAACAACAGGTAATCAAAATGTTATATTAACTTTAAGTTACAAAATTATATACCCACCAAGCAAATCTAAAATATGTACACAGTTTCAAAAATATGTGAACAATAAGTATTAATCAAAATTATACCATAAAATCAAGTGAATATTAATCATCAAAACTAATAAAAAGAAAGACTTATTTTTAAGATTTTTTCAGTAATTGCGTTATTAGGATTTGTTACAAAAATAAGGTAAATATTTGAAGTAGGGGGTAAGTTCATAAATATCAGCGAGCGGCATCGCGCAGCGTAACGGCTCGCTCGACCACATTTTGTTTCCATTCACCGCCCTGAAACTGCTCATGCTGTTAGATTCCTACGGAAATATTGCGGAATTTGTCTTTCTCTCTTGTCATGTGATCAGGCCAGGTTTGCCCACGGTCATCATTGATAACTTGTTAAGAACCAAGCTGTGCTTGTTCATGGTGGGCGGTGATGTACAAACCTCTTTTGTTCATTTGACACATGACAGCAGGGAGCGTATTCTTTTTAAATATTCTTTTGTTTTAATGTATTGATTTTTCTCAGTCTGATTGTTGTACCTATTTCGGTATTTTATTGAAACAATCATCAGGCCCAGTTTTTACTTACTTGTATTTGGGCGTAAGAGGATTGGCCAATACTAAGGAATCAATGTAAAATGAATAAGAATATTTTTACACATGACAAACACAGTAGTTTAGGCAGTAGTTTCAGCGTGATTGATGGACAAACATCCAAACAAACAAATTTCACTTTAATTATAATATTAAATAGATAAGATTAAAAACCAAAGGCGGAAATGATGTTGATAAAATTATTTAGGTGCACAGCCGAACAATCGATTTTGCATTTTGTCTACTATGAGTGGGTAAAAGGATTTTTTTAAATAAGTTTTTATTGAATCGCAAATCTTTTGAGGGGAAAATTTGCAAAATAAGTAGGTATTCCTAAAAACGAAATTGTCAATGACTGTATACGTCATGATCACTTAATTCGACTAAAATCACGAGTAAAGTTACTAGGCAAAAGTAAGTATACACTTCCAATATAATTTTGATGTATACATGACAATGTCTATTACATGTGTACATTTGTATACATACTATAGAAATTTACCTGGATAGTTAAAAATTATATTCAGAGTGTGAATGTATTTATGATTTTGTTTCGCTTATATTAATGTGGAATAAACGTTTACCTTATTTTGACATTGTTTAATGGTTAGTTAATTTAGAACAAAACGTTGTATACTTCTTTCTAGATTGGTACAAGTTAAGATATTTTAGAAAATGTGACAATGTATATATATTTTTGCTCGTGACTGTACAACATGATTGTGTAATTAAACTTTGATCTCTGTCTGCATTATAGTTCTTTTGAATTAAATGCTTTTCGGTCAAAAAACATCTTACCAATTTTAATATAATTATATTTGTGCAGTATTTTAAACATAAGTATGAAAAACGTTTAAAAATATAGATATCAATGGTGGTTCATTTACTTCTTGTCTCCAATATGTCAAAATAAATGAACAACTGGGCGACTAGAAGAAATAAAACCTCATTATCCTACATTCACCAAAAAGAAGTCGTTAAATTAAAAAAATATTACGCAATCATTTGATACTGGCAGTTAATTGAGTCCATCAATCAAATAAAAAAAGTTACCCAAGTGAATTGTTTCCAAGAGCATCGTCTGTGACGTAAGTCGGTGGGTATCGTAGGGATCCGTATGGCAAGGTTCCAAATGAGTTCGCCCGCGCCGATAACACGTCTCGGTCGGGTCTATGTCGCGGTATCCAGTTACTTGAGTGGAAGCGGGGAGATACGTATGTGTATCCCATTCAGTACTTAAGATACTCGGAAAGATTCTTAAATGAAATGACTTTATATATGTACTAGCGGCCGCCCGCGACTCCGTCCGCGTGGATTTCTTTTTTTCGAAATAAAAAGTAGCCTATGTTCTGTCTCAGGGTCTAAAGATTGTCTGTACCAAATTTCATCAAAATCGGTTGCGAGGTTTAAGCGGGAAAGCGTAACAGACAGACAGACAGACAGAGTTACTTTCGCATTTATAATATTAGTTGGGACTAGTTGGGATTTATGACTACAGTAGGTAGTACTTTTACAAACTATCACAAAACAATATTGCAGATATAGTGCCACATTACAATTATTCTTTCAGAAAATGGATATTGGCATTTTTTTTACTTATTGTTTTTTTTTGTTCCTTTGCACGTCTGAATGCATTAGTTAGGTTACTTAAAAGATATTTCAAACTATTAGGTGGCTAAATTAAAAAAAAACGCAATAATTTAATTCTGACAGTTAATTGAGTCCATCAATCAAACAAAAAAGTTACCCAAGTGAATTGTTTCCAAGAGCATCGTCTGTGATGTAAGTCGGAGGGTATCGTAGGGGTTCGTATGGCAAGGTTCCAAATGAGTTCGCCCGCGCCGATAACACGTCTCGGTCGGGTCTGTGTCGCGGTATCCAGTTACTTGAGTGGAAGCGGGCAGATACGTATTAGTGTACCTATTCCATTTAGTATCTAAGAGGCTCGGAAAGGTTCTCGTAAAATTACTTTATAATATTTTGAGTACTGTAGTGCTTTAACAAACACTCACAAAATAATATTGCTGATATTCTGCCACACTACTATTTACCCCAGATTAGCTTTTTTTTACTGATTGAATAATTTGTGTCTAATTACACGTTTGAATGCACAAGTTGGATTACTCGAAAGTTATTTCTAAAATAAAGACGCTAAATTCAAAAAACTGGACACTATCATTTAATACTGGCAGTTAATTGAGGCTCTCAATCTAACAAGTGAATTGTTTCCAAGAGCATCGTCTGTGACGTAAGTCGGTGGGTATCGTGGGGATCCGTATGGCAAGGTTCCAAATGAGTTCGCCCGCGCCGATAACACGTCTCGGTCGGGTCTGTGTCGCGGTATCCAGTTACTTGAGTGGAAGCGGGCAGATACGTATTAGTGTATCTGTTCCATTCAGTGCTTTAGACGATCAGAAAGGTTCTTTAATAAAATTGTTTTGTGTATACATGAGAAGCGCAGTCTGCGCAGTGCTTATACAAAGCTGACTAGTTAATTACTTGCTATTATAGTCAACTTCAGCTATGATACCCCTTGTGTAATTCTTATACGAAATTAAACTTTAATACAAGGCAATAGGATCCATAAGGTGTTTTTATGATTTTTTGTCTTCTTACATGATCTTACGAGATCTTATGTGAAATGCCCTAATACTGTTATTCTCTGAAGATGAAAATTTTCAAATAAAGGTATTGACTAAAACGTTTATTTCATTTGAACCAGGTGTTGTACAGTTTTGTCATATGGGATTTAGTTCGCAAATGTGGTAAAAGTAACACATCAAAACAACAATAGAAACAACATAGAACTGAACTGAAAAGAAAGATATATTTATAAAATCCATTACAAGTTTCAATACAAAAATTTACGGAACAGGAAAAAACTTGAGTTTTTTTATATCCATTTACACGTCTTAATGCATAAGTTGGGTTACTTAAAAGTTTTTTCGCGAATCCTACAAGCCGAAAGTACCGCCTTAAGCCCAAATTAGCTTTAACAAAAAATGTTTTGGTCGCTGTGTTTCAGGGAGGGATCGAGGGTAAAGTACAATGAACACACCCACGTGAAATCAAGGTTATTCGAAATTCATACTAAGGGATTGCAAGGTACCTATTTATATTTCTTCTATTTTTGACATCTGTTATTTATTTTTATTTTTACACCTAATTTTCATTTAAAAGAAATAGTCAATATGCATCAACTGATTAAGCGGCATACATAGGACTAAGACATAATATAAGTATAGAAACACACTAGGTTAAAAAACGCGACGAACTACGGCGTGATAACGCCTGCACTATAGTATTTAATATTAAATGGAGGATGACACACTGACTGTGCCGAAATGACGACGCGTAAGATTGTATTGAAAATAAATTTCACCCGAACATCGGTCGCGTTTTTTTCATTTAGTGTGTTTCTACATTTCGTATCCGTAGCTAAAGCGTTTGTACTCGTAGCACACCCTTCGCCAAACGCAAACCCTGTAACAGAGAGGCAGAGATCAATATGCTACGGACCGTATCACTGCTACAGCGTAGCTACGACGTAGCTGCTTATCCTTGGAGTTAAAATTTTGATAGACATAGTATGTTTTGTTATACTTAAGCTAGTTAGAATATTATTAATACTATTTCGGGTATTTTTATGTTCCTATCTACTTTTCTCTTCAAGGGACTTCCGCCCATAGGCTTCAAACTTATTATTTTGTACACAGAATGACAAAATGCAGTCCGTTCCTGCCACCGTCGTACAGTCGACAACTGCACATTTTCAGTCATTCTTAAACCTTATTTCCATGACGATAAGGCACCTTAGCAATTCTAATTGTTCAGCTTTTTAGGCTGCGGCTTTGCAACACGTCGACAAGTTACCAAAGGCAGAAAAGTTAAACCGTTCCCGCGACCAAGTCTTTTAACTACCGCTTGCATTGCACTAACTTTGTATGAAAAGAACAGTGCTAACCACTGTGGATAAAAGTTTAACAATCTATGACATTATGCCTAAAAATAAACTAGTAACTAGTTACTCTTCATAGCACCTATTGTAAAAATATTATGAAAACCCGAAGTAATTTCATCAGATATTTTTAAAGAAATTCCATTCTGCAGTGGCTATAATTTAAACATATTCCCTTTTTCAGCACCTATCATTATTTGACGCACTTTATGAGTAATTACGTGTCTCGGAAAGAGTAATAAGTAGTTACAATGTGCCTTTAAAAGTGATCCAAAAATATTAATCTAGTGTTCATAGAGGAGTGGTTCTCCAAATAAACAAGAAATGTTATTTTTTATTTTAGCACATTTCAGAGCTAAGCTACACAGAGTGTGCAAACATCACAATGTTATGTTTCGTTTAAAAATGTAATGAACGTCAAGAGAATTTCGAGAACACACGAGAAAAACTTGCTCGGTCTTTAGACCGAGCAAGTTTTCTCGTCTGTTCGTTTTTCTCGTCTGTTTCCATGAGTCTGCTTCCATGAGAGTCAGCTGCTCAAATGAAGTTATTACATTAAGGCTCGTATTAATAAATCGCACTCAACTCTGAGATAGATGTTGAGTGCGAACTTGATATGTCATTCTCATATCAAACAGCACCCCAAGTTTGCGCTCAAGTTCGGTCTCAGAGTCGAGTGCGATTTATTAATACGAGCCTTAGTGCTATAACTTAATTACTATTCCATAGTGGAAGACCTGAATTAAAGAAATTAACATCTATCCGATTTTCTACTTACAATCTGATGCAACATTGGCTCCACTTCTTCGATACTCATCGGACCTTTAGCATTTAAAAAGTTTTAAAATAAGTGTTAAAAAATAGCCTCAAGTTTTCTTAATCATTTTACCAGACTATCGTAAGTTACCCGTCGAAAATAAGGCTTGTGTATCAGAATAAAATCATTTGCCTCTCTAATCTAATAAACGTCCGTCAATTTCAGCCTTCTGTAATCCAGTTCGAGACGGCAAGTCATTTATCGAATAAACGAATTCAGTCGTACCTTTTCTTAAATTGTGTCGTATTATGTAAATAAGATCTGTCGAATCCTCTCGACGAGTTGAATAATGAAGTTGTCAATGAACATCGTTAAGTGAATTTGTAATCACGCATGTTAGTATTTTCAACTAAAAATAATATGGAGTATTATATAGATTTTAAGCCGAGGATCGGGCTAGATGGAGAGCCCTAGAAGAGGTGTATGTCCAGCAGTGGACTGCAATAGGCTGATGATGATGATGATAGATTTTAATCGTTAGATATTACCATACACAAAAATAATGCGGCATTCTTTGATCGACGCGACGTACCTTGTTTATTAAGGTTACTACGCGATGTGAAGACACCGTCGCTTCACATTACAGGGCCTGGGTCGCTTCTTAGAGCGAGACTGCAAGTTGACAGTTGTGTTCAACTAGTTGGACCATGAGCCTTTACTACTGTCCACTGGGTCAAGTAAAAAACATCAAAGCATTATGTGACTATTTTTTACGAATCTTACGTATGATCACGATAGCATTACAAAATAAAAGTAGTAACTACAAAATTTAATTAACTCATCAGTGCTTTCTGTAGAAAGACGTCAGCACTTGTATCATCTACAACGCTCCTGCGGGGCTAGGAGGAAATAAATGTACTTGTTCACAAGACGCCACGCCGTTTGTACTTACATGAACACACCGTTTTAGAACCTCAAACAATTTCGAACCTTATTACTATAAAGCAAGAGTTCAACCATAACCACGATTTGTTGCACTGTGAGATAGACAGAAGATTGATCGTTCAACCCAGTTCAACCTTTGTTGGAAAAAGCGAGCGAGTTTTCAGTTGCTTTGAAAACAATAAGATGTAACATCTCAAGTTCGCGTTGCGAAGACAGTCTGAAGTGTTTTGAAGAAAATATAAGACGTTTATGTTTTTAGTAGAATTCAGAATACTCGGTATTCCCAAATATTTCTTATATACATCACCAAATAATTAAACAGGAAAAGTCAGTCTATGCTATTACAGTGCTATAATACACGTACGAGTAAATATATAAAGTGAATAATTCTGGATACTAAAAGCTTTCACATTTCCTCTAAAAATGACGTAGTTTCCAAATAAATCAGGAATATGTTTCTGAGTGGGCGCACGTTCATAACTTTATCAGCAAAATCGTCGCAGTAAGCGTCACGAATTGTGCCTCATCCGATGTAACATTGAGTGAACAAATAGCTGCTCATCTTTTAAAGTAAGGGCGCACTTAAGGATTGTCAACAGCTGGGGTCCGCGGGCCTCTTCGCCAATTTACTACTAACTCTCGATTATTTTTCTTCGATTTTTTAGAAGGATGAAGTGACCCATAAATGCTATGAAGAAGCACGGTTCTCTCATTCTCATTTATTTTATTTAAATGTGACCTCACAATATAATATAAATACTTATATGTTAAAGCTAAAGATTTTGTTTGGGGACGCTAATCTCAGGTATCGGGAACAGCTGGTTTGAATAAAAAAATATTGATTAATGAATTGAAAATTAAAAAGTATATTAATGAATATTTCATATTGTTTTATGTATTCGAAAATATATAAAACAAAGGGCTTGTTAGATAAAAAGTTCGTCGCTCAAAAAGTACCTAACCATTACTTGGACATAACCCCACTACTACAAAAGGATTAATCTATCATCTATTCTGGTCTCAAAATCTTCCCTGTCCGCTCAAAATGTTTGCAAAGGTCCTACACACAAAGCTTTATCTTTCGATTTTATAGTCCGACACCCGTCTGACGCTAAACCTCTTCGGAATACTATCGTTAGTGGTTCTCTCTTCTATTCAGATCCCAGTGACGCTTTTTGCATGCACTAAGTAATCCTTTGAAGTCGATTTCCAAGACACAAAATAGAATAAATAAGAAATGGAACCATTATCACAAATCTTTCACGGACTAACTGAACCAATGTACTTAGGTAAAATCTTAGACATTAAAAGAAGTAGTAAGAATGCTTAACTACGAGTATAAAATACTTAATGTATAAATAAATATGTCATTAGAACATGTACACGAATTTATTATATTACTAGCGGCCCGTCACGCGGTTTCTTTGAATGTAGCTTTCCAACAGTGAAAGAATTTTTAAAATCTGCCAAGTAGTTTCGGAGCCTATTCAATTCATACAAACAAACAAACAAACAAAAAATCAAACCTTTCCTCTTTATAATATTTGTATAGATTTTCCTGCAAAATCCATTCCTCAAATTAATTTTCTCTATATCATGCTTACTGACTGTTAAATATGTAAGTAAGTAATGAGAGTTAATCGTATAAAACACCACTAATACCGACGGAAGCGTGTAAATCATTCCGGTTTTCCGAAATTGGAATTGTGTCGTGGATAATTAATTATCCACTTCATTTGCACGTCAACAGGACTACTCGTAGTTCCAGTTAATTCCCACATAACCTCACTGGTTTAAATGCCACAATGTTACCATTACCACCGCTCCGTAATGAAGCAGACATAAACAATTCACGACTTGTTAAACAGCATAGATTTCAATCAATAGATATTCCAAACTGTACTGTACCTACTGTTGTACTTCGTGAGGTATGATATGGACGTGAAAGGAGTGAATGAAGAGTTGCCAGCTGATAGGAGTGAGTGGAGAAAGAGGACATGTTGCGCCGACCCCGCTTTGTGTGGGATAAGGGCAGGAGGATGATGAGATATTCCGAACTGTGGCATTATTTTGTTAATCATCAGTTGCGTTTCAACATGCATGACGGAAGGTAGAGTTTAGTGGAACTTCCACTAAGAGGCCGCTCGTCTTGGTAAGTACCTCCAACTTACAGAAAACTAAAGTGTAGTAGCACTTCATAACTGTTGTGCTTTGTGCCTGCTGGTGAGTAGGGAACTCAATTAGGTAGCGTATGGGGTCTTAAAGGCAGGCAACGCATCTGCGACACTTGCAGTTGTTGATGTCCGTGGGCAGCGGTGATCACGTTCTGTCAGGTTAACCTCCTGTTTCTTTGACTTCCTATAAAAATTAAATTAAAAAAATTAAAAAAATGCTGTAACTGCGATGAGACGCGACAGTCGCTTCAAATTTTAGTGCCGATTTTAGAAAGTATCGACGATATGGGAGGGCATATCTAAAGATTTAAATCCATGTTAAACAATATGTACCTACGCATAGTACGCAGCCCACGGCTACAAAGTCTGATAAACTTGCGTTTCTGTTTTCTTTCAATTCCTGGGAGGCATAAGGAATATTGCCTGTATATTTTACGGTAACGCCGTACTCTAAACTTTCCTTTGTATGCCGCGCTATGCATGCATAAATGTTTTATGTCATTTTTTCAAGTGGTTTTCTCTTAAAAGAAGAAACTGCCCTTGTTGGTGGATAGGAGGTAGGTATATTAATATAATATTTATTCGAGAGTAAAAGTCATGTGAGTGACTCTTTAGATTTTTTCATCATTTTCCATGAAAGAATAATAATATAGGTAGGTAATGTCAGTAAATATCAACAACGTTGATGCAATAGATAATGTTAATAAGTGAGAACAACCCAGCAAATATTGAAGATCGTAATCCATAGCATACTGTTTATTATTCAGTTATTTTCGTTTTTGACTATACCTAATGTAGTAGTGCTACTGTTATGTACATGTTGAATTTTTTCCCAGTAATTCACGAAACAGTAGATCCGTGACAATTAATTTGGGATCGATAAACACAGTCGATACTTTCATGTGTATAGGCCTCGGTTATTGTTACATTTCGCCTTTAAGAGCTTTTCTCCTCGAATATAACTACTTATAGTCGTAGTGGCAAAATTAAAATTTTACTACATGGGAATTGAGTGCATAAAAATGTATGTCGTAGCACTCGTAGCCACATTGTAACACCCAGTTTACATACAGGCAGCTTGTTAGAAATGATATTCTAATGATGATCACTATAAAACAAATTAGAGGTGACTTGCTGTTGCTTTCCTGTACTAAGTACATTTTTTGCTGAAATTCGAACAATGTTATTAAAATACCAATGTTTTTATTTACACCCATGTGTATTTTCAATATTACATCCCTAGTTAGAACAAAATCGCAACCTAGTCATGAAAACACGGCTTTAGCCATAAACGTGGTTCTGGCACTTATCGAAATTGAACTTCTTAGTTTGCTCGCCCATAAACAAGTG
This sequence comes from Nomophila noctuella, assembly GCA_958496325.1. Lineage (NCBI taxonomy): Eukaryota > Metazoa > Arthropoda > Insecta > Lepidoptera > Crambidae > Nomophila > Nomophila noctuella. Next base: position 5,588,958 of record OY292487.1, on the reverse strand, counting down.
GTGGCGTTGGAATGAAATGGCTGCTATAAACCTTTGACACAAACAAAATAAGCTGTTTACCTTTTCCTAATAGTGCTTAAAACATGCGATATATATAGGATAGTGGTACAAGTTACTTGGTAAGAAAGAATATCGTTAGATAATCGAAACCAGTGCCTCTTGACAGGATTTCAAGAGGCGCTTCTTCCCGCCTGAGCCTCGAGATCTGTTTTTTTTTTCAAATTTTAACATTATAGTTAAAAAGGTATAATAATACCTAGCATTTAAAAATGCTTAAATATAATATACAAAACGTTTAAGAATATCGTTTTAATTATAACAATATTGTTATACGTGACGCGTTGAACATTATGATTTTTCAGTACTACTTGTTAGTTATCATAGACCATCATGGACACATTTTTTCTGTGTTTTCTTTAAATTATACAATCAGTTTTGTAGATACGTTCAAGAATGAACGACAGGAATAGAAAGTGTGCCTTACTGAAGAAGTAACGCGCAAATTTCAATGTGAATCAATGTAAAAAACTAATTTTCTTAGAACTATCTATAAGAACTAACTCGTGGTACGAGTAGGTACCAACTACTACAAAACACAAAAAATAAAAAGTACTCCCAAAACCATTATCGTCAAACAGGAAATTATTGTACAAGGAATTTCAAAAGCCTATAACTATAATTATAATATTCTGTGGGAAATTACACGGCAAGGCTATCATTTAGCTTTTGTTCTAGAACAATTTCCTAGAACAAAAGCTGTTTGTCAACTATGGTCCGCATAGTCTAGGCATTTTGTTAGCTTTAAACAACAATAGCGAATAATCAAGAATTCAAGTCAAATGAACAAGAAACATTTGACCCATGTCAACGAAATAATGAATTAGCAGTTATGATTATGATAAGTCGGTTATCCATTGTGGGGTTTTCCATCTGTAAGAATTCAGGGCTTTGTCGATGAATGAAAATTGCACCTATACAAATTATACATGAATAAAAATACCTTAGTAAACATAGAAATCAACGAGTTTTATATTTGCGGCGCGGCCTTTCCTTTCATTTGATAGAATACGTACCATCTCTTTTATATTGCACTAGCGGCCCGCCCCGGCTTCGCCCGTGGTACTTGTCCACTATTTAATGGATGATATTATACATAAAACCTTCCTCATGAGTTACTCTATCTATTAAAAAAAACCGCATCAACATCCGTTGCGTAGTTTTAATGATTTAAGCGTTCATAGGGACATACAACAGACAACATGACAGAAAAAGCGACTTTGTTTTATACTATGTAGTGATTCCACATCTCTTCTTGTTTCATGAAATGTAACTTTTATCTAAATTGTGATTAAATTTGACTATACTGTTATTATTATCTTCTGTCTCTAAGTTTATGCTATGTGTACCTACTTTCCAATTTTCATTTAAAATAATGAACAAAACTTGTCGTAATCACCTTCTCATTTATTAGCCATGTCGTTTGATCGTCAAACCGTAAACCCGTGATTAGGGCAGGAAGTGGCCTGCATTTCCTTGTAGCTAGCTAACGACGCCCCTTGGAGAGATTAATCAACGGGCAAGAGATTTTGCAAGGTCCAAGCAACAATAGAGGTTGAGGGCAATCTGCGGTGACGGCGATTCGGAACACAAACAACGTCCGACCCTCGTCAATTTGCCTACGCGCAGTTACGCTATGATAACATCGGGTTTGAAATTCCTAGTCGAGGCACACAACGGGGAGGTCTGACCGCAAAGATACTTAAGAACCTTGACAGCAATAAAAAGGTAATCGGGACACCAAGGACGCAGTCACGACTCACGATTACCCCAACCACTAGGTTATAGCGCTAAACTCTATAACCTAGGAGGTCGTGAGTTCAAAACCTGCGGGAAGAAATTTACGCTGTATGGGTTCTCTCAGTATAACTATATATATATATATATAAATGTAGACTATAATCAAAAAAAGTGATGATGCAAATCTGTTGCTTTGAAATTCCTAGGCACACCCCCGGACGGGATGGCCTAACTAACCGCCGAAAATTCACTAGGATATGTACCCTTCACACGTAAGTATAACGTTACCCTGTGTCTTACGTTGAGGTTATAATTTAGATCCCACAAAGATTATAATATTATATTCGTATATTTGTAGCAAACTTGCAAACGATTGCGACGACTTCTATTTGGATGATACGTACTTGAGGTCCTTATTACACCAGAATACTAACTAATACTACGTACTACTACAGTCGTTATATCTAGTAGTTAAATACTTAAAGTACTCTTCATACTTTGCTACGGATTTATACGAACTTATCTTATTAAATTATCCAAATAAGAAAGACGTACGGTAAATGCTAAATGCTAAATTGGATTTAAACAAACTCGATGTCCCTAAAGTGCTCTGCATGTTTTTTATTTTTATTTCCCCGCAATTAACAAAGTTTTTTCACAAAGGTTCGATTGTTGATAACGATTCAAACAACAAACAACAGCTACCCTCGTCAATCTGACACATAAATTTGCCGCGATATCGAATTTCAGAGGTAATCAGTAATTACTTTTATAATAAGTAATTTTATAAACAAAACTTTCTTAAATTTATGGTGTTTTTAAAATCGCAAGGTATAACTTACGATGAGAGATAACAAAAATATATCAAACAAAGAAGGTTGCCATAACGCCTACGAGGAGTTTAAGTCTGCATTGTGAACATTTTTGTTTGTGTATGATAGATTTAATAAATAAATGTAGCTTTTAAAATAACACCGCGATTTTACCAGTTTAAAGTTGTTTTATTACATAAATAAAGAGCCAATAAAAATACTGTCAATATGTAATAAAATACCCTGTACTTTTATTGGAAACCGAAACATCAACTCGACAATAAACTATGTAGCTCAATTTGACTCGGGAGGCAAAACTTTTTTATGTTCTTCAAAAACCAACAAAAAACACATTCACAAAAGTAATAAAAGAATGAATAAATCTTTTTTGCAACGCTTTCAATGTCGTTGTGTAAAAAGGTCACTCGTAAAGGGAAACAAACGTTAAAAAGCTTGGCTTTTATTTTTCACTCCACAGATAAACACTGCTTCACAAAAACTTTTATACACGCCTGTTATCCTTTCTTACTCGTACCTCTCATACGCTTTCTCTTTGTATTTAAATAACCTTTTAGTATATTATCTTATACTTACTCCTTAAAATTGCAGTAAAGTGCGTTTAGTAAATTATTTTTCTAAGTAAGTTTTATTTATAGAAAAATAATTTACTAAACCTTGCCTTCTACTAAACTTTTGTACAAGCCTGTTGTCCCTACTTACTCGTTCGTAGCTTTGTATTCCTTAAAACTTTTACATACTTATAGAAGAAAGCGACTTTTTGTTTTTTTTTTAACCCTATAATTTGTGCACTTATTTAATAAAACGATTAAAGTTTTCATAGTGTCCTACAGGACACTTGTTGTTTTATAAGACACTTGGTTACAAGTTACAACCAAGTGTCTTATAAAACAACGAGTTGTATTTCAAAACCAAACAAAGTAATGCTCGTAGATATAAAATACAGAATGAAATCAAACGGAACAAGCGGACGGTTGCAATGACAATAAATGTTTAGTATTGCGGTCGTTAACTTAGGTGATCAGTGTTAACCGCCGGAAAGGCGATTCCGGTGGGTGTGGTCAAACCAGGGCTGCTCCCAGCAATAATGACTAGTAAGTAAACTAACAAACTAATTAATTGATTGGATTCAAATAAATCTTGTAGCTGTTTTGGGAATCGGGTCCATAACTCGAGAAGAAAAAAGCACAAAAACATTTGTCCAAAGCGAGTTTTGAACCTCTCAACCTTGTGGTCATGCTTTCTAACTAATATAATGTTAATCAGACCCTATAGTTAATTACCTCCCTTTCTTTTGTCATACAAGCATTTCAATAATTAAGAAATTGAATTATAATTATACCTATATCTTTTTTAACGCGTTTCTAATTGAAGTAAATAAAATTAAGCGGAAGCTTAATGTGTTTCCATGCTGAGGATCCGGACGCGACAATATAAATCATTTATTTTATATTCACTCAATTGAACTCTTTTCTTACGTCATCAATTTAAAGCAGCAAGACAACGTGGCTGGCATAAAAAAAAACAGTTGCATTTTTGTCTGAGAAAAAGCTTCTAGAAAGAACTCAAGGATAACTTATGCTTGAGTTCCTGTAGAAATTGTTTTATTTCAATTGACATCGACGTTTCCTATTTGCTACTTTAGGCACCGAGCCAACTTATCGATTGAAAAATATATGTATCAAACTTTTTTGTAACAAGTTTTTATATAAACTACAGACATTTGGCAAGTGAACAAGGAGAAGAAGTGAAGTTTACATTTACGGGTCTCGGAAAGTTAGACTGCGCTTGTCACTTTATTTAAGGCACCTAAATTCCTTAAATAACAAACATAAACCCAGTAGTACTGTTGTTAAGTCTAAGATGTCTGTCTTTCCTGCTTTTAATAATAATTGCTTATTTGGAGCCCAAGTTTACTTAATCTTGCCCAATTAAGCGAAAGATTGGGTTACTGTAGCCGTAGGATAATAAAAGATATCAATTAAGGGGTAGGTACTTTGATCATACGAAAAATAATGGGAATGAGCATGTTATTGTGAGTTATGTTTGATTGTTCACTATACTAATATAATCAAGCTGTAGATATAGTTTGTTCATTTGAACGCGCTAATCACCGGTACATAACAACTTCTGGTGAGAATTGAAAAAAGTCCAAGTAAAAGTAGGCCGTTCGTAATGTAATTATCTACGTACGTGTACATAAATATTTTTTTTAATACTATAAATATGCGAATTCAAACATTTTGTGAATAAGTAGCATACCTATGTCTGCGTCCAGCACAAATAGTGAATAGTGTTCGATCCAATATGTCTGTCTACATCATGGACCGTAAAAAAATCAATAGTTCGAGTATATTAGGTACTTACTTACGATCGCACTATGACAGTGACGTAGGTACCTAAATACGATCACAGTCGGCACCGCACGAAATAAAAATACAAGTCGCTATTGTACGTACTTATTTAGTGCATATGTTGAAACTTTTAGTTCCCGCTGTGTGAACACTGAATAACTATTTTGAGAAACTGGCAAGACTTCGGCACTTGGCGTTAAGTTTTCTCATATTAAAATAGGTTGGAAACAATAGTTGAAAACAACATTTAAAATAATGGCTCAGATAATTTGCGTTAAAAGGGGGATGCCGGCTGGCCATAGAAGTTTCGGCCCACAGTGCACACATATGAAAGTACTATGGAAATATAGAGTAAATAGTCATTAGTTAACTGGCGAAAGAAAGGTTTTAAAAAAAGTCAGTGTTTTTGTGTAAATGCATATTTATTATTTTCCATCAGTAATACAATCTACGATTTCCACCATATTAGCTGTTGAAGGTTGTAAAAAGTATTTGTTTACCTGCTACGGCTGAACCCGGATCGTCGGAGTCAGTATTCATAATGAAGTTGTTTAGTTAAACGCACGAAATAAAACCGATCACTTTGTTGATGCAAGAAAAACACAATTACTTTTTGATATTTTGAACTTTGACAGTTGAATTGGCAGTTAATTTAGTGTTTGCATTGCGTAAAAAATATCGATATTCGATTTTAGATCTATTCGATTCTAATATAGTTTTATAAAATAGATAGGCGGTTTGATAAGTTCGTGCAAAGTCCGAGAGCTTATGCTATTGCTTCGTTTTGAGTTTATGTTTGATTAATAGCATCTTATAGAGGACCATACGCAAAGTTTCAGCTTGATCGGCCCACTTCTTTGTGTTTGGCATTGATTTGCGTAAAGGAAGTCGAGTGATTTTCAGAACATTTTGTGAAACACAATTTCGTGTGGTGATTTCACATTACTGTCTGAAAAGCAAAACTCCTCAGGAGACAAAAGTGATGATTGACAAACATTATGGAGACTCTGCACCTACATTATCAAGTGTTTTAAAAAAAATTGCAGTGATCTTATGGGTCCATGTGATGCTAAGCCATCTGGACGTACTGTAGAGGGTACTACTGCAGTAATGTTGGTTGAAATCCATGACATAGTGATAGATGACAGAAAAGTGAAGATGCATGAGATAACTAGCGCTATGGACATCTCGAATCAACGAGTACATAATATTATTCACCAACATTCAGAGACGAGAAAGCTGTCTGAAAAAGTCATTTTTTATTATGGAAATGTACCAGCCCACACCCCAGAAGTTGTGGTCCCAAAATTAGTAGAAATAGGCTCCCAATTTGTTTTATATCCCTGTTATTCTATAGAACTGACTCCCTTTGATTAAATCTGTCGCTTTATTTAAAAAAAATATTTGCATGAATAAGATTTTGTTCAAACAAGGAGGTGATGGCTGAAAAATTTGGCTATTTTTTAGACCTTTACAAATCCTATTATTTGGAAAGGATTAACTAATTCGAAAAGCGTTAAATTACGTGTATAATCCTCTAAGGAGTCTATGTCGAAGAATAAAAAAGGTTTACCTCAAAAAGTAACATACTTTTTATTTTTGCACGAACTTATCAAACTGCCCTCGTAATGCAGCCTAAAATATACGTTTGATTGATTCATGAAAATATTTTACTAAGATTATAAAATATTTAAAAAATAAATGGGATAATGACACTGAAATATATTATTTTTTTTATTTTAGGCATGCTACCCCTCATGTCACGATCGTACGGGATCGTACGGGTATCTTAAAAATTGCAACCAATTATTCACCTCATTTCTGTAGACAAATTGTAAGTGGTATTTTTATTTCTATTTTAGCTAAGAGGGTCGTTCTTCTTTTTAACCTACATAAAGTTGTCTCCAATAACATTAATGGATAAATATGAAAACAAAAATATGAGTGCTTAAACTATGAAAATGTTCCTGCTGTATGATAGATTAGGAATTATGTTATCATGTCGTAGGCAGTTCTCATAATTATTTAACTTATGAAAAAAATTACATTGCGTGACGGAGTTGTACATTTTGATTGATATTGTTTGTTTATAAATTAATTTGACATCGTAAGATATACCATCTGAAAAAGGATATCTTCATAATTTAGGCAATATTACCAATGAATATTAGTATGATAAGTAAATGTAAAATATTGATTCATCAGATATGTCTTATGTAGGTTAAAAAGAATAATGACCCAAGATCCACCAACGTAATAATATTCGATATTCTCTTATAATCGATTATCTGAAATTATATTTCTGTAGTGGCAACTCTTAACACATACGAGCCCGCCGCGTGTCGGCTCGATACACACGAATTTGAGCTTTACTTCAATGCTGATAGGGCGTAGATAGATTTGTTTACACATTATCTGTCAAAAATACGCAATTCCGGTGGGGTTAATAAATAGTTGGATTTCTTTTAATTTTTGTTATATTAACCCCTACTTTTAGCGACATACGAATAGCGCGAATAATTAAGAACGAATATTTTAGGTATTTTTATAAAATGGAACATCGTGTGCACTTCTGGGCCTAAATCCGGCATCCCTCTTTATCAATTTGGCTATAAATGCATTTATGAAAATTAAACATAATGCAACAAGTTTTATACGGGTGTTTAATGCCTACAAATATTGGTTAAGGAGGAGGAATAGGTGGTACGTATTATGTTTAAAAAAAAAACAATTTAATATACCTACAATAGTAAATCGTTAGATTTGACTGAAGAATTGAAGATACGGTACGAGTACATATTTTGTAATATCAAATGTTTATAATTGTACTTACTCTCAACTCAAGGCTTTACAATTCTTAAAACCGCCTATTTTATCAACAGACGTTCACCGGATGTGTTTTGTTTCGGGCACTCAGGGGTTCTCCACTCCAGTCAATGTGGCCGCTTTGAACTCAAGAATCGGTTCGAACACGGGTTCAAGTGAATCGAGTGTGGGTACTTTAAATTGCTTGTAAATTCTCGCTCCGGCGTGGTTTTCTGAAAATTAAGAAGATCTGCATGTACAATAATATTATGTATGTACATGAATTAAGTAGGTACCTATCAAAGTACTAGTCTATGGTACTAGCTAAGTAGATTTAACAAATAATTATTTCAGGAATGGTTTTGATTTAATGTTATAGCATTGCTCAAAACATAAAAACACACTAGGCGACGATTCGGTCGCACCGAAATTCGGCGTGACTACGTCTGATTAGATTTACACCTACATAGGGACAGAAAGGAGAAAGCAACTGTTTTTTACTACGTAGTGATTATAAATCTCAGCCTCTCGTACAAAGGTAAGTTACGCTACAGTGGGAAAGTCAAGATTTAAAGAAACGACTCCGCGGAATAATAAAATGTCAGTCGACGCGAAATATTCAAGCCATCCGCAGCCGAGGTAAAATGAAATTGTTCCCGTTTTATAGAAGATTTAACACTTGGCGGGATCCGTTTTATTTTGTTTTATTAGGCCGGTTGTCCGCCGGGACCGAGGCTGAGTTACGATCTTGCCTATTTTTGGCGAAGTGTTATGGCGTTGCTACAAGGAATGAGGTGAGTTTGTAAATAGATAAACTTAGCTACTTCGATCTATCATACAATAGAATTATGTTTTTAGATACCAAATAAAAAAATTAACTGTTGCCAGACCGCGGTTTCTTAATAAATGAGATACAAATTCCTTTATTGGAGAATAGTCAATCACTTTTTAATAATAATTGATAGGTAACTTATTGTTCAATCCATCGACCTTATTGTAGACTAGTGAACACTATCTGGAGTCATGGTTATTGGAACCAATATAACCACCACAAATAAATGGTTACTACATTACTAGGACCTACGCCTACTACTGAAACAAAAATACTTAATAACACTTATGAAATAAATGTCCAGACACACAATAAACACATGTCTTCATCGGATACATTTTTACCAAGGTAGGATTCGAACTTCAATCCCTGGCGGGCGCATAGAAACAACACTCGAACAATCGTCGAATCAACACCAAATTTTTTTTTTTTTTTTTTTTTTTTTTTTTTTATTAAAGAATAAGTGGGTATTTGACCGCGATCTCACCTGATGGAAAGTGATGATGCGGTCGAGGGTGTAGCATACCCACTTACGAACAGCCTATTTACTCTGGCCTTAAAAACGCCAAGATCATAATTTTCCGGAAAAACAGAGGCCGGCAAGGAATTACATTCTTTGGCGGTTCGTATAAGGAAAGGAAGGAGGAGGCGAACCGCTTCGTTCGAGCAGGAGGTATGTCGACGATATAGGGATGGTATCCCGCCGTGCGTCTGCTAGTCCGGAGGTGGAAAGGACCTGCAGGAATTAGGTTGTGGAGGTCTTGCGCGCACTCTCCGAAGTGTAGCCGGTAGAACACCGAGAGACAAGCCACGCGGCGACGGTGGGCGAGAGTCTGTAGCTTCCTTTTGACCAGCTTAGGATCGTTTATGATTTTAATGGCGCGCCGTTCCAACGAGTCGAGTGTGGCCAACTGATACTTAGCAGAGCCATCCCAAAGGTGAGAGCAGTATTCCAAGCACGACCGAACTTGTGCTTGATAAAGTTGTAGAAGCTGTTCAGGCTTGAAATACCGCCTGACCCTTGAGAGGATACCAAGCTTTTTAGCAGCGATTTTGGCTCTCGACTCGATGTGGGGGCCAAAGTTAAGGTTGGAAGTCAGACTCACACCCAGCATCTCCAGGCGGTCGGTAACCGGCACGGACACACCACGAAAAGTCGGAGTATAGTGAAACGTACTCCGTTTAGCTGTGAATAAACACGCCTGCGTTTTGGTGGTATTGAACCTCACAATATTGGCGTCACCCCAATCGGACACAGACCTTAATGCGAGGTCAACTCTGTTCACCAAGGTCTCCCTCTGTGACTGGGTCTCGGCTGCGCCGGCTCGGGCAGTGGATAAATATCTTTCTGTAACAGTGCTGTCATCGGCATACCCAAAGGTACCGGGTATGAGCAGGTCATTAATATGCACCAGAAAGAGAGTTGCAGAGAGAACTGACCCTTGAGGGACACCGGCATTTATCGCCAATTGATCAGACATGCATCCATCTAGGACTACACGAATAGATCTGCCACTCAAGAAGTCTGAAATCCAGCTACACAGATCGGGCGGTATGCCATATGCTGGAAGCTTGCCAAGCAGGCTGTTATGCCAGACCCTGTCAAAAGCCTTGGATATGTCAAGGGACACAGCTAGAGCTTCGCCGTGCCTCTCGATGGCTTCTCCCCATAAATGGGTTGCATACACCAGAAGATCAACACCTAATTGTTACTTTTATTACATTAACATAATCATAAAATAAGTCCTGAAGCTATAAAAATAAAAAACATTTTCTTTTCTTCTTCGAATGCTCTCTCAGCAGTGTTTGTTATTTTTTACACGAATTCCGTGTTTTTTTATTCCAATTTAGCACTTGGGTCAACAAAGGTAAAATAACTGTGAACGCTTAAAATCCCTAACTAAGTGTATAAAATATATTTTTGACTTCCTAGCTACTACTATTAATATACTTATAAATAATTAAGTTCCGTTATCACGAGAATATTATTCCATGATATTTTTATAATGGAACGTAAACAGCGGAACTTAAAGAGTTGAAGACAAGAATCCCAGTGTGAGAGAAGGTACAATATTATGGAATCTGTGGTTCTCTTTGATTGATTGATTTACAAAATTTGACATTTGTGATTTGGTGAGGTGATGATGGTGATAATAACAAGATTTTTACGATTTTTTACTCAGATTTAACATTATTGCGACTTAATTACAGTGCAAACATAACAATGTTCGTGCGTTTAGTGATTTTTACTTAAGATGTCTGAAGAGAAAGGGTCGGAAGACAAAATCATCGAATTCGACCCTATTTTGCCTGACACGGGACTATTGTTTTATGAAGAATGCCCTCAGGAGTGCGAAATCGAGCGTCCTAAGTTATTACCATTGAAATCTCCTACACAAACACGATTTGAGGAACTTCAACACGAGGCAGCTAGGGTGTGGAGAGAAAAACAGAAGACAGCAAAGAAAGACTAACCTATCCTGTTCTTCTTGAACATTGAAAATGGTGTACACTTTGTTTGTAATAGAACTCGTGTCAGCCTTCGTGCTAGCAGCTACTCTGCTGTACAGATATGGGGACTTGTATAGGAATCACTTGATAGTGACTGTGTCTGTGCTAACAGCATGGTATTTCTCATTTGTTATTATGTTCATTTTGCCGTTAGATGTATCTTCGGTGAGTATATTTGTGTATATGTATGTTCATGTTAAAGGGAGATCAAAGAACCCTATATGAATCATATTTTGAAATAATTTCATTACTTTATGTCAATGTTAAAATGGACTTGTTTGTTCCATCTGTTGTTATGTTTATTCTCTTTAACTTTAGCCTGTTAAACATGTATAATATAAACATTTCTAAAATTTTAGATCAAAAGGCAATCATGTTCATTGGTCACTCTTAAAACAAATAATCAATAAAATATAAATATAAATTGGAATATAATCTCTTTCAGACTGTGTATCAACAATGTTTGATAAACGCTAATATAACTGAAGCGGCGAAGGCTAGTCAAGCAGCACAAGGAGGCAACCAGTCCACCACTCCATCACCTCCCACAGCACATTGTGAGAAACCATGGAGTAATGTGCCTGATTCAGTATTTCCTAACTTATGGCGTGTGGTATATTGGACATCACAATGTTTGACTTGGTAAGAATTTTAATAGCGCTTTACAGTTCTATAATCTTCAAAAAAGTTATAACCATCTAGCACATGTTCGAACAGTTTTATTTTGATACTTGAAAATAAATTTGCATCAAAATAATTTACTCTCAGAAGCACTTGTAATTTATACCAGTGTGTAATGCTACATCATCTGAAGTTAATGATGTTTCACGTAATTAGTGCCAATTAGTTAGTATATTAGTAGTTAGTTAGTATATTATGTACCTACTTATTACAGTGACATTGTCTCTTAACTCACACAAATAATGAAATGGTTTTACTCTACTATGGAATAAAATAAAATTGATTATGATTAGAAAATGCTAAAAATGTAAATACATTTATTTTCGTCGTTATAGATTTTCTTTGCATGACAACGGTATAAAAATACCCTAGGTATATAGAACATTTTTACACTCCGTCCGCGTGGATTTCGATTACCAATATCCTATGTGTTATTCTGATGTATAAGCTATATTGTGGTAAAGTTTAATTCAAATCCATTCAGTAGTTTTTACGTGAAAGAGTAACAAACATCCATACATCCACACATACAAACTTTCGCCTTTATAATAGTAAGTAGGATTTTGAATTACCTTTAATATAATTCTGGTTCTTTTCAGGCTCATAATGCCAATGATGCAGTCTTACAGCAAGGCTGGAGACTTCACAGTAAAGGGCAAGCTAAAGTCAGCTTTAGTTGATAATGCGATCTACTACGGCTCATACCTGTTCATATGTGGCATCCTACTTATATACCTAGCGTTCCAAAACGATGGCATCGATGGCCCAAAGATTAAGGCAATAGCATCTTCTGCCAGTAATACTTGGGGTTTATTCCTTCTAATTCTTCTGCTGGGGTACGCCTTAGTAGAAGTCCCGAGGAATTTGTGGAACAGTTCAAAGAAGAATTATTCCCTCACGCACAGCTACTTCAGGATAGCTAAACTGAGCACTGATAAGTGTGAAGCTGAGGAAACTGTTGATGAGATTCTGGATGTAAGTTTATTGATTTCTTTAATAAAAATTTATTAGTGTAAGCTTGATCTCTTTGTGAATTTATGTAAAGGCAGATAAGAATAATTATAACTTGATATATTGTATTGAAATTCCAAACTTGTTTCTTCCCTAAAACTAATGGACTAGGCCCACAATCAAACCTTACTGTATTTAAAAGACCAATAAATTGTTATATTCGTCATAAAACATTTGTGAGTCTTTCACAAATATGTTTTTATCTAATCTTATTTATAACAGCAGCATAAGTAAATAATATCAGTTGATATTGCATCACAAAATGTCGTAGGTATTATCTCGATTCTGAGCAAATACTGTTGAAGTGGGATGCAAACCGGCATCTTAAAACGAGATGAGTTAACGAAGTTGCTGTCAACAATTTTTTTTAATTTTGATTTAATTATCAGTAACAATCTTGTTCATTTTAATTTAGTTAATATTTAATACTATGTTGACTTTTTAGCAAAGGCCCTTTTGATCTTATTCCTAGAGTCATCTTTCACCTACGGCCCTGGGCACTCTAGTTGTAGCCCTGGGCATTGTGCCCAGTGGGAAAGAGGGGTTTGCTTATTCCTTACAAATCGGTCGTACTCACACCTGTGTTAGTCAAATAAACATTCAAAAGTATTCATTTGTTAAACCTTTCTTGTTACAGAGCCTACAAGCAGCCTCAACAGCCATCGCTCCGGGCCATCCCCTACACAGGCACGTTGAGACGATAATACAGAAGCTGCCGGTTCAGCTCCGAGACCGGCTGAACTCCCGTCCGGCGCCCTACAGACCTGCCGCGCCTTCGTTTAAGTCTCTCGTCAACTTGCACAAAAAGGTATGTTGTCAATGTTATAACTATGTACTTGAAAGTAATGGTGTCAAATCATAAAAATAAAAAATAATGATGCATTAAATAAAACTTCTTTTAAACAAAAGATTTTTTTTTCGCGAAACCTTTGAGACATATTTACAGGAAAACCTGACACTTCGGTTCCTTTTCAGGAGCCGTGATCTTGAAGAGGTTGTATTTATTTGAATTTATTGAATTGGCAGACCTCTGACAGTTAAATGAATTCTCTTCACGAACGATTCACTTTTGTTATTTTGCATCCGTAGAGGTAAATAATTAAAAATCTCGCTATCGTTCCCGTCACGTAAAGGGAGCAGCACTGGTGGGAAAGCTTCGCTGGCGGTGACTTACAGGTCTATCGGTTTTAGCAGTTGATCTCTCATTTCGCTCTGCGCACTACAATCTTCCAACGCTCTTTTTCGTGACACGTCAGTTATTTAACATATATTTTAAAGATCAATGTAATTCCTAGACGATCAAAGCCCTCCATGTGCTGCAACGTACTGAGACACAATGGGGCATGATGCTGCAGCGAGCGCTGCACCTGGAGGACGCGGCCGCCAACCTGCGCGCGCCGGAGCGACGCTTCACGCGCAGCCTGCACGTGCCCAGGCCGCGGCTGCAGCGGCTGCTCTACCCGCCTGTCGTCGGTCAGTATACAATGTACTAGGAGGCATGATGCTGCAGCGAGCGCTGCACCTGGAGGACGCGGCCGCCAACCTGCGCGCGCCGGAGCGACGCTTCACGCGCAGCCTGCACGTGCCCAGGCCGCGGCTGCAGCGGCTGCTCTACCCGCCTGTCGTCGGTCAGTATACAATGTACTAGGAGGCATGATGCTGCAGCGAGCGCTGCACCTGGAGGACGCGGCCGCCAACCTGCGCGCGCCGGAGCGACGCTTCACGCGCAGCCTGCACGTGCCCAGGCCGCGGCTGCAGCGGCTGCTCTACCCGCCTGTCGTCGGTCAGTATACAATGTACTAGGAGGCATGATGCTGCAGCGAGCGCTGCACCTGGAGGACGCGGCCGCCAACCTGCGCGCGCCGGAGCGACGCTTCACGCGCAGCCTGCACGTGCCCAGGCCGCGGCTGCAGCGGCTGCTCTACCCGCCTGTCGTCGGTCAGTATACAATGTACTAGGAGGCATGATGCTGCAGCGAGCGCTGCACCTGGAGGACGCGGCCGCCAACCTGCGCGCGCCGGAGCGACGCTTCACGCGCAGCCTGCACGTGCCCAGGCCGCGGCTGCAGCGGCTGCTCTACCCGCCTGTCGTCGGTCAGTATACAATGTACTAGGAGGCATGATGCTGCAGCGAGCGCTGCACCTGGAGGACGCGGCCGCCAACCTGCGCGCGCCGGAGCGACGCTTCACGCGCAGCCTGCACGTGCCCAGGCCGCGGCTGCAGCGGCTGCTCTACCCGCCTGTCGTCGGTCAGTATACAATGTACTAGGAGGCATGATGCTGCAGCGAGCGCTGCACCTGGAGGACGCGGCCGCCAACCTGCGCGCGCCGGAGCGACGCTTCACGCGCAGCCTGCACGTGCCCAGGCCGCGGCTGCAGCGGCTGCTCTACCCGCCTGTCGTCGGTCAGTATACAATGTACTAGGAGGCATGATGCTGCAGCGAGCGCTGCACCTGGAGGACGCGGCCGCCAACCTGCGCGCGCCGGAGCGACGCTTCACGCGCAGCCTGCACGTGCCCAGGCCGCGGCTGCAGCGGCTGCTCTACCCGCCTGTCGTCGGTCAGTATACAATGTACTAGGAGGCATGATGCTGCAGCGAGCGCTGCACCTGGAGGACGCGGCCGCCAACCTGCGCGCGCCGGAGCGACGCTTCACGCGCAGCCTGCACGTGCCCAGGCCGCGGCTGCAGCGGCTGCTCTACCCGCCTGTCGTCGGTCAGTATACAATGTACTAGGAGGCATGATGCTGCAGCGAGCGCTGCACCTGGAGGACGCGGCCGCCAACCTGCGCGCGCCGGAGCGACGCTTCACGCGCAGCCTGCACGTGCCCAGGCCGCGGCTGCAGCGGCTGCTCTACCCGCCTGTCGTCGGTCAGTATACAATGTACTAGGAGGCATGATGCTGCAGCGAGCGCTGCACCTGGAGGACGCGGCCGCCAACCTGCGCGCGCCGGAGCGACGCTTCACGCGCAGCCTGCACGTGCCCAGGCCGCGGCTGCAGCGGCTGCTCTACCCGCCTGTCGTCGGTCAGTATACAATGTACTAGGAGGCATGATGCTGCAGCGAGCGCTGCACCTGGAGGACGCGGCCGCCAACCTGCGCGCGCCGGAGCGACGCTTCACGCGCAGCCTGCACGTGCCCAGGCCGCGGCTGCAGCGGCTGCTCTACCCGCCTGTCGTCGGTCAGTATACAATGTACTAGGAGGCATGATGCTGCAGCGAGCGCTGCACCTGGAGGACGCGGCCGCCAACCTGCGCGCGCCGGAGCGACGCTTCACGCGCAGCCTGCACGTGCCCAGGCCGCGGCTGCAGCGGCTGCTCTACCCGCCTGTCGTCGGTCAGTATACAATGTACTAGGAGGCATGATGCTGCAGCGAGCGCTGCACCTGGAGGACGCGGCCGCCAACCTGCGCGCGCCGGAGCGACGCTTCACGCGCAGCCTGCACGTGCCCAGGCCGCGGCTGCAGCGGCTGCTCTACCCGCCTGTCGTCGGTCAGTATACAATGTACTAGGAGGCATGATGCTGCAGCGAGCGCTGCACCTGGAGGACGCGGCCGCCAACCTGCGCGCGCCGGAGCGACGCTTCACGCGCAGCCTGCACGTGCCCAGGCCGCGGCTGCAGCGGCTGCTCTACCCGCCTGTCGTCGGTCAGTATACAATGTACTAGGAGGCATGATGCTGCAGCGAGCGCTGCACCTGGAGGACGCGGCCGCCAACCTGCGCGCGCCGGAGCGACGCTTCACGCGCAGCCTGCACGTGCCCAGGCCGCGGCTGCAGCGGCTGCTCTACCCGCCTGTCGTCGGTCAGTATACAATGTACTAGGAGGCATGATGCTGCAGCGAGCGCTGCACCTGGAGGACGCGGCCGCCAACCTGCGCGCGCCGGAGCGACGCTTCACGCGCAGCCTGCACGTGCCCAGGCCGCGGCTGCAGCGGCTGCTCTACCCGCCTGTCGTCGGTCAGTATACAATGTACTAGGAGGCATGATGCTGCAGCGAGCGCTGCACCTGGAGGACGCGGCCGCCAACCTGCGCGCGCCGGAGCGACGCTTCACGCGCAGCCTGCACGTGCCCAGGCCGCGGCTGCAGCGGCTGCTCTACCCGCCTGTCGTCGGTCAGTATACAATGTACTAGGAGGCATGATGCTGCAGCGAGCGCTGCACCTGGAGGACGCGGCCGCCAACCTGCGCGCGCCGGAGCGACGCTTCACGCGCAGCCTGCACGTGCCCAGGCCGCGGCTGCAGCGGCTGCTCTACCCGCCTGTCGTCGGTCAGTATACAATGTACTAGGAGGCATGATGCTGCAGCGAGCGCTGCACCTGGAGGACGCGGCCGCCAACCTGCGCGCGCCGGAGCGACGCTTCACGCGCAGCCTGCACGTGCCCAGGCCGCGGCTGCAGCGGCTGCTCTACCCGCCTGTCGTCGGTCAGTATACAATGTACTAGGAGGCATGATGCTGCAGCGAGCGCTGCACCTGGAGGACGCGGCCGCCAACCTGCGCGCGCCGGAGCGACGCTTCACGCGCAGCCTGCACGTGCCCAGGCCGCGGCTGCAGCGGCTGCTCTACCCGCCTGTCGTCGGTCAGTATACAATGTACTAGGAGGCATGATGCTGCAGCGAGCGCTGCACCTGGAGGACGCGGCCGCCAACCTGCGCGCGCCGGAGCGACGCTTCACGCGCAGCCTGCACGTGCCCAGGCCGCGGCTGCAGCGGCTGCTCTACCCGCCTGTCGTCGGTCAGTATACAATGTACTAGGAGGCATGATGCTGCAGCGAGCGCTGCACCTGGAGGACGCGGCCGCCAACCTGCGCGCGCCGGAGCGACGCTTCACGCGCAGCCTGCACGTGCCCAGGCCGCGGCTGCAGCGGCTGCTCTACCCGCCTGTCGTCGGTCAGTATACAATGTACTAGGAGGCATGATGCTGCAGCGAGCGCTGCACCTGGAGGACGCGGCCGCCAACCTGCGCGCGCCGGAGCGACGCTTCACGCGCAGCCTGCACGTGCCCAGGCCGCGGCTGCAGCGGCTGCTCTACCCGCCTGTCGTCGGTCAGTATACAATGTACTAGGAGGCATGATGCTGCAGCGAGCGCTGCACCTGGAGGACGCGGCCGCCAACCTGCGCGCGCCGGAGCGACGCTTCACGCGCAGCCTGCACGTGCCCAGGCCGCGGCTGCAGCGGCTGCTCTACCCGCCTGTCGTCGGTCAGTATACAATGTACTAGGAGGCATGATGCTGCAGCGAGCGCTGCACCTGGAGGACGCGGCCGCCAACCTGCGCGCGCCGGAGCGACGCTTCACGCGCAGCCTGCACGTGCCCAGGCCGCGGCTGCAGCGGCTGCTCTACCCGCCTGTCGTCGGTCAGTATACAATGTACTAGGAGGCATGATGCTGCAGCGAGCGCTGCACCTGGAGGACGCGGCCGCCAACCTGCGCGCGCCGGAGCGACGCTTCACGCGCAGCCTGCACGTGCCCAGGCCGCGGCTGCAGCGGCTGCTCTACCCGCCTGTCGTCGGTCAGTATACAATGTACTAGGAGGCATGATGCTGCAGCGAGCGCTGCACCTGGAGGACGCGGCCGCCAACCTGTGAGGCTCCAAATATAAGCCGAAAAGTCGCAGAACGCCCTCAGACCAGGTGGAGTGACGATTTGCGCAAGATGGCAGGAACTGGGTGCGAGTCCCTGAGGTATGAGCTTAGTGGAGTGCGTTAGGAGAAGACTAGGTCCAGCAGTGGTCTGCGATAGGCTAATGATAAGGGGGAGGACGTGGGTCACTGAGTAAATAGGTGTGACACCCGGCCGTAATTACAATTAGAATACGCAGTGGGGCTTGATGCTGCAGCAAGTCTACCGCGTATGCAGCGACTGCTCTACCCGCCTGTGGTCGTCGTCGACAGTTGCTACAGATCCAAGCGAACTTCTTGAGTATCGGGTGATACCCAAAACTATATATATGGGCCAAAACTATTCACAAGAATGAGAGTTTTCGCAATTAAAAAATCCGCTAGATGGCAGTAGGTAAGCGTAGGGTCTGTGTGTGACTGGTATGTGATTGGTCAATTTTGACATGACATTGACAGATATGTCAAAATTCACCAATGACATAGCAGTAAGACCTCACGCCTACGTATTGCCATTTAGCGGATTTTTCAATCGCAAACACCCTCATTGTCAGGAGATTCTGTACCCATCGGTCACCTGGCAAACGAAAGGCGCGATCGGCCCGAATCAAATTCGTCTCCCGCTCCCCGCTTGATACCAGATAACAACAAAAAAACGTCTTCTGCGTGATGACTATGGGCATTATATTTGGGGAAGGCCACGCCCACCAAAGGTCTTAGATTGAGATAAACAGTTAATGATGTGAAACCGTAGATTATCCGTTGTACAAACTAGAATAGATACAAGTTTTATAAAGTTTTGAAACTAGATGGCGCTGTGTGAATAATATCCAAGATTATTTATTTATTGCAGAGTGGTACTGGGAATGCCTTCTGAAGCCGTACTTCCTCAAGACTATGGCGGTGGTGACGGGCGCGATGTCAGTAGCAATCATCTGGTCGGAGATGACTTTCTTCTCCGAGCGGCCGGTGCTGTCGATTTTTGCGCATATCGTGTCCGCTGCTACGAATAATTACAACTATGCTGCTATTTTGGTGAGTGGAGGAGCAAAAGTAATCTGTTTATTTACCAACGATATATTTTAACACCATAGGTATAAATACCTATTCATATTTATACATATAATCCATCACCTCATTTTTATTTTGACGAACTGTTCAGTTTAATAATTTAGGTGATGTTGATTGGATCGCGGGTTCGATCCCCGCTCGGGGCTAACATGTCTGTTTGTACTGGTCGGGATGATAACATGTTTCTATTTTTTTCTATTTAAGTATATGTAATGTCACTGTCAATACTGGTATCTCTAACTACGTCCAATTATTAAAAACCACGGAGTCTTGAACGTGGGTGAGGTTGTGAGATATTTAATCAACTAATTCTTCTTTCCAGTCAATCTCCACCATAATAATCGGCTACATGTTCTACTGCGCGTTCTCGACCGTGCTCAAGATCCGCTTCCTGAACCTGTACTACCTGGCGCCGCACCACCAGACCAACGAGTACAGTCTGATCTTCTCCGGCATGATGGCGTGCCGCCTCACGCCCGCCATGTGCCTCAACTTCCTCAGCCTCGTGCACATGGACGCGAGGTACCGCGCCGGTGACCAGAACAAGATCGTGGAGACTGCTTACACTAAGGTACGGAATCCACCACACTCTCCAGCCACCGATGGACAACTGTCATGGTTACAGCCAGACCCGTCTTTACTGTGGACAATGGGCACGTGCGAAGGGCCCCGCGATCGATTGGGTCCACACCAGGTTCTGGGGCCTAACGTTCAAAGGCCCATGTGCCTAAATCCCCTATAGGTGTAAGACGGCCCTGGTTACAGGCCGAATAGCGGATGAGACTAAAGTAGGAACGTAGATATAGCGCCCTCTAGCGATAGCCGATGGTTATGCTTCGCACGCGGTGAGCCCCCTTCCTACATTTCACAATCCCTTCCCATATTTGGGGATGACCTCATTTTCTGGGTCTAATCATCTAGGAAAGTACTTGAGCGATGGACTAGGCATACGACAAAAGCTAGAGCACCGGTTTATCCATCCACAAAATTGCGAAGTCATACAGCAAGAGTTTATTGGGTAGTGGGCCGAGCGCCTTTAGTTCCAAAACACTGCTGTAGATCCATCTAGCATACAGCTATTGCGCAAGAATTTATTACCCAACGTCAACAAGAGAACAAGGAGTGTGGAAGTAGAAGCTTTAGGTCAAGATCCGCTTCCTGAACCTGTACTACCTGGCGCCACACCACCAGACCAACGAGTACAGTCTGATCTTCTCCGGCATGATGGCGTGCCGCCTCACGCCCGCCATGTGCCTCAACTTCCTCAGCCTCGTGCACATGGACGCGAGGTACCGCGCCGGAGACCAGAACAAGATTGTGGAGACTGCTTACACTAAGGTACGGAACAATCCGCCACACACACACACCAGCCACCGAAGGAACCGTCATGGTTATAGGACGAATCGCGAGAGACTTCAGTAGAAACGTAGATATAGCGCCCTCTAGCGATAGCCGATGGGTATTATTCGCACGCGGTGAACGGTGAGCCCCCTTCATACATTTCACAATCCCTTTCCATATTTGGGTTGACCTCATTTTCTAGGTCTAATCATCTAGGAAAGTACTTGAGCGACGGACTAGGCATACGACAAAAGCAAGAGCACCGGTTTATCCATCCACAAAATTGCGAAGTCATACAGCAAGAGTTTATTGGGTAGTGGGCCGAGCGCCTTTAGTTCCAAAACACTGCTGTAGATCCATCTAGCATACAGCTATTGCGCAAGAATTTGTTACCCAACGTCAACAAGAGAACAAGGAGTGTGGAAGTAGAAGCTTTCGGTCCAGATCCGCTTCCTAAATCTGTTCTACCTGGCGCCTCACCACCAGACCAACGAGTACAGTCTGATCTTCTCCGGCATGATGGCGTGCCGCCTCACGCCCGCCATGTGCCTCAACTTCCTCAGTCTCGTGCACATGGACGCGAGGTACCGCGCCGGAGACCAGAACAAGATCGTCGAGACTGCCTACACTAAGGTACGGAATCCACCACACACACCAGCCACCGATGGACAACCGTCATGGTTATAGGACGAATCGCGGGAGACTTAAGTAGGAACGTAGAGATAGCGCCCTCTAGCGATAGTCGATGGTTATGACTTACACACGGTGAGCCCCCTTCGTACATTTCACAATGCCTTCCCATATTTGGGGATGACCTCATTTTCTGGGTCTAATAATCTAGGAAAGTACTTGAGCGACGGACTAGGCATACGACAAAAGCAAGAGCACCGGTTTATCCATCCACAAAATTGCGAAGTCATACAGCAAGAGTTTATTGGGTAGTGGGCCGAGTGCCTTGAGTTCGAAAACACTGCTGTAGATCCATCTAGCATACAGCTATTGCGCAAGAATTTGTTACCCAACCTCAACAAGAGAACAAGGAGTGTGGAAGTAGAAGCTTTAGGTCAAGATCCGCTTCCTGAACCTGTACTACCTGGCGCCGCACCACCAGACCAACGAGTACAGTCTGATCTTCTCCGGCATGATGGCGTGCCGCCTCACGCCCGCCATGTGCCTCAACTTCCTCAGCCTCGTGCACATGGACGCGAGGTACCGCGCCGGAGACCAGAACAAGATTGTCGAGACTGCCTACACTAAGGTAAGGAACAATCCAACACACCAGCCACCGATGGACAACCGTCATGGTTATAGGACGAATCGCGGGAGACTTAAGTAGGAACGTAGAGATAGCGCCCTCTAGCGATAGTCGATGGTTCGCACGCGGTGAGCCCCCTTCGTACATATCACAATCCCTTTCCATATTTGGGGATGAGATCATTTTCTAGGTTTAAACATCTAGGAAAGACTTGAGCGACGGACTAGGCATACGACAAAAGCAGGAGCACCGGTTTATCCATCCACAAAATTGCGAAGTCATACAGCGAGGGTTTATTGGGTAGTGGGCCGAGCGCCTTTAGTTCCAAAACACTGCTGTAGATCCATCTAGCATATAGCTATTGCGCAAGAATGTGTTACCCAACGTCAACAAGAGAACAAGGAGTGTGGAAGTAGAAGCTTTAGGTCAAGATCCGTTTCCTGAACCTGTACTACCTGGCGCCTCACCACCAGACCAACGAGTACAGTCTGATCTTCTCCGGCATGATGGCGTGCCGCCTCACGCCCGCCATGTGCCTCAACTTCCTCAGCCTCGTGCACATGGACGCGAGGTACCGCGCCGGAGACCAGAATAAGATTGTCGAGACTGCGTACACTAAGGTACGGAATCCACCACATACACCACCCATCGAACAACCGGCATGGTTACAGGCAGGCCCATCTTTCACAGTGGGCACAATGGGCACGTGCCAAGGGCCCTGCGATCGATTAGGGCCCCCAGACCAGGTTCTAGGGGCCCCACGTTTACCACACGAGAGGCTCATGTGCCCAGGGTCTCTAATCTAATAGGTGAAAGAAGGCCCTGGTTACAGGCCGAATAGCGGGTGAGACTTAAGTAGGAACGTAGAGATAGCGCCCTCTAGCGATAGCCGATGGTTATGCTTCGCACGCGGTGAGCCCCCTTCGTACATTTCACAATCCCTTTCCATATTTGGGGATGACCTCATTTTCTAGGTCTAATCATCTAGGAAAGTACGTGAGCGACGGACTAAGCATACGACAAAAGCAAGAGCACCGGCTTATCCATCCACAAAATTGCGAAGTCATACAGCAAGAGTTTATTGGGTAGTGGGCCGAGCGCCTTTAGTTCCAAAACACTGCTGTAGATCAATCTAGCATACAGCTATTGCGCAAGAATTTGCTACCCAACGTCAACAAGAGAACAAGGAGTGTGGAAGTAGAAGCTTAAGGTCAAGATCCACTTCCTGAACCTGTACTACCTGGCGCCGCACCACCAGACCAACGAGTACAGTCTGATCTTCTCCGGCATGATGGCGTGCCGCCTCACGCCCGCCATGTGCCTCAACTTCCTCAGCCTCGTGCACATGGACGCGAGGTACCGCGCCGGAGACCAGAACAAGATTGTGGAGACTGCGTACACCAAGGTAAGGAACAATCCACTACACACACCAGCCACCGAAGGACGACCGTCATGGTTATAGGACGAATCGCGGGAGACTTAAGTAGGAACGTAGAGATAGCGCCCTCTAGCGATAGTCGATGGTTATGCTTCGCACGCGGTGAGCCCCCTTCGTACATTTTACAATCCCATTCCATATTTGGGGATGACCTCATTTTCGGGGTCTAATCATCTAGGAAAGTACTTGAGCGACGGACTAGGCATACGACAAAAGCAAGAGCACCGGTTTATCCATCCTCAAAATTGCGAAGTCATACAGCAGGAGTTTATTGGGTAGTGGGCCGAGCGCCTTTAGTTCCAAAACACTGCTGAAGATCCATCTAGCATACAAGAACAAGGAGTGTGAAAGTAGAAGCTTTCGGTCAAGATCCGCTTCCTGAACCTGTACTACCTGGCGCCGCACCACCAGACCAACGAGTACAGTCTGATCTTCTCCGGCATGATGGCGTGCCGCCTCACGCCCGCCATGTGCCTCAACTTCCTCAGCCTCGTGCACATGGACGCGAGGTACCGCGCCGGAGACCAGAACAAGATCGTCGAGACTGCGTATACTAAGGTACGGAACAATCCACCACACACACCAGCCACTGTCAACCGTCATGGTTATAGGCAGACACGTTTTTCCCACTGGGCACAATTGGCATTTGCCCAGGGCCACGCGAGCGATTGGGGCCCGAACACCAGGTTCTGGGGGCCCCACGTTTACCAAACAAGAGGTTTAAAGGCCCATGTGCACAGGGCCCCTAATAGGTTAAAGACTGCCTTGGTTACAGGCCGAATCGCGAGAGACTTAAGTAGGAAAGTAGAGATAGCGCCCTCTAGCGATAGTCGATGGCTATGACTTGCACGGGGTGTGCCCCCTTCGTGCATTACACAAGCCCATTCCATATTTGGGTATGCCTCGTGCATGGACGCGAGGTACCGCGCGGTCAACCAGAACAAGATTGTGGAGACTGCGTACACTAAGGTACGGAATCCACCACACACACCAGCCACCGATGGACAACCGTCATGGTTCGGTTACAAATACGGATATTTAAAAAATCCGATAGTTTTGGAGCTCCATAACATCTTTGGGTTGTACCCAGTTTTTTATAGCTAGTCGGGAGTTCTCAGAATGTGTCTCAGAAGAAACACTTGGCCCGCTAAAAAAAAATAATGTGAAAATGTAATCGGAAGAGGGGACACCAATTAATTTATTCGACTGATGGTAGGATTGTCGGAGCTTACATTGAGAAACTGACTCGACAATCTTTGAATTTGAAGCCTTGTGTTTTGAATTTAACTTAGTTCGCAAGTGATATTGAACTGATACTGAAACTCAGTAATGTTTTCCATACTTTGCGGGATGAAACAATGTTTTAAACGTATGTGTCTTTGTCATCAGATCATGGGCCACATGGAAGTGCTCGGCATAATCGCCGGTGGGTTCAACATCTACTTCCCGATGCTGGTGGTGCTCCTGTGCCTCGCCACGTACTTCTCGCTCGGCAGCCGTCTGCTGAGCATGTGCGGCTTCCAGCAGTTTGTGGGAGACGATGAGCTTACTACGGATCTGGTCGATGAGGGCAGGGAGATCGTCAAAAGAGGTCAGTTCAGGAAGTTTTACAATAAATAAGTCAGACAACGCGTCTGCGAACCTTGTACGGTTGTTGATGTTCATGGGCAGCGGTGATCGCTTACCATCAGGTGACGCACTTGTTCGTTTTCCTTATCACATAAAAAAAGAAAGAAGTGCACAGCGCCTATCTAGTTTTAAACTAGCTGTAAATAATATCCAAATTAGTTAAAGTGTCGAGTACAGAGCATACATGTTTATAATCACAAGTTAAATATGAATTGTGTAAGAGCATTCACAATTTGTTTTACAGGGCTCCATCTGTCTTGAAAACTAGATTAGTAGTAGTGTTTTATTGAATGATTTATGTTATACCTAGAAAGAAAGAAAATACGTAAATGTCTCAATGATCATCAAAAAAATGTAATGGAAATCGAAGTAATAAAAAAAACAGGATTAAAAGGAAATTAATTGTTTCAGAGAAACGCAAACGACAACGCGCGGAAGAATCGATGTCGCGTCGCCGCGACTACAGCAACCGGTTCTCAAACTACCGCACGACAAGGGACGACCGCGATGGAGGTAACACGACTAACCTTTCTATTAAGTTAGGGATGAATGTTGTACTTAAATCTTATCAGAATGGGGACAACGTGAAGATGCTCAGTTCTGGTTTATGTTGCATGTCTTTGTATTGTCCTCGTTTGAATATATTGTGTCTCATTGGTTGGTGACTGTTTTGTGTCACATTTCATCACATTACTGAGTGTGCTCATGAGCATGAGCTGTTCTTTACTATGACTATGGTGGCATTTATCTTCAATTATACACACGAATGTTCCTAAACTACATAATATGTACTTTGAGACTAGTCTTCTGAATGAGGCTAAGTGTGGAAAACTCCGCTGGTAACCTAAACTTAAACCTAGTCTTCTGAATTTCTGATATTTATTACTATTGCACCGAACTAACGTTTCAACTAACTTGACAACGTCTTACTAACATTGTAACTAAACGCACACCATTTATCTACCAGTTATTGTGCATGTATGTCACGTTTCAGCCCGCACCGGGCTTCTAAACGACGTCGATTCAGATTACTACGTCACACCGAGCCCTGACCGACCGCAGCAACAGCAAGTGGAGGGCTACCAGCGACCCGACCTCGCATTAGAAGATGAGATAGACACGCGCTTCGGCAAAAGCACGTCGTCGTCTGTACGGACGGACTTTGACGATCGGGGCAAGATGACTCTGCCCCCTAGGGGGCTGTTTGATGACGTGTAATGTGCAATTGTAGGTTAAAGTGTTTTTTTGTAATTTAGGAAGACGGGTCGTTTGTGTGATTTAGACTTCGCGTTCAATTGAATGGCCGAGCAAACAAAGGTTGGTCAGCTCAGTACCAGCTGAAAGAATTACGTAATTACGGAACATTTTTGTTCTCAAATATGAAAATGAGTTAAACATTCACATTTACGTTACTTTTGGGAATGTACACTAAAAAGATAATATCATTCAACTTTTTAGAGCACGTGATGTCTTCGCGACACTTAATCAATTCGTGGAATGCGTATCGGCGTCAACCAGCCCATAATTTAAAATTTGGAAAATTATGTAGGCAAAAAATCTGTGTAACTATTGTACTGACCTGTTTATTCTTAGACGTAATAAATATACATAAATCAATATGTATGCTGATACATGTGTCATGCTCATGAGTGGCCACGTTCGAAACAATTCATTTCCTTGACAGGTATGCTTTTATGCGTATTTGGAAATCTAACTTCTCACATACCTATAAAATCAATGAACAAGAACGAAAAGTTGTCAACCATAAATTAAAAGCTATGATTAAAAGTATTATCAACTTCGTAAATTAGAAGTGTATTAATATTGAAAAATACATAATGCATAAGAAAAAATTAAATCGTGGAAACCAATATTGATTTGAAGTTGTTAGCATACAAAACGAATTAATAAAAAAATAAATGTTGTTAGCGTAAGTATGTAAAGATATCGTGTCTAATTACTAGTATTACTTGTGAAAAGTTAATTATTGCCTTTAAAAAAATGTTTGCGTCATCTTTTGTACATGTATTTAGCTTAGCTTTTACGGTGTTTGTTGTATAATCTTAATTTATTTAATTATAACTGTATTTGTAAATATAATGTACTTGACGTTTATATTATTCTGTCGAAACTAAAATACTAATTTAATTCACAAGCGCTGTGGAATAGGCCTTATTTGTATTGCAATATAACACTGGTTTCGACTAACTTTGTAAATGTAGTTACAATTTAATTGCCCTTACATATTTAGGATCATTTAACGAGCTGTCCAATGTCTAAAAGTTTAATTATTATAATAAACTAGCGACCCGCACCGACTTCGCACGGGTGCACTAAGTTTATAAGTGCTTCTCTACTATATTATGCATGTATTATACATAAAAACCTTCTTCTTGAATCACTCTATCTATTATAAAAAACCGCATCAAAATCCGTTGCGTAGTTTCAAAGATTTAAGCATGCAAAGGGACATAGGGACAGAGAAAGCGACTTTATTTTTTACTATGTAGTGAAGTTGCACTTCTAT
The DNA here is from genome assembly GCA_958496325.1 of Nomophila noctuella. Taxonomy (NCBI): domain Eukaryota; kingdom Metazoa; phylum Arthropoda; class Insecta; order Lepidoptera; family Crambidae; genus Nomophila; species Nomophila noctuella. The sequence goes on along the minus strand of OY292487.1, from coordinate 5,561,267 downwards.
TATCCTTTTTCAGTAGTTTATCCGTCCTTACTGGTTGTAAATAGCAGTCAACTTCGACTTAATATACCGACTCGAACTATGTAATTGAAAGCATTGTTTTTTTCGCAGAAGCTACAAATGCACTAGTTCAATTACGTAAAAAAGGAAACTAATAATTAAATAACTTTATAAACTATTTAAATATATGTAAGGGCACATTAACTTTAGATGTGAAATAGTTTTAAATTATAAGAAGCACTATACAAGTACTTTATCATAAGAAACGTTGTACAGAATAAGCAACTGTAATTTATATAGTTAATTTTATTCGCATGGAACTTTATCATGAATTTATTTATATTATTAGCTTCAATTTACGTCGAGCGAGATTAATTGGTACATGAAGTAGTTAAGCATTAGCTTAACGTAGCGTTATTAAAGTTTTTTTAAAGACTTAAAAGTTAAGTCTTAAAAAAACTTTTTTTTATTTTGTGGTTTGTTGATGCTTAATAATTTACATTGTTTGCATGTGCGCGCATAAGCCAAACTCGACATCTTGCAAACCTCTTGCACACACATTGCAATGGTTTAAAGATAATATGAATATTTTAAAAACCAACCCCGCTGTCACTAAAATCATATATTTTTCATATACTTGAGAATGCATTTGGTTTTACAGTTTTATGCAGCTATGTTATACGGCCTACGGTATTTTAATGATCTAGTACCATTTATTAAAATTTACAAAAAATAATAACGTGCCTAATAAAAGTATTAGATGAGTTCAAAACTAATCTCGCGCGATGTGTATTTATTAAATTATTGTAAAATATTGTTTTCATTCCATAGATTTATTTGATGCAGTTGCATTAAACAACAATGTGATAGTTATTATGAGTCTTATTTTAAACCTGAACATTAGTATTAAATCCAAGTAGGATTGCACCTTTTTGCATAGGAAAGGCAAATAATAAGATTTTTTATAAGATCACCATTTATTACATCAATTGTTTCATCATTGTAAGTGGGAATAAGTTAGTGCAACATTTATTCTTGAGCTATTTAAAATGAACTTTAATATTATCTACTTTGCTTCTGATTTCGTGTGACGAATCCTTCGATAAGTCCTGCACGTAGGTTTGATAGATATTCTTCAGTTTATTCAGTTCTTCTGTTTTATTCAATTCTGTAAAATAAAGGAGATTTAAGATTAATTAAAACAAAGTGCAATGTACAGTCGATAAGTTCTTAATTTCAGCGAAAAAATTATGTATAAAGTCACTGAAAGAGCATAATAATGATCATGATTACCTTTTAACTTCTTAATTAGTATCTCCATTAAATTCAAGGCGTCTCTCCTGTGCCTCACTTGATTGCTGTTTTCTGTAATTAAAATTCGTAATTACATAAAAGTATATCCGCCTATTTCTTATGATATAAATATGTTGTACGGAGTAATGTTTTAATGTCACTGTAATCTAAATACGCAGAACATTATTCCAATGCAATTTATCGGGCATTTTTTCATATGTCAGAGGCGGCAAACTAGCTACTGGGTCGCCTGATGGTGAGCAATCACCGCCGCCCATGGACATCCGCTACTAGAAGTATCGCCGATTAGTTGCCGGCCTTTGAGACCCCAAACACAACTGAGCACTGGCGACCTTACTCACCAGCAGAAACATAGCACAACAGTTACGAAGTGCTATTTCACTGTGGTATTCTGCGACCTGCTCATTCGAGTGGAACTTCCTGTAATCGCTACATCTCTTGGCTTGTTACGATTACCTATACTCACAACACGATCGGAAAGAAGATGAGCAGTAGTACTAAGCAGGGTGGACCACGACCAAAGGGGGCAATGCAAAAACAACACATCCTGGTAAGTACTTACTAAGCGTGTAGTCGATGACTGTAGCGGCGTGGTGGGTGACGCTAGCCACGGCCTGGTTGCGAGTGTTGTCGTCAGTGTCCATGGCCTCGGCCGCGAGGACGGTCAGGCGGTCGCACACGCGGGTCATCGCAGCTAGTATAGCTAGTTGCATCGACGAAGAACTGACCCATATGCTTCCGAACAGTGAGTAGAACTCCTCCTGGTACTTACTAAGCGTGTAGTCGATGACTGCAGCCGCGTGGTGGGTGACGCTAGCCACAGCCTGGTTGCGAGTGTTGTCGTCAGTGTCCATGGCCTCGGCCGCGAGGACGGTCAGGCGGTCACACACGCGCGTCATAGCAGCTAGTATAGCTAGTTGCATCGACGAAGAACTGACCCATATGCTTCCGAACAGTGAGTAGAACTCCTCCTGGTACTTACTAAGCGTGTAGTCGATGACTGCAGCCGCGTGGTGGGTGACGCTAGCCACAGCCTGGTTGCGAGTGTTGTCGTCAGTGTCCATGGCCTCGGCCGCGAGGACGGTCAGGCGGTCACACACGCGCGTCATAGCAGCTAGTATAGCTAGTTGCATCGACGAAGAACTGACCCATATGCTTCCGAACAGTGAGTAGAACTCCTCCTGGTACTTACTAAGCGTGTAGTCGATGACTGTAGCGGCGTGGTGCGTGACACTAGCCACGGCCTGGTTCCGAGCGTTGTCGTCAGTGTCCATGGCCTCGGCCGCGAGGACGGTCAGGCGGTCGCAGACGCGTGTCATGGCGGCGAGTATGGCCGACTGCATCGACCAAGACCTGTATGCTTCCGAACAGTGAGTAAAACAGCTCTTGGTACTTACTAAGCGTGTAGTCGATGACTGTAGCGGCGTGGTGGGTGACGCTAGCCACGGCCTGGTTGCGAGTGTTGTCGTCAGTGTCCATGGCCTCGGCCGCGAGGACGGTCAGTCGGTCGCACACGCGCGTCATGGCAGCTAGTATAGCCAGCTGCGTCGACCGCGAGCTGGTCGGGTACGACGATGAGCAGTGCGAGAAGAACACCTCCTGGTACTTTTCTGTGAGACAGAAATAATGTAGGTAAGTTGCCAAAATGCTCAGATTAATTATGAGTTAAGATTAAATCTTACTCGCTGATGCTATCACAACACACGAAAGCGTCTACGTCTAGGTCATTAGTAGCCCACTTTTAGGGACGATTTTACATTGCGATGCCTTAAAGCGCCATCCACAATGACTCAAGTAATTCAGAAGGAAATATTTAATAGGTTTAGAATACCTGTTAAGATAGCGCATTAAAATTTTTATCATATTTATCAAAGCAATCATATTTTTTTAGATTCAAAATAAATCCACCTAAAATGTTTACATTATGACAAACTAAAATTATCATACATTAATTTAGTTCCATACAAATCGCGAAAAGATAAAGTAAGTACCTTGAGTATCCGCTTCCTTAGGCCACGCCTTCCCAAGAAGGTCGTAGGCCGCCTCCTTCAGCGCAGACAGCTGTTCCCGCCGCTGCCTCGCGCCCTCATTGTCCTCCTCGTCAGATTCTTTTCCAACGGATGATTCATCCTGTACCGATCAAAATATAAGTCAGTTAGAGACCCGTTTCCACTTCGTTGGGCATAATATTAATAATAGTTAAGGCAGTGACCATTTCACTTTAGTTCATTCGAAAGTTTTTTTGCCGGTTTGAAATTTAGTGCAAACAATGATTCTGAACAATCTTCGTGTTTTGACTACAAAGTTATGTAAAGGAATGGTAGTACACTTGTATGCTGTATAATGTATCTTGCGCAGTTGGTTGATGATATTATTTCGTCCAAATCTTATATGTATTGTAAATAAACTCGTAGACCGACACTAAAAGAGCAACTATCGAGTTTCTTGCCGCTTCTTCTCGGTTGATGACTGCATTCCGAAGTCGGTGGTAGATTCAATGTTTTGCTTTATATTATTATTGACGATTCATAAGTGCTTTTATGAGGCCTATTTGAATAAAGTATATTTTGATTGATTGATTGATTGATTGATTGATTGAACACTCATTTGTATTTCTTTGTGTTTTTGACGATTCGGGTTATTCCCACTTGTCCCCAAAGACCTAGTCTAGTAGTAGACAAGAGGGAATTCATTTAAAATTTAAATCAACTTTCCAATATTCCCCACTGGCGAATTAGTTGAATTAGGAGTTAAATGTTTATATTTCCCAATACTCCCCACCTAAGGTGCCGTAAGCTACCTATCCATTGCTGGAAGTGACAAACTCAATACTCTGTATAACATAAAAACTCACCTTAGACAATATGACCTTGACGATCTCATAGACCTGGTTGAACCGGTCGCAGTTGGTCGCCGCTAGGGCGTGCCCCAGCGCTGTGATGGCGTGGCGCTTGTAGCTCATCTCCTGCTTGCGACTCTACTAGCAGAGCGTTGATAACCTCAGTGGTCCTCCAGAATCCATGTTATAGGAAGGAGGAAACACGCACTCTGGCAACGCATTCCATCGCTTAATTTAATAGTTCGGCAAAGAAATATATTGTCAAACTTCTGGGTTCGCGATGGAATAGTGGCCACGGTAAATGGATGGCAACGTTGACCAGCGCGCGTGGTTTTTTGACGGAATGGGGAAGGAGGGATAAGGGAAAACAGTTCTTCAGAACACTCACCATGGTAAATGCAGTAGAACACACTCAAGGAACCTATAGGCCTCCGCAACTGAATGGGGGTCCTTCCTTCACCCTGTAGTAACTTACATAAAGCCTCACCTTGGACAATATGACTTTGACGATCTCATAGACCTGGTTGAACCGGTCGCAGTTGGTCGCCGCTAGGGCGTGCCCCAGTGCTGTGATGGCGTGGCGCTTGTAGCCCATCTCCTGCTTGCGACTCTCCACTAGCAGAGCGTTGATAACCTCGCTAGCCAGCGTAGGAGAGATGGGGGTCTCACCTTCATTCACTCTTATAACTTTTATAAAGCCTCACCTTGGACAATATGACTTTGACGATCTCATAGACCTGGTTGAACCGGTCGCAGCTGGTCGCCGCTAGAGCGTGCCCCAGCGCTGTGATGGCGTGGCGCTTGTAGCCCATCTCCTGCTTGCGACTCTCCACTAGCAGAGCGTTGATAACCTCGCTTGCTAGTGTAGGGGAGACGGGGGTCTCGCCTTCTTTCACTCTGTCGTAAAAAAATATAATTATTTATTGGGTAAACAAAAAACGTCATGATATTTATAAGACAATAGAAATAAACCATCCAATACTGGTTATTCTCAAAATCACTACCTTATCAATAGAATGTATTGCATTCTCTTAAAATATTTTGGTCATAATTATGTGTAAGAAACTGACCCAACTCAGCGTTTTTACATTAAAGATATTCCACTCACGCGCACAACTCAGCCAAAGCATCGATGACGTGTTGCTTGCCGTCAAACGTCTTCCCGTGCACCGCGGCGAGCAACGCCCTTATAAGCTGCTCCCGCTGGTCCCCGAGACCGGCGGATAACTCCTTGCATATCGTCTTTATTGAGTTCGCTGCCTGGAGATAAAAGTTGATGATTAGTACTTTTGTAACAATAAATTGATTATGATTATTGATTACCAACGCAGTAGATTCTTCGTTTAGAAAATATTAAGACTATTCTTGTGAAGTTTTGTTTGACGGCTAGACTGTGGAAATTAACATCGGTCTGTTTTAGGCCTTTGTTTTACGTAGGCATCTCCCGGATCGAATTCCACATAGTCACCGCGCCCACGCCGGGTAAACGAGTAGTCGACCGTAGTCTGTAATGGTGAACGAAAAAAGACAATGGAAGGCTGAGCCCAATGCCAGGAATGTTCTCAAACGCATCGTACGACACTCACGGGAAGCTATGTAGTCCAGGAATTTTAGATTTTATCTGCGGAATAATTCCTAGTGAGCTGAATTATTGTATACACCTTCATTATTATATTGTAATGATGATGTGAAAAATCGACATTGATATCGTGCCGGCTAAAAAAGTTATAGGGGTCCAAACGTCACGAAAATCAGTTTTTCGCAAATATCTCGCGATCTATTGCTCAGAGGTCAATAATGGTTTCATAAAAGTTGTTCGTCGTAAAATTGTCTACAAAAAAGGTCTCTTGCATTTTTCTGTAGAATAAACCGTTTTTGAAATAGAGACTAAAATGCACTCACATATGGTATTGTATACCCTACGGCACATACCAAGGCATAAACCCTATTGTTTGTTTTTTTCCCTTTTTTGTTTGTATGTTTTTTGTTAGTATGATGTTCTACATATAGAAATATAAAGGACTTGAAATACTAGTACAGTCAGGAAAATAGGAATATCAACTATAAAAAACTAAGAGGCAATTTTTTTTGGCACTTTATAACTCAAGAACGGGCTCAACGATCCAAACCAAATTTTCAGGGTTTGTACAGACTATTTAGTATAAGTTTTATGTGAAGTTTGCACAAAATCGGTCGCTTCACTTCATACGTAGCGAAGCACGTACCGGGCCGCTAGTAATGATATAGATATGCAATGTGAATTTTAGCAATTTTGATCCACGATCTGCGAAAAAAATCCTAGTGGGCTGTATTTTTGTACAAGCCTTTATTATGATATTGTGATGAAAATGTGAAAAATCGACATTGATATCGTGCCGGCTAAAAAAGTTATAGGGGTTCAAACGTCACTGGACATAGCATATCTATATCATTACTAGCGGCCCGGTACGTGCTTCGCTACGTATGAAGTGAAGCGACCGATTTTGTTCAAACTTCACATAAAACATATACTAAATAGTCTGTACAAACCCTGAAAATTTGGTTTGGATCGTTGAGCCCGTTCTTGAGTTATAAAGTGACAAAAAAAATTGTCACTTAGTTTTTTATAGTTGATATTCCTATTTTCCTTACTGTACTAGTATTTCAAGTCCTTTATATTTCTATATGTAGAACATCATAGTAACAAATAACACACAAACAAAAAAGGGAAAAAACAAACAATAGGGTTTATGCCTTGGTATGTGCCGTGCGGTATACAATACCATATGTGAGTGCATTTTAGTCTCTATTTAAAAAATTGGCCAAGTGCGAGTCGGTCTCCCGCACTGAGGGTTCCGTACAAATTCTATTTTTGACGTATTAAAAAAAATACTGAATAGCTTTCGTCCGAACCAATTTTCGTTGGTAGTTTTTATGGTAATGTACATTATATATTTATTTCAGATTTATCATCCTCTTACTTTAGAAGTTAGAGGGGGGGGGACACACTTTTTTCCACTTTGGAAGAGTCTGTCACGCAAAGTATTCACTTAAGAAAAAAATGAGCTTAGAAACCTTAATATATTTTTTAAAGACCTATCCATAGTAGCGCAGTCATTGAAGCGAAAAATATGGTCCAACCTCCGAATTTTTTTACTGTGAACCGATTTGCATGAAATTTTGGAATTAGTTTCATTGCACCCTTCAATTCAAAAGTGAAAATGATTTGAACGCCGCAACTACCCCTGGAGTGGTTGCCACCCCATCTCGGGGGTGAGTATTTTTTTTTTAAGATAACCTCGGATATCGATTGGATAACTAATTTTAAGCAAAAAAACATCTATACAGTTTTTCGATAAATCTAATACTTTTCAAGTTATTGGCAATTGAATATTCGCAATTTTGTCACGTTTATCATCGGTTTTTTGCAAATATCTCCAAAAATATAACTTTTATCGATAATGTTATGAGGAACAAAATTGTGGCAGGTAAAAAACTAAACAATTTTGTTTATTATAACGTATTCTAAGTGCAATATTAAGTTAGATATTAAAGATCAAAGCCGTTTTTTATTTTGTCTGCATTTTAATCGATGTGGTCAATGTCATCTAGCGGCGAGCAGATGCATTTTATGCATTCTTATAATTAAGAGTTTTGTAGTGCTTTAAATAAGCTTTCAAATGAGTACAATTAAAAGTCTTTTGCACGTAAAATAAGTAAGCTGTATAACAAATAAGAGGATCATCGAATGTTTTTCTTGTAAATCAATGGGTTTCACAAGTGCCATTTCCAAGCTATTCATGCTATCACAATTTCTAAAACAGCATTGAAAAGGTAATTAGAAGAGCTACAACATCCTTTATCTATTTCTATAAAACTCAAAGGTGACTGACTGATTGACTGACTGACTGATTACATAGTGATCTATCAACGCACAGCCCAAACCACTGGACGGATCGGGCTGAAATTTTGTATGCAGGTAGATGTTATGACGTAGGCATCCGCTAAGAAAGGATTTTGATTAATTCAACCCCCAAGGGGGTAAAATAGAGGATGAACGTTAGTATGAAACTTTGTCATTTTTTAATCGATCGGCTTGAGACTTTGCGTTCATAAAGCTACTATGACGTAGGCATCGCCTAATTAATGAGATTGATAAATTCCAACCCCCAAGGGGGTAAAATAGGGGATGAACGGTAGTATGAAACTTTGTCAATTTTAAACCCATCGGGCTGATATTTTGCATACATAAAGCTACTATGACGTAGGCATCGCCTAATTAATGAGATTGATAAATTCTAACCCCCAAGGGGGTAAAATAGGGGATGAACGGTAGTATGAAACTTTGTCATTTTTTAACCGATCGGTTTGAGACATTGCATTCATAAAGCTACTATGACGTAGGCATCGCCTAATTAATGAGAATAATAAATTCCAACCCCCAAGGGGGTAAAATAGGGGATGAAGTTTAGTATGAAACTTTGTAATTTTTAACCGATCGGGCTGAGACTTTGCATTCATAAAGATAACTATATGACGTAGGCATCCCCTAGGCAACTGGAAAAAAAGTTGATATAGAAACCAAAATCCACGCGGACGAAGTCACGGGCGCCCGCTAGTTGCAATATATAATTAAAAACGTTTTTCGAAAACGGTGAAGGGTTAAAGGGCTTAAGAGAGGCTGTGATTGCCGCTGCCACGCGCTCTTTAAACAATAATATCTCCGTCAGTTTTTGTTTAACAGAAATAACAAAATTACTAAATTTTTTGTCAGAAAAATACCTAAATTTTTTATCCCTACACTTTTATGCGCATCTATCGTCATTTTTGAGATATTATGAAAAGAAGGTGGAATTTTTTAAAATATGAGATTTTATATTTTTATTTTAATCCTGTCTATTTTGAAAAATATGTGTCCTAAAGCAGCCAAACTGATACAATTTATCAAACACTTCATAATAAAGTTAATTCTTGGCGGAATACGAATAATTTCAATTGTGGTGGAAATGGCACTTATGAAACCCATTGTTTTAAAAGAAAAAATATTGGATGCTCCTCTTATTTGTAATACAGCTTACTTATTTTACGTGCAAAAGACTTTTAATTGTACTCATTTGAAAGCTTATTTCAAGCACTACAAAACTCTTAATTATAAGAATGCATAAAATGCATCTGCTCGCAGCTAGATGACATTGACCACATCGATTAAAATGCAGACAAAATAAAAAACGGCTTTGATCTTTAATATCTAACTTAATATTGCACTAAGAATACGTTATAATAAACAAAATTGTTTAATTTTTTACCTGCCACAATTTTGTTCCTCATAACATTATCGATAAAAGTTATATTTTTGGAGATATTTGCAAAAAACCGATGATAAACGTGACAAAATTGCGAATATTCAATTGCCAATAACTTGAAAAGTATTAGATTTATCGAAAAACTGTATAGATGTTTTTTTTGCTTAAAATTAGTTATCCAATCGATATCCGAGGTTATCTTAAAAAAAAATACTCACCCCCGAGATGGGGTGGCAACCACTCCAGGGGTAGTTGCGGCGTTCAAATCATTTTCACTTTTGAATTGAAGGGTGCAATGAAGCTAATTCCAAAATTTCATGCAAATCGGTTCACAGTAAAAAAAATCGGACCCAAAATGCTTCATTGCCTGCACTATAGATACCCCACACGTATATGTTCAATGAAAAAAAATATTTTCAGTTTCAGTTCTAACTATGGGGACCCCCCATTTTTTTATTTTTTTTCCTATTTTCGTGTGAAAACCTTGTTGCGGTTCACAGAATACATCTACTCACCAAGTTTCAATAGTATAGTACTTATAGTTTCGGAAAAAAGTGGCTGTGACAGACTGGCGGACAGACAGACAGACAGACATGACGAATCTATAAGGGTTCCGTTTTTTTGCCATTTTGGCTACGGAACCCTAAAAATGGTTAATTGTACAGAAAAATGCAAGAGACCTTTTTTTGTAGACAATTTTACGATGAACAACTTTTATGAAACCATTATTGACCTCTGAGCAATAGATCGCGAGATATTTGCGAAAAACTGATTTTCGTGACGTTTGGACCCCTATAACTTTTTTAGCCGGCACGATATCAATGTCGATTTTTCACATCATCATTACAATATCATAATAAAGGTGTATAAAAAAATTCAGCTCACTAGGAATTATTCCGCAGATCGTGGTTCAAAATTGCTAAAATTACTGGACTATATGGGGTAGTACACTGTTTTGCTACGTGCAAGTGGCACATGTAGCAGGTAAATAGTACAGTGTAACCTTGACAACATTGTCAGTGGTGTAGAGTTGCTTGGCAGCGGTTGCTCTCATGTCATCGAATCCCTCGTACTGTCGGTAGCCAGACTAACCTGTATCTTCCTAGTCCATGAGGAGGAAGCCAGCTGCCTCTCGATCTCCTCACGCAGGGCAGGCAAGTGCTGACGCAGGCCAGACTCGCGCGCCGGGCTGATGTCCGTCCAGATGTCCTCGAACATCTCCACCGTTGACGACTCTGTATGTGGGAAAAACGATGAAATGAAATGAAAATAAGGACAAGCATTAATCTATACAAATATTATAAAGAGGAAAGGTTTGATTTTTTGTTTGTTTGTTTGTTTGTATGAATTGAATAGGCTCCGAAACTACTTGGCAGATTTGAAAAATTCTTTCACTGTTGGAAAGCTACATTCACCCAGCGTAACATAGGCTGTATTTTATCCCGGTACGGGAAGTAGTTCCCCCGGGACGCGGGTGAAACCGCGTGACGGGCTGCTAGTTTATCATAAAAGAAAAGAAACTGTATTTTTCCTAACGAAACAAATGGGATATGAAAATAATCTAAGCTTTGAAGAGTTAATTTAAGTGGTACATAAAGCAACAACAGCTCCGCCCAAACGTTTTTAGAAGGGGCAAATACATCTACTAACGCACCATTAGCTAACTAGACAACAGGCGTTGCAAACTAAAGTCTTCCAGAGTATAATAATGTACAAAACATTTGAAATTAATTGTTAGTCCTTATATACTAAAATCACAGATAATATCTTAAATATACTTGCTTTTTATCTAAAAGCTTCAATTAAGTATATTGAACGACGACAACACTTCTGATGATGATTTAGTCAAATTAAGTTTAAAGAAACTCACCGTCATCTTTAGGCCCGTGCATAGCTAGGAAGACCATGGGCGCCAGTATTTCTTCATTGTCTTTAATGTGTTCGATCTTCGCTTTAGCGATAGACTTGAGCGTGAGCGCTACCGCTGACCTGGACATATCGTCCTCTTTCGTCTCGTACAGTGTTACCAGCTTTTTCATTAGCTTTTCTACCGATTGCGACTGTTGAAAATGTTTTAGGTATTTTAATAAATCTGGAAGTAAGCTACATGACTGCATTCAATAAACTAAAGTTGCAAAAATATTAAGTTACAGAAAATTAATGTATAGATAAATTATTTTCCGTTTAAATTGACATACCTACGTAAAATGTGATACACAATCATTCAATAACTGTTCGTATTGGAAACATTTTATTTAAGCTATAAGTAAATAACGACTACAAAACGACACGATGTTACAAGATGTGACATCACACATTCCTATCTCATACAATTATATTAATATATTATAACATTTCTGACGTTGAATAAAAATAGTCATCAGTAAATTCATATTCGGATGCTCACCTTAGCATGCGCGGAGACTTGTCCCAACGCCTCCGCATAATTCTTCCTCACAGTAGCGTTCCTGTCAAACGATCCATTGAGCAGGTTGTTCATGATCTTCCCCGCCACGGGCTCGAGGTCGCTTCGCAGATAGTGCGCGGCCAGGACGATGAAGTGGCAGCAGGCGACCTTCGTGCCCAGCTGAGGGGACTTGGTCAGCTCCAGCATGCTGGGGAGCATCTCCTTCATGACTTCGATGTCGACGAACGGCATGCACTGGAGAATGAATATTGGGGTAAATTAAAACAGGTTCTAAAGGCCAAGGGCAAAGGGTTTTTGATGGCTTATGGATGTTAACTATTTATTTTGTTCAATAATTTTGTTTAATAGGAGTTACGCGTTTTACTTATATCCTCTTATGGCTAGATCGGCCACATTCTAAATGATTCGAATGAGTCAATTCAACACTGTTGGCGATATTAAATATTAAATCACCGCGCGTCGTTGAAAGATTATGAGACCCATTCTTTTTGAGATTATGACATCCATTCTTTTTGTTAGTAACAGTTTCCTTAACCTAAGTTTTGTGTTATAGATACTTCTAATAGGAAAGTCATGACACATTCGCTTTATTTGTTTCTATAGGAGAAATAATGTATCTCCAACAAGAACGTCAATCAACTCGTCTACCATGGCTTAACTTAACAATATTCTACCATGGCTTACCTTGACAACCGTATCAGTAGTGTAGTGATGTTTGGCAGCGTTCGCCCTCATATCATCAAGGAGTTCCCTCGTGCCGCTATCCGTAGCCAGAGCCGTGCTAAGGTACGACAACTTGGCAGACTCCAGGTCGCCGGCCGCGCCCACCAAGGCTGGTATCAACTTGGCCAAGAACGGCTTGAGGCTGTCCCCCGCCGCTGATACTAGCTTGGATACTGTTTGTAAGCTATAAAGAAAGTAAAGTATATATAAACCCATTAATGTCCCACTGCAGGATAAAGGCCTTCATCATTCAAAACAATGTTCGATATAAAGATGAGTTTTGGAACAAACACTATGCTTGCCAAAAGCGAGATGGCGATCACAAACTCGGGCTGCGTTTAGAAATATCAACAAAAATTTTGTCGGGAGTCGAACCCAGGACGTCTTTCTTCCATCGAGGAAAGTAAATAAATTATTGAATTACCGTAATTCATTATTATTCAGTACAGATTTGAAACTCACTCAACTAAAACTACTATTGGTATGATTTGTATAAACGACATTTCTACAAGGGATCCTTCCTTCAACTACAACTCACCTAACGCTCCTAACTTCCTTGACGAGATTAGTGATACCAGTCTCCAGCAACACGGGCAGTATGACCGACACCACCTCTTTGCCGTCCTTGCCTTGATTCGCGTCCGACGCACGGATACACAACTAAGGAAGTGTTACAATAATTATTATTGATTAGCATAGTTCCAACAATATTTGTATATGTTATCACTAAAACTAAAAAGGCTAACTGTTGAGTTACGTAAATTTTACGTGCAAAAGAATCTCTTATCTTTATCTTTTATTATCTTTTATCTCTATCTACTTAAACCAATGATGTATGTAGATCCGGCTCGAAGGACCATTGTTAATGTACGGAACATTAATGTACGGAACATTAACAATGGTCCTTCGAGCCGGATGTGAACTTACGATCTACGGATAATATATTAAACTAGCGGGCGCCCGCGACTTCGTCCGCGTGGATTTTGGTTTCTATATCAATTTTTTTCCCGTTAGGGGTGGATTTTTGAAATAATCTTTGAAAGGGGATGCCTACGTCATATTATCTTTATGAATGCAAAGTCTCAGCCCGATCGGTTAAAAATGACAAAGTTTCATACTAAAGTTCATCCCCTATTTTACCCCCTTGGGGGTTGGAATTTATTCCTCATTCATTAGGCGATGCCTACGTCATAGTAGCTTTATGAATGCAAAGTCTCAAACCGATCGGTTAAAAAATGACAAAGTTTCATACTACCGTTCATCCCCTATTTTACCCCCTGGGGGGGTTAGAATTTATCAATCTCAGTAATTTAGCAATGCCTACGTCATAGTAGCTTTATGTATGCAAAATATCAGCCCGATAGGTTTAAAATTCTAAGTTTCATACTACCGATCATCCCCTATTTTACCCCCTTGGGGGTTAGAATTTATCAGTCTCATTAATTAAGCGATGCCTACGTCATAGTAGTTTTATGTATGCAAAATATCAGCCCGATAGGTTTAAAATTGACAAAGTTTCATACTACCGATCATCCCCTATTTTACCCCCTTGGGGGTTGAATTAATCAAAATCCTTTCTTAGCGGATGCCTACGTCATAACATCTACCTACATACAAAATTTCAGCCCGATCCGTCCAGTGGTTTGGGCTGTGCGTTGATAGATCACTATGTAATCAGTCAGTCAATCAGTCAGTCACCTTTGAGTTTTATAGATATAGATTGCATGCGTTTTTTATTGGGTGATTTATTCTAAAACACCCTCGTTGAGCCGTTTTCGGCGTCCATATTTTACCACGTGCCCTATTTTTGCCCTCCATGTGAGGGTTTTTCGCCGACGTACAAATCAAAATAGAACACAATAATATTAACATACACATCTATTAAGCATACCTTTGATAATACAGTTGCACAGGTGGTCGCGGCCTGCCGGGTGCCTTCATGAACATCGTCCATAACTCTGAACAGCTGCGCCCATATCGTGGGCAGCTGGCTTAGAGACTCGTGTAGGCTCTGAGCACCGCTGTAGAACAACAATTAATAGTTATTAGTAAAGGACATTATGAAACACAATAAGACTGAGATAGGAAAAATTGGGTGCAAGATGTGGCACCTGTAAATTCCGTGAAATAATGCAATTGAGCTTCACGAGGAATCATTGATAGCGACGAAAACTTACTAGTTTAAAAAACCATTTTGCGACGGATCGCCTGATAATGAATCAACCTGATAATGAATCAGCGACGCCAATGGAGTTACAAGTGCGTTGCCGGCATTTTAGAAGGAGGTACTTTATTTTTAGGGAATAAAATAATTATGTATGTTACCGTAATAAGTCTGCCAGAGCATTGCAACAAGACATTCGGACCCGCCACTGGTTTGAAGTTAGGTTTGCGACCAGATCGTCCAAAATTTCCTTGTGATACTTGTGTACCTGTGAAAGAACATTAATGTTAGTTTGAAGAAGATTGAGATAGTCCAAACATACTATTAAGTAATACGACTATAATGTGGGTGGAGGGGTTTTGTGTCGTGTTGTGAAGAGCCCGTTGGTCTAGTGATTCTGGCTACAAAACCAAGGGTCGCGGGTTCGAATCCCGCTAGGGGCATATGTTTGTGTGATGAACATTTGTACTCGATTCATGGATGTTATAAAGTATTTAAGTATGTGTATCCTTTCCCTAGCATCCACAGTACAAGCTCCAAACTTAGTTTGGGGCTTAGGCAATTATTGGTGTGTTAGTCCACGGAATTTATTTATTGCTATTATTATTTAGAATACTAAAAAAATCAAAAAATACGTCAAAGTGTGCATCCCATCACGCCATTCACGCTTCATATTTTAAAATCGTTTTGACAGATAAATAAGTAAAAAAATGACGTCATAGTGTGCTGTTCTCATACAAACTTCATACTACAGAATCGTTTTGACAGTTAATAAAAGATGGTGTCAAGTCAACGTCCCCATAATACTCACAGTAGCCTGCGTATTGGGCACTATAGCGTGCCATATGCTGGCCATGGAGTTCTGTATGCGCGGCGTGGGGTCGAACCGGTAGCGGTACAGCCGCGGCACGATCTTCGGCAGGTGCTCTGATAACTGCGCGCCCGCTTGCAGCGCGATGGAGTGGAAACCGAATGCGGCACCTACATACAAGGGATTTAATAATTGGGTCTTTGCCTGCATACGAAACAAATTATGACATTCTAAGATTAAAGACGAAAACAAAAATTAGGCACAATTTTTTTTCTCACAGTTACTATTGAGCTTTTAACAAATTATTACAGCGTATTGAAGTTAAAAGAGTATTGATTTGACACTTTTGCATCGTGACGTCACGATTCAATATTTCATACATTTTTTCCTACAAGGTTTCGTTTTTGACATTTAAAAAAAGTAGGTGATTTGACTTGTCAGTCGAATACCGTATTCTCAGCTCAGTTGGGGTGAGTATGGGGGTTTTTAAAGGCAGCCAACGCATCTGCGGCCTTTGTACGGCAGCGGTGATCACCTAAATGTATTGTTTACTAATATTCGATCTTAAAAGAGTTTCTTGCCGCTTATTCTTTTTAGATTACTTCTGTCAGCAGTAGAATCGACGAATTTATAAATGCATCTCTGAAGCCTAGTTTACTTGAGATTATATCTATTTTTTAACTTAAACCATGTAATACCACCATCAATCTATCTGATATGGTGCTGAAAAATATATGTGACGATGAAAAATATACCAACAGAACAGTAAGGTCTTATATTTACACCATCTAAGTAAAATATAATTAAAAACCACCACACAGCAAAAATCACACTAAAAATAAGGCCCAATAAGAATAAGAGGTATGTAGAATATTTTCCTCACCTTTCTTAGAATTCCACATAGAGTTGTGATGCGCAAGATGCATGAACTTGTACAACAGATCCGGTTGGTTCAAATCTGATGCGAGAGAACATAGTTCTTTGTATGTAGACAGATTCCCACTGCAAAACACACCAATAGAATTTGGTTATGAATATTTTATTACAAACTAACCATAAATATTCAAACAAAACTAACTTTTAAGTAAAATGCCAAATGTCAAAATATATCACACTCGGCTACCACTATAAGTGTAGGATCACACTAAGCGGAAAAAACGCGACCGAATTTAAGCTGCTGAATTTACGTCCCGTAGTTTTCATAATATGACACACTTTTGAATGGAAGATGCCCACTTTGCCGAAATGAGGTCGCGTGACTTTGTTTAGAAAATTCGGTCACGTAATTTCAGCCTAGTGTGTTCCTACACTAACATCTCTTGTCAGGAAAATTTCAGGCGATCTAACATCACAGTTCCATTTTATCGGATTCTACTGTATTTGGCATGCATTCAATGCTGTAAAATCAAATTCTAATCGATTCTCACACCGCAATGCTGTATAATCTAAAAGGTCAAAGCGGACCCCGCATAGAAACGGGATAAACGCTAGGAAGAAGAATCCTGTATAATCTAAGTCTAAGCGATTATCACAACGAAATTATTAACATTACTTACCCAGTAGGCGCTTTTCCAAGTTGTCCCTCCTCGAATATCTTAGTATCCTCTGTCACCTGTGCGACTGACCGCTTGCCGCTCGTCAGTTGTTCTATGATCTGCCCGACGAGAGCCTGCTTTTGAGTCTCATCCGAGTTTTGGTACACCAAGCTGAGTCCCTTACTCGCTACGTCTTGCACGATTTCTTTGAGAAAAAGAAAATATATGTTATGGCATAAAAATAAATGTTTATTTTAAATATAAATGAGCCTCAGTTCAAATACTTTCACGGGAGTTATTTTTTTTTACTGAAATAATAATATTAGCAGTAACTCCTAAATCTCAATCAATTAGTTGAATAGTACCTTTCAATAAAACTCGATTAATATTTACCAAAAGGACAAGTCCTTGTATTGATACATGGTAATACGATTGTTGAACACAGAGCAACCAAAATATATAGGCACCGTGCAGAAACGTTAATAATAATAATACCCTCCGGCCGTATTCGGCCACGGCGGCCGATCTTACGATCAGCCAGGTACGCAGGATATTATATTGCACAAGTGAGTGCACTCCTTATTCCTTCACTCTCATAATTCGGTGGGACAGCAATGCGATACGACCGTAGAGAGATCAGGCGCAGGACCAACGGCTTAACGTGCCTTCCGAAGCACGGAGGAGCTCGAGATGAAATGGTTTGACAGTAAAATTTTACATTTAGCGTAAAAGTTTCGAATATGAGTCACTAGAGGGCAGAATAAGACACCGTGTTTTTCCGTGGTTTGAAAGTAGAATTACCGACATTTAACGTAAAAGTTTTGAATATGAGTCACGAGATGGCAAAGCCATCTCTACGCACGGTGCCTAAACAATTTCGCAATAAGAATGTTACACACAGAGCATCCAAATCATATTCAAAATAAGTCATTTTTCTAGTGAACCTTTATGTGAAGACTTACCGCTGTTTTCTGATAGATAATCCATAAAAACGTCCTGTAATGATTGGAGTTTGTTTTTGATCGGCTCACGTTCCGGGCAGTTCTTCAGTAACGCCAGTAGCCAAATGCTCGTCGCCTGGAAAACGGAGTCCGTAATTTATTATTGAGAAGCATAAAAACTATTACAGAAAATAAACTGGTATTATATAACAAGTTAATGAAGCAAACAAATAACCTAATCATTTCGATTAGAAATAAAACATGAAATCATCGGTGGATGTGTCAATAAAGGCTGCTTCAGAGTGAATTTCGTTCGTATGTCCCATATAACATATCAAATAAAAGTAAACACAATATCTTCACTCACCTGTCTGGAATGTGGATGCGGGTGACGGCCTATCTTAAACAACTCTTGCAAGAGCCATTCCATCAGTTCGTCGTTTTCTTTCAAGGCTTCCTTGTCTCTTATTTTAGCTGCGCCCTTTGAATAAAAATAATGAATACTATTATTATGATTAAAATTATTTGTAAGAAAATAAGGCACACCGTTTGAAAAACTTTATCAACTCAAAAAATACAGTTTATTTACTGGGGCTTAAAAACTATTATAACTTACCTCTTTGGGTAATTCAGTCCAAAGATCTCTGTTTTCGTTAGAGTTGACCCCTTCCACGCATAGTACCAAAGATTCTCCAATTTGCAGATGTATTTCGAATTCTTTACTCTGAAAAACGAAAAAAGTTTATAATACCTATTACACATAGAAAGATTTTCAACATTACAAGAATCATTGACGCTCTTAATTTTGTTAAAGTTTAACTTTAATGCCAAAACATTGGAGTTTAAAGCATGGGCAAGTATCACGAGATGTACCATTAAAAAACCTTTGACCAATACCAAGCCGGTACTTACGTCTTTAGCCATCTGCAAGAATCCCATAACAATCTGCTTCGCAAACGGCAGCCTCTCACCACAGCACAACAACCCTAACGTATACAACGACTTCTCCTTAACTTTCGACGGCAACTTCGCATTGCCAACTATCTTGAACAGCCGCTCGGCGACTGTGAACTTTGTGTCGTCGTCGGTAGAGTCGACATTCGTCTCGCTCGAGTTGATGCTGAAAGGGTTGTCGCTTTTCAAAGCGGTTTCTTGTTTGTTTGAAGATGTTGGTAAGGGGAGTCCGGAGCATCGAGCGAGGAGAGAAACGGCGGAGCAGGAAGTGCTGACTAGCAAAGTCTGAGGGTTGACGAGGAAATTTGCTGAAAATGTAAACAATTTTTTATTGATTTAATTGAATGTGGGGTTATCTAAAGGTGCTAGAGTTTAATATATGGTAGTCTACTTAGCACACCTGGCCTAGTCCAATTTGAGCACCTATTAAGACATTTTTAACTTTAGATGAATCAATCCATCATTTAATAACATAGAGACGAACTTCTTAGCTATCCATGGATTCTCCGTGCGGGTGCCGGGTCCATCGCGTGGAACAGAGAGGAATGTCAGTCGGCGCCTGGGACTTGCGACCCAGCGTGTAGGTTTAAGGGGCCCCTTTATAGTATACTATATTATTATTTATAATTTTATTTTGTATCTAGTCCATCAATTTGTTTCATATGATGAGAAAAAATTGTGATTTGCGATGTATAAAATTATAGTAACAAAGGTATAGGAAAATTCCTTAAAATGACTTTAATTAGAACTAATGTTAAGGCTATTAGTCTTATAGAGAACACCGAAAAACTTGATTAAAATGTATATTAATAACAATAAAACATAAAACACTCACCCATAGCCACAACGCCTTCCCGATACGGCTCCCAGTTCGCCGCACTGAATCCCTTACCTCCGAACTTGCCCCCCTCTTAGCGAGCACAATACACCGCTCACTCAAATGCGCGAAAGCACACAAGTACCCACACTGCGTCTCCAGACTCTTATTACCCACCCCTTGAGCTACAAACTCTTTTATCTCCCTCTCTATAGCAGATTTCTCGCTCGTATGCACTGTTATAATAGCGTAGATTAAGGCAGCCGTCTCTCGAATGTCTTCTTTAGTGCTAGTAGTGAAGAGGTTTTTCAAGAAAGGAAGGAGGTTCGTGTATTTGGCCGCCATCTTCTCGGGCACGCAGCCGACGATGTCCAGGAAACAAGTTAGAGGCATCACATCTGTTGAAAAAAGAATGAAATGTGCAGGATCAACCAAACTTTTAACTTTTAAGTGAAACTTGATACGTTTAGTTTTTAAACCCTTTCCTTTTTTTACATCCTATCTACCGCTTTTGGGACAGAAATGTGACGTGGTATTCAAAAATATTGGACGGACTTCGAATACCTTTAGGTGCTTTCCTTGCACAGCTAAGTAACGAACAGCTTCTTCCAAATTTAATTTTGATTAAAGATATATAAGGGGTGTGGAAGCATAGACCACTCTATTACATTTATTGAAAAAAAAAATAAAAATGAAAAATTAACGACAAAAGTTACAAGTGACTTATGAATAATAACAGAGCTATGATTACGTAAATTTACATGAACATTTGGATGGACTGGAGCCTAAGCTAGGAAAATCCTGTATTTCAGGACTCCAGGTCTCCCACCCGTGGCGAGAGACAGTGTACGAAATGGATACATAGTTATAAGGACGTGCTGTTGTGGAAGATGTAGTTATAACGGGAATGACAAAGATGAGGATTATTAGGTGTTTTTCATAATTACATATATATAAATATAAAAGTATTAACGTGTGTTTGTAAGTGTGTGTGCGTGTGTGTGTGTGTGTGTGTGTGTGTGTGTGTGTGTGTGTGTGTGTGTGTGTGTGTGTGTGTGTGTGTGTGTGTGTGTGTGTGTGTGCGCGCGTTACGTGTGTATGAGTGTGTGCGTGTGTGTGTGTGTATGTGTGAGAGAGAGCCTACACACTCCGTAGGTACATATATATAATATAATGTGAGTGTGAGTGAGTTTGTGAATGGGTGAGTAGTTGCAAAATTCAGTGAGAAGATGGAATTAATTTAGAGTCGTAAGAAGTGACTCAGTGTCTATGTAACTTAATTTTGTTAAATAATCGGTTAGTGTACGCTTGCACTGGTACAGTGTTTTTGGGTAGATATCTAACATTGCATTAAGTTTGTTATTATTTTTATTATAATGTTATTATTATTTTTCCTAATCCTAACCCGAAGCCATTGTGCCATTCTGTCATATCATTCATTCTCTCACTCGCACACTATCTCTTAAAGCCTTACCTGGACTAGAATTGAGCAGCAAAGTGATCATCGTCAAGTACCGCTCAAGAACTTCAGTCTCCAACAGTTTCTCGTAGAAGTATTTTGCCAGCAGCGGAGACGTCGCGTTTGGATGGTTCGAGCAGTCTTTCAAGTTCGCATCCCGGTTCAGACACATCCGCATGTACCGTAGTATCTACAAAGATTATACAATTATTAATGTCTCCCGAAAGATACAACACAGATATTAAACATAGTAAAACGCATAAAATGGAAAATTTGAAGTAAAAAAGTTAAATGCAAAGAGGCAAGGCAAGAGCATAAGGTTATTTAATAGATATTTAATTAAATAGGCATCTAATTTGATCAAAATGTAATTCTTTGCATTGCAAACAACCAAAAATGCCACCAGATGGGAAGTGACCAGATGAGTATTGACGATTTATAAGTGCCTTGCAGAGGTCAACATGAATAAAGTATATTTTGATTTTGAGTGATCACCGGCGCCCATAGACATCAACAATTCTCTAATTAGTTGCCAATTTTCTTTATTTGATAATGATAAAAATAACATACGTACCTCTTGGTAAGTCAACGGATGGAACTGCAACACTTGATTTCCCACAACGAATCTGTGTTTAGTGTTAGACCCCTTTTTCCTCTTCTGCATTTGGTCCCAGATGTAGTTCACGACTTCGTTAAAGTTCGGTGCTTTAAACTCCACATTCTCTGGGTTTTTGTCCTTTTCTTTCTTAACTGCGTCTTCGTCTATGTTGACAACTGCTGTCTCTTTCTTAGACACGTTGTTGACAACGTCTTCTATTTCCGTTGGTCGGGAGGTGCCGTATAAGCATTTTAGAGCTTCGTTTGATATTTCATCTTGCCTGAAAGATAAGTAAACTTATGCAAACAGAGCACTGACATATAAATGGATGTCTCATGATATTATTTGTGATAGGGATCACCGCTACCCATGGGCATCAAAAACCGTACAAGGGCCGCAGATGCGTTGCCGGCCTTTAAAAACCCCCATCCCCTCACTACTAAGCCCTATCTTAATAAAAAAAAACAAAAGTTTACATTATGCAAAAAAAAAAACATCAAACGCCAGATTTTCAGGGCTCTAATTTTGAATTAAGTATTATGTAATCTGGTCTCATTTTCACTCATTAACTAATTGAAAATATTATTTTAGAGCTTCATCCTTATATAAAACCCATAGTTAATGTATTTATCTCTTGAATTTATTATACGAAATGTGTATAACTCACTTATCTCCGCTGGCCAGCAGTAAGAGATATCTGGAGGGCACGTAGTCTTGTGGGAAAACCGCCGCCGCATACCTCATCGCGATGTAGCGTATCATAGACTCATCGCTGTGCATGTAGCTAAAAAATAAATTATTATGAAGAAATAATAAGATTATGAAATCGTTACAAGTATTTTTTTCTACAAATCTATATCTATATTAATAAATAAATCTCAAGAGTATGTACGCTTGTTTGTTTATTTGTTTTTTTGTTGGTTTGTTTGAACGCTCTAATCTTAGGAACTACTTTTCCGATTAGAAAAAATATATTTGTGTTGGATTCCATTTGACGAGAAAAGCTTTAGGCTATTGGAAATCGAAATCCACGCGGACGGAGTCGCGGGCTGCCGCTAGTTTACCTATATGCGCCAAATTCAATAAAAAAATAATAATAAGTGAAATTAAATTCCTTGCACTAACACACCAATTGCCTAGCCCCAAGCTTAGCTCGAAGCTTGTGCTATGGATGCCAGGGAACGGATGGACATACTTTTACAAACATCCATGACTTGAGTACAAATGCCGATGTTCATCGCACAGTTGTTTGCCCTTTGCGGGATTCGAACCCGTGACCCTCGGTTTTATAGGCACTCGTTGCTCTGACCACTAGAGCAACAGGTGCGTCAAAATAAATATGCGGTCACGCCTTATTCTATTTAAAACCCGAGCGGTTGCCTGTCTTTTAAACGAGTTTTCGTCTTATCCCTTGGGATTCGATTCGACACATTAAATTATTCCGTTTTTGCACGCAGTTATTTGATGTACATATTACATGAGGAAATGTTTAATATGGTGGTACTTACTGGTCGAGTAGCGCGAACAGAGCCAACGCCTGCGGCTCGTCGAAGGGACTCGTCTTCTCATCCACGTCCATCTTCTCATCCTGAGATGTGCTCGGACCTTGCGCTGCGACTGTGGCTGCTAGTTTTTCTGTCAACATAGTATGGATTTTGTTCATGTATAGGATGTTCTGTGATTTAAAGGAAACATTGTAAAGTTTCTTGTGAGTTGTATTTTGCACACTTTCAAGCATGTCTATGTTAATATTATAAATAGGAACACTTTGTTTGTTTGGTTGTAATGAATACTGAATCAAAAACTGCTGGCCTGATTAAAAAAAAATCACCATATGAAAGCTTCATTAGCCCCGAGTTATATAGACTATATTTAGTTTTCAATATAATATGCCATCAGCTGTATGGTGATTATAATATGGTGGAAGGTAAAACAGCTGCCTTTGAAAATAAATACTTGATTGATATCCTACTACTATTATAAAGGCGAAAGTTTGTATGTGTGGATGTATGGATGTATGGATGTTTGTTACTCTTTCACGTAAAAACTACTAAATGGATTTGAATGAAACTTTACTACAATATAGCTTATACATCAGAATAACACATAGGATATTGGAAATCGAAATCCACGCGGACGGAGTCGCGGGCGGCCGCTAGTATTTTAAATTTCGTGCTTACCTTCAGTCCGAATCCTGTAAGCCACAGCCATTTCCAGGAGCGCGTCCCTGAGCGCCGTCTTCATCTCTGGCGTGGCCTCTGGAATCTTCTTCACCAGCTCCTCCAGCAACGCGAACTGGGTGTTTATGCACTCCGGACACTTCATCGCTAGCCTGCCTGCAATGTTCATACGGGTAGTGAGAACAGATATGGTTTTTAGAGTCAAGACAGAGGTCTGCAATTTGCCTGCAGAGGTCTGCAATTTGCCTGAAGGCTAATTCATCCTCTTCACTGAAGGCTAACAATGATGTTCACAGTTAGCACAGTTATGCGTTTTGACAGCTATGTTGTCACTACCAGACATTTGACTTTATTTTTATTTACTGTCAAAACTATGTCTAACTACGAGTATGTTGGTATACTGGTAGAACTTTATAAACAGATTTCTCCTTCCCACTGGGCACAATAGGCACATGCACATAGGGCCCGCATACGCTAAACGATTACCAATCCAGAGTTTTAGAGGCACATGTGCCCAGGGCCCCTATTACGTGAAAGACAGCCATGTTTATAAAGACACTGTTTTTAACTCAACCGAGTTATTTACTACTTAAATTTAAGTGAGTATTTTAAGCAGCAAAATACTGTACATAGCTTTCAGCTACGCATAAAACAGCGCTTCGAAGAATAAATGGTGTTTATAAATAGACAGCTTAAAATCAGGTGAGCTAGAATTAAACATACCTAAACACATGAGAGCCTTAGGTTGATGTTCCGCGTGCTCTTCCGACCGAATGAGTTTCAGTAAGCCTTGCAAGAACACCGTAGCGACCTTCTTCAGTTGAGTTTCATCTCCGCTAAAAATAAAAGTACCAATGAATATTATTTTCCCCAAACAAATCAACAATTGACGTTTATTATCATTTCATATTTATTTAGACTTACCTATTGATAACGTTCAATAAAAACATCAAAGCCATATTCCGAAGCCTCGAATTGGTGTTTGGATCAAATAGAGACGAGAAAACAACCTGCAACAAAACATTGTATTGATAAATTATTTCTAGAAAAGAGGCTATCTGACAGTTTTAGAACCTATGCAATAGGGTACACGACTGACTTCAAAATAAATTATGAAACTCTTAGATTAAAGGAGTAATTAATAAACAATCGCTTATCATTATGCCACAGTAACTTTTGCGCTTTTAACAATTTATTACAGTTAATCGGAACTAAAAAAGTATTCATTTG
Source organism: Nomophila noctuella (assembly GCA_958496325.1). Lineage (NCBI taxonomy): Eukaryota > Metazoa > Arthropoda > Insecta > Lepidoptera > Crambidae > Nomophila > Nomophila noctuella. The sequence goes on along the minus strand of OY292487.1, from coordinate 5,535,995 downwards.
ACAATACTAAGTTGTACTGTATAATTGAACATTCAAAAATATTAAAACCTTTTCATATCAATATTACAAGGTATAAAATATAACATAAGTGTTACTTACCTGTACACAATGTGGGAACATAATGGCTGGTCCTGTCGCCTTGTTCAGGTACTGTATCAGTTTAAGACGCAGTCTTGTACATGCGGGTACCTAGAAATAATATTTCAAATTAATTGGACTTCTATAAAAGTAAATAAAAAATAGAATTTCACCATAATACAACTCCCTGAATGGTTTAGTGGTTTAAGTACCGGGCCGTGGTCAAATTCCCGGGGGGTCGAGCTTTGTGTCGGTTTTACGAACACAGCCCAGATTTGTGACAATCCGCATCGGACAAAAGTGGTGATTAAGCCAAAACCATCTTTGTAACGAAAATATGATTTCAAATTATGGAAGCAAAGGGAAATTAATAGGCTGATACTTTGCTTTAATTTACAACTCCCTCTACGATAAGATTTCTCATTGCTTACTTTGCGGTCATCTGGTGGAACCTTCATGCCTCCCCAGGTTCCTAAGTAAAGAGAGTATAGTGGAGCCACTACGGCAGGCAGCGACCAGTCGACGGAACTAAAAATCACACAAACACATTTACAAAAATTATAAAAGTCACAGCATTCAACTAAAACAAGAAAATTAACAGATATTTAATAAGTAAAACAGATTTTTTTTCTTTTTATCGCAGTGCCGGAAAACGAGCTAGCGGGTCGCCTGATAGTATGCAATCACCGCCGCCTATGGACATCCGCTATACCAGAGGTATCGCCGATGCGTTGCCGGCCTTTAAGACCCCATACCCTCCTATTAAGCACTGGCGACCTTACTCGCCAGCAGAAACATAGCACAACAGTTACGAAGCTTTTTAAGCAATAAGTGTTTTCTATGGTAGTTTTATGTAACACACATTTAAGTCATTCTAAAACTTGCAGTTTTTAAGTTTTTTATGGTCTTCATATTGTACCGAGTGAGCAAAACGGAGTAATACAGAATATATTATTAGTCTTATTTACAAAATAATAGATATTCAATACAAAACTTACCTATTAACCCTAATAAGAGGGCTATTAGCATGATTGGCCACGCTGAACCGCGAGTCCGCGGCCGCGACGATTAGCGTTAGCAAAATATCGTTATTGTTGAATATGTCCTTGCTTATGAAGTTCACGATTGAGAGTTTCATCTATCAAACAAATATCATGTAATTAGGAAACACATAGGTAAAGCATAAAATGGTAATTTTTATGAACAAACCGGGTCAGGCATTTATCTTGTTTAAGCATTAAAAATAAATGATATCAGTATTAACTGGCAACAACAGCAGACGCTGGAATAGGGCAACATGGGTTCAAAGTGAACACTACCTTAATTAATGAAATATAATAAAAGGTACAATAAAATTTAAGGTGACAATGAAATGCAGAGGAAGAAAATTTACAAAAGAAAAAAATACAAAATTACGATGTTGGCGTCCTTTTTTTTATTTTAAACGGCCAGTCCCTATGTCTTAATTCGAACAGAAGGAAAATAAATACCTATCGCGCGATATTTGAATTTCAAACGATGTTCGCGCTCTTTATTTTTTTAATTGACCTGTCCGCGGATATTTCATCCCCGACATTTGTATTATTATTATTATAAAATTATACCTCTTCCAATTGATTGGGGTTTAATTGATTTTTGTCCACTATTCTCTTGTATGTCTTCATGCTCATTCCAGGTGGAACTTGGAAATCACTTTCTCCTGGGTTTGGTAATGCTCTAAAATGTACATAAATCATATTTTAAGAAATATTTATAATATTTTCATTAGGTATACCAAAGTATTATTTGATGTAGAGTTTGTGTGTTAAATCAATTTAAGTTATTTGAACATACGATCGTACATAATGTGTCATGAGAATCATTTTATTTTCTATAAAATTTAAATAAAACTCCAGCTTAAGGTCAATAATGACGCATCTCTAATGAAACAAACCTTAATCAATCTACATTATTAACATTAATATAAAAATGCAGTATATGCACTTACCTGTATGGGAGTAAAAGAACATCAGTGGCGAATTTCAATATCAAGTATGACAATTTTGATTTCTCCTTCAAATTCAGCTCAGTTGCCTTGATTTCTCCAAGAAGTGGCATGACCAGCATAAGTATACTGAAAATTATCAAGTTATATAATTCTGACTTACCACTTACGAATGGGAAGCCACCGCATTGCAGACCAAAGAGGCACAGGAGGGATGGCTTTTACACATATTTAACAGATAATGAAGCACTTTGACACAAGACCAGAGAAAGTTTAATCATAGGATGAGCGCTCTAACTACTGTGCCATCGAGCTCCTCAACATTAGAATGTGGCAAGTGTAAAAGTGTGTAATAAGTATTTTTATAATATTCTTACCCATCCTGATGTCCTTGGGGCTTATTCTCAATGGCTTGCAACAAAGATGGTGCCAATGACAGCTGTTGCTCTCGTGGTAAGCGAGGAAAACCCATTGAAATGTATATTATAGTAAAATTCTGAAAGCAAAAACAGTTTCACTACAATGTAATAGGTGTAGAAAATATGTTTTTTAATTAATTGAAGGAAAAATAACTGTGTAAGATGTTATTAACTCTGGAATATTTACTTTGGAAGCATTGATATACAAAAACACAAGATACACAATCAACGTCTCAAAAATGTCCCCAAAAAATAAGTGCTGAATGCACTTACTTCAAACAGATTTGCGACACCCGCGTCATCGCAATTTTGAACACTCCCTTGTGAAAACCATCTTAACTACTCTGCATAAGGTTTAATTTGCAAATAATAATGTTCATAGTTTGACACATAGATTTGCCGAGATTTTGGTGACAGTATTGACTGTTACTTTTGTTCGAGACTGTGCATCTTGGGTTTTTGTTTATCAATGTTTGGAAGTAGTTTTAGCATATTTATTTATTTGAATGTAACTTTAAAATCTTGAGGTTGTAACATAATTATGAAGAAATAATGTTTCTCCATTTTGAAGTCTCTAGGTAGTATCTAAATATGGTACATTAGGTACATAGACATGTTTTATAACTTACAATAATGAAACTATTAGAAGTTGGGTCACTGTAAAGCTGCAGCAAAACTTGCACCGGCAGCTGTACATCAGCTCTGCACTTGACACGCTTGTTCACATGCACCAGCAGTTCCATTACTTTTGTGCGTACCTATTATAAAAACAATAGGTATGAAATAAAGCTACTTCTAAACTGATATAATCACTTTATAATCTTCAAAAAACATATTTACAGGAAAACCCGAAATTTCTCCTTTTCAGGACACATGATCACGGAATGACTCAGGTGTTATGCGTCACTTGTCATATTATAGGTATGTTTTGTAATTTGTTCCTAATCCGAGAGGTGAGATATTTAGTTAAATGTTTTGGAAGTATAAATTAGCAAAATACTGGCTTGGTTGAGAAAAATAAGACAGCTTTAGATTTATGAATCAACATACACACATAAAACAACACTCAGCTAGGTTTCTTTCTATTACATATTACTTAATTTTTGTCGGTCATTATGTGCAGCTTTTTTGTACTTTATTATAATTAATAAATGTATAACAATCATGTAAGTTTTCAATTAAAAGTGTCCTACACACACTCGGCAAATTTTAATTTATAATTGTGAATGAATATGCAAAGCAAACCTGTTCATAAGGAGAAGACAGTTTCAAAATAACTGGTGGCAGGAATCTGTTCAGGCAGCTCTCCAGCTGGTCGTCGCTGTCCGCGTTCCCGAGCCGAAGGAACACACGGTCCAACAACACTGAAATAGTCACATAATGATAAAGAAACAAACAAAACACCCGGTAAGAACCAGAGGTTAACATCTGCTCTGTTTCTCCTTTTTTAACACCGCGAATAAGAAAATAACAGGCTTCAAAACTTACGCAGATCATTAGAGCAATCATTTCCTCCCCCAGACACCTCCATTTCAGACATTATTTAATTTCCTTGTGATATTTTACGTGAAATAATAACCACAGTAACAGAATGACACACCAAAAACAAGATGACAATTGACAATTTTTGTTTGACGTTATTTTGACACCTCGATTTTTTAATATAAAACTTCGGACAAGAATCAAAAGTTTGAAGTTTTATTTATCCTCACAGAAAAAATATAGATTTAACATCGTTGAACAAGGCAGAATTAAATGTTTTCAAGCGTAATCATCACACTTCATCCCTCAGATTAGCTTCAAACCCTTAGAGTATAGTAAATATACCGATAGGCAGGCGGACCCGTCTTCCCCACTGGGCACCTTGAGCAGGTGCCAGGGCCCTGCGATCTTTTTAGTACCCCACTGTTTTTTTTTCACCAGTTTAGGTCCCTACGTTTACCAAACAAGATGTTTAAAGGCACATGTGCCTAGGGCCTCTAATAGGTGAAAGGGATTATTCCCAACGTCCACCACCAACACAGTCATCCCCCACTGGTGGACGGCCCTACCAAAAGGAACCCCAAAAGCTTGTTTAAATGACTGAAGAGTACTTGGCCAGAAGGAAGTCCTTAATAATACCAACCAAAATAAAAAATATTGAAAGAAGAATGGAAGAAAGCATTTCCTAACTACTCTAATGTTTTCCGATACTTATGGCAAAAACGAAAATATAAAACAAATAAAACACAAGTAAATGTATAAAAATTATTATTTATTCAATTTAACGTTGAGATTGAGCTAAAATATATTAAAATTTTGCCAAAACAATAAAACAAAACAAAACACATTCACTGTAGAGATTTACAAAAATGAAGTAAAATAGTGATGATTATAATGTTTCAAAATTACACACTATTTTTTATTATAACACAGCACTCAATCACGGACATAAAACAAAATCGTATATGAAATTATTTACTGGCATTAACCATTAGTAACTATGTTTTACACATTTTTTGGGAATGTTCAGCAATCCAATTAATAATACAAAATTAAGTCTATGAACAAACATTTTACAACCTAAAATACTCAAACATGTGATATTAAACAATACTTGTAAATTGTACAAAATCATTGGTCTGTTCCTGGAATACTTTTGAAAGCGGCCACATCATTATGAATGTCAGCTCCTCAACATAATACTACCAAAGAAAACATATAATTACACCCTTAAATATTTCACAATTATGGCGAACTGCTTATATCATATTCTAAAATGTAAATAATTATTGGTGAGGTTTACAGTTGTAAGATTTATAGATTCTGATACATTTCATTAAATTTCGGCAAACATTGTTTTCTGATTAATGATCTGATAATTGATTACTTTAGTCCAAAATAGGGCCTTCTTTATAAATAAACAAGCAAACGGATAAATGTTTTCACACCATGCGAAACTTATTGGAACTAGATTTTGTCATGTAAGATACTTAAAGTCTTGTTCTCATCTATTTTAAACAAATATCATCAATTAACTCTTAAGAAAAAGATTAACATGAACCTGAAAAATGCCACAACAGGTTTCACAATTTAACATTCTAGTTTCGACTTTGCAATAATACAAAAGAACTCGTTTATTTTAAACTATGTATGGTACACTGTTATATCAATCATTGCCAGTAATTATCATGCAATACTTAACCGGTTTTCACCAATTAAGTCATTTACCGATCATTAGTATATTGGCCCGCACCAATCACATATTGGCTTGAGTTTCACACTTTACAAATTCTTCAATAACAAAATGACATTGAAATCTTTTTTTCGCATCTTGACTGTTTAATAATTTGGTAAAATTTCATTAGGGCCTAATCGTTCAGCCTCTACTCTATCGTTGAAACGCGCTCCCTCGCACGCAAGCCTCATCGGTGTTAGGCAGATCCGATCAGCGGTCACAAGGGCCTATGGCCCGCACTATCCTATCCTATATAAAAGCATACTATCACTACACATATTCATTGTCTTTCTTAACAAATCTCTCACTGCTATTCGATCCCGTGGGCGAATATCATCACAAGACCGGGTTCCACCATCATGTGTTCATCGACATGAGTGTTGTCGCATTGCAACACCAGCACCGCTTGCTTCCCAGGAACTCTTTTACAAACGTATTTTTCGTACAACCTGAATTAGAAACAATATATTAATAAAGATGCATGTGACAATAGAATCAAACTAAGGCTGTTACACAATCAGTTTCGATCACATTCTTGTCTTTGACCTGATTGTTCCTTGAATGGTAAGGTAACATTAAAACGATTGACTTGTTTCTTAATTATAGTTTCAAGAAAATGATTCACAGATTTTTGTCAAATAGTCTATTCGTCCATCTATGAAGAATAGATAGGCAATAAAATATTATAAATAAACATCATAAGAATTGTATACATACCTTCTATTATTTTGTCTCGTTTCTAACGATGATAAGCCTGGAGGCCATCGCCGTTCATGGCAGTTTTCCATAAGGTCATCAATGATGTGAGGTGGGCAGCCCGATTCTGATAAACTCCGTTTAATCATCATCTGGAAAACAAACGTTGATCATAATTATTTGTTTAATTATGCAAATAAATGGGTGATACGTAATAACCATTAAATGAAATAATCATCACATTTTTCCATTCCTATTTTTTATTCATTTGTTTTTGATTAAAATGTAGGTTATTTTTCCATTCACTCAAAACATACTCAATACATAAAAATAATGATATACAAAATTAAAAAAAAAATTGTGTTCAGAATACATCAAACCAAAGGTCTATGGGGCCAACGGATTCTTCCACCCAGGAAGCTGGGACCTGGTGCCTAGAGATCCTGAAGGAAAAGGTTCTACAGGATCCACGCTTAACAATTAGGTTGTTCGGTCATACCTGCAACACATCATCCGGCGTGGAGATCATGCCGCCCCAGCGCGTGACGCGCGCGCGCGCCAGCGACGCCGCCCAGCGCACCACCTCCTCGCGCTCCATCTGGTCCGCCAGCGCGCGCATCGTCGGGTTCGACACGCGCATCGCACGCATGAACTCCTGGGGTGAAACAACGCGTACAGTGCTGGTGTAGTTGCTACAGCCTATTAGAGGCCTTCCCCAGAAGGGCGGTGCTTCCATAATACCCACTCTAGGCAGGAGGGTCGGTGGACACAGTATGTTGGACTACACAGTCATTAGCAGTTTCAGGGTAGGAAATCAATACATAGTATAAAACAAAGTCGCTTTCGCTGTATGTCCGTATGTATGCTTAGATCTTTAAAACTACGCAACGGAATTTAACGCGGTTTTTTTTAATAGATAGAGTGATTCTTAAGGAAGGTTTGTATGTATAATACATGTAAGTAAGTACCACGGGCGAAGCCGGGGCGGGAAGATAGTATACTTATAAATCGAAGTATAGAAAATAGTGGGCACCATAGAAATCTTATCAGGGTGCTGTTAGAGTTACAACCGGGAAGAAAATGGGGAATATTGCTGCCCACTCTTAGAAATCTTTTATTATAGTTTGCAACCAAACACGCAACCACACGATTATTCTCGCTTTGTTAAAACAAAACTAAGTCATGTTATACTTTCCATGCCTCAAAAGGGATGAGACGCCGCTCTTTTTTAATCATAGCATAATAAAATATAACTTCAGTAAAATATTGCATAAGAATAAGGCATTCAATGTTCATGTATTTCCCGTTGCTATGTCCAACCGATCCACTTACACAACAACGGCATGTTGTTCAGTATCTGACATCAAATGGTGCGGTTGTTATCAAGGCATTACATAAAGAACAAGGTATTAGATACGCCAAAATTCTTCAAATTATCGAAATATTTGCTGTCCATACACTGCTGAATATCATCCAGTGAGTTAAGTTGCATAATGCATTCTTATTTTTTTATGCAAATAAATACAATAGAAGCATACTGTTCAGTTATACTTGTTGTTTCTTTTTCCTTCACTTCTTATCGCTTCACTAGTGGACTCTTATTCAGACAAAGAGAAATTAGTTCCTATCTTAAATTAAACCTTATGACCTTGACAAACAATGGAAAAAGTAACCATGTTATGACTAATTAAGGTTTAACTGATTGTTTTTTATGTTTTAGTAACTCTAATAAAACTACAGTAAAACATACGAAACAAATATTATTTTTTTACTATAAAAGTCAGTAACATTTAGAATACTTACTTTCAATAATGCAAGTTCTCGCTTATGCTCATTGATGATGAGCCTCTGTTCGGCGAGTTCCTGCTGGTAGTCGGTGAGCTTGCCCTGCTGAGTAGCGATGAGGGCTCGCAGCTCCCGCACGCAGTTGTGTTCACTAAGCTCGTCTTTAGGTATGACGAGCCCACAGCCTTTTTCGCAAGGCATCGGCCTTTTAGGGTTGAATTCACCTGGAAAAAAGAAACATTATCTAACTCTACTCATCTAAGTCAGCTATACTCTAACTCTACTCTGTGTTCCGCAGAACCCTAGGGTCCCATGGTCCCGAATGACAGAGAATATACTCATTTATCACTGTTTTAGAAATTTTCTGGTAAAAGATGAAGCTTTTGAAAAATTATCTTTGGTATTGACTTAATCCCGAATGACATAGAATAGACTCATTTATCACTGTTTTAGAAATTTTAGATTACGTTATGTAAGTACTGGAAAAAGATGAAGCTTTTGCAAAATTATCTGTGGTATTGGAACTTAACACATATGACTGTATAATTTTAGTTTCATGTTTGCATAATGCATATATCTATCATGCCATAATAATAATGTTAGAATGAAAGACTCAGAATAGCTATTACTCAACCTAAATATCTAAATAGGTAAACACTAGCAAACGTAATTGTATGCTAGTGAATCAATATAATTATAAAATGAACAATGTTTAAAATCAAAACAAAGCTGGTATCATAACATTGTTCATATTGCTAAAACAAACACTTTCTACACACACTATGTGTAGGAAGTGGTAGGTAAACATGAATAAGTTTAATTAAAGTTATTATAAGAAGAAACGTTCCAGCTCCTTGCGATAATAACAGTAATGGCAATAATTACAATAAAGACTACCTCTGGCCACTATTATCACATTTTGAAAATCTCACACAATCCATTGACTTGTTCTTCATAAAAACATTTCCTTATAAAGTACAACAGACTTGGCTCATTTGTTGAACTTTAATTTCAAAAGAGAAAATGGTATGGTACATTAAAAGTTAATTTAGGAATAATTCCAATTTATAAAATTTTTGTTGTTTTTTTTTCACTTTTGATTTATAATTTAAGCAAATAAATAAGATCAAAATAAGAAATTCAATCAAAATTAATAGAATATACCACTAAAATTAAATCAACAGGATTCGTCTTATAAGAAAATTATATAATTGTAATGTGTAGAAATTTAATTTCTCATTATCTTAAAAAAAACAAACCATTCTGTGGCATTAAGCCACATACCAAAAATTTTAGTAATTCTACCATTTTATGAAGAAAATTGTATTTGTTATTATAATATCACGGTTTATGATGAGAAAACTTTTAAGTTTTGGTAAATAATATAAGCAATACAAAATGCAACAGTCCCATAAAGTGTTGAAAGTTGAATAAAAGCAAACATGAGCATTTTTTTCTTTAGCTATAAAACAGGTATTTGGAGCTTGTTACTTTTTATCTAGTGTTACAAGGAGGTTTGAAAAAATATTGTTAAACTCACATTCGACTAAGTGGTTGGGCAATGAATCCAGTTTTAATACTGCATTGCATCCATGTGGTTGGTTATCACAACTTGTACACAATCTGAAAAGTGACAGAAATGTTTAAAGGAATGAATTAAGCAGTTCTAGTACTTATACAGCCGCGAGCAAAAGTATTAGGCACCCTACTGAACTGTTAGTTTTAAGTGTTTGTGTAAGGTATTGTTAATAAAATGCTTTTGTTTATTTAAAAGCTTTATTAAAATGTCATGTTTATTCAAATTTAGTTGGTCTACCTCTAGATTTGATCACAGAAACTACACTTACAGGCATTGATTTAATCAACTTAAAATATTATTCAGGGGTTATTTCATTTATTATTTTTTTAATGCTGCTTGCCCTTGATGTTATTTTTTGTTACAGAGTGTCTACGTATCTTTTTCTTCAATTTGACTAAATATGCTCCCTTGGATTGGGGTCTGGTGATTGTGGTGGTCAGCCTAAGAGGTCCACTCTGTTTTGATACAGCCAGGCCATGGAGTGAGCAGATTTGTGACAATTTGGCGTTGTTTAGTTGCAATTTGACGCCTTCATAGTTCATATCGCCATAAATCTTCGTTATTTATGGTTCTAGAGCTCTTACTAAGACTCTTGTGTACTTTTCACTGTTCATTCACCCCTCACACAGCAACATTTCGCCCACGCCATCGGCTGCCATGCAACCCCAAGTCATGATGGAGCTTCCATCGTGCTTAACAGTGGGTAATACACAGTCCTCGTCGTAATCTTCACCTATTCCTCGTCTTACATAGGTTGCACCGGGAGTTCCAAACATCAGTTTGATAGGGAAAAACAGATTCATTTTTGAAACAGTACAATTTACATCAAGAAGTAAATTTTCAATGGTTTTATGTTTTTTATGTAAGGTATGTAAACTAAAGAGCCGTACATTAAAGATGAATTCGCCTGACCACCACACATTGGATCAGTCTTCCACCATCCAATTTTTATGTTTCAGGGCCCAGTCCAGCCGAATTTTCATGTTGTGTTCTGACAGCCATGGCTCCTTTTTTGCTTTGCAACCTTTTAATCCAGCTTTAAGAAGTCATCTTCTCACCGTTTGAACACTTACAGGTGGGCCTTTTGCCGCCTGAAAATTTTCAGCGAGGTCAATAGCAGTTTTTTTGGGGGTCCGCAAAGACTGTCTAATCATTAGCTGGTTATCTCCGTCAGCTGCAACTCTTTTTCTGCCTGTTTTGGCTTGTTTTCATGAGATCGGGACTCTCTTAGCTGATTTATTGAATATTGCACTGCGCAGCGAGAACATTTCACTTCTTGGTCTATAGTCACTAGTGACATGCCTTTTTCAGACAAAAAAAAATTCTTAGGCGCTGTTCGGCACTAAGTTTCGTTGTTTTTTAGCAAAACTCACGGTAAAAATGTTATTCTCCAAAAATCAGCTAAAAACACTTGCATACAGCAAGTGTATTTTCATAAAAAAAAAATTAACGCACTACAACAAAGATTTTGAAAAATAACGTATTTCGAGAAATAATTAATAATTGACCAACTGTATGTCATAAAAAATATTTTTGATGTTTTTTCAACTTAAATGATACCCCTCAAACAAAAGCATAGTCATTAAAAGCCTATCACTACATAAGTTTGCTGTTCCAGTGTTTTAATAGGGGTGCCTAATACTTTTGCTCGCGGCTGTATAATAAACATATAAATTTTGGTTTTAATGAAAATCATTTTATTACTTAGTTATTAATAACAATAAACACTTAAACAGATAATGATATATTACTCATACATCCAAAAATGTAATTATCATCAATGCAATTTCCATAAATTTATCTCTAGTTGCAGTTATCAACTTTACAACAACAGCAAATAATATTTACAGTGAATCTTTGTTTATGTTTTGCTCATCCACTTATCAATTCAATGTCAAACATTGGCTAAATATTATCATCTCATATAATATATGCAAAATTATGTAAGCAGTGATACAATTTGGACCATTTGACCCACTAATGCAAGAGTTGTGCATAATTACCAGAAATTTAGGTCATGTAAGAGGTTATGAAATGTTGTTCACCTGGAAAGCAGGTTGCGAAGAATTCTTGGAACTGGTCTGAGCTGACTCGCCGTGACGGCCTGCCGGTCCACAGGGCAAGTGGGCTGGCGACTTATCCACTCCGTTATACAGGCACGACAAAACGCATGCTCACAAGCAGGTGCCTGGGCAAACAACTCATTACACTAATTGGCTCAATGAACAACATAATGAATTGGCATGTTCAGTATCAGTTGCTACATACCTGTAAAGGGTCTTCAAGAACCCCTGAACAAATAGGGCAAATAAGTTCTTCGTCGACGTCACCTCCTTGAAATCTTTTTATTTCAAAGCCCATTGTTATTTTTCGAACGAAATCATAGATGCCAAATCAAGTTGTATCTTGCGTGGCCTAAGATAGTATCGTAAATGATCAAAACTAATGAAAACACGAACAATCAACAAAAAATTGTAGAACAATCGTAAAACCAAACTCGCTTCACCAATCACATCAAATATGAATTGACAGATTATTAGAGAATGAATGGATGAATGAATGGTAAATAAATAAATAAACCCCACAGACTATACAAGTACTCAATTCTGTTTTATTCAATTGAACATAATCGATTCTATCAATTGAATATAGCGATTGCTTGAAAGTTTTGGTTACTTCAGGTCATTGCCAACATTTTAAAAAATCAATTGCCAACAATCAACTACTGACATTTTCTTCTTTCTGCCATTGTAAAATGGACCCAGATCGAGGGTGCTGATCGAAATTCTTACTATTTATTCTTCTCTTTATAATAGATTCATAAGTAACCCTTCAAAATGAGTGTCTTTAAATCAGCCATGGGCTACTTTAGTTCAGGTGGTGCAAACGGTAGCAGTGATAATGATTTCGTAGGTCAATTTGTTGAAATTGGAAACATGAAATTGAGAGTGAAAAGGGTGATTGCAGAAGGTAAGAGATGTTCAAATTGTTCTATAAAGAATAAGGGGATGATGGTAAAAGAATCCAGACTAAATAATTGTGAAGTGCAGGTCAGTGCACCCGTTTTAGTGTCACAGAACTTTGGGGGCGTATGGTGCGTTAAGTAGTTTTACGTCAATGGGAAGTTTGCTCCCTTAGCCATGAAAAGTGAAATCTTTTGTGTTCGAGCTTAAATCAACTTACGAGATATGCTTAACTATTTCAATAGTTACAAGGGTTATGTGGGTACATTTTGATGTTTACTTGAATCATCACTTCCCATTTTTAATGATTCAAAGAGAAAAGTTATATTTCCTCTTTGTTTTTAATGTATGGCACTTGAGAATGATTGTTTGTACACTTAAATTATTAATCATTTTGATACTTATTAGTCTTGTAAATGAGATGAATTACTATTTTCAATGTTAGTGATAGTGAGTAAATCCTAAAAAAATATATTTACATTTAAGTGTATTATAAGTTTAAAAATAAAAAGGACTTTTGACATCCAATTTTATTTTGTCAAAATACTTTCTTGCCTTTTATAATCTCAGTTTTAATCTAGTATGTTTTAAGTGATGATTAACATTAATGTGTCATAAATCCAACTGCAATCATTACTAATTTTATATCAATCTTTTAAACTTAGTTACTAAATGAATAACATTTCCAGGTGGCTTCGCTTTTGTGTTTGTTGCACAAGATGTATCTACGGGCACAGAATATGCCCTCAAGAGGCTTATGGCGGCTGATGAGCAGGCAAATAAGAATATTATCCAAGAGATTAGTCTATTGAAAAAGTTATCGGGCCACCCGAATGTGATCAAGTATATTGCCGCATCTTTTATTGATAAATCAAAAACAGCACATGGGATGGGGGAGTATCTGCTGCTTACCGATTTGTGCAGCGGTGGAAGTTTGATGGAGGCTTTACAGAATAGAGGGCAGGCATTCCCTCTGTCAACTATTTTAAGGGTGTTCTACCAGACTTGCCGTGCTGTCCAGCACATGCATGCTCAAGTTCCTCCAATAGCTCATCGTGATCTCAAGCTAGAGAATTTTCTTATATCTAATGAAGGTAATGTTCAATGATATTCCATGGCATGGTGTGGAACACAGTTATTGCTTTTGGGTATCTGCCAAATCTCATATCCTTGAACTCAATGTGTTTCCTTTGGTGTTATTACCTAATTTGTAAAGATGTGAAGGACTCTGTCTGGTCAAGATATATATTTGTAGTAATCTGTTTATAATCCAATTGGAAAATAGTTGGAATTGCTTTTTTGTTGTTTTGGACATTGACCATGCCCCACAGGTTTAGAAATATCAATTAAAATCTGATTTAGTCCTATAAAGAGTCCTTCTTATATTAATCCAGGCATGACTTCTGTAAAAAAATATTTTTTTATCATGATGTTTTACAAATGTCCAGAATTATCAATGAATTTGTTGTTTTGCAGGTACAATAAAATTATGTGATTTTGGTTCTGCCACTACTGATATTTATACACCTAACCCATCTTGGAGTGCTAATCAACGAAATATGTTAGAGGAAACTGTGAGTACTTAAACACTTTACTGACTTTATTTTTTACATTTATGACAAACCTTTCTTTCCTACTGTTAAACTTTTACTTTACTTTAACTATTGTCATAATATTTGTTCTCCTCCTTACTTGATTCTTGATTCTCAACTCAATTCTCACTCCTTATGCAGATTGTTTGAGCTCTAACACAATAATTTGTCATAAGTCTTCTCATATTATGTTAATAAGTTATTCTCAGGATAAGTTGTAACCACTTTTTTCAAATGACATTTTAAAATGAAATGTTAATCAATTGTGTTTATATCAAATTACATAAAATGTAATATTGTCTTGTTTCAGTTGGCCCAATTCACTACACCAATGTATAGAGCTCCAGAAATGTTAGATACTTGGGACAATAGAAAAATTGATCATTCTGTAGATGTCTGGGCATTAGGATGCATACTATACACACTGTGTTTCATGCAACATCCATTTGAGGATTCCGCTAAATTGGCCATATTGAATGGAAATTATAATCTTAACCCCAATGACCAACGCTATAAATGTTTTCATGAAATTATAAGTAAGTATACATTAGTCTAGGTACACATGAAATGCATTTTAACCAGTTTGTTACAGAACACTTTATATGATTAACCTTTTTTTATTGAATGTGTTGGAATGGTTTTTATTTTATTTTATTTTTATGAGTTGTAATTATTTGTTCTTCCTTCCCAGGTGGATGTCTGACAGTAAATCCAGAGGAACGCTTGACAATAAACAATGTGCTGGAGCGATTGGCAGCAATAGCGGAGTCCAACAATGTCAATCTGAAGCAACCACTCAAATTTGAGCGTAAAAAAGTTGAACAATCTGTGGCCACTAGCTCGCCAGGTAATAAGAAGTCAAGTAAATATTACACTACCATATCCTGAAATGAAATATCGCGGCGCGGTACATTCAACCTGTTATGTGATCAAAATAATCGTATGTTTAAATTAATTTGCGTGCGCGCATCTCAGTTGTCCATACACCTTATCGGTCCATCATTATGTTCTGTTGCATTTCAATCTCGAGCTAAAACTGGTCAAGCATTTTTTGACTTTTTACACTCAAATTTTTTTCTTTTCTCAAAATATTTATTTTGGATTGAGTTCCTTAGAGATGTTATTTTTACAATGTGAGATTTCGTTACATTCCAATGTTGATTATCACCAAATATTGAGCAACACCAAAGGTAAGGCAATGATGAATGAAATATTCTTGGAATGATGTAAGGTAGTATAGCATTTATTTGACTTTTTTATAATATTTTTAAATTATTCGGCATTCGAATTACATTCGATACTGATTTGTTTACATTGCTTCAAAGGTGCGTTTACATAACGGTAGTTCTTAATCGATTTTGTTATTTATAGATTGAGTAGTTTTGAATAGACGAACTTTAACATTCATTTTCGGCCAGTTTAGCAAAGTGCAATAAGCTGACCTGGTTATCACAAGAACAGTAAACTTGAAAAGCTTTAATTTGATGTTTAAGTCTGAACACAAGATAAGAATTTAAGAGTATATAATACTAGGATAATGAAGCAGTCTCTAAGGAAAGAATAGAACAAACACTTCAAATTATAATTAAATCCTCCTACCCTCCTCAAAAGGAAATTAAATGACATTAATTTTACCAAAAATTGTGTGCATTTCCAAAATGCGCACTTGTATATTTAATATGTAGCTTTTATAGACATTAGGGTACCTGTCGCTAGCTAGGTTAGTACTTGTATGGTCTATGTTAGGACTAACTAACCCTCTAAACATTCCTGTATGTATTTATGGGGTTATAATAATATATTGACACCAAGTCATCAACCCCATTTTCTAAATATTCTAGGCTTTACACCTAATGAATACACTTTATGTATTTTAAAGTAAGATTGTATATTAGTAGCTTCAAATATGATAAACATAGTGATTATTCCACTAAATATTCTTTATACATATTTACTAGCATATTATATGGTAATATTACCAAAGTATCATTCTGTTAACATACATACACTAACAAACTGGGTTAAAGTATTTAATATGGAATACATTGATGAATATTATTGCGCACTAACATCGTGGGTGGCTTGGTATCTGCACATTTGTTATTAAAAACTATAAATTTTATATTTGATTCAGTTAATGTGTATATCACTAGTCTAACGTATCATTACCTAGGAATAATTATATCAGCGTATTCGTAATTCGAATACGCTCCTCGTTAATGTTGATCAAATCAATCTAGAAATATTAGATTGAACGGACTTCTTCCTAGACAATATAAGAATATGTGAATTGTGGTACAAGTATTAGAATAGTTTTGTATATTACACAACAGATATTATAAAGTCCATTGTTAAAAATATTTTTGAAATCATTCAATATTTAGTGAAAAATAAGTTGTGTCACAAGAAACACATGGATTTAGTAAACATGTTGGAATTGGTATAGTCCTCGTGTCTTAATGTTCTGCTTAGAACATTCATGAAAATAAATAAAATTGTTATAGCCTATTCATATTTGTCGTACCTTCTGATGTGCATAATTAATCATTTAGTCATGTGACTATGTCAGAGCTTACATTAGAGAAATAAATGAGTATATTCTTCGCATTCGTAGTTTGTTTTTATTTCTATCATTTTCAATAACATGTTTGGGGAATATTCCCTATCATACATTGTGTGCTTCATAAGAAATGGTCGGCCCAGTATGACATGAAACAATCGGTCGTACCGTTATATCACCATGTGTTTTGGGCGTTGATGGAGACCTGTACATTAGTGGAGGGGCAAAGCACATTAGGTAAATTACACTTATTATATTTCATGGTATGTTAAAGGCACCGAAACAAAGAAATTATTGTTGAGTAATTGTCACCTTCAGTACATTTTAGAGTACCTAATCCAGCGTCATATTTAAAAATTTCTTCAATATGATTCTCTGTTTAAGTGCCTTTATGTTTGTGTTCGTTATTGGATTTATAATGATTTCACTAATATTGGCGTGAGCACCTTGACTAATATGAACTAACCCAGTTTGAGATGGGAGACGAAGATTGTAAAGATTTACGCCTTACTTTACACGCACTTTCAAATATTGCGTGTTAACATTTACGCTTTATAGTTGACTTCGTTCTTATCAAAAATCGCTTTCGTCTCTTGTTCTCTAAATTGTTCATTGGTGATATCTTCAAATAATACAAATATCACGGTTTAAACTGTTTGTTATCTGTATACCTAGCTTCAGTCTAGCTTTAGTGACTTAGATAATACTGACGTCACAACTATATTTTATAACTAACCTGTATTTAATCGATTAAAACTGTTAATTAACATTTCATTCACATGGCAGATTAACATGATTGCCATTTAACTAAAACACATAATGTATTAAAGGGCTTTGTGAAATGAATCGCCTTAATAATCATCAAAAGGTTGCGGGTCTTGTAACATAAATGTATATATTGTTTTTTAACAATACCAATTTTAATATAGTGCAATGACTATATTTCGCTAACATACTATAAGTTTGAAGTAGTCAAACGATACTTGCGTTATATCTAATAGGGTGTCTCTTTATATATTTTATTTTTATCGGAGTTATCTTATCTTTAGACATTTCTAAGGGACTGTAGTTAGATAGACGTATGCGGCCTATATGAGGGAAGAAGTTACTAATAATTCGATACATTACTGATCTTGAGCGAGTAATCAAAGCATGACGAAATGAAATGCGTACTAGCATCCAAGGCTGATACCATAATGAGATTACCGTTTTAACATTAGCTAGGCGGTTTTGAACTGTTTCATAATATTACCTTTATGCATGTGAATTTGATTTGAGTTGAAATCGATGCTTCTTTGTTTAGTTTGTATGTTCATACCTCATTGCATGTTCGTGTGAGTAGTTAATTGAAGCCTCACGCCTTCAAATTGAACCGTAAATATGTTGAGATATAATTCAAATTCGACTGGCAACATTTCGACGTTTGCAGTTCATGAACTCGTTGATTTGTTTCAATTTAATATTGGCTCGTTAATTTACCTACATAGTTTTTATTCATGACCTCATCATCGAAAAGTCCACGTAAGTGGTCTCCTGATGAAGTGGCAATTTCCTTAAGGACATTATAGACTTAATCGTCCATAAAAATACTGTTTAAAATATTAATTGGCATAATATAAAAGGCGTGGGGCTTCGTTAAGCTAAAAAATGTTTGATCGCTATACATATCACGTTTTCTTTTCATTTTAGGTGTTTTCAACTTTTTCGGGTGCCCAATAGTTTTCTCGTTTAAATGACCCGGCGCACTAGCATGACCCTTGCAACGGACTTCATTACACCCTGACCGCTTGATCTAGGCTATTGGACATGCTCGCAATGATGAGTATCGATTTTATTTATTAATGTTTGAATTATGCACTTTATATTTTGTTATGCATTTTAGTTGATTATTTTTATTGTTAATTTTTTTATGAACAACGCTTTGTTGGGACTAAGATGTCAATAACTGGCATTTATATTTATTATTAATTAGGTTTCATTGTTACTGTAATTCATATAATGTATTTTACTAACATCACAGAAGATATGCTCAAAGCTATATTAAGTATTATGAGAGTCGTATGTTTCCATAACGAGTTGCAATTTATACTTAAAAATTCGAACTACAGTATTAACTGTCCATGTAAAATATGAATAATAAGTATCAATAAAGGCTTGTATGGATAACACTCAAACAAATTAAGTTGGAAGATCGTTACTTAATAACTAAAGTTAAATTATCTACTTATATACTATATCTAGAATTATGTGCCTGAAAAGTGTGTGCATGCCTTTATTGTTACTTAGTTTATCGAATAACATAAAACCTTTTTCAAGACAATAATAAGATTAAAAATCTATAGGTAGTCTAGTAAAAGTTAAGAAGATTATTGTGTAACTAGTTAAAGAAATGCAATAAACAAAATCACAGCACATTTGTAATAAGAATTACAATAAGCACTGAATATAAAACTGTTAGGTACTTAATCTACATAGTTTTGTTATGACTTATTATGTGACATGAACAAACATATCTCCAAACATTCTCTCATGCAAGCTTGTCCATTATGTTCATTAATTGGACAATTTGACTAATAACTCTTTCCTTTGCTTGCGTAATTCCCATTTGCATGTGATTTGAATGTCAGGTAACGGTCCCGGAATGGCTGGATATAAAGTCTAGACAGGATGAATCAATTATAAATATTCAAAATATTTCAATACCACTAATAAAATATACGTTTACAAAATATTTTAATACTACGTTAATACAATTTTCTTTGACTCTAAGTGTAGGAACACACTATGCGGAAAACACGTTACCTAAATCACGCAGCTTATGTTATGAGGAAGATGACAGATGATAATATACCCTTTGCCGAAATTACGTCGTGTAATTTTGTATAGAAAATCAATTTTCGCCGAAGTTCGGTCGCGAAATTTCAGCGTAGTGTGTTCCTACACTAAGAGCTCATATTTGGTAACACATTGCAGAAAACCCATGTTAAAATGGAAAGTTCCAGACTGGAAATACGCCATATATTAGCATTTTTATATGTAAAAGAAGGTATCAGTCGTAAAAAAAGTAGCCAATGCAAAATGTGCAGTCTATTATGTGGTTGACATCCTCCTCCACTTCCTTGAGTCATATTTTTCATTACAGAGGGTTGTGATCATTGTATGAAATGAACATGTTAATTTCACACACCGCGTATGAAAGTAACTTCTAAGGTACAAATTAATTTCTACATGAGTGTCTTATACATTCCTTACGATATCTGAGCGCAAAAACAAAGATAGCCAAGACCTGGTTATCCGACCTACCTAAAATGTTCACAATAATTTGGGATTGTAATCCCAACTAATATTATAAATGCGAAAGTAACTCTGTCTGTCTGTCTGTCTGTCTGTCTGTCTGTCTGTCTGTCTGTCTGTCTGTTACGCTTTCCCGCTTAAACCTCGCAACCGATTTTGATGAAATTTGGTACAGACAATCTTTAGACCCTGAGACAGAACATAGGCTACTTTTTGACCCATTCCAACCCCCCACTTCCCCGAAATGAGGGGGTGGAAGTTTGTATGGAAAATCTAAACTACTTGAGTTAGACGCTTGAAATTTGGCATGCAGGTCCCTTAGTAAACTTGATGCTTAGTTGCAAAAGGATATTGCAAAATTCCCACGGGAACGGGAGTTAGCGGGAAAAAACATTCGTATAATGAAAACCGACATCCACGCGGACGAAGTCGCGGGCGGCCGCTAGTGTCCCATATATTTAAAACATTCCAAATACTTCACTATTCAGAATATTAAGCCTTTCCACTGTGAGTGTGAACCAGAGACTGCTATTAGGTTTAATTCCTACAAAAGCGCATTCCGCGTTTTATATCCCCAAATAATATGAGTAAATTAATTTTACAAAGTTTATACTTCTTGGATTCCGACGACCTAACTACAATTGCTTACTTAAATAGACTATACTGTAACGATAATCTTTCATTATTAATGGGTACAAAATTTAAGAAGTTGTGATGGGATTAAGTATTAATAAGTTACCATTAATTGCGTTTAATTCTAAATATACCACTGAATTTTCGATTTATACTTTATTGGTTCAAAGGTTAATAAAACTTTTGCAATTATCCTAAGGAAACATAAGAAATTATGCATCATATAAAATAACATAAGTTTTTACAGTACCGTAAATTTGTATCTGATAAGTTATATTTCAGAATATTATTTAACAACAAAATGAAATATTTGCAAAACTAATCCCTTTTCACTTTTACCTGAAGTAGATTTATTACGCGTAGTTTCCTGTTAGTGCTGGTACTTAATTATAAAGGAATGGAAATATAAGAATAGGTATACATTTTGATTATAATGGTGCTGCGAAAGAACCTTACCTATTTGAGTCGGAAACGGTAATCTTTGCTAATATACGAATAAACATCAAATATTTTATTTAGGCATACTTTAAAAGAAGTGTTTAGAGTTAGTCTGGAGTAATATGGATTTTAGGCTAAAATTTTATATAAAAACATGTTAATTGACTTTCTATATTCACACAGCTGAACTGTCACTTGTTTTATTTTGTTTTAAAATTTAATAATTACTTTAAATATGCGAAGGGCCCCAAAGATCTAAAAGTGTTGTGATAAAAGCTGGTCAAAAAGACAGCTGATGTTGGTTAGTTTTTGGAATTTGTTTTTTGATATTATTGCGTAAAATTATGAATGTTTATTTTTGTTACGAGACCCACGGCCTTTTTTAGAAAAACAACAGTTGATTTTCATGGTGTTCGCGTCAAATGTTGACTAGTTTCTTTTATATATTTTCTAAAAATATACATACAAATAGCTTTGCAGATAAATTGAAACTTCTTCTATATTAGTTGAAGTTAAGTGCAAAGTCCGTAATATCTTTTAACTTCCTTAAATGTATTTTACTGACGTCTAAGTGTAAATAATACTTGCATTGGACTTCGGGTTTGTCTGTTAAATTTGATTTATAGATGAGCAATATTTTTGTTACTATTAGCCTTGTAAGTAATTATGTAAATTATATTTTAAAATTAGAAATAAATATTATGTAAATTGAGCCGAGTGTAGTTTTTGTTCTTGAAGATACCTAAAATACTAACTTTACACTGAAATATAAAAGCTATTAGTACTAAACGTAATATAGGAATGGCAATTGGTAATCAAACGGTGATTTCATTATATAACTTCTAGTTCAAATCATTCTTCTGGAGTGCACACCACCTACTAATATTAAGACAATGTATTTTCAATAACTTGTACCTAATATGGGTAAGACTTATATTTTACTTAAACCACACATGGCTCACCCATTGTAAAGTCGACCGTTACTTTATTTTTAGTTATCATAAATAGGATTATGGAAAGATGCTTATTTTTATTAAATTACATTTACCTTGACATTCAAGACAAAGCGCAGTCGACTGTACTATAAGTTTATCAATTGCCATATTAACTATCAATTCCTAGAATAGGATCAATCATTCAAGCAAACTTCTGTTTTAGTTTTCAAGCAAAGCCACATTAGTATCTAATACATTTCAGCATCACTATTTATTTTGCACGATTACCTACTACAGATTCCGTTATAAAGAAGGAAAACAAATACATTAATAAATAGAAATATCTACCATTCGTTTGTGTCCACAACTGTAGAAATTTACTTTTAGAATGTATTCATAACTTTCAAATTCCACTTTCAGAAAGTAACTAAGCTTACATGCGTCAAAAATTGTACTCACTAAAATTGTTAAAATCTTGAAGAAAAATTTAAATTTCGACAAGCGTTTATTTCAAAGAGTTTGTACCTACAACACGTTATTTTTTCTTTTCCAGCGAACAAAGACCCAGTGTCAACCAGCCAGGAAACTCCGAACTCTCGTCCGCCGGAGCCGACGCGTCCGCCGCCGCCGGCGCGCCCGCCCGCCGCGCCGCAGTACCAGCCGCCGCCGCCCGGCCCGCCGGCTGGAGGCCTGTTCTCATCCATCAAGGGAGGCGCTGGCAGCTTCCTGAAGAACTTGAAGGATACCTCGTCGAAGGTTATGCAGACTGTGCAGCAGTAAGTTGGGCGGCTTTTTTTTTGGGGGGATTTTGGTCGTTTGAAATGTTGTTGCTTAAAGGGATGGGTAAAATGTAAATCGTTTACCCGTCTTTCATTACATATTTTAAAATATTGATTGTTCTTCTTTTGATTGAGAAGAGAGATCTTGAAGACTACGTCTGGAACTTTCCACTTATACACTATTTGAAAGTAGGAAAATTCCTATTATATTTATTAAGTAAATAATTAAGCAATTAATGTACTTTTTTTAATTTTACTCGTGTGATTTTTATATTTTTGATACTAATATTAAGCATTCTGTAAAATAATTCAATTTTCAGGTCTATAGCTAGGACAGACTTGGATATAACTTACATAACTAGTCGAGTAATAATAATGCCATATCCATCCGAGGGCTTGGAAAGTGCTTATAAGACTAATCACATCGACGATGTAAAGGCAAGTGAATATGATTACCTTCTTATCTACTTTGCTGCTCTTAACATTTGCTTCATTGTTTTCAAGTACTTAGTACTTACATACTGGTAGGAAAGGTAACAAATGTCTTATCAGTGAATAAAATTTTAAAAGTGCGTGTTATGAATAATGTTGGTCTCTAGTTCATCATGTCATCACTAATTACCAGTTAAAAAAATAAACATAGATTGCTAAATAGGCAGGTGAACTTTCCGATCCCTAGAATATAATGAGCGCACATAAAGAGAGCAATATGTCGTGAAAGCTCTTACTTCTCCGTGACGTCACGTCCGTGTCGTAAGGTGTGTTTTCAAAACCAAAAAGTATTAACTTTTTTTCCAGGCGTACCTAGAAAGCCGTCACCCTGCCGGAAAGTACTGCGTCTACAACGCATGTCGCGGCGCGCGCCTACACTTCCCCCGGCACGTGCTCGTTACGGACGCGTGCCGCACCCTGTGGCCTACTCCTGCTCATAGAGCACCGCTGCTGCCGCACTACTACGCGCTACTGCAGCATATGTACCAGTACCTCGGCAAGGACGACAAGAGCGCCGTCGTCATCACTTGCCAGGTAAGCGAAACTGGTAGTCTTGCTACGGACACACACAGTGCTACGAGCTGCTGCTACGGACACACACACCGCTACAAGTCGCCGTAGCATGTTAACTACACTTTCCATGACACGTGCTCGTAACGGACCACAGTGTGGGATTTGGCCTGACTTTCGGACATACTCTTTTTACAGTCGTATTCAGTGTATAGAACCATGATGCATTATATTATGAAACCCTCGTAAAAATATCTATCTTAATTTTGGATCTACAAATTTTTTTTACTTTAAGATTAATTAATACCAAATACGTTTTATATCAATAATTTCTCAATTATCCAAAACATGACTTTCGTAAAGTTATATATCAATAGAAGTTTATTAATCGAAATTAATGTAGAAATTACAAGCTTTTAATTACCCTTGGAAGCGAAAAAATAAATATTTTGTAAATTTCAGTTTTTTTTAAATATAAAATATTCTATTTAATATTAGCATCTACTCTTACCAGCAATATATATAACGATAATGCACCTACCTGCTGTCAAAATTTGAGATAGATATCTTACAGGACTTGCGAGTTAGAACGTTTCTAAGTTTCCATAGAATTTCTATGGAAATAGGGTTGTCAAAATTCATTCATAGTTTCGGAAGCTGGTAATCGTGCTGTAGCTGATAGTTCTTGTGACTTACTTTTTGATGTTGGGATTTCAACGAGAAAAGGATTTGCAAGCCAATCCTTGTTCTTTTTGCAAAACAATAGGAAATTTATGTTACAAGCTGTGTACCGTTTCTCGCAATTATTTATAAATAGTATAATAAGTATAAGTTTTTGTTTTATCTAAATGAATTTTCCGTTTACTGTATGACGTCGTATTCCAGTAATTTTTTTTTGAACATATTGTATTGAAATGATTTTACTAAATTGGCGATTGAAAAGAGCAACTGCACGAGTTTCTTGCTGGTATCTTCTCGGCAGACACATTTTATATACAACATAGTATATATGTATAAGAATGTATTTAATCATATTATTTTAATTTGCTTAGTTTGACAATTCAAAACTGCTTGTTTGTATGCCTATTTGAATAAAGATATTTTTGATTTTGATATGTTGCAATGGGAACTTGTATGAAACGCTGGTCGTATCAACATCTTTTGGATTGTCATTAGGATATAATGCACTCAAAATTACAATATTTTGTCCGCTCATTAATTTCGAGGTCTAAAGGTCTTTTGTGTGTCCCATAATATGTATAGGCCTTTTCTACTAACATTTTATACACATCTAATTTCGTTAATGAAGTAATCTTATCCTGGATCCTGCTATATTCTTCTCCTGTCATCAAGCCTGATACCCCAGGAGAAGGAGAGGTATCGACACATGTCAAAGTCAAAGTCAAAATCAAAGTAGTTTATTTTGCAATTTGATTTACATAGAAATTCTTTTGCACGTCATATCTTTTTTTACCTACCAGCACTTCGACGTGAATGGCCTGCTGAGAAAAAGTGCCGCAAGAAACTCAACAGTTTGCCTTTTTTTAAAATAAATACAATTTGTACAAATAATTATTTACATGTCATCAAAATAAAAAATAAAAAGATCATGTCATTTAAAAACAAAATAAAAAAACATATAACTACAAATGTAATAAATTAATAAATTAGACAACCACATGCGCAGAGTGGTAAGAAATTGTCAGGCCCAACAAACTCTCTTGTCGATATCATTTAATTAATCTTCAATCTTATAGTAACCTTTTCTCATTAAACAATTCTTAATTTTAATTTTAAATTTATGTAAAGGTAATTCAACAAGATTTTGTGGTACTTTGTTGAACATTTTTATGCTTAATCCTACAAAAGACCTTCCCCTTTGAAGTCTGACACTTGGATAGGCAAGTCTGTGCTTATTTCTTGTATTGAATTTGTGAGTATCCGATTTTTTAAGAAAAGTTCATTATACTTTCGAATATATAAAATACAATCAAATATGTACTGAGAAGGTACTGTTAAAATATTAATTTCTTTGAATACATCCCTAAATGAGTCACTGCCAGCCACTCACCTGCCAGCATGAGGGTTGGCGCCCCCCTTGCAGTAAGTCCCCCGGTCGAGGTCCGGAAGGACTTTCCCCTGCAGGGCAGGTCAGTTCCAGGCAAGTCAGCGCCATGGGTCTATGACGGCTCCATGACGCCTCACCCCCGATCCTCCAGACATCATGTAAAGGTATTGGGTTTAAGCATTGTCCTTAACGAAGGCGGATCCCTTTCCAATACCAAATTTTAACTAGGTATAATGTAGTTAAGGAAAATCACATGTGTCTGATATTTAAATATCAATGCAGAGATTTGGATACAGGAAATGATATAAAACAAGATATTAAAGACCACTAAACGCATGTGGAAGTTGACTTTTAGCCGCTAAGACGGTTTTATTTTCATCTGATTCAGATACATCACTAAGTACAATGGTAACCCATAAGTTTTAAAGATTTCTTTAAATTTTTAATTATTACATCATCAGACTTTGATTTTCTGACAAAATAATATAACATAAAAATTCAAACAGCAAGGCACCAAGTGATGGACAACCCTAATCAAAAACTTTAAAAAATGATATCTCCGAGGTCCTGCGCAATTACTCTTTGTAACTTTTAATTATATTTAAGACTGCTTTATAGTATCTTATGAGCCCAAAATTAGATGCTAATAATAAATAGTTTTGAAGAAAAAAAATATTTTAGTTTTTTCAGTAAAATTAATATTTCTTTATTGCGGTAAATCAGAATGAACTTTTTAGCAATTGATGACATACTTGTCGGATACCCCTACAATATAATAAAGCAAAAGACTTTGAAAATGTTTTAAAATCAGAAATAATGCGTTTCTATGGTTTCTATGGGAATTTCTCGATTTTTTTTATTACATAAAAACTGTTCAGAATTTCGCGGTAGGAGTTTTACCGAGAACGTTTTATTATATCTTACCTATCCAAAACGATCATAAAATAGGATGTCCGAAAGTCAGTCCAAATCCCACACTGTGCGGACGTATGCCGTGCCCTATGGCCTACTCCTGCTCATAGAGCACCGCTGCTGCAGCATATGTACCAGTACCTCGGCAAAGATGATAAGAGCGCCGTCGTCATCACTTGCCAGGTGAGCGAAACTTGTAGTCTCGCTACGGACACACACAGCGCTACGAGCTGCTGCTACGGACACACACACCGCTACAATTTGCCGTAGCATAAGATTTTAATTTGTGTTTATTTTTCTTATTCGTCTTTATTTATAAACATTTAGTCCAAATAGGATTGCCATTTTTTATAACCATGTTTTTCAGATAAATCTTGTTTGCTTTTCTAGGATGGCAAGTCTATGTCATGTGTGCTACTCTGCGGGCTGTTGATGTACGCGAAACTGGTCACAGTTCCTGAAGACGCCCTCCAGATATTCGCGGTAAAACGTACACCCGTCAACATAGCGCCATCTCAGTTGCGGTATCTCTACTACCTATCGAAAATAATAAGGTAAATAAATATAGATTTTATATTATATAGAATCATATATTTTTTATTAACATGCATTTGGTTGTTTGTGAAAACATGCTTATTATTATTTCTATTTATAGACAAGTGCCCGAGTTACCACATTTCCGGCCAGTGACATTAGTATCTCTTACCATTCATCCGGTGCCGCTCTTCACAAAAGCAAGGTAAAATTGAGATACAATCTCTTTGCACTCTTTAAGTGTTTGTAAGCTATGGTTCGACTTAATATGTCTTCTATTCATTTCAGAGACGGGTGCCGACCTTACGTTGAAATATACAACGAAGATAGGCTATTACTCTCAACCATGCAAGATTATGAAAGACTTCACTTGTACACGATGGCTGAAGGCAAGGTAGGTCGAAGAATACGTGACGTCGTAATCATAACAGATTTGTTGGTAAACACCAAACTTTTTGGTAAACGGTCCTTTAAATAGAACACGACTTACATCAATCAATCAATCAAAATATTCTTTATTTATATAGGCCTCTGCAAGGCACTTATAAATCGTCAATAAAATCGCTGCCGCAACTTTACGCTATTAAGAAGAGCCTTCACTGCCGCCGCCAAACAAACTGCCTGCTGGCGCGTTCCATTGTTTGATTAGAAACAACGTATGGCCGAATTTTGAATTTTGAATTGTATATTGAGCGCGCTGATTAGAATTTCCACCCATCAAAGAGGCCTGAGCATCCATGAAGGCTGGAAGGGAAAGGCACCGTTACATATTATTGACGCGTACCCCTTGTGTTCGACACAGGTGACCCTCCCCCTGGACACGACGGTGTGCGGCGACGTGTGTGTGTGCGTGTACCACGCGCGGCAGCAGCTGGGCCGCGTGCACGCCGTGCCCGTGCTGTCGCTGCACTTCCACACCGGCTTCATCGACCCCGACCATCACGCCGTCAAGTTCAGCAGGTATGCCGTTGCGGACGCTAGGTGGCGCTACGTAGGATCCAGCTGAACTGTCATTTGTCTACTTCTATAGGGTACTTCAAGGCACCATCGAATGAGGGTTCGATAAAAAAATCCGCTAGATGGTAGTAGGTAGCTGTAGAGTCTAACTGAAATGTGATTGGAGAATTTTGACATGACATTGACAGATATGTCAAAATAGACCAATGACATTTGAAATGCTTTTTTTATTAGCTCGGTAAATTGGCTCCTCTCTGCCCAATGATAGGCAAATGAGGAGCCCTAACTGCCGTGACAACGGATGTGGTACCACAATGGTATCCTATCCGTTGGCATCGCTATAACGACCCGCTAGATACTCCTTCACTCTTCTCTTAAAGGAGTCCAGGTTATAGGAAGAAGGATACGAGAATAAGATCATGAAAGATTGCACTTGAATACGACGGCTAAAGGTAAGGTAGGTCTAAGAATACGTGACGTAATCATGTCTGGACACGACGGTGTGCGGCGACGTGTGTGTGTGCGTGTACCACGCGCGGCAGCAGCTGGGCCGCGTGCACGCCGTGCCCGTGCTGTCGCTGCACTTCCACACCGGCTTCATCGACCCCGACCACCACGCCGTCAAGTTCAACAGGTATGCCAGCGTGGACCCTAGATGGCGCTACGTAGGATCCAGATGAACTGTGATTGGTTTCAATAGGTGACGTCAAGGCACCATCGAATGAGGGTTCGATAAAAAAATCCGCTAGATGGTAGTAGGTAGCTGTAGAGTCTAACTGAAATGTTATTGGAGAATTTTGACATGACATTGACTGATATGTCAAAATTCACCATTGAAGTTTGATATATATAACGAAGCCAGCCTATTACTCTCCACCATAGAGGATTATGAAAGATTGCACTATTTGCACTTGTACTCGATGGCTGAAGGCAAGGTAGGTCTAATAATACGTGACGTAATCATGTCTGGACACGACGGTGTGCGGCGACGTGTGTGTGTGCGTGTACCACGCGCGGCAGCAGCTGGGCCGCGTGCACGCCGTGCCCGTGCTGTCGCTGCACTTCCACACCGGCTTCATCGACCCCGACCACCACGCCGTCAAGTTCAGCAGGTATGCCGGTGCGGACGCTAGGTGGTGTTACGTAGGATCCAGGTGAACTGTGATTGGTCTGTTTCTATAGGTGATTTTAAGGCACCATCAATTGGGATTTTTCGCAAATGAAAAATCCGCTAGATGGCAGTATGTAGCTGTAGAGTCTAACTTGGATGTGATTGGTCAATTTTGACATGACATTGACAGATATGTGAAAATTCACCAATGACATTTGAAATATATAACGAAGATGGGCTATTACTCTCCGCCATGGACGCTAGGTGGCGCTTCGGAAACATAGGTTCCGACTGAACTGTGATTGGTCTGTTTCTATAGGTGACGTCAAGTCACCATCAAAATTGACTATGACCTTTTTTTAACGCCATCTAGTGGATAAATAATCCAGAAACACCTTCATTGTGTAGTAAGTATTTAGGTTTAAAATTTTAAGGAACATTTATGAATTAATTAATTTATTTCTTCTTCAAGTTACAATGGCCCATTTTGTTAGTAATGCTTATAAATTATGTTAGTACATGATGGCATATACTTCCAAATACTATTAAAATCCTATTAGAGGGGCCATTCCTGCACCGCTCCCCCCGAAATAGCACAGAGATCATGTTCAGAATGCTGCTCCCAAGTGCCTGCACTCTATGCACAACGGACGCGCACCTTTTCCGCATTGTTGCATTCATGCGTATACCTAGCCCGCAGGCTTCACGTATAGAGAGAGAGGGGCTCTTAAAAGTGTGATTTTCAACTCCGGCCCACAATTTATAATGTAAATCCACATCTCAGTAAAATTTCTTGACTAATTCGTCAAAATCCTTTTCAACTTCAGGTCAGAAATAGACGGCATAGACGAGTCGCTACCCGTCAACGACCACTTCTCAGCCAACACGTCTGCGGTGATAAGCCTCGTGGTACAGAACGGCGAGCGTCGCAAGCCGCGCAGCGATCTCTGGGAGGACGACCACTCCTACCCGGTGCGGACGTCTGACGTACTCTTCTCTACTAATCTGGAGAAGTGCGAGACTATAGATAACTTTGGTAAGTTGTAACTTAAAACTTTCATCTTTAAACATCGCGAAGGTGTTTTATAATTAAGCGTCATTAGATCGGGACTAAACGCGATATATTTTTTTATAAGAACTTGCCTACATACTTACTGCTTGAAGTTTCGGCTGCGATGCTGCAGCTGTAGTCACAAACGATCAAGCAGTAAGTACGCAAGTACTTATAAATAATAAATCGTGTTTGGTCCCGTTCTAATGTATGTTGCCTAACTTTGCTTAGTGTTTTTGACATTGGTCAATGTTAAAAAGCCGAGTAGACGGCATAGACGCCGAACGATCTCTGTTAACGTAACCAGAGACAACCAACGACATCTTTGGTGAGATTTCTTTATTTTACAGTGGTGTGGTTCGAAGGTAACTTAGTTAAAGGCTATATACACATAATCCTTCCGTGCTGTGATGTCTGCCCATTGTACTTTGGGATGGTGTTCTTTTTCCCAAACCACAATAAAAATATATAAATCTCTCGTAATTATATGCAATGGATGTACATGTTTTCTTTTGTATAATGAAATATATTTATAGTTAATTATTTAGTGAAAATATGTATATTTCATGTATATTTTATATGTATTTATTATATTTTATACAGCTAACATGCGTGATCAAGGCGTTACCTTCCAAAATCCAAGTATGTCTTAGTAATGTGTGTTTAGATATGTAAAATACAAAGACCATTCATTAGTTGTCATCCTTTAACATAGCTGACATTACCTCATTATCTTGGGCTTTTATTATAATTTCTACCAATGTTACTTTGCTGAACATTATGTATACCAAATACAAATTTTGAATCGAATAATGCTTCATCGTTGGTGCTTAAGTTACTCTTTATGACCACAGTTAAGATTATAACTTTTGAGGACTAGATGTTTTGAGGTTTTAGATAAACCTTACTTCCTATGAATTTATCTCTCCGTTTTATTTTCAGTGTTGTTATAAAATTATTGTTGTTGTAAATTAGATTAGAATAAGCCTGATGAAGCTTCGGGGATGGTTGTGTAAGAGTTCATCTATTATTTTAAAAATACTATACTTTTAATTGCACAATAATATTATTTGAATAAAGCATTCGTCATCAAAAAACAGCACTCCGATATTAAAATAATTTTCTTGGGCACCTGAAATGATTTTTAAGATGGCGGAAATCGCCCGAAGCGGCACACGATGATCGTTTTATTCAAAAACAGAGCGATGTACTTTTCAGTTTGATAAACAATCAAACGAAGAGTTTCATTGTATTATAAATATTTTATATTGCACGTCTAACATAGTTTTACCTACTGACCTACCTATTATGAGACATGCATAACAGAGGCTATGTGTATCAGACTTTGTATAATATATCAGTGACGGTGGAGAGCAGCCCGGGCACAGCTCGTCGCGCGCCCGCCCGCCCCGCGCCCCCCGCGCCCGCCCCGCGCCGCCCGCCGCCGCCCGCC
The DNA here is from genome assembly GCA_958496325.1 of Nomophila noctuella. Taxonomy (NCBI): domain Eukaryota; kingdom Metazoa; phylum Arthropoda; class Insecta; order Lepidoptera; family Crambidae; genus Nomophila; species Nomophila noctuella. The sequence goes on along the minus strand of OY292487.1, from coordinate 5,503,955 downwards.
GCAGCCGCTGCGGCTGCGCCCGTTGCTGATACTGCGGACTTCCTCAACCTGGCTAATGCGCAGGTCAGTATTACCATCATAGGTTAAGTATTAACATTGTGACGGTGAAGATCAGCCGCCGCCGCCGCACGACGCGCCCGAAGCCCCGCCCACTCCAGCACCCGCGCCGATTGTTGATACTATTTACTTCCTCAATCTTGCTAATGTGCAGATCAGTATTACCATCATAAGTTTAGTATTAACAATGTGACGGTGAAGAACAGTCCCCCGCCACCATCAACATGGTGACGGTGTATTGATGCTTGTCTTACCGCCACCGCATGACGTTCCCGAAGTCCCGCCCACTCCGGTTACTGATAATCTTCACGTCCTACAGCATCTGTGTCATCACATATCAATACAATCCATTATTCCGCAACGCCATACTAAAATAGGTGAATAAAATGTACTCTACCGGTGCTTTGGAATTCTCACCTGCACTCAGTTGAACAGCTTACAAGTGACGGCATTGTGCAATCTTATTCTTATTTTTTTCAACATTATCCTGATTTCTATTAGTACAATTCAACTAATACTACTTAACATCACGATGACGCTGCCACTTATATAATATTCTTTTCTCTTTGCACCAGGCCCCGCCAGCCGAACCTAAGGAAAAGAAGTTGCCTAGTCAAGACTCATTTGACTTCTTTGGCTTGATGGAGAAGAAAGCGGACGAGTTCGGAGACTTTCTTAGTGGAAAGGGAGAGGCAACGAAGGTACGCCACTTGACTATCGACAATATTTAGACATTTCACTTACATTGTTTTAAATATTTTTTATCATTGGACGGATCGTCGTGCAATTTGAACCCAAATGGACGTACATATGTACGGTCAGCTACAGAATCAACTGAATTAATTTTAAATTGCAAAAATACCAGCAACCACTTGTGCGAGGGCCATGATGGCCTTGTCCATCAAATTGAATTAGCAAAGGCAATTTTGTTGAATGTGGGTTTCGCGAAGAAATATCCGCTAGATGGCAGTAGGTAGGCATAGGTACGTGATGGCTACTGGTATGTGATTGGTGAATTTTGACATGACATTGACAGATATGTCTGAATTCACCAATGACATAGCTTACATAGCAGTCACACCTAAATATTGCCATCTAGCGGATTTTTCAATCGCCAACACCCTGATTGTTTCAATTGAACGATCCTTTCAATCATTTAAGATAATTGATATGTAATGCCGTATTCAATTAACGTTATAAACCTTTGTTTCAGCAATTCGCAACGGAGTCGATATTCGGCGACTTGCCCGCCCCGCCGACGGAGACGGGCGACAAGAACGTCAACTCCAGTGATCCTCTTAACTTCGACCCGTTCGGCCTCAACGACCCCTTGCCCAAGCAGGAGCCGCTGCTTGCTCCGAAACTTCTTAACGATGATGGTAAGTTGTTTCTTTTTAGGTCCCTATAAGTTTATTCCAATACTTACTTTAAGTATGTTTTTTTTTCTATCGTATTGTTCATATAAAAGATGGGGAGGATGGAAACAGAAAACGTAAACGAAAACGTCGAAAGATGAGAGTTTTTTTTTGTAATCATTCATCGTACCTACTAAGGTTTTTGGTAGATATATAACAAAGTTTGTTCTGTGAAATTGTATTTTAGATATTGGTTTTCTTTTATTGGTTTGGTCTTGATCTCGATGTCAGTTGTTGGTGTGCGATATTTTTGTTCATAAAATAATTAGGCTTTTGCCGAATTTAGACATTAACCAATTTTTTCAAAAAATAATTGCACTAAATCATTGTATTGAATTTATCCAGGGCGCCCATCAAGCGTTCCCCCGGAGCAAGGCCAAGCCGCACCGAACAGCAAGAAGGACCCGTTCGCCGACCTCGGCGTACTCGGGGCCAGCGTACCTACCGCCACCCCCGCCCCGGTGTCACGAGGCGCCACGCCGCTGGTGACGCCGCGCGCCTCGCCGCAGACCACGCCTGCGCACCACACGCCGGCGAGGTCGCCTGCACACCAACCGGATTATAGGTACTGTGACTGTACACATACCCGATGAAGCGGGTCCGACTGAACATCAAGAAGGACCTCGGTGTGCTTGGGGCTAGCGTAACTACCGTTACTCATGCTATCGTGTCACGTGGTGCCACTCCGCAGACCACGCCTGCGCACCACACGCCGGCGAGGTCGCCTGCACACCAGCCGGATTATAGGTATCATTACAGCCTGATTACCCGATGTTCCCGGTCCCCACCCAACAGCAAGAAAGACCTCGGCGAACTCGGGGACAGCGCAACTACTGCTACTCACGCCGTCGCGTCACGTGACGTCACTCCGCAGACCACGCCCGCTCACCAAACGCCGGCCAGATCAGCCGGGCACCAGCCGGATTACAGGTACTGTGACTGTGCACTTACCCATTATACCCGGTGTCCACTGATCAGCAAGTACCTATCGTGATGAACGGGTACGTCCGCTCTTGGCGCGTTAGCGCGTAATGTGTCAGCCATGCCAGCTCGCTCGCCCGCGCACCCGCCGGATCACATATACCGGGTGCATACACGTACTCGTCAAAAAACACATATGTTTTGGATGGGTTAGCGTAATGCATTATACTGCCTTAAGCGTTTAGAGGAGATACACAAGCTGATAGCTGGCATGATAGTAGTCGTACTACAGGCAGCGGTACCCGAAGGCCACGTAATAAATTCAAAGCTCAATTTCAAAGGCTCCGATAGAAGTATCATTCAGCTGTGGATTGTAACAGGCTCATCATGGTTATGTCTTTTACACAAGGATGTAATATCAATACATAGTATAAAACAAATCGCTTTCGCTGTATGTCCGTATGTATGCTTAGATCTTTAAAACTACGCAACGGATTTTGACGCGGTTTTTTTTAATAGATAGAGTGATTCTTAAGGAAGGTTTTTATGTATAATACATGTAAGTAAGTGCCACGGGCGAAGCCGGGGCGGGCAGCTAGTTTATCATAAAATATTGTCCCACTCCTGGGCAAAGAACGGTCTCCCCTAAATTTTGCCAATTAGTTAATAAAAAAAGTATTTTCTTAGTGTTTTAATGAAAATAATTTTAAAAATTTAAAAATATATTTTTCTTCCAGTCGAACCCATTTCGAGCCGGCCAAAACGCCAGCGGATGATAAGCCTAAGAAGCCGATGGACGTGTTCGGCGACCTGCTCGGCAGCCAGGGGTATGAGTTCGCGACGAAGCGCGACACCGGACCGAAGACTATGAACGCGATGAGGAAGGAGGAGATGGTGCGAGACATCGACCCGGAGAAACTCAAGATTATCGATTGGGTGAGATAATGTGTTGATGATATGCATTTATTTATTTATTGAACAGTGGTTCACAAAATAATAACAAAAGTCCCACTAAACTAACTTTATAGTTTGCCTGTGGGATCACGAAACTCTAACTTATATGAATAAAATAATTAAGTATGTACTGAAAATTAACGGCTAATCTAACGTATCTAAAGTAATTTCTATTGGCTCTGTCTTATGCAACATGGTTTATGAATATTATGAAATATTTCTGACTCTTGAGCGTATATCGTCGTTGCTTCTTGTACTTCTTGACAATTGTATCATACATCAGAGCTCAGTTGGGGAGGGTATGGCATCTTAAAGGCAGACAACGCATTTACGACCCTTATGCGTTTGTTGATGTCCATGGGCAGCAGTGATCACTTTCCATCAGGTGACCCTCTTGTTCGTTTGCCTCACTATAACAAATAAAAAACTAGTTTCCGCCCGCGGCTTCGCCCGCGTGGAATTGTGTTATTTTGCAAAAAATATTTTTGTATTCTCTCGGGAATATCAACTTTTCCGGGTTAAAATGCAATCGATGTAGTAGTAACGGCGTGAAAGCGGAACAAACAAACAAACTCACTTTCCGATTTATAATATAAGTAAGGATTGTTTGTATTATATTCCAGACGGAAGGCAAGAAAGCCAACATCCGCGCCCTGCTGTGCTCCCTCCACACGGTGGTGTGGGAGGAGTGCCGCTGGACGCGCTGCGATATGTCGCAGCTCGTCACTCCCGCTGACGTCAAGCGGGCGTATAGGAAAGCCTGTTTAGCCGTGCACCCGGATAAGGTAAATAGTTTGTGGTATATTGATTGAAAGACCTTGCCAAGCTTAGTAGAACTTACTAGAACATGCACTTGAATGAGCCGCCCGTCTGGGGAAGTCCTGTCGTAACTGTTGTGCTCAGTCTGGGAGGGTATGGGATCTTAAAGTCAGGCAACTCATCTGCGATCTTTGTGCAGTTGTTGATGCCTATTGGTAGCGGTGATCACTTACCATCAGGTGACCCTCTTGTGCGTGGCACACAGCTGCAGGCCTAGTTAACCTATCGTTAGGCTCATGGACGCAGCCATCCTTGTGCTCAGTATATTTTTGTAACTTGATTCTTTTTTTGCGTTTAATTAGGCACCTCATATATCAGAGCCAGGGTAAGAGCCTCAGCTTGCCCCTGTATGGCTACTACTATCAAGAAGTATTTCGGATAAAACATTTTATTTTTAAAATTTCAGCAAATGGGCACTCCCAACGAGAACATGGCTAAGATGATATTCATGGAACTAAATAACGCTTGGAGCGACTTCGAGAACGACGCCAGCCAGCAGAATCTATTCCAATGAATAACCAGGGTTTTCCCCCGTTGTTACTTAGGGCCGAATACAACTCCGTGCGTACAAACTTCCATACACCTCGTGAATTAAATGTTAAACAATGAGGGTGTTTGCGTTTGAAAAATCCCCTAGGCGGCAACCCGTAGGCGTGAGGTCTAACTGCTATGACATTGATGAATTTTGACATATCTGTCAATGTCATGTCAAAATACACCAATCACATACCAGTTAGACCCTACGGCTACCTACTGCCATCTAGGGGATTTTTCATAGCGAAGATTTTATTTACAAAAACCCTCATTGAAAGAGTTATTTTCGGGTAAACGTATTATTTAAACCCCAACACAACACACAAGTGTTTGCAAGCATCCCTCTTACAATATATATGATTTAATCTGTAATCTTATTTCAAACAAATCTATTGTTGGAATAATACAAATGCGATATCTCGAGTTGTGGGCGGACCCTTAAAAAATGTCTTCTACAGTATTTGTGTAACTTCGATGTTAAAAGAGAAGAAATTATTTCAGACCAATATTACTTTTGTCATCCAGCACTTTTGCTATCACTAATGATTGTTGTGGCAACTTTAGTGGAAGTTGTTGTCATCCTAGTTGCCAGTCTAGTTGAGTTAATTTAGTGCTCTCAAAATTGGTTTTACATTTGAAATATTATCTGTTATACATTAATAAGGTCCACATATACCATATAACCTACTCAAACGATGGCCAAACCCTTTGATAGGTTAAATAGGTAATGTCATGTGTACGCCTACTTGATTCAGTTTATGAGATAAGTTTTGGTACACACTTATTCCGATCAATTTTCTTTTATATCACGAATGACTGAGTATTGTATTGTGATGATTCAAAAAAATAGCTTTTGCAAAATGTTATTAAGTTACACAAATACTTTAACTTGTATAACAAGTTTCAAAATTGTTATCGCTTTAAATTGTTAATAGCCGCAAATTTTCATTGATGTATTGTAATAGCATTTGTTCGTGGAATAGGTATAGAATAGATAAATTTAATCTCTAACTATGTTTAAATTTAAAATATAGTGAGTATAAAGAAGCAATTATGTATCTGGATTTCGTATTATGCTTTTTTGTGTTAAGCTCAAGAAAACCTCGCGATGAAACTTGTTTCTTCCCGGCTCGGCAACTATTTTATAGGTATCAATTTGGCGCTTATACTTTTAGTTTAATTTTAAGGACCATAATATTTATGATACATTTGAACTTTGTTTGGCTGTTACTTATTTTAAAATTAACATAAACATAAAAGATGTGCATCAAGAAATTCTGTTATGTATTATTCTATTTTATTTTGTTTACTCATTCAACTATAAGTATTACTATTATTATATAGAAGCTTTTGGAATATGTAATATTTGCATAAGATGTTACTATAAATATGTAAATCGGAATATATGGGTATAAAGTGTAGATTCTGGTGCACATGATATAAGGATAAAAATAAAACTGATTAAATCAATAGGTGAATGCAATAGTAGAAAATGAATGTAATATAATAGGAACAACTACTTTCCATTACAATTGAATTATTCTGTTTATAGAAATAATGCTTTATTTTACCGATGTTACATTTTTATATTCTTTGACCGCATTATGTTACATAATAATTTTAACACAGCTGTATAAGAACTTTTTATTCATTAATTTTGTACATTCCTATTTTATGTAGCTTATATTGAGGTGCAAGATTTTTATTTTATTATATCAAAAGTGTTTAACTATGTAGCAACAAGGTTTTAAAACTTACAATAAGTTTTATTATTCGAACGATGTTATTTTGGTGCAATCTGTTACTGACTACAACAATATAAAAAATAATTTGTGGCCAGTGAATTCTAGTTACAACGGATGTACTTAGTATCTTTCACTAGAACGTGTATATTTTGCTTTAAAGATGTCCAATATAGATAAAAGGTAATCTGAATAAAATGATTGCAAAAGTTTATGTTGTTTTTAATAATTTCATGACACGTTAGCCCTTGTGGCATATTTTTTGGGATCTGCATATAATGTCAAAGCTAGTCTTTATAAAATCAAGGCGAAAAAATAGTAAGTTACCAATTAATTTGCCCACTCCTGCCTGACACGTCGTATATCTATCGTAATGTTTGTCTTATTTACATCATCATCATCACTCTATGTGATGCATTCCAACTGGGAGTCGGGAGCTGACGAAGTCGGGGCGTTTAATTAACGCGGGTCGATTTTCATCAACATAATTCTTTCAAACGGGTAAGGGTTTATATAAATTTTTAATAATAAAAAAATCAATCGTTTATTTTTAAGAATGCTTACTCGACGCTTAAAGCCACCGGGCCAGTTAAGTTTGGGGCACAATATTCTGATGTTTCTATGATACTCAAGACTATTTCTTCTTCAAACTTGGGAGCATAAAGGAAAACAAACGTACGTGTTAAAAATGCTTATATTCGACGCTTAAACCTATTCTCTGATTCACTCGTGTCAGCTCTCCAGCTTGACGTCGAGGCAGCCGTACCGCTCGAGCAGCTCCTGCTTCTTGCGACGAAGTAGAGCTTCCTCCACGTCCCGCTGCGACGGCACCGCCACGTGTGACGCCACGCCGCCGCGGCTGACCCACCACGTATGACGTCACGCCGCGCTGCTTTTCGCGATACGATCATGTATTGTGCCACACACCCAAACTTAGATCTAATTTCAGCCACTGGCAGGGTCGTCGTTTACCGTTTGGTAAATGTGAGGCCGCCAGAGTTTAGTCTAGGGGCCCCAATCCATCGTGGGGCCCTAGTCACGTGCCCTGTGCACAGTGGGAAAGATGGGTCTGGCCACAGGGCCTCGTAAGTTTAACATAAAAAAAACAAAAGTACGTGTTAAAAATGCTTATATTCGACGCTTAAACCTATTAACTGGTCTTAAAGTCCTCCTTATGTCAGCTCTCCAGCTTGACGTCGAGGCAGCCGTACCGCTCGAGCAGCTCCTGCTTCTTGCGACGAAGAAGCGCCTCCTCCACGTCCCGCTGCGACGGCACCGCCACGTGTGACGTCACGCCGCTGCGACTGACCTCGTCGTCGTCTTCTTCCATGCGTTTATCCTCCGGCTGGGGATTATGATGGTTTGTTAAAAGATGTTATAAGCACGATGGCAGGCGAGAAACAAATGTGTCGTTTAGTCGCTTATTGATATTGAGCATTTTTGCAAATGAAAAACCCGCTAGCTTTATGGTAGTCGGTAGCCGTAGAGTCTAACAGGTATGTGATTGATGAATTTTGACGTAACAATGTTTCTCGGCTATTTGGCCAACGATCTAAAATAGACTTCGGCGAAGGGGAGGTCCCGTCTATTTTAGATCGTTAAGTAAAGGAATACGTTAAATATGGCCTCATTCGTAAAATACCCATATTTTTCTGTTTTTAATATCACATCTAGGTATTTTAATGTTTTTATGATAAGGATAATGGCTCCAAACCGAGTGCCGTAAATTAGCATTTCATATATAAAATTAATATCATAAAACTAAACGTAAGAATTTATACATACATCTTCCGGATAAATATTTTCTTCTTCTGGTAAGTCTTGGTCCTTATTTTGTTCCTTATTTGCCTTCCATTCTTCAACTGCCCGAGCGATGGCTATTGACAAAAAAAGGATTAAGTAAACCAATAACACCTTCAGCCATAAGTCTATTTGAAAGTTTTGTAAAGCAGATGGCTCAAAAGAAACCCATCGTCGACAGAATCTTGCTATGTACGTTTTGATTGGAATTTATTTTTTGGTATTTTCAGTGAGTGCACCTATGCCTGCGCACTCACTTGTGCACTATAATATATACTGCGTACCTGGCTGATCGTAAGGTCGGCCGCCATGGCCAAATAAGCCGGAGGGTATTATTATATACTCCCCTATCAAAACGGACATAAAAGATTCTATCAACGCCTTTTTTTCTGTACGGATGTTGTGCCATCTCCTTTCAAACTCTAGCTCACCATCTTTCTCGGCTTCTCTCTCCAAAGGCAGCAGGAGGCCGTCATCGTCGTCGCGGTACCCGTAGTAGTCTGCGTCCACGTCGCGCATAAGGTCTGCGCGCGTACGCCGCGGGGGCGGGGGCGGCTCTTGCTCGAACAGCTCGCGGACACCTTGAATAACCAGAAATGGTACAGTTAAAAAAAATCTTCCTAATGGATGTTGACACATATCACTATTCATTTTACAGAAATAATCCACAAAAAGAATAACTACTTTTTGAACAATAAAATCTGTTGGTTTGTTTCCATTATTTATAAGAGGTAAGGTGAATCAACCAGTTGACTTAAAAAATTGAGACGCATAGTTTGCAATTATCTTCATGGTAAGAAATCGTTTTGACCGTTAATACGAGTAATAGAAAGAAGGTTGGATGGTATCAACATCCCCACTACCAGTCCACAAATTCTTATTTTGTGGCTAAAACTTATCCTGACCTGAGCTTGATATTATGTACCGTAAAATATATATTTTTACTGAGCTATCATACTACTAACCTGGAAGATCCTTCGCTGCTCCGAAGTATTTGTAACCTCTGTTCCCCGGTACCTCCTTCCCATCTTGATCCAACATCTTGGGGCCGACGCGCGCATGGTCCGGACCGCCCAGGGATTTGATCTGCACTTCCCAATGTCGCTTTTCTCTCATTAACTTGTTGATCTCGTCGTTCAAGTCACGTATTCGAAATTCTCCGAGACCGGCTAGAATTAGAATAACAGGATTTAATTGGTAAATTAATTTTAACCTCTGAAATGTAACATAATCAGAACTTATCACCTTTGTGGGTAAATTAATAAATAAGAATTCAAATGCAAAACAATAAAGTAAAACAATGTTGGGAATGCAATTTTGTAAATGAATGTCGTTAAATCTGATAATATGTTTCTATTTCTTCTTTTTTCCTTTTTTAGCTCCCTTCTTTACAGGTTTCTTTCCCGCCTTCTTTCCTTTTCCTTTCTTGCCATCTTTTTCAGTTGGTGTCTTCTTTAAGTCACCAGAACTACACTGTTGTGAAATGTGGGTATTTTCTATTTGTTTTTCAGATGGAGCCTTTGGTGTTACTAATTCAATTTCAAGATCTGTCTTTTTATCTTTCGTTTCCAACTTTTTCCCGATCTTTAATATAAAAACGTCCTTTTGTGGATGGATCATTTTCTCCATATTTACTGGGACAGGGCAGTTCGTCGGCGTTACGTTTACCACTTTTCTATCTTTGTTATCATAAGCTCGACGATTGTCTGCACCTCTGTAAGTATATTTCAGATTTGAAGTATATGTGTTATGTGCTTTATCGGGATGAGACAGATCTAGATCACGAGGCAACTCAAATTGTATTTGTTCCCCAGTATTATACGGCGTACTTTCACATGAACATAGTTCCTGGATTTTATCGTACTTTCCCATTCTTTCTATTTTAGTGCTCTTTGGTACTCTAATTTTAAGTTCATTGTCATTCATTTTGGTAAATATTTCGTCATATCTCGGGATCTCATCTAGAAAATACATGATATGTGTATTAGTGGCAAAACTATACCCCGTTCAACCTAAAATACATATATTCTGACATACCTGGATGATTTGGATAATATACAGGGCTTTGATCTGTGGAACGTTTTGAAGAGATCAAACTGGATAACTGTGATACTGGACTCTCGGACCTAGGCGCATAAGGCTTGTGAGGATATCGGTTTGAAACATTACGTGGCGACGACTTTTTAGTCATGAGGTCTTCATCTAATAGTACTTTCCCTTGCTCATCCATTTCTACCTTGTGACAAGAGTACATAGACATGCCGTTCTCCTCTTTGAGTAAAAATGATGCAGCCTGCGGTTTCGGGGAAGCGCAAAAAGCTGTGGTAATTTCTTTACCCAAAAACGACATACGCACCGTCACTTCAATAACTCCTATAGATTCGTGATTGTCGCTATCACCGCAAGATAAATAGTACATATTCCTTGAGAGAGGAGTTGAAGTAGTGCATTGTATGTTGTCTTTCGGCTGCTGTTGACGCCATTTGTTGCAAAGATCTACTCTCAGTTTAGCAAATTCCTTAGTAAAATCCATATGAGTTTCAGCTATTTTTGTCACACAACTCGTGCAAGGAGGTTGTTTCGTTAGTTGTAATTCTATCTCAAAATCTTTTATGCCACATATTTTATCATAAGTCATTGCAAACAATGTTGATTTCCCAACATTTAACTTGCTGAAATTTTCAATTTTTCCGTAGGACGGGTCATAGAGGACTATCGGTTGCTTTCCTAAGAATGTCGCGGAAATCACCAAGTTATTAAAATCAATATCAAAACATTCGCACTTCATATGAATTTTGTTGACGATGATTTCTATTAAAAATAAATGATAAGGAAAATTTATATCTTCATCTTCATTGCAACATATGCAGAACTCGTTTTTCGTCTTCGCAATATCAAGCGAAAGATGTTTTATTGAATCTCTAAGAGCATTTGCTTCATTAGTGAGTTTTTTGCTCATATCAGCAATTTTATCAATGTTGGTATTAATTTTGGGTGGACTTTCAGGCTTAATTGGGCTTTCTAAATTCTTTGCAAGTTTTTCTATAGTTTCTGTTAATTCGTCGATGTTTTCAGATTTGTTCATATCAGTATTATTTTTATTCTTTTCAAAGCTGTTTGATTTTATGCTGGGACTTTTTTGATCTAAGAGTTTTGCAGACGCACTTTTAGCGCTTCTTTCACTTCTCCAAGAACCTTGCTTAGAATGTGCACTTTGGTTTGAGCCACTTTGCAGATGTTGCGGTGACAAGGAGGGCGCTACTGGAGACCTTGACAAAGATGCCGGAGCTGTTTGTAAAGGAGAGTTCTTCACTGACGCGACCTCACGACTTTCTGATCCAGATTTGGATTGAATACTTGGTTCCTTCGGAGATTTAATACTTGGTTCCTTCGGAGATTTAATACTTGGTTCCTTAGGAAAATTAATACTTGGTTCCTTTGGAGATTTAATACTTGGTTCCTTTGGAGATTTTATACTTGGTTCCTTTGGAGATTTAATACTTGGTTCCTTAGGAGATTTAATACTTGGTTCCTTTGGAGATTTGATGCTTGGTACGCTGGGTTCTTTCACCATACTATGAAATGAAGGTGATTTCAATATTTCTGTGTCTTCCATGTTATTTATTTGTTAATTCCACTCCACTATTTAATACTCAAACAAAAATTTTAATACTTGGAGTTTTTATGCCATGTTTGATTGAAAATCTTTAGCCATAGCCTTCCCGATTACAATATCAAAATATTAAATTTGGTATGTAAGGAGTTATCTTTTTTAATTCATAATGATTAATTATAAAATTTTGGAACATACAGGACTTATATCAGTGGTGACTTCATGACACATGCAAACCTAATGCAATTTTGTTATGTTTATTCACAATAATTAAATAAAATTTAACAAAGTCGTCATTTTTTTTTTATAATTTCACATTGTTCTCAAAGTGGAAGGCAAAGTTAGCAATCCTTACATACTTCTCTTGCCTCAGCTACATATATCAAACTTAAGTTAATAAAAAATCCTTTAGTTGGAAAATTACCAATTTGCAAAATGTCCAATTTGCAAAATGGCAAGTGATATCAAAACCAAGTTGCACGATGTCCACGTTGCAAAATGCCCAAGTTGCAAATGGTCAGAATTTCAAAAGCAATTAAATGAAATGAACCTTTAGTGCCTACTACTTCACTGGTTTTATTATTTATCTATAAATATATGTATATTAATGTAAAACTATGATTTTCTTAAAAAAATTGCCTATATTAATGTGAATTTTTTCAACTTGTATATACTGCCACTAAAGTACAATAAGTTCTAGAGAAAACATTTTAAAATACCATTTTGTATCTGTGCGACCTTCTTGGCAATTTCTCTGACTATCTGTAATCTCCACTTCTCCGCTTGCTGAAGGTCATTGCACTCGGAGGCGAGGTAGGGCCGTCGCTCGCGTTGCCCGCCCGCCTCTTGTACTTGTGCGGCGCGCCATCGCGCTAATGTGGTCCTGTGAACAAATAATAGAAGCATGATGCATCATATCATGATATGCATCCAATAAATATGATTGATTTAACTTACATAGCCTTTTCTGCATTTCGAGCCTGAAAGAAAATATAAAGATATTATAATGATTCATTTTTGATTGTATTATTATGAATTTAAAGCTAACTTCCCTTGTAAAAGGTACCTAAAAACGTTAATAACAATTATATATTGTTATAATTCAATACTCATAAAAAACCTTACCATTTTTTATTTAAATAACACCCGTTGAATAGTATTTATATCACACTTGAATTCAATTAAAATAGGCTATTTATTAGCTTTAATAAGACGATTTTTAAAATAACCTCAAAAAACAACAAACATGAAACAACTTTACAATGTCAACAAAATGTCAAAATTTTGGGTTACGTACGTCATTTGGGATTTTTTGAAAATACAGCAAAGATCATATTTTTATGTGTTATAAGATAAATCCGCGTGTCATCCGCTTTTAATAAAAGAGACTTCACCATTGACTTAGAACAAAAGATAATCGTGCAATAAAATATCCTTGTTAATTTTTTTTGTAGATATTTTATTTATGTACGTGCAACAAAAGCCAAAGCACATAGAGCCAAAGCCTCATAAATAAAAAAAAGTTGACAGTGACAGATCATCAAAAAAAAATTATTGACAACTATTTAATTGACAAGTGACAACAGAACACAAACAGTCCATGGTATTTTTTTACTGATTAAGTGAGAATTTTTTAAAATATTTATTTTAAAATACAGCGGTAATAATTTTGAATGGCTAGTTCTTGAAACGAAACTGTGTAATTTCAATTTCAGTTTAAAACTAAAGCTGGGAAGTCCTAAGAGACTAAAATAGGTCAAATGAATATAATTTCAGATGTAAACAAAACAGTAGGCAGTGGTGTGGTGAAATCTGCATTTGTAAAATGCTATTAAAATTGAAAAATTACCGACTCTGCGTGAAATTATGCAGCATACATTTCTGATGGTGGAAATCTGCACTTAATATAGGCAAAACATTGATCAACTCAACGTATCCATCTCGCACATTAAGATTAAAGTAAATAAAGTAATTAAACAAACGAAATTATGAATAACTTAAAATGTACTGGACCACCTCCGTCTCTTTGGGAAAACTGCCCTCCAGAAATTTTGTTCATTATTTTTGAAATGCTAGATGTGCAGGCATTATTAAATTGCATGATTGTAAGTACAAAATGGTGGAGTGTCTCCTGCAATATAATTAAGGTAAGGAACTTTTCAATTTTCATATTTGGTCTACTTGCTGGTAAAAATTAAAATGCACTTTTTTCAAATATTGTTATAAATATAATTATTTTTTTTTTAACGCTCCATCAATAAAACAATATAAGTACTAATTTATGAACAAATCAGCTGCAGTTAAAATACATGAAGACATTTAAAGGAATACTAAGTTTCAAGTCTCAATGATCTTAGTTCAATGCCATGGGCATTTATAATTTTTTACCAGTAAGCGGACATTATTTTATTTGTTTTTTCTTAGTGGTTGTTGTATCTGATTGCACATTTAACTGCTTTTCAATGTGTATGGAAAATGATTGTTCTTAATTGTTTTGAATATTACATTCTATAAATAATTAAGTTTGATAACATGTTCATGACTATAATACTTAAGTAGGTATTAACAATTAAACTAATAAACATAATCCTCACATAGCGCATTGGCTGGGATAATGTAGCTGAACTCGCACTGCCAGATGGAGGAGCAACAATAAAAAAGAAATCTAAATTGAACATTTATGACACAGTACTAAATTTAAGTTTGTGGCAAGAAATATATTTTGCCAAAGCTCAAAATAGTTATGCATATCATGAACAAGAAGTACAAAATCTCAATGTGTATGGAGGTAAGTTGATGTTATGATTTAAACCAAATTATTTCATACTTTAATATTTGTTTAAATAATATGTGTTTCATAAATAATTAATTGATAATGTAATACTACTCTCTGTGAATTAAACTCAAGTGAATAAGTATTTAAAATTTCCACATACTCATAGCCTTTTAAACATGTACACATATTATTATTGTTTATTATTGTGTATTTTATAAATCACTAATTAATCAAGTGGTTCTTTTTCAGATTACATAATAGTAGTAACTCACTGGGAAGTAAAATACTTTGACTTTCGTAATTACGAGCTATTCAAAACCTTACCAATTTCATGTAAGTGAAATGTTGAAATAAAACTCCGCAATTTTAATCAAAAGTTTATTCCATAAATCCTCTTTCTTCTTTCTTCTACTATGCTACGATCTTGTCTGTGTAGCTGCCTGCATTTCTACCAGTCGCATGCCTTTTAATAAAGTAGCAAGTACTTTATTTATTTATTTATTTATTGCACTCATGTTGTATAGTAGGTCTTAAAGCTAATTATACATATCAGTCCAAACATGAACCCTGCTAGGGTACTGCTAGGGTATTAAAAGGCATGCGACTGGTTTATCAGACAAATTGAAGACTAAATTAATTTCCGAAATAATTGTTTCAGGTGTTGACTTTGATGAGAATGATCATGTCTTTTTAAAAGTGGAATTAACTCTAACAAATGAATCGAAAATTGGTAAATTTAAGACTTTGACATTGTATGGCAAGGAGAATAAAAATAGTCCCATGGATCCTGATAAAATTTTCATGCATAAAAATATTTTATATCACAGGTACTTCGATATTTGTATACATAACTGAGTATATGTTTGATTATTAAGTTAAAATTCCTTAATGTATGAATTCTTTGTTTTAGATTACATGAAAACTGCTGTTATTTTACTATATCAGAATATTGTATATTTGTTGCAACTTGGAATAAAGAAAAATGGATGACGCATCTTGTGGCTCGATATTTTGGTTTTGGCACAATAATAGGTGTAATTGTCTTCAAAACTGATATACTAGCTTTGCTCAACTGGGGTGGTATGTTACAAGTTGACCACGATACTCTGAAATGCAGGATGAACAATAGAAAGAGAAGTAGTGTTCTACTCGAGTTACCAAAATACAGTTTTGGTATCACTTTGTATGAGAAACATGGTGCTATTGCCGCAGGTAACTTTGTTGTGAATCCTTTTTTTAATCTTCTTCCTAGCGTTTATCCCGTTTCTATGCGGGGTCCGCTTTGACCATGATCCAGGATTTGGCAAGTCTGGTTATTACAGTGAAGAGACTGCCATCAGACCTTCTAAACCCATAGAGGGGAACCAGACAGATTCGATCATGGTTACACATTCAGATCTAACTGAACTAAAGTCAGAAATCACTGAATGTGCAGGTTTCCTCACGATGTTTTCCGTCACCGCCGAGCTAATGGTACGTGGATTCGTACCGCGGCACCTCACATATGTGAGGCGCCGTCCGTACCACTAGGCCACCATAGCTCATCGAATTCTTTTTTTTAAATGTTTTCCATAAATCATTGTATTTCTATTGCTGCATTGCAAGTTCTTGACCTATTTATGACTAAACTCTGTGCATGTATAAAGTCTTTAATGAAAAAATATTTGAAGTTTACCCTTACTTACTTATGTTTTTCTTTCAGTTCCATGTGATAAAACATTCTGTTTAAGATTCAATGAACCTGATTATTGGGTTTTGGAATGTCCAGGCTTGTCGTCTGTGCTGAAGCATGCAAATATGATTTTACTTGGATACAGTAATGGAAAGGTAAATGCATTAGTAGTAATCAGAAGATACTATCCATAATCTAACTAATTAGTAGATAATTGTCTTAAACAAATTATTGTCATTTATATTTTACTAGTATTTTTCAGTTAAACGAAAGTGCAAATTCAAAACAATAGCCCTTTTTGTAGTATATATGTTACGGGCAACGCGATTAATCGGGAATTATGAATAAGGGCCGGCCTTTATTAATAATTCCCAAGAGCGTTGGGCAAAGTGATTAATTTATCACTTTGACCGGCCCGTATTAATAATTCCCGACGCCTCTTGGTCCATGTAATAAATCAGTGTTTGAGATGGCTTGTATTTATCACTTGGACCGGGCATTATGATAAGAAATGTTTAAGGGTCACAAAAAAAAAAACCCTAACCTATTTTAGACCACCTAAGAAGCGGAAGACTAATGGATGGATATAGGTTAGGGTTATTTTTTTTATGACCTTTTAAAATTCCCCTAGTCACGAACATAACACATGGTAACGACTTTTCATCTTATGTAATTTTTTTATCTAAATAAAAGTAGGAAGTTAATTATATCAATAATTGCTTTTTAGTGTTTATTTTTAAATGTTCAATTGATGTGTCCTTTAACTTTTCATGTTAATATTGTAAGTTTAATAAGATTTAATTAGCAAAAACACTTCAAATAACCTATTTTATCACTTTGCCCAATATGGGTTGGGAATTATTCATAATGGCCGGGAAAAGTGATTAATTTCGCTATTTTTATCACATTGCCCAATTGAGTAGGGAATTATTAATACAGACCGGGAATTATTAATACGGCCCGGGCTTATCACATGGCCCGTAACATATATATATTTTACTAGTATTGGTGATAGCAAAACATGCAACCAACTTTTTACATGGATTTTCTATTGAATTCAAATAAGCTGCTATAATATGACTAGTCCATCAAAAGGCGAGTGCATCTATTTAATCAATCTTTACATTTCAGATTGATATCGTGAATCCAAGCAAATTCCGTCCAGATGATACATGCAGGCTAGAAACCCAGTTCTCCCTAAGTGTGCAGAAACTCGCCGGGGAAGACATTCTGGACCCTGCTGTGAGGCGGTTGGAAGTTTCCGAGGTAAAGGGGTGTCACTTCCTCTTCATTGTCACAGCTCGATATATCTTCCAAACCACTTTGGGTTATGATTTGGTCGAACTTACCTAAGAACGGTGCTCGAACGATACGACCAGCTTCCGCCATCGGAGATGTTGGGAGCTTGTAATTGTATCGTGATGGAATTATTGTGAACCCTACCTGAATGCATGGTAGCATTGCAGGACAATGCGATGTGTTAATTTTTATTTTTTACGAAATCGATGCTTGCATCAAGCGGATTTTGGGAAAACGTTTCGCATTTTTCAACGTTCCTAGAGTTTACAAGCAATGTACCTAATATTGCTACCAAATATGTACATAGTTATATGTCGATTTTATGCG
Organism: Nomophila noctuella; assembly: GCA_958496325.1. Classification (NCBI taxonomy): domain Eukaryota; kingdom Metazoa; phylum Arthropoda; class Insecta; order Lepidoptera; family Crambidae; genus Nomophila; species Nomophila noctuella. The sequence goes on along the minus strand of OY292487.1, from coordinate 5,486,026 downwards.
AACTCAGATGGTATCTGTTTTGCCTCTACATTTAGTTTAGATTTGCTATGTTATAACGATACTAAAAACCCAAAGGCGACGACGACGACGTGCCGCAAAATAGGTTTTGTGATGGTTTTACGTGTTTACTAGTATAATGTGTCTTATATTTATTTTTACACATTTTTACTTCAATACTTGTTTTTCATTGTTGATACACTGAAAACCAAGAACATATAGTGTGATAATTCATTATTTATGCCTTTTTAGTTTAATTTAGATCACTTACGGGTAGGTACATACACTTGCATAAGATATTTAAGGTCTATGTGAACTCAATAAAAAGTGTATATTACATTGTAAGGTAAGAGCAACGATCACATTTATAAGAAAAGAAGTGTATCGCGGGCCAGTATGGCGATGCCAGCGGATAGGGTACCACTTCCGCATCCCCTGTCATGGCAATAATAATAAGGGCTCCTCTTTTGCTTACCATCAGGCAGAGTGGAGCCAATATACCGAGCCACTATAAAAAGTAAAAATAAAATACCCTGGTTCTAAGTTTAGTATTTTCGACGAAATTTGATGAAATTTCCTTAACTAGTTTAGGTATGTTCGTTCTTATACTTCTATATTTTGTAGGTACACATGGTTGAGGTGCATCTACACTTTTGGATGTATCTTATCTTATCGTATCTTTTAGGTATTTTGAACAAGTAGTAGTTACTAAAACTATCTAGAAAGGCTGGGCTGACTGATAGTAGATCTTAGTACCTTAGCCAAAGTTGTGATTTGGGCTGTCTATTTCCAAGTTATTTTTTTTTTTACATTTTACACTGCTTCGATATGGAACTGTTGTATCTATGATAATGATTAATGAATAAGTAATTGCTAATTATACACATAGGTTTTACATTTTATACTAAGCAAAGTAACGTGTTTTCATATTATATTACGTTTTGAATCAACCTAAAACAATATGCGTTTAGATTTAACAAATTAATAATAATATTAACAGTATTCATGGTTACCGATAAGAATAATAAATGTTTTATAAAAAAATATTACGTTGTTTTTTAATTTCACAGCGAATAAAAGAATCGTTACTATCACATTGACAACAACGTAGAGCACAATTTTGGAGTTTCCAAGAACAAGTAGAAGGTATTAGGCACACACTTATAGTGCATGTGAGACCCAAAGTACCAATATTTCCTCAACTTCACAAACATCCAACAGACATTATAATGGTCATTCTGATAAAGTACCTAATTAACATATTGCAATTTGGTTAAGATTAGTCATTAGAGTCATTACAAAAGTAACTACTTCCGGGGTGTTATGTGTCTAGTTTAAAAATAAAATAAAACGAACAGCATGTTTATTAAGTCAAATTTATTCATTAACAAACGATGTAGTTTAAGTAACCAAACCCTATTTTTGTTTGAACTTTTATGATATGCAAGATACAACATTGAATATAATAATTAAAATTAATGATTAAATCAACAACTGAGATTCATAGACAAACTAACATTGTACTAAATGTCTAATATATTGCACACTTATTTTGAGACTAATACTTAATTGTTTAAGCAACTTTTATGTTTATATTGTAAAACGACTCGACATTAATTTGTTTTATAAAAGGGATATAGATATACCTAGTGAGATATGATCTTAAGGGTGGCTGTTAAGTAAGTGGTACGTTGAAGTTCTCTCATTTGCATAGGTAGTTAGCAACGTCCAAGTTATTCAAAGCCACTCGTAGAGATCACCCTGTATTGTACACATGTAAAGTTTAGCTAAGTATTACCTATAAAATCACATATTACACCACAATGAGGATTTGCCAATTTTAACATATCCGAAACAACCACTAAACGGATATTGTCTTTTCCCAGCTTTACAAAATAGCTGAAAATATTAATAAGTCGTTTCAAGATTACGAGTTTGTAAATATTTTAACAAGTAGGTGCTATTCTATCACTCCTTGATATGCACAGAAATTATTCAATATTCAAATCTTTACGATGGCATGGAGTAGCTATCGTATTCCTGCCTTTACCAACTATAGCGCTTATTACAAAGAACTAAAATATTCGTAAAATATATTATAATAACAGATTCACTTCATATATTGAATGTGTGAAAGGCGCTATGCAAATCGTAGAATAACGATATATTTCAATTGTCGTTTTCACAGACATTTTCCTATAAGACAAAAACTAAGTATAAGTTTTTCGTGATATTCGTTCTTCTAAGTTTCACCAAATAAGTTCGAATTCACGATTGGATCCTATTCGTTAACCAAATAGGAGACGTGCATCGTCGTAAGTATAACAAAATATACAAACCGCTATACAACCGCTTATAACTAATATCTTTGGCGGTCGCGCGAAAACCATGCTTGCAAACAAAACATGTAATTTTAACAGATTTCTCAGCAAAATATGTTAAAATTTCGACAATAAACAAATAGAGATATAAAATTTGTTTTATCATGAAAGATTTGTTTTCTGCAAGCTCTCCGACACGGCTGTTCAAGCCAGGCCTATTCATAGGCACACAACCAATCGCTGGTTAACCAGCTAGTGAGTTTGAAGTATGTCCTTATGGGCCGGGGGTGGTACTAGCGGTCGGTGGCGTTGGGGTTGGTGTAGGAGAACCCGCGGAAGGGCTCCTGGTCCATGGAGCGGAGGACGTGAGGCTCGACAGCTGTCAAGCGAGGACGCTCGCCAGTGAACGCGCGGTCGAAGTATTGCGTGTCCAGAGGATGCCGCTGGAAGAACAAACGGATTGTTAATTAACTTAGAAATAACATTTCAGACAAGTATAAAATACTAAGGGTGTGAGAACCGTTCCGACAGAAAAAAGATGTTTCCTTTCGAAAACCAAACGCTTTAGTAAGTTAAGTTATGGCTTACTTAATGCAATCAGAAGCACGTAAGTAGATGTTTTGTAATATAATTGATCCGTCTTTTATTTAAAAGAAAGCTTTATAGTTCCGAAAGCCAAACTGTTGGTTTAGTAAGTTGGGACGCCTAAAAACTATGAGAAACAAGAAAAGATTTTTTATATGATCCCTTTCTCATTACGAAAAAGTGTTTTAAAGGCTACTATTTATTTTCTCGCGCTAATACACCACTGTTAGAAACTTACCACTCTGGGTTTGAACGGCGCGTCGAGTTCGCGCCTCTCCAGCCGGTCCCAGTGTATCTGGTGGAAGAACTCTTGGTCCCGAATGTCGCCGTGCATGCACTCTGCGCCCCCTAACCGCGTCCGTGCGTCTTTGTCCAGCAACTGGAATTATAACCACGTCAATAACAACATTGGAAACACTCGAATAGTAGAGCCTAATCAAACAGCTAATTTTACATGGATCTAAATGCTGTGCTGGTAGAACTCCCACAACGAGCAATTTTAATGAATCAATATAAAGTTTTAAAAAACCCCCAATTTAGATCGAGGCATTCCACGATGAGCACAGATGTGACTAGCAATCTTGGTGTAGATAATGCAGCTTTCATTAGCCAATTAAATTCAGACCAATTAGATCCTAAAACAGCTTCATCTAGAGTGCAAATTGCTTACATACCCTAGTAAGTACAGTGAGTGCCTCTTGCGAGAGGAAGCGCGGGTAGGACGGCATCTCGTTGCAGATGGACCAGAAGAGCTCGTCTTCGTCGCAGCCGCTGAACGGGCTCTGGCCGATCAGCATCTCGTACAAGAGCACGCCGAACGACCACCAGTCCACCGCTTGGTTGTATTTGAGACCCTTGATTATCTGGAAGAGGGAAGAAATTGAGTGAAATATTTAAAATAGTTCAAAGGAGAGAAGACGTGTTAGGGGTAGGAGGTTGATCTCCACAAAAAAGGAAGAAAATTGGCTAAAAATCGTGAACATGTTTTTTTCCCGCAAACCCGCTTCCGTTTTTTTGAATCAATGGGACGTCCATTAAGACCACGAAAAAGAAGGACAAAAGTAGGTAAGTATGTATTTTATTTTAAAATTATTTATAACAGTTTCTATGATATTTTTCGGCAGAAATTCAGAAGATTTACGGATCCCCAATGGGGAATATGCATGATTTTTTTTTAATCGTTTATATGTTTCTACTAGTTATTACATTACCAAACATAAAAATATCACGTCCAAAATATAAACTATTATGCAAAAAATTCAATATTAAAATCGCGATCAATTTAAACGCGGCCATTTTGGCGCGCTTGTGCGTGACGTCACCATTACACGAGTTCGATGTCAACAGCAAAGTGTTTGGTTTACAAAATTACCAAAAAATAAATAAAGTGAGTGAATATCGACTGAATTACCATGGAAAAGTACAAAAAAACATATTACAAACATTGTGTCGTTCCTATGTGTCCAAATAACATCAACCCTGCACCTGACAAAGTGTATTTCCTTATGCCGAAAGATGAAAATCTAAGTAAAAAGTGGTGCAAGGCGATGAGAAGAGACAATGTATCGTGTTTGAGCTGTTTATACTGGTGTGCTCGATGGCACAGTGGTTAGCGCACTCGGCCTGCGGTTGCTAAAGTTAAGTAACGTTCGCAGATGCCAGTCATCGGATGGGTGACCGAAAAATTTCATCTCGAGCTCCTCTGTGCTTCGGAAGGCACGCTAAGCCGTTGGTCCTGAGCCTGATCTCTCTACGGTCGTGTCAGATTGCTGTCCCACCGAATTATGAGAGTGAAGGAATAGGGAGTTCACCTGTGCTTGCGCACTCACTTGTGCACTGTAATATGTCCTGCTGCGTACCTGGCTGATCGTAAGATCGGCCGCCATGGCCGAATACGGCCGGAGGGTATTATTATATTTATTACTGTTGTGAAGATCATTTCAATGTACGTAAGGATATTAAAAAAGTAAAATACATATCCTACTAGGTACTATTATAAAGGCGAAAGTTTGTAAGTATGGATGTATGGATGTTTGTAACTCTTTCACGTAGAAACTACTGAATGGATTTGAATGAAACTTTACCACAATATAGCTTATACATCAGAATAAGACAAAGGCTATAGCTTATACATCAGAATAACACAGGCTACAATTTTTGAGGTCGTAAAAAAATTATTACGGAAATCGAAATCCACGCGGACGGTGTCGCGGGCGGCCGCTAGTACAAATATATATTTACAAAACTATGAAAACGATCATTTATCAAATAAATATATATACATACTATAACTAATTTACCTTGCAGCTTTTACTCCTCTGAGCTCAGCAGATTTATAATCTGGATTTGAAGCGAAATACGTGGCCATCATAAACACGTCGATTTTCGGAAGATTATCCGACTGCGCTTTTACGAAACCGGTTTCAGTCGTTCTCTAAGTCCTTCTTCACAATTAATTAATATTTTGAACACATAAAACTATTAACGTAAGATAAAAACAGCGACACTATACAATAACAATTATTCCTCGAAAAAGAAACCATACAAATAGCTTGTTGACAGCAGACGTCTCGTGTAAAACCGACGTCACGTCTTGTTCCACCAATAGTGTTGCGTTTCGAAAATTTGCGCGGTAATATCAAAACAGCCACTTTTTGATGATTAATTTTCATTATTAAATTAAAATAAATTCTAAAAATAATTGTACAGTGTGTTTTCAGTAGCAATAAATGTTACAAAAAAAAAACATTTTGTCCATATTTAAGTCACGTGCATATTCCCCATTCATTTATAGCCAATAAAATTAACGTGTCTACCAGACCAGAACTTCCAGGTAAGTTAGTGAATTTAGTATTCAAAGCATAATTATCATGTCCCTGATAACTTACTTCAGGAGCCATATAGTCCGGGGTGCCGCAGAAAGTGTCTGCCGTCTTGTCCAGGTATATTTGCAGCTTGCACATGCCGAAATCAGCGATCCGCACGTGCCCGTCGAAGTCCAGTAGGATATTGTCCAGTTTGAGATCTCTGTTGGCACAAGAGTTTGTTATATTAACAACTTTTTATATTTAATAATATTCTTGGCACGACTTTTATGACGAAAGCCGTGGTCATAAGGTAAACGATTTATTAAGTTCGGGCCTTATCACTACCTTGGTTGTTGTTTCATAGGATCTTTTTACTGAATTCTAGCACGTGCTAGCGTTTTCCCGCGTCATTAATTTAAATTCCTACTGACACTTATCAGATCTTCTCTGGATAATCTCAGGATTTCAAAGAATCGAGGCCAAAACTTCCAATATTCTTATAATAAAGAGGCTTACCTGTACACAATGCCTCTCTTATGCAGGAACTTAAGTCCCGAAACAATTTCGGCGGCATAAAAGCGCGCCCGCGATTCAGGGAATCGCCCGCTCTGTTGAATGTGGAACATCAAGTCACCACCATTCAGGTACTCCATCACGAAGAAGAGGTGAGACTGAAATAAATAAAATAATAATATAAAAGCTATGAATTAGTTATGGTCAAAGCCTTTGTGGCACGCGAATAGGCCGATCAGCCGAAGTTTCCAACACGATATCAAAAACATACAAATCTTAGACTATTATAATGTGCACATAAAATATGTAGTCATAAAATAGGATGCATTGTTATGGTTCTCTAAAACAGCTGCAATAAATTCACAAATCATGTACTTGCAGTCCAAATTCTTACATCATCTTCGCATTCTTACCTATCGTTTATTCCGCTTTTCTGTGCGGCGTACGTTTTTGACCATGATCCAGGATTTGGCGAGTCTGGTTATTAGTGAAGCGACTGCCGTCAGACCTTCGTTAACCTTAGAGGGGAACCAGACAGGTTGGATCATGGTTACACATTCAAATCTGACTGAACTAAGTCAGATCTAAGTCAGAAACTATCCGAATGCGCAGTTTTCCTCACGGTGTTTTCACCTCCGAGCTAATGGCCCACTAGGGCATCATTGCTCCCGTTCAAATTCTTACATCGGAATCAAAGTGAATAGTGCAATGAAGTTTTGAATACTCACGTCAGTCTGGAAAGTGGCGAAGAGATGGCAAAGGTAGGGGTGGTTGGTGCCGAGCGCCAAGACCTTCCGCTCGATGAGCGTGCACTCCACATCGTCGTCTTCGAGCACCACGTCCTTCTTCAGACATTTGACAGCGTAGTAATACTCCGTGTCCCGTAGCTCCGCTAGGAGCACCTGCGAATTGAAACATTTTTAATCACCTAATGCCTGGTTGGGTTATTCGACGTATGTAGTTTTTATTGAGACAGTCATCAACTTTTCAACTTTTGTACCGGTTGCTACCTCGACCTCGACTCCACTTCGCACGGCCCTTCTATAAGGTCAGTGTGGAAGTTGTTAAACCTTCTGCAATTATATTAACTTTGCATTTTGGACAGATTTATATCTAGGGGAAAATTCCAACGACAAAAGTGATAAAAGACCTCAGGTGTTTGCTGTTGCTGTTGCGTGCTCTAGTAATATATGTATGTAAGTAGTATATCTATAATCAATAAAGATAATTAAGTATTTTAATAATTTGATAATAAAATAGCTAATTCTTGCGCATCATCGTCCACCGTTGCCCGTACTTAATCTGGCATCATTCATCATTTATACTTCTTTTCTTTATAATGTAGTATATGTATAGTATATTTTATCATAAAGTATATATCTTTGTATATAAAGTTATGTGTGTATTTTTTTTTATGTAGTATTATGTATGTTAATTGTTAAGTACTACCTACTATTCACTCTCTGTTTTTCCCTAAGGTTGACTGGTAGAGAATGCCATGAGGCATTAAGTCCGCCTTTTGTACAAAATCTTTTTCGTGCAATAAAGTTTAAATAAATAAATAAATAAAATACAAATATTCCCTCAAAACTTATAATAAGCTATAGTAAACACTGCGTATTCAAAATAGTATACGCAAATTCGCCTGCGTATGTTCACCTAACAAATTGTCATATACAAAATTAGCAGCATTAGCATTTTGATAAATGTCCCAGGAAACACTTGTGACACCCGTGAGCAGGCGACGCGCTCTTATAACGCGAATATATCGTGCTTTCTCCGTATTCTTGGCGTAGGCTCAAAGGCAATTGGGCCGCGTATCCAGTGGCACCAGGAAACATAGACTACTTGCCGCTTTGAGCAATTTCGAACTTCGCTATCGACTCGATATCATCATCCCGCTTTAGCAGATACTACTTGTGCCGAATGGCAATATATCGTTACTGTTAAAGTGGCATCTTGCCTAGATGCCCTGGACCACATCGTTTGTGTGATGACACAAAATGTGGGATAGAGAAGTAATAGGAAAGAAACAAGAGTTTCTTCTGTGTTACATTTTTCGAATTCTTTACACCGTCCGCTAACTTCGTGGCCTTTCGAACTCATCTTTCATATTAATCTCTTACAGCTGTTTCAGTCATTTTAGCTTATACTATGTGCACACGCCACAGTCCACATTTTATTATTTGAATTCATCACTTAATAGCATTGCAATCATAAAAAAAAATGTAATTTTTTAGCAATTAAGGTATTAGGCTATATGTTCTTGTTGCTGCGAAAATTTCGATTTATGCGATGTATTTTGCAGAAATACATCGCATATATCGAAATTCCTCTTGCACATATGTATATATAATTTTGTACTCACCCTAATAACCTAACTTATGCGTTTGACGCAATTTAATTTAATATTAGCAACGGGGAATTTTACGAATTAGTTTTAATGATGCTAGAAGTTAATAGGCGCCAGTACTAACCAATTACTCTACGAATGTAAGTTTCATCGACCAGTTTAGCAACCGGCCGGTTTACTTTTAATTTTTCAAGTCAAAGGATCGGTAGAAATAGAAATAGAAAATCCACGTAACTTTAAGCCACCCTAGAGTGCACACAACTTCACAGCCTGCACTTTGAACAAAGCTCATAGACCAATTGGGCTAGATCATCTTGCCAAAAATACTTGATAGCCAATGTATAATAAAGTGAATCATGGATCCATTATGGTTCATAAAGAATGTTACACTAACACCTTGATGGATTGTAACGATGGTGGTGTCATTAATTTCTAGGAAGACATCAATATTGGCTCGTCACATTATGTCATGTACATTTATTAACATGACGGACAGTGTTTGCAATAGATTGTTGCAGAAAACGTTGTTATTAATCAAATCGATTATACAGATGATTTGAATCGGCTGTCGATGTGTTGCGCATGTGGTCACGTGACGTTACCCTTTCAACAGTTGAAGGTAATAATTGTGATAAAATTGGCGATAGATAATGTCGTGGGGACGATGACACGTGTTCTGACGTTGGAAAGGTGGCCAGTGATGCGGCGGCGAAAATAGATGGTCGAGTGGAGATGCGCAAGCGCACAGTATAACACGGAAGGAGAGCAAAGAAATTGCGTTTACAAGCATCCTATAATTGTGAATAGATACCGGTCATCGGATGGGTAGCCGAAAAATTTCATCTCGACCTCCTCCGTGCTTCGGAAGGCACGTTAAGCCGTTGGTCCTGTGCCTGATCTCTCTACGGTCGTGTCAAACTGCTGTCCCACCGAGTTATGAGAGTAAAGGAATAGGGAATGCACCTGTGCTTGCGCACTCACTTGTGCACTATAATATATCCTGCGTACCTGGCTGATCGTAAGGTCGGCTGCCATGGCCGAATACTGCCGGAGGGTAGTATTATTAATTGTGAATACCTGCACATCGATGTTTTATAATTTTAAACAAATAGTCCTGATTTTTTTGTTTCACATTGCGAAATCATTAATTAATCCTTGAATAATATAGTACTTATTTGGCATTTATTGAATCATTCAATCATCGAACTAAATATTTGGCACAGAACAATAAATAGCCATGATTAATGTTTACATGTTGATATTTATATGTTTTGATGACGATTACTGTTATTTGTAACAAAGAAGCATAAATTGAGTGATCTTTATCTGTAAAATATTTATTTCTTGAAGAAATCATATGTCGTTTATTTTTTTTTAAATAAAGCACGCCTAGCGAACTTATGAAGCTTTTAGCAATTTCGCTAGTGCACTAAATATTGTATATAGATATTCTTGAGTAATTCGAACAATGAGAATGTAAGGCATTATGGCTAACAGATTTCGCAAAAACTGAATCTGTTCTTAACGGAATATTTTGTAGTTTCTACATTTCTATGGTTATTATTCTGAATTGGTTATAACAATGTTTTTTTATGTAAGAGGGAGGCAAACTAGCAAGAGGGTCACCTGATACGAGTAAACCTAATTGATGACCACTGCCAATCGGCATCAACAACTGCACAAGAGTTGCAGATGCATTGCCTTAGCTTTTAGGTTTTACGTTGAAAGCGATCGGTTAAATATCCAAGTTATTTGTCTCCGCTTGGTATTTGAACGTTGTTATAACATCAGTTACCGTATTGTGCAGTTTACTCATTGCTATTTGTTCCGCTGGGAAAAGCGGCCGGGTCAATCGTGACGCTTAACATTAGGTTGCCAGATGGCATGTTGCGCTTTTCACGCCTTTGTCCAGCTATACATACGATATACATTGTTCTTTCCGGCTTTCCTAAGGAATTTTAATGATAACCAATGGCACTCGTATGGTTAATTCTAGGTACTTTTGGTGAATAAGATTTCTATTATACTATGCCGATTAAAGACTGTAGCATTAGAATGTTATGTTTTTTATGCTCAAGGTACCATTTGTATAACGATAGATAAATAAATAAAGTCCATGGAATAACACACCAATTGCCTAACTAAGCTCGAAGCTTGTATTGGATGCTACGCCGTTCCCTAAGAATGTTTATCCGTTGACAGACATACTTAAATACCTTTTTATTTATACAAATATAAACTTAAAACACCCAGGCCAAGACAAACAGAAATGTTCAGGCACAAAAATGTTTGTCCTGCGCGGGAATCGAACCCGCGACCTTTTGGAGTAAAAGTCAACTTCTTGACCACTACACCAAGTGGGTCGTCGTCGCTAGTCATACATAAAGGCAATTTCGTAACACCTTTATAAATGAGTGTGGGTATGCAACGATTGTGCATCTAATTTTAAGACTATTGTGCTTATGGATGAAATCTGGGCTCAAAATCTAGGCCAGCAGCTAAACGTTGCGTAGCCCATAAAGTTATACAGACTCTAAAATTACTGCGAGTTTGACTTTTCGACTTTCGCATCTGGCAATGTTAGCTGCACTTGCAGAAGCACGGTGGCACGCTGCCATCGGCTAGGGTTACGGTCAACGGGAATTGGGGCTTACGCCGGATTTCTTGAGCCTTTTGTCCCGTGGGTGGGTGCTAAGAACCTCTGTCGCAATCGTACGGAATGGTCCGGTTTTGTAACGAAGATACTGAAGACTGTAGGTGTATTGTATCTTTCCCTGCATTCCTATAATGCGCAACACCGCACACTTATTCGATTTCGGAAGGCTGAGGTATTAAAAGTCTCCAAATATTTTTATTATTAATTGACTCAAGTCCCAGAAACTGCATGTTGATTTAAAGCTTAATTCCTTGTTCATAAATGTAGCCAATACGGGAATAAATGTCAGTGATAAATTACTGATATAAATTATGGTACAACCTAAATGTAAACTTTGAAGTGCCATGTGAGGCTGAAGCACTTAGGTACTTTATTTCCACGCTTCATTTAAACTAAATGTGAAGGTGTATGTGAACTATAAAAATGCAGAGGCTCTACTATCTAGATTACAAGTTTACAACACTATTCCAGTAAATGGAGCTTCCATTTTGAAATAGTTTTATAAATTTTACAAAAATCTAATGTATTAATAAATTATTCTTTGTTTATATCTGTGTTTAATCTCAGGTAGACAACAGAGCTCAGAAGGAAAACAGAGCTGCACTACTAAGAATTTCATAATAATTTGGCTTCGATTCAGAGCATTTTTTAACTAGAAAATCCGGTGAAATTTTCGCGAATCATGTTCGTATGTAACGTATTAATAATCAAATGTTACAGATGGTACGTTCGTTCCCTTTCACCTTCTGCAAACATTATTGTTAAAATATATCATAACATAACACATTCTTTAAAATTTTTTCACTTGCCATAATATTTGCATACCTATTTTAAAGTTTGCGTTTGAAACAAGGTTGTGATACTAGAAAAAGTGGTGAATATGTATTTAATTTGGCAAAAAACAAAACTGTTTTCCCTAAACTACGAGTAATCGGGAAAAGCTCACCCTATCCCGTAGCACATATTAGTTGTAGCACATAGTAGCAGTAGCAGCCTTTTTTTCATTCATTAGACCCAATTCTAATTTGAGCTTAGCTAACTACGTATTTTTTATAAAAATATCTGCAATGATTAAGCTACAGATCAATACGAATCAACTTGGTCGAATTCTGATTCTTGAAAATAATGCCACTCGCCCGATTCTCAGTAATTCAATCAAAGAGGAGTTCATTGTTCTGAAAAAATAAACAGGTTGTTTTCTTTACGCTTTGAAGTTAATCATTTCTCGTTTGTCTTATTCATGAAGATGCGTGTGCCAAATACATCCTTCTCATTTTAATGTTCTAAAATACGAGTACATTTCACATTTTCATTGTAATTTTAAATAGATGTGACATTTTAATACTTTTAGAACTATTGAAGTTTAGTGGGTTAATAGCGGTACCTAGGTACCTATATAATATCAGTTTTGAGAAATCGCACGCTGATGCATAAATAGTTTTTTTTATAATTGTTTAATTTTGTCTGTCATTTGTTGCACTATAAAGTTTTAAAAGATTAGGTCATTTTCATTACATTCGTAAAACAAAATACTCCGGATTCTTTTTCATTTGCCTTTTCTAAACCTTTATTATTTCATTTTTACATCAATTACTACTAATGCTTTCTGACTTTCTAATAACTTATATGAACTTCGAAATATCCGACCCAAATATATTTCATTAATTTGGTCGTTTGGAAATGAAAATATTATATTTTTAATAAATAATTTGATTTGACCAACACACCAATTGCCTAGCCCCAAACTAAGCTCTTGTATTATGGATGCTAGAGAACGGGTAGACACATACCCACGACCCTCGGTTTTGATGCCAGGGTCTCTGACCACTAGACCAACGGGCCGTCAAATTATATTAAAAAATGTTATCCCCCGTGCATATTTCTAGTGATTGTCACTTGGAGGCGAAGACTCCAGCGACCCAGTTCATATCTATTCCGGTGCACAGGTAGTTAGGTCTATTTTCATTTGATTTCCTAACAGTTTGACACAGTTTTCACTCGCAGTAGCATATAATGCGGAGAGCATTGGCCTGTTATTGTGATGTACGTGACTGTTATAGCTAAGTGTGTAGCACAATTCAAATGAGTCGGTATGCGTTTCAGAATTAGAACGATTATTATCTGATTGGCAAACTACTCGAGTTGTAGGTGAAAGATTAATATTATACTGCCTGAAAGCTATAACAAAGAAATAGCGAGGGCGGGAGCCTGCTTGCACACTGATTTCATTCGTGATAAAGTTGTTTTGATATAAAATTATTTTTAATATAAAATATTAGTTAAATATTGTAGTATTTTTTATAATTTAAAAGCGACAGCATGTTACATGTCGCTTTGTGGCACAAACAAGAAAATGAGAAGTTTGTAGTAATGACCGAACTGTGAAGATTTTCATGAGAGCGCGATCGTTGTGTGACGTTTATATCTCATTATTTCGCCTGTCGCCTGTGATAACTAATTTCTTGCGTGCTGGATACGCGTATTAAACTGACAGGATTGTTGTACAAATAAATACTCTTAGGAAAAAGGGATTTTCTTTTGATTTATATTTTTTGTTTGAATAACTCTACATACCTACTTGTTGGATATCATATAGGTACGACTATTAGAGTACGTAAACTAAAGATAAGCCTTGTTTTTTTATATATCGTTCTTTTACAACTTTAACGTGAATCAGCATAAAGTACGCGTGATTGTTTCTTCTATTGAATTATTGGTCAATAAAACAGCAACCAGGTGTAATTGATGCTGAAAAGTATAAAGGAGGAAGTCCACCACGAAAGCAATAAAAGGGTACTAAAGTATAAAAATAAATACCTAGCAACTATAGTTGCTTACGTAAGAGGGTTGACGTCAGATGGATCGCCTTTGTAAAGAATTGTAAGCCAAAACTTTATACAGTATACGAGAATTGAAAAGAAAATACTATCATATTTGGTATGTTTAATGGATATAACTTAAACTTATTAAAACATACGTTCCATGTGGAATTTTGTGAAAATAATTTTAATTAAATAAAATACTTTAATCTCTATGTAGGGTTAATCATAAGAAAATTTTCTCGGATAAAGACTTTAGTTTTACGACATTAGCGCTTGTGAGATTTGCAAACTTCCTTCAGTAAGTACAGTAGAAGATATCCTTTGTCTCATAAACAAAGTTGCACAACAATTTGTCCTCGTGTTCAAGTATGCATGACTACAATGATCGCTCCCTACACATGACACACTCCTTGGAGTTTACCCTACGTCAAACGCATGTGCCAATAACGTTCGGCAAAATATTTCTTTAAAAAAATTAGACTACATATTTTTGCGTTTACACGAACTTATTTTAAGCGCGGGGGCAGCACTGTCACACATTCGTCCCTAGACCGATCTCTCATCTCTAATAGTTTCGATACTGGTCTGCGTGTTGTTGTGTATTCGAACGAGTTTTTTCTTGGCAAAATCCCTTGTTTCGTTTCGTATACGTTTATTTTGGGACTGAAGTTCGCTTACATTTTGCATTTTTATAATTGCCAGAACTAGTTTTAGGAAGCTAATAAGGAGAATGAATAATATATAATACATCACTGTCAGTTTATATGCTTTCTTGATTTTCTATTAATTGTTCGGTTAATAATCCAATAAAAAGCTATTTAAGTACCGAAAACAATAGAACACAACAAAGTCACTTAATTTAGTGACGTAATGAACATATGTATGTGTATTCTAAAAATAACATAATAACACCCAAGTTAATAGCGTTAGTACTTCCATTAGGCGCTGTTTGTTGTTATGAAACGTAGATTCCTATTTGTGTATAAAAAAGATACATATTTTCATTCCAGTTTAATCCATTGCCACTACCAACTTAATCAACATTGCGAGATGATTAAGATGGTGTAGATCAGTTAAGCGACGATATTTGCCCTACTCCTGGCATTAGGACCTAGTTCAATGAAAGGATCCACGAGGATGTAATGTATTGAACTAAATGATCACATTTTATATTTCAATGTCCAAGATCTAATATTTATTTGTCCATTTTGAACTATTACGTGATAACCAGAACCATAATGTAAATCTTATTCGGTTAACAACATTTGTATTACTATCATGGTATGGTATTGATTACTAAAATAGGTAACAGTAAAGTGAAACGGTCATCGATTGTACAGATAGTGTTCCATTTTTAAATGTTAAAACGATCCCGAATGCTGGCACTCGACAGCGTTCATTTGGGTCATCGAAACGAAAACAATGCTAATTGTTATCGCGATCTTCTAACTCCTCAGATATCTACTTTACAAATATGTATGTCATGCCAAATAAACTGTGAAAGTACAATTATATCTCTATTTAAAGCCCAGAGTTAAACTGGAATGAGTTTAATCTCATCGCCAGTAAATTATTGTCATCGTTAACGCTATTTTGTTCCGGGAAATAGGCCGAACAGATTTTATTACGTCATTTCTAACTGCCACAACACAAGATCACAAGATTTATGTGATATGCCTCTGTAAATTTAGATATCATTATTACTACGAGTATATATTATAAAATTTCGCTATTAATTTATTTGACGATTATGTATAGGTACTTTTAATTAAAGATTAAAGAAACGAATACAGAGAAAGAAGACCTCTGTAGACGCCCTCTGCCCCAGCTAGGGGACATAGGATTTTAAGTCACTTTTAATTAAACTCTGGACTAATTTTGTTGATGTGATGACTCCTATTTTACGTAAAGGCTTTGCGTTCTTACACTCGTGGACGCTTAAAATATGATATCCAGCATAATAGTTATTGTACTAGTCATAAATCCTAGCAGAATATCATAAACATATATCAATACCTACATAAACACCAGACTCCTGCGCTGGAGAACTCTATATTTCATTCAAGTGAATGTAAACACAGGTGCACTCCCTGCATTGTCACTCTACCACAGATTACATAAAATAACTCTACAACTGAGTCTACTGGAAGAAATCAGGGGTATGACGATAATCTTTCTTGTTTGAAAAAGTGGAAGTGTTGAGTGTATTCCAGCTACTGTATTGTATTTATCTGAACATTTTCCAAACCAAACGAACAGATAACACCTTCGGAAATATTTAAACGCCCTTCTTATACTTACAATTTTAATAAATTTTAAAATGCGTTGCGTTTTTTATAAAAATACTAGCGGCCGCCCGCGACTCCGTCCGCGTGGATTTTGATTTCCAATAGCCTAAAGCCTTCCTCGTCAAATGGACTATCCAACACAAAAAGAATTTTTCAAATCGGACCAGTAGTTCCTGAGATTAGCGCGTTCAAACAAACAAACATACAAACAAACAAACAAACATACAAACAAACTCTTCAGTTTTATATATTAGTATAGATAAGTATTTTGTTAAACTGTTAGAGGAAAATAAAATAAGTTATGTCGACTTACCTTTCCAAAGCTGCCTTTTCCTAGTACTTTTATGAAGTGGAAATCATCGACAGCGTATTTTCTGAAGCGCGGTATCGAACGCGCGGGTGGCGTGAATCTTCCCGTCTTCCTGAACAAGCCATAAGCTGTAGATTGCTCTGTGAACATTTAATATTAAAGTCAGTCACATGTCGCTTAATTTGAAAATGGAAATATTACTTCATGCTTATAAGTTATGATGACTTCATGATAGTAAAAACAAATGAAAGAAGATGATATAAATTAATTTTAAAATCAAAGTAGTGTGAAAAGTATTTTTACGGCTGATTCTTTTAAACGTAGGACTATTTTAGCATTCTTTTAACTTAATTTGGACGTAAATATGTAATTATATAGGTTCTTCAATATACTTTTTATAATAATTAAAGGACTCGGAGGAGAAAGTGAGCCTTTATCAGACAAAAAATTCAACACAATTGCCTCAAGGAACTATATTGCGTTTCTGAAAAATAAATCTACCAATTATGCATAATTTAAGGCCTACAAAACTACCCACCCATATTAATATGTACTGAGCATAAGATTACACGAGTTTAAGAAAAAAATCCGACAAACGTCGGGAATCTCCATGTTGTAAAATATGAGTGCACTTGCGTTGGCATTTCAAACTGTACATACATTATTTACTGCAAGATTTATATCATCATAAACAATTTTCTTTCGATACTTATCATAGCACCTTGAGGTGTGAAGTAGGCATTTTCATGACGCAAAAAGTCTCCCGTTTATTTGATTTGGCTATTGGAAGTATTTACTTATGAGATACAAAGGTGGATAGATATCTCGAGTTTTTCCAGACAATTTGGCTGCGATCTCTGTCGCATATCGACGTCATAATTTATTTTTCATCGTGTTTACAGTTGACTGTATGCGTCATCTAAGTGATTAATTACCTTTATTGATTCAGTGATGAATTTAAGTATTATGGTTTCATTGAATCTGGTTCTGAGTTTTATTTTAGAGCTGGTTAAACATCATGCTTTGATTATAACTTGAAGACACCTTTAATGTTATGTATGCAAGTTCAAAACTATATGTATAATGATGTAGGCAACTTCTCAATTCACTTATTTTTGCAGAGTATAAAATGCACAACTGCAATACTGGAAGAATACCTATTAAGAATAATAAAGAACATTATAAGATATGAAATTCAAATGATCATTGTTGATAAATCTAAATAAAAGTCTCCTATGTCAGGTCAGACTGTAGTTTCTATAGTCAAGATTTCATCGAAGCACATGGTCTCGTTTCGGTTTTGCAATAAAATTCGTTAAGTAGGTAAACAATGGGTTCGCTAATATCCTGAGTCATCGACAACATAATTCTGGAAACGGGTTACGCTCAGCTGCTGTAGTATTCAGTTCACTATGACATAATCCCGTGTAAAGCATGTGTGGCAAATTAATTTTCTTTCACCTTGGTTGAGATCGCGACCGAGCATCTAAAAATATTAACTGACACGTACAATATCAAGGCCAAAAGTCAATTTAGCAATATTGCGATGTTTTTGTGATTTCCGTAAAAGTTTTTCTAATAACATAATTTAATTGGAGAGCATGCAAGAAAGATCAATTAGGCCGGGTATAATTTGTCATTAATATCCCAAGTAGCACACAGGCTGAATTTTCAGAAATAAGTAAGCTTTTAACCAGAATAACACTCCACTAGAGATATATAAAGGTTCTGGGTGAAGCTGAAGACTGTGCAAGAGTGATTTTTTCTAGTTTTGTACAGCCTTGCTGATTAAGAGCTGCAATAAATAGCAACAATATACTCTTAGCATTATAACAGTAAATTAAAAAGTTACTGTCCAGCCACTGGTTGCAAGTTATTCTCATAGCTTGTAAAAAAACCTTAAGCTTGTATATGTTTGGTTAATTAGGTAACTTATAAGCTCTTGTGCAGACGTTGGCTGTACAACAGTTTGCACCAAAACTAAAGGTTGTTTAAAAGAGTAGGTTTATTCTCTTTAAATGCTATTCAAGTAAGCTTGATAATGGCCGTTTTGGGAACTCTTAACACGCTTATGTTTGCAAAGGAGACTAAAAAAATGTTTTTATATCTACGTAACTATTTCATACTTTGTACAGACATAAGAAAGCTATGAGCTGATCAACGGTTGCCATAGATAGCCGTGTGCAGTCTTTAGAATTATAACAGCTGAAACAAAGAGCCAGAGCTGCTTTACAAACGGCAGCCATTGTGTGCGATCTTGATAGTAATCGGATGATAAAATAATGTATGTTTTCTGCAATTGAGAAGCTTTTGGCTTTTTATTATGAGCTGTTTTAGCTATAAGTTTATAAATATTAATTTTATGAGTCACAAATAATCAAATTGTAGACATAAAGTGATTTCACAAAAAAATCAGCGCACAATTTTCTTTCGATTATATCTTAAATAGGCGTTATATGAAGGGCGCGTGAAAAATGAGATGTAATTTAATATATACATTTACAGTAAAACTTTCTCCGCACTTAGAACACATAGTATAATAAGAAAATCGCACTATAATATAATTTTCCATTCCAGCAATTATAGCATCCACGGGCACGCCATTACAATTTATAAAATTCTAAGACATTTTGTCATTTCATTTTAATTTATTTTTTCTTTTGCCACTATCCAGCCCCAATGAAACTTACCAATGGATAAAAGCTTGATAGCGGCTGAAAAGTAGAGAATAAGCTGCACAACTAAGCTGGTTTAGCCTAAATGCAGCTCTTTTACAAGACGTAGACAGCCTTTAAGCAGACATTCATCAGCCTAAGGCTGGTTAATTTGGGGCCTATTTTAGAATTACAAGGGTTGTATAGCAGTTTAATCAGCCTTTGTGCAGCTCATCTGTGTTACTTGGGATGGTATTAACATTACTGATAATTATATCAAAACATTAGTTTTTGGTTTAGATTTACTACTGATATAATAGAAATATTTAAACTTACTAATTTATTCATATGCTATCCCCCTTCTTTAACTCTTCAATGTCTCTGACTCAATGGTATAAGAGTAAGTATTTCATGTTGCTTTGTGATATCTTATCATTGCATTCTTTAAAAAAAACCGGCCAATAGCGTGTCGGACACGCCCATGAAAGGGTTCCGTAGCTAAAAGATGGCCCGACCGCTTAAGACACCATTAAGTAAGGGCAACTGCACGTCATAAGTTGGTCGAGTTGTATAAAAAATAACTATGTATGATACAGAGTTCGCTATAGTTTTCGTTGAAAGTACTTACTTGGAAGTATACAGGATATTTTTTTCAGAATTATTGTAATAGTATTTCAAAAGTTAAGGGGGGGGGGACGCTCTAATTTTAACTTTGTATTAATATATCTCGAGACTGGGGTGTTTGATCCACATGGTTTCAAGGCAAGTTTTATTGTATTTTAAAATATGTTTTTAACGATAACCCACACGATGGGGTAAGTCGATTTTTTTTTTTCGAATTTACTTTTCGCTGTATGGGAGGGGGGGTAAAAATAATTATTTTTCGATTATTTTAAAAACCAATTCTTGAATTATCACTATACATCTCTCCACCAATTTTCGTGGCAATCGGTTCAGAAACGGCGGAGAACGAGCCAGGACAGACAGACAGACATGACGAAACTATAAGGGTTCCGTTTTTTGCCATTTGGCTACGGAACCCTAAAAACCGACTTCATAACAGAAAACCTATTACAAATAATCCAGTCAAAATAGACAAAATTAAGACTCAAGGTTGCATTAATTCCCACACAGCTGGATTTTTGTGCAGGCCTTGAATACGTCATTACAAATGATATGTCAAAATTCCCCATCGATCCCGCTTGTGCGTTGTTTTTTATTCGTGGTCAAAGGGCCCAAATTTGCGTTTTTTTCTTAAATCTCTGAAACTAAAAGAGCTATCGAAAAATGGTTCAGGAAAAGTTTATAGATCGTAAAATTGTCTACCTAAAAGATCTCTACATTTTTCTTCTACAAAGCAGCGCTGTCGAGATATTGTGACTTTAAGCCGCAGGAAAGTCGTATTTTCGAGTAGCCCACATTATGCAATTACAATAAATTGGGTTGAGTAGTTTATCTGGTGCAGGTGGCAATTAAGTATGGATTGGCTCGAAACTATTATTTACCAATTTCCAGCCCCAATTTTTAGGATTTAGTTCATTGAAGTCAAAAAAGACAAAATGCTGTATCAAGCTTGCATTCATTCCCAACAAGCGGGACTTTTGTGCAGGACTTGAATACGTCATTACAAATGATATGTCAAAAGTCCCCATCGATCCCGCTTGTGCGTTGTTTTTTATCTGTACTGAAAATCTTCGGATCCTATTCCTAACCTTTCTGGTAGTCAAACCTCAATGGTCCCCATAGAGACTTTTACTCCTTAGATGAAATAGGATCGATTGGCGCGAAAAAAAATTTTGGAATTTTCAGTACAAATTGCTGAAATAGGTAATTTTTTTTTTCATGCCAATCGATCCTATTATAAGTTAGGATTAAAAGACTTTAGGGGACCATTTGAGGTTTGAGTACTAGAAATGTCAGGAATCGCAAAAAACTTTTCCCATACATTTTGTACTGAAAATACCAAATTTTTTTTTTCTCGCCAATCGATCCTATTTCATCTAAGGAGTAAAAGTCTCTATGGGGACCATTGAGGTTTGACTACCAGAAAGGTTAGGAATAGGATCCGAAGATTTTCAGTACAGATAAAAAACAACGCACAAGCGGGATCGATGGGGACTTTTGACATATCATTTGTAATGACGTATTCAAGGCCTGCACAAAAGTCCCGCTTGTTGGGAATGAATGCAAGCTTGATACGTCATTTTGTCTTTTTTGACTTCAATGAACTAAATCCTGAAAATTGGAGCTGGAAATTGGTAAATAATAGTTTCGAGCCAATCCATACTTAATTGCCACCTGCACCAGATAAACTACTCAACCCAATTTATTGTAATTGCATAATGTGGGCTACTCGAAAATACGACTTTCCTGCGGCTTAAAGTCACAATATCTCGACAGCGCTGCTTTGTAGAAGAAAAATGTAGAGATCTTTTAGGTAGACAATTTTACGATCTATAAACTTTTCCTGAACCATTTTTCGATAGCTCTTTTAGTTTCAGAGATTTAAGAAAAAAACGCAAATTTGGGCCCTTTGACCACGAATAAAAAACAACGCACAAGCGGGATCGATGGGGAATTTTGACATATCATTTGTAATGACGTATTCAAGGCCTGCACAAAAATCCAGCTGTGTGGGAATTAATGCAAACTGGAATGTCTATTTTGACCGGATTAAAAACAAACTTAAGTGCACTTCAAAGTAAAAAAGAATTTTCGGTGCCTGCCTAAAAACAAAAGAAAAACCGGCCAAGAGCGTGTCGGACACGCCCATGAAAGGGTTCCGTAGCTAAAAGATGGCCCGACCGCTTAAGACACCATTTAGTAAGGGCAACTGCACGTCATAAGTTGGTCAAGTTGTATAAAAATAACTATGTATGATACAGAGTTCGCTATAGTTTTCGTTGAAAGTACTTACTTGGAGGTATACAGGACATTTTTTTCAAAATTATTGTAATAGTATTTCAAAAGTTAAGGGGGGGGGGACGCTCTAATTTTAACTTTGTATTAATATATCTCGAGACTGGGGTGTTTGATCCACATGGTTTCAAGGCAAGTTTTATTGTATTTAAAAATACCTTTTTAACGATACCCCACACGATGGGGTAAGTCGAAGTTTTTTTTTCGAATTTACTTTTCGTTGTATGGGAGGGGGGGTAAAAATAATAATTTTTCGATTATTTTAAAAACCAATTCTTGAATTATCACTATACATCTCTCCACCAATTTTCGTGGCAATCGGTTCAGAAACGGCGGAGAACGAGCCAGGACAGACAGACAGACAGACAGACAGACAGACATGACGAAACTATAAGGGTTCCGTTTTTTGCCATTTGGCTACGGAACCCTAAAAAACTTTATTACCTTCCTTAAACGATATTAAAGCAGATTAATCAATCGTATTACTTTTCTGACCACACTTTAACCTGAATATCGGTTAAACATTTTTAATTTAATTTACGTTCGTAAAAGAACCTTATCTATGATGGATAGGATGCTAGTAGTTTCGATCGGACCCATTTGAAAACAAGAGCTTGTCTGAATAAATAATTGATACAATTAGTTAATTTGGCATCGCGTCTGGCTGTAGGAAGTCTGCCGGTCTTTTAGCGTAAATAGTAACTGTGAGTGCTCACAAGATTCGTCTCTCGTTGTCTAAACATGTATTTTCGTATTATTTATTGGCAATTATAATTTCTAGTGACGAAAACGCCACTGTGACGACTGTTATGAAATGTTATTATTACGTATAAGTGTAGTAACACACCAGACCGAAATTTCGGCTTGACTACGCCTGTAATGTATTTTATATTTAGGATGACACACCATACAGAAAACACGCTGCGTCATAATGTGCATATTATTAGAAAATTAACATCGGCCTAGGTCGCGCTTTTTCCGCTTAGTGTGTTTTTAAATCACTACACTTACATCATATACAAGGGCATTGTTAGTTTTGCTGCCAGCGGATATTCGTCCTTTTTCGGATTCGATTTCATACAGACAATTTTCAAAGCTGTTGTCTTGTTGGGAATTGAATTTTTTTTCATTGCCTTTGGATCCCGAAAATAAATTATATTGAATCTGCATTATCAAAGACCATTTAAACCATAAACATATTTTTATTAATTTCTTTAAATTATCATTTAAGGTTTCTCATGTTTTTCCTACAAACGGACTAAATTTTCATGAAATCTTGTGGAATGGAGAGAATTCGTTCAAAGTAAGAATGTTCAAACGCGCTCTAAATACCCTGAAGAGCTTTACTTTTAGAAAATACCAGGTGTTTTTAAGAAACATGCCATACGATAAAAACTAAATTTAACTGTACTTTAGCGGTGCAGATAATATGGCGCCTGGAAAATGGAATGCGGAACCTGCTGTGTCGTGGTTTGCCATCCAAGCGAAAGTCCACTTCATCAACGCTATTTTTATCCGCCCAAATACAATTTACTTTTTACCACAAGAGAGAAATAAAAAATGGTATAACAAACCAAAGAGCTTCCCAAAATATAAAATATCAAGTGGCTTGTCTATCACCAAAAAATGTTCCAGTTTTCTAGAATAGAACTGAGCTCGCATGCAAAAATCTGAAAGGTGTTAAATGTGGAAAACAATATTTTCCTTACCACGTTTCTTGGGCAGGGGATTATTTTGTTCTAGTAATTTTCTATACATTTATTCGTCAATGTTTACAACAACAGCATTATGTTTGAGTTACTACGTTTGTCCACTGATAAACATCTTCACTTTGACAACTGTCTGGCACCTATAGTAGGTACTATCTTTGCATTTGTTTTGGGCCAACAATTGGGTGTGGAAAATACCACGATATCTGAATTAACAAGATATCTATCATAATTGCTAGAAATAGAATATCGATTTTTTCAAGAATGTTTAATAGTCCTAGTTTAAAAATCAACCTTTCAATTAAATTTGAACATAAGGGTGCCTGTACAAATAGAGTGTATTTTGCGATTGTGTATGTTAGTGGCTGCAAGCAATGTTAGTAGGTACAATGTATTTACAGATAAAATAACCCAAACTATGTATCTAACTCTTCTACAGTAGTCAACTAACACGTCTTTTACTCCAATCTAAGGGTCCACCAAAGCGGAGATGTGCGGAGCGCAGCGGAGAAGCGTCGTAAGCAGTCAATAGGATGTTGGCCTTAACACGAGACCATCTCATCATTGCAATCCTATTGACAACTTACGGCACATCTCCGCTTTGGGGAGTCGTGATACTTGTTTGTTAGAAAGCGCAAGCATTCTCACCAAGCTCCTGTTCAAGGATATCCGCAGTGTCGGCCTGCGCTTGCGCGCCCGAAGTGCCCGGACTCTCTGCACCTGGGTAAATAACACTATCATCATGTGCTAGGATTCTCAGTACATTCTGTTCGATTGTATCTGTATCTGTTAATGCGAGTGTAGCTTTCTGAGTTGCATTAATTCATTATTTTGTATCAATCGTTGCTTTTGAAACTCATTATGTTATAAATGTGATATTAACCGACGTTTTACATATAGTCTAATTTTATTTGTGATATCATGTAGGTATTTAATATTGCTTCATCCAAGGTAGTGCTTAGTTTCATATGAAGTGTAAAGTAGTAAGAAGAAGTAAGTAATAAATTGGAAAAAGGCATAGGTGAAAGATAGGAAAGAGTAAAGTAGCTGCATGAAAAAATAAAATCATTTATCTTCATGCTCACGAGTATCATGATGTAGGTAATTTTGTTCATGCTAATTTCGTGTTTTGTCATCGAACGTACGTTGCCAGAACGATGTACGCGATTGCATAACTTTAATTCTTTGTATGTGTTTATTTATTGGGCCATTAATTTCCTTCACTCGAACCCATCATTTTGGGTATTCGAATAAGCCTGGTTTTGGGTGATTTCAACAGACTGATCAAAGTTGTGAAGCCATTAAGTCTGGATTAAAAACGTCCATAAAGCTGACCGGTGCCAGTGAGCGAACTAGAAATAAAAATACCACGTGAGTGACGTTTGAAGCTCAGCCAGATAATCACCTATTAGGAAACTATAGATTTATTGATTGGAGGACAGAAGCTGGCATCGCCGGCGGTGAATTTAGCTCTAGTTGAATGAATTTCAAGATTACTCGTAAGTCATAGAGCAATTGATCAATGCAGCATAAACTTGAAATTATGTAACATTCTTGAATAATAACTGTAGTTTCAACATAAAGAGCTGAAGAATTAAAATACAAATAAAATCATTGCCAAATATGTTCAAAAGCAAAATTTTATTGACCATGTAATGGATTTAGGTTTCAAATCAACATAAAAGTTAAATTTAGAACGAAATGTAATGTCAACCATTTGTTTAAGTTAATTTCAGAAGCAATTGGTGCCATTAATTTTGTATACAGGTGAGAGGCGAGTGATTGGCCTCTGTCCAGACTGTAGCAACCGCATCGTAGCGACTCCTACGCAGCAATATACTTACTCGTGAACATAAACAAATACGCACAATTTTTTATACTTTAATACCGTCTTGTTTCGTATCATCGTTGTAATATTCATTATGTGTCTTTTATTTAAAACCAGTTTGAATTGTTATTTTTTACTGTACTTCACGTCAAAAATATAGTACAATGCATGTAGAATAATAACGGTTGAAAAGGTTACAAATTTATATGCTTTTGAACTAGACGTTCATTACACTAGTATATTCGGCGTATTATTGAGGTGACGACAGGTTTAATCAATTATTTTATCCAACGATTTTGAGTATTTTTACACGTGTAACTAATAATAGCCGTTACAGACGATAGCTAGCCAATAAAACATTGCTTTATTTCGAGCAAGACGTGTGACGTATCTGTGACGTTAATGTTTCCAATACATTCCGCAAACAAGATTACGTGACCTCTACTGCCTGAAGGAGTGTCTTCGTCTTAAATACCCACCTTTTTTGAACGAGGGTCGCGCCGCCAATGCCTCCACTAGAAGTCGTTGGTTCACCCCACATAAGTTCGCCGTCAACTTTTCACACTTGCGATGGCAGTTTACGTCACAGTCTAAAACAAAATAAGGGTCTGGCGGCTGAAAGTACGCCTCGGGCTTGACAAACCGCAACTTACATTAACCGCTTTAAGCCGTGCAAAAGCATTCGTGCAATCGAGAGGATTTTATGTACATGTTAGTTGAAAGTTAGCTCTGACAAAATATGTATGTGTAATGTATGTGTTGTGTGTTCATGTATGTATATTTGTTCCGATTACGACTACCGTTACCTTTTTTGATTTGCAAAAATCCTGCAGGCGAAGTTGGGGCAGATGAATCAAAGCCAGAATCGTTGGAGCCTGTGGAGGTCCTGCCATCCGGGTTGTTTTCACATTCATAAAATTCAGTTGAACCTTCGCTAGCGTCAGACTCATCAGCTTCATCATCATCAGAAGACTCTTCGGAAGAAGATTCCGAGGAGCTAGATGAATGTATCACTTGTGGAACTTTCTTTTGGAGAGGTCGTGGAGTTGCTATTAAAGGCCTTACGGCTGCTTCCTCTTTAGCCGGTTTCCTTGGACTCAATTTGACTGCTACATCAGGTACGGGTGGTTGTAGTCCAGTTTTTGGTTCTTCTACTTTAGGAATAGTGTCAGCCTTATCCTCTCCTGATTTCACCTTTTCTACCATCACTTCAGGTTTATCTTCAATTTTATCATGTGGAATGTTTTCTAAGACTGGTTTATCTGCTATATCAAGCAATTTTAAATCAATGAGGGCAGCATTGGCAGTCGGCTTATCTTCTGATTTTACCGTGCTGCTAGAAGCAACTTCAGATTTTATTTTATTTTCAACAGCCTTTTCTCTTAAGTCTTCTTTTAAAGCCACCTCATCTGGAATATTATTATTTTTAATAGATTTAGTGGCCTCTTCAAGTGTGCTCGTTTTTTGAGATTCAGAACTATTATTTGTTATATTTGATGTATCTTTCAGAATTTTCTTGTCATTTGCAGAAGCTTTTTCATTACTTATTGAAGTTAGTTTAGAAGCTTCTGCTTTGGCATGCTTTACATCGTTGGCTGTTGGAACTTCGGATATCGGAGCCTTAGATATATTTGCTTCGCCTTTTTGCAATTTTGAAGGAGATGGTACTGGTTTACTTTCGTTAGTCAGCTTCTTTACATCTTTGCCACTTTTCTGTGGAGTCAGTGATTTTTTGTTTGTGGGCGCTACTACTGATGTTTCTGTTTTAGTGACTTTACTCTCTTTTATATCTTTACCGCTCACTTGTGACATAGTTATAGGTATTTCAGAAATGTTTTTCGATATATCAATCGGTTTCTCTTCTGATATCTGTGGCGATAAAGGTTTAGTTGCAACCATTTCGGTTTTGGTGATTTTACTTTCTTTAATATCTTTACCGCTTACTTGTGACATAGTTATAGGTATATCAGAAATATTTTTCGATTTATCAATCGGTTTCTCTTCTGATATCTGTGGCGATAAAGGTTTAGTTGCAACAATTTCAGTTTTGGTGATTTTATTTTCTTTACCGCTTACTTGTGACATAGTTATAGGTATATCAGAAATATTTTTCGATATGTCAATCGGTTTCTTTTCTGATATCTGTGGCGATAACGGTTTAGTTGTAACAATTTCTTTTTTAACATTATTATTTACCTCAGAAATAGCTTTGGCTTTATTTGAACTACTTTCAGATGGAATAATTGATTCTGTCGACAAGGCAACATCATTTTCTTTCACAACTTTAGGCAAGCTTTCTAGTAAGTCTTTATTATCATCTACTTTTATACTTTGTGTCATTTCCTGACTCTGACTGGTAACGACTGGTGTTCTCATGGTAGGTTCTTCTTTTTTAATAACCAGGATAGGTTTTTCTGCTTCAATTAACTCTACTTTTACTGCCTCAGTTAGTTTAAATTTGCAGTTTTCTGATTCTTTGCTTTTTATTTCAGAAGTACTTTTATTGACTACTTTAACTTCATCAATTAAAGAATCAGTTTTTTCATTGTCTGTTTTATCTAATATTTTTTCTGCAGTTTTTGATGCGTCATTATTACATATTTCATCTTGAACTTTATTTTCTTCTTTTTTCTCAACTTCATCTTTAGGTGCAAGTATATCACATGTCAGCAAACTTGAACGCGCATTACCGTCACTGGACTCTAAGTTTTCTTCTTGTTGTGAATCTTCACATAAGTTTGATTCTTCATCTTCTGGATACCAAAATAGTGCTCTTCTATGTTTTTTCCGAGCATCTTCAATATTTTGCTTTCTTTGCAATAGATAAACTGTTTCTCTTTTACCTATCCTATCCCAAAAATTACCGGTATCCGGTTCGGGAGATACAGTTTCATCGCTTTTTGAGTTCGATATTTTCTTTTTCTTAACACTCCTTCTATTCTTAGTATTTCTTTGTGGAGCGTTTGTATTAAGCTCCTCTTCTACTGGAGGATCGTCAATGACGCTGCTAAATATAATTTCTTTTTTTGGTGTGCTAGGGATCTCTTCAACAGTTACATTTTCAACTTTAAATTTTAACGGACTTTTTGGCGGAGATACTTCTACAGTTGAAGTTATAACAGGCTTTAATTTAGGTTTAGTTTTCGGGGACTCATTTTTAATAGAAAGTCTGCTTTCTTCAATGGCTGGTAAATCTGGTTTACTTAATTCTTTAGGAAATTCATTAATAGAATCTAACCTACAAATCGAACTACTTGATGACGACTTCTTCAAACTTCGCCGCTTTGAAAGTTGCCGTGTATCTTTACCGTCTCTACAATATTTAAGGTTGTCATGTAAGGAATGATCTGATTTTGTTGTTTTCAAGAAATTATTAGCATCACTGCCCTTTCTTTTTTTCATTGGTTGAATTTGGTCAACATTATCTGTGACATTATCAGTAACACCAACTTTACTTAAGTCCAAACTCGTTGTTATGAGATTTTCTCGGCGCATTAAGGTATCGAATAAACTTGCTTGCTCAGCTAAAAGTTCCATGGAACATCTCCGGTCCGAAGATTTGTTCGATTCTATTGTATCGTCATCAGGCAATGGTGTTGCAGGCAAACTTTGAGAACCCATATTAGCTACAGAGGTACTTTCAGAGGCTACATCTTTATCTTCATCTCTTATTATGTGTTTTTCAATAAGTTTGGTCCCTAAAGATTTCTTTTCTTTCTTGCCTTTATAGATTAAATCATCAGAGAGTTTTTCCCTCCACGTTAAATTGTCTGTATTATCGTCTTGCGTTCCTGTGTCACATTCATTTGTTTTATCTGTATTGGAGGCTGAAACCTCATTGCTGATAGCATCCTGATATTCAGAATCGTCTGTTGGTTTTCGAGGTGAATCTCTCTCCCGCCTTTTAATAGTATGTAGTCTGACTACTGTCCTTCCGCGTTTAATTGTGCTCCTTTGCTTACCTGGTGAGGAGTCTATTCCTGTTTCAGGTTTCCCATCTACACGTGGCATAAACGGGCCATTTTCTTTATCTACTGTCTCCGGCTTCGGAGTTTCTTTTTTTGGAGACGTTTTAGGACTCACGGTTGGAATAGTATCGCTCTTATGTCGATATCTATCCCTAGAAACATCAATATCAGCAGTATTAATGTTTATGGGGCGAGGAGTATATGCTGGGGTACCATACGTCCTTTTTGCAATAGGATATCTCCTCGGGCTGTTTATACGTACGGGACTCGCAGTTCCCCGTTCCGAGATCGGGGTGAGCATCGGCGAGTAATTTCTGGCTGCACTGGAAATCCATCTAGACGATATAGGAGCCCGAGAGTAGGCTCCAAGCGAGGAATGTTTGCTATAAGATCCACCGGGATTAAGGTAAGAGGCACTGTACGAGCCCAAGGGCGTCACTGAACTTCCATAACTATACGGCGAACCGGTATACGAGGATGAACCACCATAGTACATGTTCGATATATGCTCGGAGTAGAGAGGCATGATTGCGCGGTATGCGTGAGTCGCGGCCGCGCGTCGATCATTCGGCCGGGTGCGCGCAGACTGCCGGCGGCGGGCCGGGGTCGGCGTGCGCGCATCACCTGCGCCTCGCCGCCCGCCCGCGCCCCCGCCGCCGCCGCCCGCCCGCCAGGTGATCGATTGGTGGTGATAAATATACAATACCTATTCTCTCGTGACTTGTCCTATTGAGTCGGAAGGAAGTTCAATGCGAATACATACGCCTACGCGAAATATTAAATGTATTTGCGCATAAGCATCTACTATTCCTGGTTCTGTGATTAGAAGTGACACGGACAAGCAAAGCAATCTATGTCTATTTTTAATTTGTTACATGTATTTTATTATTTATAATACAAGAAACACAGCTAAATGTTTGTAAGATTATGAGATAACATTTGTCATAATATTATTCTATTTTAAGCGTATGCGCGGACGCTGTCGTTTAGGTAATTGATTGTTAAAGCGGCAGAAGAAATAATTATACCCAGTAGGTATGCCTATATAACTACCTACGTTTTATATTACAGTGAACGGTATACGAATAAATTATGACACGAAAACTACGTTCGCAATAACGCTGCATATTATGATAAAGTGTGAAGTACAAGATAGTATTATACATATAAATAAATTAAATTAATGTAGGTAATGGAACAAGTTTAGGATCTACCAGCAAAAAAGTCTTTCAGGCATTGTGTTTTTAAGCTTTATGTCATTAGTTCTGCCTTTGACATGTTTTCTTCAGTGAAACTTTGTATTTATTGAAGCCAAACGTTAGTAATTATATACTCGTAATTAATTTTAATTAAAAAAATAAAGCCTCATCCAGTTTATCTATGAGAAACGATCATATTTGTTTATTTAGTTTCAGATAGAGCATTTTCGAACCTTTGAGTCATATTATGTTTGTTATTATCTGTTCCAATTGAAGAAATAAAATCCTGTCCGCAATTTATAAAATAAAATCTAAACATATGCTGAAGAGTTCGTTTGTTTGTAGGTACTAATCTCAGTAACTACCGGTTCAAAATGAAACTCTTATTTGGGTTGGATAGTCCATTAGTCGAGGAAGGCTTTAAGATGTAGTAGGTAAACACTATGTGTCGCGCGCGGGTCGATAGTACCTAATTGTGAAATTTTTACACAACATTGTATCAGTTTCTGTCCTAAATTCATTCCTTTTTTATTAAAAATGGCTAGTGTGCAAAATTTGGCCTGAGTAGTTATGTGACTAACAATACTAACATTATTATACAAGTATAAACAATACCTAAAAGGGTGAAGAATTGCGGGGGAATAATTGAAAGATAGCCAAAGTAGGTACTCTTAAATGACATTCAGAGTGTAAGAAAATAATACATCACCATCTATGTACAATATAACCCAGACGGATTCATGACTTGTCCTCAGGCAGAAATTATCAAAATAAGGGTAATTCATCCAAATCAAAATATGATTGATGATGAGCATCAAGAGATTTAAGAAATACTAGCGGTCGCCCGCGACTTCGTCCGCGTGGATTTCAGATCCCTTTTTCGCAATAAAAGGTAAGTAGCCTATGTTCTTTTTCAGGGTCTAAAGATTGTCTGTGCCAAATTTCATCAAAATCTGTTGAGAGGTTTAAGCGGGAAAGACAGACAGAGCTATTTTCGCATTCATTGTAGAAGTAGGGATGCATACAACAAATATATGAATTACAACAAAATTACATTCGTCGAGTGAAACGTGACAATATAAAAACCAAAACAGTATCTTTGACTCATATTATGATACCTATTCTGTCAAATGTTATTAATTGCTTCAGGAAAACATATTTTTATGTTACTCAGAAAACCGTTTTGTTCATCCTGACTAATTTCTTATTGTTGCAGAAATGTCTTTAGAGCATTTTTCAAATTTATTTTGAGATCTTTGTATAAAAATATTCGTATTTTTGTTTCTCGAAACTTAGCATATCGACGGCTAAAGTTTCAAACCTCGTTACCAAATACCTACATAGGTATGTAGCTTTGGACCTTGGCTTATTTTATTTTCATTTCAGGATAATTCAATTTATTTAACCTTATGCAAACATGAAACGAAACATTGATGTCTATATACCTAAATAATAATTTACTTAGTAAATAAATAAATTAGCACCAAACCACTTGATGTAAATAAATATAATATTTTCTCTTATTTCATAAAAGCAAAATATGTATTTTTCCATAAAACACATCATCATAAGAGTACCTACACCACAGATTGGTCTCTAGTGATATATAAGTTTAAAAACGCGTAGGAGGTGTTATCCGATATAAATACCCTTGGATAGGTACTAGTTGGTTTCAACAGTACGTTTATCTCAAAAAGTCAACTTATCTGTTCACAACTTTTAATATCACACTCTTTAGAGATAAATATTAATTTTCGTCTCATATCATTGCGAATATAGCGATTAACTTTGTCGATCTGTATGTCTGTTACTTTCCCGGTTAAACCTCTCGACCGATTTTGATGTACTTAAGGCACATACATACAATCTTTAGACCCTGAGAATGAACCTAGGCTACCTTTTATTGCGAAGAAAGGGGATCTGAAATCCAAGCGGACGAAGTCGCGGGCGGCCGCTAGTAAAACGGTAAGCCAATAATTTCTTTTTATAGGTAACTAGCGGCCCGCCCCGGCTTCGCCCGTGGTACTTGTCCACTATTTAATGGATGATATTATACATAAAAAACTTCCTCATGAGTTACTCTATCTATTAAAAAAAACCGCATCAAAATCCGTTGCGTAGTTTTAAAGATTTAAGCGTTCATAGGGACATACAACACACATAGGGACAGAAAAAGCGACTTTGTTTTATACTATGTAGGGATTATGCTGTGCTTTCTCGTCATTATTTCTCTCTGGAAACAAACAATTACTAATTTTTATCTCCTTTTAGCATTACGAGTATGTATAATAACAATGAAAGAAGAACCATAAGGGTAATTCCGGGGAATAGGCAGTAGCGTTCACTATACTGAGGCCACCAATCCGCCTGCCCAGCGTGAACCCCCAGTACAGTACGTGGGTGGTCTAAATTCAGCAGTAGACTCCGACAGACTAACTATGATGTAGATTATTCATGTATTGTATTTTGTGTGATAATAATCATGCATCGTGCACGTTAATATAACAAATTAGATTAAATTAATCAATGCTACTTATTAAACTATTAACACTTAACATTCAATTTTTCTTATATATAATTACTGTTTAAATTAGGACCCATACCATTCTTAAAAGAAAGTTTCTTTGGCTGATTTGATTGGATACAGGTATCTTTACTGAATAATCTGAATATAATGAAACTGTAACATTTTATAACGTGGTGATTTGAGAATTGCTCGATCAAATTAGAATTATCGTTAGACTTCAACTAGGTACTGTATAAATCGGTTGGAAATAATAGCAAGGTGATAATAGTGAGGTATTAATGGAGGTATTAAAAAAGTACTTTTAACTTTACATTCAGCCAGTGTTTGATAAGTATGTATTTTTTAACGTGAACAATCGATAATGATCGTCATCTTGGCTTGGCACCCACCGTGGGGCATAAGTTCCTTGCTCAATTTGTTTTACATACAAATTGAAAAATAATATCCCCTAAATTTTTTGACTAACTTTTGGTCATTGTATGATTTATATTAATCGAATAAAATATTAATCCGTTTTTTAGAATGTTGTGACAAAAATATTCAACCACATAATGGTGAAATACCCGAGTTGAACCTTTTTTTGGGTGGTATTACCTTATAATTTAAACAGTAATTTGATTTCATTCACTTTAACATAACGTGCTTTAGGTACCTGCATATAGAAGTAACACTATTTTCCTTGTTAAAAAGGCTTTGATCCTATGATTGTCATTAAATTACACCAAAGGGACAAACCACTACAGTTTCATGTAAATCAGATGAATGTCCATTATGTTTAACACATTAATATAAAGGTTTAGTAGAGACAAGACTGACGAAAAGAGTACCGCGGTAATCCGAGGAACTAAAAGATAGTAAGGAAAAAATCTACGTCTGTCATGTATTCTTTTTTATAACAATGCCAAATTCAGTCAAACAATTATTTTAAATGATTTTTTGGATAATCAAAGTGCAGAACCCAGCCGAAAAACCGCGACCAAAGTTCGGCGTGACTCGCCTGCAATGACGAGCATTCATACGGAAAAAACGGTCGCGTAAGTATGTAAGTATAAAGAAAATGAATTGCTGCCGAACTTCGGTCGCTCTATGAAGCGACTGGTGCTTTTATTTTAGTGCCAATTTCGAAGTATGGCGAGGGCAAATCTAACGATTTAAATCTATGGCTGTTATCCATTGACGAACAAAAAACGAAATTTGGTAAATTTTTGCTAATTTGGTAAATTAGTGCCAATTTCGAAGTAGGCGAGGGAAAATCGAACAATTTAAATCTATAACAACAGCATATCGCATATAAGTCCATTCACTTATTTGCATGAAACTGTGTGTATTACTTTTCTTTTATAACAATTGTTCCAAAATCTCGTACCTTCACACTTGAGCTCCTGCTGGAAGAACCCGTACAACAGTGCGCCGCAGTGGTCGCAGAAGGTGGGCGACATGAACTGGTGCGGGCGGAACCGGTGCGGTACGTCCACTTTGAACCGCTCTCGAAGGTACTGGAACAAATAAAAGTAAATATTTAGTACAAATAATATATCGCTGTAATTTGTGCAATAAAACCTTATTCTAGTTAACCCTTAAAATTAATTATTTATTTTAAAATTTCGTACGTCAGCAACTGCTCTAGGAAAAACAAAAGGCACGCGACAGTTAAAAATCGACATCTCTTATGTATTACTATTTTTAATTTGCGTCTAGTAGGTTCTCCTGTCTAGGTATGATTTTGACTTTCAAGAAAGCCTGTCCATTCAGTTTCTATTTTAATTTTTTCTGGTTATTGTTGGACTCCTATGAAATGATAATCGTCAGTGTTTACAATTCGCATGAGAATAGTATTTAGATATTTAAATACAGTTAAAAGAGCTGGATGCGAGTTGTCGAGGATCGGGCTAGGAAGCCTTTAGAGCAGCCTAAATTAATCGAGTGGCTGATGAAAATGACAACGTAATTTTCGTTATTGTGTGTTAGGTCGGAGGACTTTTGAGCTAACAGTGGGTAACACCGAGATTTTGAGTTCTGCTGCAAACAAAACAATCTCATTTTGATTCTTTAACCAATTTAGTTCCACCGAAAGATAAGTAGTAGGTATTTGTCTTACCACTGTAGACTCCGAGTAGGCCGGCGAGCCGGGACATTTCCCGAGCAGCTTGTTGTGGCATCGCTTGTGCACCGCGGTCTGGCACACGACGCAGCGGTAGCCCTGCTTGCCGAAGCCCCACAGGAACTCCTTGCAGAACGCGCAGAACGTCGGAGGTATTTATTTATCTCACCACTGTGGACTCCGAGTAGGCCGGCGATCCGGGACATTTCCCTAGCAGCTTGTTGTGGCATCGCTTGTGCACCGCGGTCTGGCACACGACGCAGCGGTAGCCCTGCTTGCCGAAGCCCCACAGGAACTCCTTGCAGAACGCGCAGAACGTCGGAGGTATTTATTTATCTCACCACTGTGGACTCCGAGTAGGCCGGCGAGCCGGGACATTTCCCGAGCAGCTTGTTGTGGCATCGCTTGTGCACCGCGGTCTGGCACACGACGCAGCGGTAGCCCTGCTTGCCGAAGCCCCACAGGAACTCCTTGCAGAACGCGCAGAACGTCGGCTTGCGGAAGAACTTCGCCACGAAACGGTGCCCGCTTACTTCGTGGACTCTGGAAGAAGTCAGAAATCGGAATGTAATAAACAATTGTAGCAAAAGTTTCCTCATTATCATCTTCAGCCTGTTTCGAGACTCGAGTACAGTCCACCGTTGAATGAAGGCCTCCCCTAGTTATAGGGTTATGCCATTGAGGTATTACTACTACGTATACTTAGATAGAGTGGACATCGATAACAAAATCTATGCGGCAACTTGGAGGGAGGGGCCCGGATAATTTAGTGACTATTTTGTCTTTTTTGTTATTAAATGACCCGCCACCAGCTTAATTTTTACGCAAGGAAATGTTCATGAAACATTATGATTGATGATTTATTCTTAGTTTTCAATCAAATCTCAAATTAATATCATTATTTCGTTGAAATGACCCGTCTCAACGGATATCCTTGTCAAACAAAGTAGCTAATTTAAATAAAACTTTGTCCTCTGAATCAGTTTGATATGGGGCGCAAAATCTAATTTGGTCACAATAAATTACAAACTACCTAGGCGTAAACGAACTTGATGGATAGCTCATCTATCAAGCGCCAAGAATGCCAGATATGAGGATGC
Source organism: Nomophila noctuella (assembly GCA_958496325.1). NCBI lineage: Eukaryota > Metazoa > Arthropoda > Insecta > Lepidoptera > Crambidae > Nomophila > Nomophila noctuella. The sequence goes on along the minus strand of OY292487.1, from coordinate 5,449,369 downwards.
TGAAGCTCAAGTAGGTGCGACGTATTACAACGAGAGGCTAAAGTTACCACCATTGAGTATAATGCATCCGATGCTATTACGTCACAGACAGCACTCTGAATTTGTGGCGAAAACAACTAAAATAAATTATTTGGCAACAAACTGCAATTTGGTTTCCTCTTGTTTTTGTTCTTTTGATATAAATCTATAAGACGACGTTGCATAATCTGCCGACCAATTAAAGAAAATCTGTATCTTATACGAGAATCCTCTTATTTTATGTTATTGTAATTATCATCATAACGTTTTGGTACACTTTAATATTCACATTAATCCTTGAAAAATAATTCGGTCCCTAAGATACCGATCACAGGAATACTCATTGAAAGTAGCAAAATCACGCCCACAGATAGCATCAACTCTTGTAAATAGATAGTATAACAACTCACGTTCTCATAATTTTCATTGGAACTATTAACCTTGGAGAATAAAAATAATGCGAATATAAACTGTGCTTCTGTAAAATATTGAAATCTAAACATTGAGTATTCCAAGACGTTTAAATAGTATGGAATTTTCGCCATTTAGACACAGACGAAGACACAAGACTTGTTTGTTATTCCGCTCAGTGAATTAAAAGAGAAACATGAAGCTAAATCAAACTTTCGACAAAGGAAAAAAGTTTGTTAGATGACTGACGCCGCCTTGGCTGCAGTTCAAACATACTGGAATTAAAAATTCAACACTTCACGTGCGATTGTGAAATCAATACAGGTGGGATTTTTGAAACATTGCCCTGCCATTAGAAAGCTATAAATTTCATCATTGATGTTCGTTCTTAGACGATTATTCGTATTATGGAATAGAAAAGTTTTTATGGTAGCATTTCAATCAAGGAAAAGGTATGCAAAATGATAGTGGACGCTAAATCCGTCAAATAAGAAGTGGCACAATAAATTCTTAGAAATTATGATGCAGACAAGCTCAATTACGCAGTTGTAACTTTGTTGCCTCCGTAATTTCTGCTCTCAATCATCATCTTATAAGTACGTATCAACATGACTTAAAATTATCTATGCGTACTTCAGTAATTAATTTGTGATGTGCCATTCAGTTTGGGATTCGGATTACTTCTAATTTTAATATAGAAGTGTTATGCATATTAACTGGTAAAGAATAATTTATCAGTGTAACTCACTTGTGGTGTTTGATGGCCCCACGCCGCTGGGAGATGCGTTTGCCCCGTGAGAGCCGCGGATGGGTGTCAGCGCCATCGCAACCTCCGCCCGGGAGCCACTGAAACCGTAAAAAAACACTTGCATTCAATAATTTATTTATAGGTTATTATAATAATTATTTAACGACTTTCACAGATATTTTTGCAGATAATGCAGCCTTCATTAAGCTTTTTCTGTATTTTAGGAAAACTTCTTGTCAGTGTTTTTGTACGCAGGAGCGGTTTTTAGGGTAGGTGTCGGATAAAAGGGTTGCCCCGACCTATTCTGATTAATTTGAAGTTTACTTTGTCGTGGAAGGTGCTGTAGAAATATCGCCCAGGGCGCTGGTAGAGTTAAAACCGGCATTGCTTGTACGCTCTTTTGTTTTCTAAGAGGGAAATGCCTTCTGAACGTCTTATATTCTCTCTCTCCTTATATTGAGAGGGCTTTAAAATCTTAGTAAGAAAGTTGAGATCTGGAGATCTTCATGGGCGAGCGACAGGAACATGAAGTGCTTCACTACGGTCTTCTGTATGGTTGAAGTATGTATCAAGACAAGCGGCTCTTTCAATTAGAAGATGCTCTATCCCACAGCCCACTATATATAAAAACACGATCTCGGTAAAACTTGATAATATTGGAATCCATACGTGCTAAGCTACTCTTTGCGATCATAGCACTACTGCGGCTACATTTCCGATGTCGTGCCTTAGTCAATTAGTCATTCTCGTTAGGGTTCCGTAGCCAAATGGCAAAAAAAGTGGTGTTCCATTGGTTCGCCTACGAAGGTACATATTAGGTAAAAAGCAACCAACTAAAACAATACTATAGTTTTAAGGTACGTATATTTGACGTTTTTTTGTTTCAATCGAAGATGTTTGACGGCTTTTTAACGTATACTGACTTGACAAGCTACTAATTAGAAAATTTTAACATGCTTAGGACTTTGGCAATGAGAATTCACCAACAGGAAATACAAATTACGTTTTCTTTGAAATCTTGTTTAACTAAAATAAAATTATTCCCACTAAAATGCATGTGTCCGTTCAGTGTCAACTAATTAGATACGTTGGCTTGATTGATTGCCAATAATTCCTGGGTAAATAAAAAGTTGTACGGCGGTATCGTAAGTAATAAAATATTTAAATAAGATGCTATTAAAGTAAGATTTGAAATTGTTTCTTAGTTAAAAAAGCTCCCGTTATGAACTTTTTTTGTTGTGTTAACATTTGAAACAATAATTAGTCAAACTTAATTTAGTAACTATGTAATTTAATTGTTTTTGTGCATATACTTTTATCTAAATAGGTATGAATTTGGCATTGGCAGCCGCCACATAATCTCCGCGATGTGACAGTGGACTCATTAATAAATGCACGTAGCAACAACGACCACATTTTAAGTTTACAAATACAATTCGGTGTGTGTTGTTCGTGACATTCAAGAAAACATTTTGCCTTTGCGCCACTTGACGTAATGTGAAATGTGACATACCCAGAACCAGGTTGACATCGCTCGACTCCGCAGCCGCTCCTCGGACACATCGCCAACTCGCGCGTCACAGCCACCGAAGATGGACAAATATGCGTGTCATAGCCAATACCGCCGATTTGTGTACTAACCTTTCCGCCGAGGGGACGCCGCTACATGCAACAGCATTCATATAGAAAGCGTCCGTTGCACCAAGCCACTCCAAGGTCTCTTTTACGAATTCCCTGGCATAGATTCGGATGATTACGGCTTTGAATTATAGTGTGTATGTCAAATGGGCAAAATCTTGAATTCGTTTGTCATGTTATTCCGGTCGGATGGCGTGAACACGTGAGCCTTGTGATTCATCCAGGAGTTTTCATTGTATGCAGCTGTATGCGTCTAAGTGTGACCCAATTGTATGTATAACGATACTTGAACTTTTAAAGATTTTTCTTGATCAAATACAATGTAACTAACATCTTACATTGGTTGATTGTCTCATTGAATTAATATCAATAATTTTTGAGTGCATTTTTAGTGTTTGATACAATAGGACAATCTTTTTAAACTGAAGGCAACATACATTTTATGAATCCTGCCACTGCAAATTTTTGGTCTCTCAAGCTGACTGTTCAGAGAACACGTCCTTGGTTATTATTTGTATTGTAAAAATTTAAAATGTGTTGGTCCTGAAGATAAAAACGACGAAGAAAATCAAATAACTAACGACACAAGAGTTACGACGGATAGCGAACCAACGTTCTTTAGATAAACAAACACCGGCAATAAACAATGAAATGGTTGGAGCCAGGAATCTTGTATAAAGGTGTACCTACTAGTCTTGATCAGAGTCGATTGAACATCAAGGTTAAGTGCGGTACCACAGCGAGTAAATGCGGGGTATAAATAGATGCGGGCGCTAAACGTTTGATGGAACTGTAATGTTCCAGCTGTGCGTCAGAACTCATTCAGGTATCTTTAGAGGAACGGCGATTGTGCTACGGTGGACGATTTACTGGCACTGGAACTGATTGTAACGTGGTACAGACGCAATTATGCTCACAAAAGAAGTTGCCGCGTTGTCGTTTTGACATTACCGACAGTTTCGCATTATCTGTAACGCTGCTCTCATCATCATAATCATCATTTGCATCGCAACGATGTCGCTGCAGCATCTAATAAACATATTTGACTATAAAGACTACCGAGTTGTTTGTTACGCTAGCTACCTCATGGGCTAAAATGGCCCTTGAAACATTAAATTGATTAGCGCTTGCTTTCGTATGTTTTGATGGATTAATTCACCCAATATTGCAAAATTGACTTGATAGGTGTACAAAGTATTACCTACCTATTTAGGATTTTAACTTACTGATGGTACTAAAAGCTTAATTGTTACTAAATAAGAATGCGCTAAGAATATTGGTAGGTTTTGTGTTTATCCACAGTAAGAAGTTTCCAATATTGTACCGAAGTATACTGTACCTATATTTTAACGTCTATAATCACTATCACAGTTACTTCATATTGAAATAATAACACTAAATGTGAAATTTTGTTTGTTTGGATGTTTGTAAATCAATCACGCAGATTAAATTCGGTATACAGGCAGGGTACCTATGTGCTGACTTAAGTGATAGGATAGGTTTTAAACCCGATTAAATGCTCCTATGGGATAAAACAAGAATCTTAATAAGGCCTAAAAACTAGTTTAAAATAAATGTTTTATCATTGTGATGCAAACAATGCAATGTTCGAGTAAAAAACTGATAGTTACATGCATATTGCATAGAGCGAGTAATTAAAGCGCGGAGCGATTACTACGCGTAATAAACTAAAGCATGCCGCTTATTAGCATGAATGAGCGGATAAACAAACACATACAGCACCGCGCTCAGAGCAGCAAAAGAAAAAAACACGAATCCGGACGTTGTATGTAGGTATGTGATGTATTACTTTTGCTTTTACGATGACATATTACTACTCGACGTCCGCTCCGAGGTAAAGAAATGAAGAAACAACGGCGTCGCTTTTGTGTTGATTAAGGAAACTGTCAACTCACAAAGTTGGCACGTGGTCCCGAGGCGGGCGCTTTGGCCGGGGCGGCGTGGCGCGCGGGCGGGCGGGGCCGCGCGGCCGGCGGCGGCGACGTGCGGCGGCGCGCCCCGCCGGTGAATATCATCGGCGCGCGCGCATGCCGAGCCCTGCGCCTGCGCCGGGCCCTGCGCGACGCGGCTCCGACTCCTGCGAGCTCGCCGCGGCCGCGCGCGATCGCTCCCGCGCGTATTTATAAACGGAATTCCGCGCGCAACCTACTCGCGGCCGGATACAACTTTTTACACGACTTTCGGCACTTACGACGTACGGAGCACTGAGGACGCGGACTTCGGGCTCCTGGGCCGTCTGGCGGAGCCCGCGTGACTCAGCGGCCGACGCCCGCTCGGACCGAAAGACGCTTAAACGATCTCAAAAATACGGTGCTGTAAATAATTACACGAATGCTCCGACGACTAAATGATAGAAAATAATATATTTTTGGACGACCTCAATGTTTACTCCTTTGCGAATTCCGGCGCAAACGGAGAGACTTGCATTGTTTACGACTTTATTGTTACTACATCATGTTCGTCGTCGGACTCGGGGCTAACTTCATGTTTGTTGTAATTTACAACACACTGAGAGAAGTGCCGATGTTCCTGAGTTCATTGTCCAGAGGGTCAAGATAGTAGAACCTGCACAGCCTGCTTTTATAGGGACCTCAGTAAACCAATCGTTTAAACTCATATTCATACTCATGTAACCTTTCAAAACCTATGAACCTACCTATAAACCCATTTGTTCACTATGTACCTAAGCAAAGAGTTAGGCACCGGTTCCTCAAGAACTAATTAAATTAATAGCGTTTGTATCTTTTTAAGAATAGGCACTCGTATCTATTCCAAAATGAAAAAGTTCAGCTGACACACAATGGAAGGTCAGGATGGAGCCACAACAACAGCGGTGTCGTCACCGCTATCAACAGACTCTGTGGCGCTTTTACGATCAAATAGTAAATAGTTTCCGTAGAATAAACAAAACGCGACAAGGTTCATTATGTATACTTACCAATACTGGATCATAGGATACCTACATCGACCTACATCGTACATATACCTATTGATTGGTAAATGGTCCATATTGGAATAGGCGTTAGTCTGTGTTGACGGCAGACAGCTGCCGATGGGTGCTCCTCAAGTCGTTTACTCAAGATTATGGAAAGAAAAAAAGAAAATGAGAAGTTACCATTGTTTGTTTAATAAAATCTTTATTATCTACAAAAATAAAACATTAGGTTCGACTCAGAGGATAACTTTCAGAAAAGCATGCTGTTTTTCTGAAATGCCCACTTGCATCGAATCCAAACCAATGTATTGTTTGCTAACCAAAGACATTATTCAAACCTTACTAAATCTGACTGCCGTATACTTATAAGAAGTGCTACCTTAACATTTACTTTTTATAATATAGTAAACAGTGTGTATGCCGCTCTTAAGACCTGTAACAAAAACAATTATCAGTTTCAGTTACCAGTCAATCATTTGTACTTTACTGCTGCTTTTGAGAAATCAAATCAAAATCAAAATATGCTTTATTTATGTAGGCTTCAGTGAGGCATTTATAAATCGTCAATGATATCACAATATAATGAATCTACCACCGACCTCGGAACGCAGTCATCTACGGAGAAGAAGCGGCAAGAAACTCGATAGTTGCTCTTTTAAATCGCCAATAAGTAATTACAATATTTTTTAAATACATTAATTTCATTACGTTCTCTAACTAAGCCATACAGTTCCTTATCCTCAGTATATAAATTAAAAAATTGTATAGTTAGATTGAGTCCCAGTCCCAGCTGACCAGTCGCTAAAGGTGACACCCTGTTCAATCACGTAAGGTATGGTTTGACGTATGTGTCAGCCATCATCTAACTCGACCATTTCAGAGAACATTCCTGCCACATAGCGCCACCACCACAGCGACATTTTAGAGAGCATGACTACTAAGACACAGTCCAACCAATAAGTAAGAGTATTCTGACCACAATGTAAGTCTCCAAGGAGATGGGCACCATCTTAGCGGCACACGGCGCGATGGGGCGCGAGCTGCACTGCATTAGCACCAGGAGTTGTCTCCGAAAAGACGGCGACAGGCGCGTCCAGTCACTTTGGTAGACTGACTGCAATACGAACTCGCTCTGCAGAAAAGGGGGTTTGGATTTAAACAAGCGACCCTCCCCGCCTTCGCACGGCTAGGTTCATCACTTCAGGAAGGTACCTAACTACTCTAAATTTGTATGTAGCCATAAACAATGCTGGTAAACGCAATTATAGCTTTGAGCTGTTATTTTGTATAATTCGAAGGGTCCAACCATTTTAGGAACTTTCATGGAGGAAGTTAGTGTGAGGGCACACCTTTTCTTGTATAGTTAAACAGGGCCGTAAGAAATTTTCCAGTTCCGACTTTGCAGCATTATGAGAAAAAAAAAATTATACCAACTCACCTCAACTCTTAATTGACTGCCATAATAACAATATATAAAAAGTTGAGATAACATACAGTTTAAGTACATTATCATTGTCCACCACTCTGCTGAAATGTTCAACTGAAAACATTTTTTTTGTATGTGAGAGACCATAGATGAGCGATATTAAAATTGTACAAAAGGCGGTCTTAATGCCTCATGGCATTCTCTACCAGTCAACCTTAGGGCTGTTTATAAGGATTTCTTTTTTAAATAAATCAATTCATACTTACCCCAACAAACTTGTACATTGTCATGGAAAGTACCCATGCCATGATGAGAACTTGAACAGTAATTGCTTCACAAAATATCGACTCCACTTCTTTGACAAACCTTTGATAAAAAAAAAGAAATAATCAGTAAATTATATCCTACCTACACGAGCTGAAATGCTTCCAGAATTTAGGTGGACTGCCTACTAAATGAAAATAATTATTATGTTCAGATTGACTTAACCACGACTACGAGACCCTTCCACTGGCGCCAAAGCTGGATCTGCCCTTGGTGTTTGTAATGGAGAAGTCAATGGCAAACAACTCCATCAATATTGTCAAGAGACTCGTCGGGGCTTTCATTGCATAATAGATCACGAACCTTAATAAGGATACGATTCTAGAACTAGGAGGAAATAGGTAATCTATTTTTTAATAACTATTCACCACAAAATCTGCCGATGATGTTTCACGCATTTCTCTAAACGGTTCTGAATTACTTCGCTGTCTGAGTAAACACGGTATTTCCGCGGTTTCATCATGGTTTCATCATCTTCATCAACGAGGTGTTCCAGGTCGTATCGGAGCATGCTCAGCTGCGTCTTAGCCATAGCGTAGAAGGCTGCGATTGTGCAGTCCATTGTACCATTCCCGCAAGCTTGGTATGTAATGTTGAAGGACAAATACCATAACGCGATATCAGAACTGAAAAGCATAAAATACTTTTAAATCATCATCAAATTAATAATAGGTACCTACCGAACTGTACCTACTTATATCTTGCTGTCAAATTCCCCTAGGTAGGGGTCACAATGGGACCTTTGATACTTAACTCTTTCTTGGTATGTAGATGCATAGGTACATTATTATATTCCTTTTGGTCATATTATATTGAAGCGGTATTCACACTAAGGGTGTTACCACACCAATCGATCGATCATCGACATCGTTCGATGTTGATCGACTGGTGTGGTAGCTTTAACTGATCGACGCCATCGACGAACAACAGTCGACTAACCAATCGATCGATTGCTGATTGGCGAAACAGCTTGATCGACGTCGACTATTCCATTCTACCATCGATCGATGCAGTCGATTGGTCTGGTAGAAACTATCGATCGACCTCGACTATTCCATTCTACCATCGATCGACCGCGTCGATCGACGATCGATCGATTGGTGTGGTAACACCCTAAGACAACCATGGATTGACCTTACTTGCAACATTGGAAATTTGGAATCCTACAAACGTTTACGATACTTACAAAGGTGATTTACTTATGTCAAAGGGGAAATATGCCATGATTTCCATTCCGTTTCTCCTTATATTCACCGCAGAGTGGACCGTCAAGGAGATGCACGCTGCTATCACCATGCTTTGAAACATGTACAGAAGTTTCGCCATTGATTTCTCGTTACGCTTCAAGATTTTTATGTGCTCGGAGTTATACGCAGCAAAATGAGACCCTAAAGCAAAAAAAAATACTATGTAGGTATGAATCTTGCGATAAAATTATGTTATGAAAGACATACATACATTATTTAAATAGCTTTTAACCGCGGCTCTGCCCGCATCAAAATTCTTTTAGTACCTACCACTTTTAGTGTCATTGACCATTATGAATATTCCTGTTTAATCTCATGGGGGCATTTAATCGGGGTTAAAGTAGCAATATCACCTAAGCCTACCCCATACCCTGCCTGTATCCCAAACATCAAAATCCGTTCAGAAGTTTCAGCGTGATTGACGGACAAACATCCAAACGAAGAAACTTTCACATTAATAATATTAGTGGGATTCGAATTTGACTGTTTTAACAAGTGGTCGCGGGTTCGATCCTCGATCTAGAATTCTATTAGACAAACATTTGTGTGCATGAACATATGAACAAACGAAGTTCCACCAACCATTGATGACATCGAAGAGGCGCTCAACACGTCTCACTCGGGCGTTGAAGGCGATCTGCTTTCCCAGAGTATTGAGGGTAGTCAGTAGAATGAACAGGACATCCACCATCTTGTCTATGCTGTGCCTAGACTGAATCAAATTGTTCAAATGAAACATTGAAAATAAAAATCCGTTTTTAATTTGGACCTAGGCAGCTACCCTGCCTTTGTATACCTTTTTTTTACCTCTGTAAACCTAACTTATTACATCAAATACACTAGGTACAAAAAGGCTACATGCCGCAACAGTCCTCTACCGCAAAACGTTGTGAAATCTAATTAGCCTATGTCTTCTGCCTCTATCTCGTTTCTTTGGTAGAATAAATTGGCAATTGCACACGCCGTCCACCAAGCCACCATTACCAAAACCATAACATGCCTTATCAAGCCTAATCAGATAAGGTGGGCTAGCCAAGATGCCACTTTCGCTAGAGCGAAATATCGCTTCGTCGCGAGTTATAACTCACACAAATACTTCGTGTGCGGGATGGAGATATAATTCGCGACGATATCGATATTTCGCTCTCTTGAAATGGCATCTAAGTTAGCCCCCTCCAGGTGGTCTTGCTAATTTACCACTTTAACTTGTAGCTATCGCTATCGTTGCGAGTTATATCTCTATCTCGCTTTCATAGATACTTCGTGTGAGGGATGGCAATAATAGTCGAAGGGATGGTGATGGCGATAGTAGTGGAACTGGCAACTTGGCTAGACCACCTGAAACATGACCACTTCCTGCGTCAATGTTAGGGTTAATAATGAAATGAAATGAAATAACTGATTTAGCAATTTGATTAACCTATTAAATTATTTTACACGACAAAACTTTTTTCGCCCTACCAGCGTCTCGACGTGAATAGAGAAATAAGCTACCTATTATTAGTAGGTGCGTTATTTTACCCTTACCTGAATAACAAATATTAAGTGCTGCAGGTTGTAAGTTAAAACAAATACCCAAATAAAAACACGGTAGCAGTTATGTAACATAACTTTAGCTCGAGATGAAGGTGTATCGATTAGCTTGAAATACCCTACTCTGGCGAGGGCAGCAAAATGAGGCGTGAATGCTTGGAAGGTTGAGTATTCAGACGGCCTCATCCTGAAGTAAATGTAAGTACTACAGTGCCCTAAACATATTTTATTGCCACTATTTATATCAAACACGACATGTGCACAGACAATGATATTAATTACTTACACTCTCATCATAATACAGTATGTATAAAATTCCTTCTCAACTTTTCCATCCCCTTTTTTTTCGCGGGTAATGCGTTACGTCTAAATAAATCAAATTGAAGTAAATAAAGGTAATGTACGATTATTCATCCGCAGCAACGACAATCGTTGGGGTAAACAAATTTTGGAGGGAGTGGATACCGCGTTTCAGCAAGTGTCACAAAAAACGTAGTGTAGGACGTCCTCAGGCCAGGTAGAGTGACGATTTGCGCAAGATGGCTGGCAGGAGGTGGATGCGAGTCGCCGAGGATCAGACTATATGGAGAGCCCTATGTCCAGCAGTGGGCTGCGCTAGGATGACGATGATGATTCATCTAAGTCTGCATTAATACACTATGCTAAAAAATATTTTGTTCAGCATGTAATCTTTGTCGACGGAAATTAATCAATTCCATGGTGTTAACAACTGTACAGGCAGTATTTATGTTACGCGACCTACATGCCAATTAGACAAAACAGCGGCCGGCATTTACCATGAAAGTGTCCATCGCCAATTTAATAAGAGCCTCTTGTTAATTATATGTAAGTGTTAATTGGATATGCTTATAAGTACATCAAATATATATTTGTGATATATTTACAACGCCAAAAAAAAATATGAATAAAATTATGCAAATTCTACTTTTTTTAAAATTTTGTTTATTTATCAACTTAGGGTTTAAGTTTATTTTGTAGTTAGAGATAGGACAACAGGTGCAGGTAAAGTTTAATGATACATTCCTGTATGTAAAATTATTTATTTTTGTCAACTATTAGAAAATAAACACATTAGTTTTTATTTGGTATTCAGCTCCGGCCGAACATGCTTATCAATGCATTCACTTGCAAGAATTGGAATGTGAAATAAGTTTTAAGCCAAAATACTTCATGATTTTGTACTAATAAAATTTAACTGTCCGTGCTTGCGTGACGATGAGAAATGGACGCACAATTTAGTAATAATCAACAATGTAGTAATAGGCTATATTAATTTAATTATAAATATCTCTACAGATCTCCTTAGATACATTAGATTTGGAATCCGGAGCTCGCGGATGTCAGCTGGACCGGGTCACACGTTTACACCACAAATTATACACTGTATCATCATCGAAGCGGTCCTCAATATCACTCTATTAAAATCTCGGGGCACTGTCTCTTAGGCGACGTCTCGTCCTCGGCCGGCTCTTTCCGCTTGAGAGATTTCGTCTCCTTCTCGGGCTCGTCGTCGACGCTGGATTCCTCAGTCTTTTGATCGGAGTCGATTCGGGCGGGCGCCCCGCCGTCCGGCTCGTCGGCGGGCGCGGCCTCGGCGGCGGCGGGCTCGTCCCGGCCGTACACGTCGTCGTCGGCCTTGTCGAGGTACTCGCTGTCGTCCGCGGCCGCCTCCAGGCGCTCCGCCGCCTTCTGCGAGGTGGTGTTCTGCGCGCAGTCGTTCGCGCGCTTGTTCACCGCTATCCGAGCGGTCAGAGCTCGGTAGAGCTGATTGATGTCGCCCGGAGCTCCCTGAAATTGAGACACAAAATGAGCCCAAAAACATATAAACTGTTCATTATTTTAAATAGCTTTTATATAGCGAATAGCATCGGGTGCATTCTGATCAAACAGGTTTTCAGATGAACTACACCGGTCGAAACCTATCTGTGATACGACACGACCTACTGTTAGGCTTTAAGTAATTGTGTTTTTTATATGACTTCCAATAAAGTTTAAATAAATAAATAAATCTGGCATGTGCTAGGCGAAGTGAACTCACCATGATCAGGAACAGCTTGACCTGCTGCTGCGCGTCGGCGGCGGTGATGCGCAGCGACTTGGTCCCGGCGCGCTCGACCACCATGCCGGGCCACAGCTTGGTGTTGAGCACGACGCGCAGCGAGCCCGCCACGCGCGCCACCAGCCGCGCGCAGCCGCCGCCCTCGCCCGCGCCCGCGTCGCTGCCGCCCGCACTACTGGCCCCCCCCGCGCCCCCCGCCGGGTCGTTGAGCCGCAGCACGCCGCGCCCGCGCTCCCGCCAGCTGCCCGCCTCCCACGCGAACAGACGGCAAGATATCTGTCGAGAGACCACATGATTTTAAAAGTTCTCGACGCACGCAACGCACGAAATATATTTATTACAGAAGGTGTACAACTCAGCAAGTCAGCAGTAAATTGCTTGACCAATCAAATCCGGGCCCATTGCAAGAACGGTAGAGGGATAAATTGAGAACGAAACTGACGTCTTGAATTAGAATTATTACCACACTATATAATGTCCTAGCAATACAAAAAAACATTGCACATCATCAAAATGAGAATTATGGAGTACCAAAATAATAATAGAGGGTCAAACAGGCTTCTCATAACTCAGGCAGGAAGGAGCCAAGAGATGCCCATGTGATAGTTTGTATATAAAGTAGTGTAGCTCCTATTTACATAGAATGTAAGAATTAGTTTGCCAGTCTGCTCACCTGCAGGACATTAATCTCTCCCTCTTCACCGGTGACTGTATAATTTGTTGTGGGCGGGGGCGGCCGCGCGTGGGACCGCTCGTACTCCGCGGCGGCGGCTGCCAAGCTCGACCCACCCTCGCTGCTGCTGCTTGCTTCGCTCGGCCCAGCTTCTTCCTGAAAACCACATACGAACATTTACTTTGAGGTCCTCTTTTTAATTTATTCTATAAGTATAAAAAAGAAAAAAAATATGTAACATAGTAACCAAATTCAAGATTAACAATGACATGTTAATTACCAACAGTTCCTTAAAATATGTAACATTCAAGTTTTATTTGAACAAAATTATTAGAGTTTAAAACAAAGTTGCTTGCCAGTCTGTATATTTGCTTAGGTCTTTAAACCTACACATGAAGGATTTCATGCAGTTTACTTTAAAAGATAGAATGATTCAAGAGAAATTTATATGTATAAAACATGTGCAATATAGTAATGGAACACTGATAATTACAATGTGAAGCTGGGTTTACAGTTACTGATAATAAAAAATGCATTGTTGTCTGCTAGGCAAACAATCACTCATCTTGAATGAATAGCAAAATATGTTAGTAAGCACATAACTCAACAAAACCTGGGCTAATTTGGCCATATTTTAAAATGTTTTTTTAAAGTCCAGGGATAATATTAATGGCAAGAAAAATACACAATGAGGCGAGATTGGCATGGGACACATACAAAGTCGCGGCTGGTTCAATTCAGAGTTTCATTTAAAATTCGTATGAACTGCTCTAATTATAATTGATGAGTATAATTCACCTTTTCATTCTCTTTCACTGATGCTGCAGCACTTGTGAATAGCAACTCCGATGCTCCATTAGTTGCACTGTGATCCACTGAAGAAGATTCTCCATTATTCAAATTCTCTTTCATAACCACCCTCTCGCTCAAATTCTGACCAAAAACAAATCCGGATGATGAGCTAGCTGCTGAGTCCACAGGTGCTACCACTGGATTACTGGGCCTCGGTAGCACACTAGATCTTAATGGTATAAACTTGGGCGCCTCTGGCTCTTCCTTATTTTCCTTCAGCCTATCTTCAGATGTTGTTTTACAGTCTTTTTCCTTTTCTTTCTCACTGTCAGGGGCTGTGTCTAAATTGTCTGTTACTTTTAGGAATGGGTTGGCAGTAGGCTTCAACTGTGGCGGACGTAGAACAGAACCTGTAAAAGATATCATGTCCTGTAAAACCAATTTTAGACACAAAGTTCCAACAAATTATAAATGTTTACATAAACCAATACAGGGACCAGCAAACTGTACATCATATTGCAGAAGTTGTGGGGCAACAAGTGGGGCAGGAGGGATGAAGATCTCACCTTATGGTCAAGTTTGCTGGGATCTATGGTCTATTTAACACTACATACTTAGTTACATCTAAGTGCCTCACTGGTTTAGTGGTTCAAGTACAGAGCCATGCTCTCATGGTTCTGGGTTTGATTTCGGGTCAGGTGATGGAGGCCTATGCCCAGTGAGACATCATTAAAAAGTGTAGTAAGTTCAAGTTAAATACTCACTGCTAAACAAGTTGCTTTTATTTGAACTGGAAGATGCAAATCTAGAGCCCAGTCCACCAAGCCTGGGCTTAGCCAATACCACACGAGATTGAGATGATCCGTTAAAGTGATCTTCCATAGCTGATTTTTCTGTAAAAAATAATCGTTTTATGTAAAAAAGTTACCCAAAACTAGATTTACTAAGTAGTACAAATTGGATAATTTACAAATCTGTAATAAAACCATTGGACAACAGATTACCTACCCTAATCTTTTGTCTAATAATCATAGCTGGGCATTAACTCGTTAATCCGTTAATCGTTAATTAACGAAGTTAACATTTTGAATAACGGATTAACTTTTAAGTTAACTTTCAAAACTGTTAACGGACATGTTAACTTCCGTTAAATATGCAGAAGTCCGTTAATCGTTAATCCAATGCCTACTATTAACCGCACGGCTCCGCGGGACGAGGCGCGAAAAATTTAGACAGTGCTGGGCGCGGCGAGCGCGGCGCGTGGCAATTTAAATGGCGAAGGGAGTCAAGGGAGCAATACGAGTAACAACGATGATGAAGTGGAAGATTTTAATTCTGTCACTCTATAGAAAAACCAAAGAGCTCTAACTCATTAAAGAGTAAAGCGCACAGTCTCGTTAAAATGTGGCTGGACATGAAATCGAAAGACTCGTTCAACGATGCTGCATTCCTCGGGGAATTGATATTTATAAGTCTATTTATTAAATACAATATTGCTGTACCCTCAAGCGCTGCAGTAGAACTTCTGTTTTCCACGGATAAAGACATTTAAACACCAAAACGAGCCTCGCTTTCAGACGAGATCTTCAACATGTGAATGTTTATGAATGGGAATATGCACCTTATGTTCGACGATTAAATTACACATTTACCTATTTGAATTATCTTTATTATGAGGAGCTCGATGGCGCAGTGGTTAGCGCATTCGGCCTGCGATTGCTAAAGTTAAGCAACGTTCGCAGATGCCAGTCATCGGATGGGTGACCGAAAAAATTTCATCTCGAGCTCCTCCGTGCTTCGGAAGGCACGTTAAGCCGTTGGTCCTGCGCCTGATCTCTCTACGGTCGTGTCAGATTGCTGTCCCACCGAATTATGAGAGTGAAGGAATAGGGAGTGCACCTGTGCTTGCGCACTCACTTGTGCACTATAATATATCCTGCGTACCTGGCTGATCGTAAGATCGGCCGCCATGGCCGAATACGGCCGGAGGGTATTATTATTATTTGAATTATACAAGTATTTTGTTTTGTTCGTAGTAGTAATACCTCAATGGTTCCTAACCTGTTAATTTCTAGAACCTAAACCAACCAACAGGTTTTATAAGATCACTAACGCAACGATATAAAAGTGTATTTTTACACATAGTTAACGGATTAACGATTAACTTTAACTTGCGTTAATTCTTCCGAAATGTAACGCTTTAACGTTTAACGAAGCTAACTTTTTTTGTAGCGGATTAACGATTAACGAAGTTAACTATTTTATTAACGGTGCCCAGCTATGCTAATAATCTTATGGTAGACCTCTAGTACCTAGTATATGGAATTAAAAAAATATGTATAATAACTTATCTGTAACATATTAATTAGAACTCTAATATGGATCACTTACATATAAGGTATTTGATTTAAAACAATGAGTATAAAAAATAAGTATTGCTGTCTTGAGTCACACAAGATTGTTCTAAACAATACAAGCCCCAATTTATTTTATTAAAGCAATATTGAGATATCGCATAAAAAAGTGCAAACTGATTTGTAAACCAGAATCGAGGTGCACAAAGTACGCTAAGCAAGCCTATCAAAATAAAAAACTACGTTGATGATGCAGCATGAGGGGGACCTCAACCTCGGTATCACAACAAAGTATAAGCATTTCCTGACAAAAAGAGCACAATTGACGTATTGTAGATAAATCAATAAAATAACACTCAAAACCGTTTTAAATAACGTAGATTCACTAAAATTTTACAAAAATTATACCTTGCTTCGAGTCTGCCATTGTAAATTTTTTTTACGAGACTTGTGCCCACAGCGCTCACAATCCTAACTTCACACTTCACTTTTAGGCCACAGACAAGCTAATCATTGAAAAATTAATTTTTAACTCAATGGATTGCTTAAACAAACTTTGGCCGATTCTTTACATAACGAAAAGCTTTATATTATTTTCCTTGGGGAATAAAAACCAATTTCCATTAAACTTTGAAGGTCGGAGCTTTGTATAACATAGAAAGCAGTTTAAGTTTTCAGAAAAAATAATGATAGTCCATATAATTATGGAAGAAATTTACTTTCTAAATGTATAATGTTTATAAATGTATCTTTTTTAGTATTTTCACAAGCCTGGCCAAAAGTGTATTATGCAATAACCAAGAAATTTAAAAAAGCTTCTGTCACTAGTGTCATTCATTGTCAAAAACTTTGTCAAATGTCAAAATCGGGAAACAACTGTATGGATGGTGGTACTAAAAATTACATTTTCTTTTATAAATTGTTGTTTAAAACAAAACTGAATGAAGTCTACTACTAAATATAACATGTGCCTGTAAACATCATTCAAAACTTAACTAACAAAATTTTCTATAATTGTGTTCAACGACAAAACATTTTAAAATATTTGCAATATAAAACTTCCAATAAGTAGGTAGTTATTATTTGCGTCATGGATCTATAGAATCTCAGTTAAAAAGAAGAAGTGCATCGAAGTAACATTTTCGCTTTTAAAAGAAATATCTTGGTAAGTTGTATTTTACATGGATTAACTAAACACAATTCCTTACTTTTGAAGAAAATAACCTGTAGAAAATCTTTATTCTAGTTTTAGACAATGGAACATTTATTTCTAACATGCCTTCAGAAGTATGGTGGTTGGATTTCTACAGTGTTGATTGCACTTACAATTCTGTTCACTTTCTAAAGTTGATATTTTCAACAAATATTGTGGAAAGACAAGTTTCCATAAACTAATAATAATAATGTGTAAAAATGTTATTAAATTTCAGAGTTTCCTTCTTTGTGCTTAAAATAATCTGCAAATATAGAATATATCACACAACATTACTTAAGTACATTTATCTGACTCCATGTTAAGTAGCTTAAGTTTTGCTTATCTTTAGTGTCCGACCGAAGGTCTATTTTTGGCCGAAGCCGAAGCCGAAGCCGATTATTCGGCTATCGCAACAACCTTCGGCCGAAGCCGAAGCCGAAGCCGAAGCCGAAGGTAGGTATATATTTTCTCAGCACTCATTTTTTTTTGGGGGTCGATGGCGCAGCCTTTATCGCACTCGGACTGTGGTTGCTAAAGTTAAGCATCGTTCGCAGATGCCAGTCATCGGATGATTGACCGAAAAATTTCATCTCGAGCACCTCCGTGCTTCGTAAGGCACTTTAAGCTGTTGCTCCTGCGCCTGATCTCTCTACGGTCGTGTCAGATTGCTGTCCCACCGAATTATGAGAGTGAAGGAATAGGGAGTGCATTTGTGCTTGCGCATTTACTTGTTCACTATAATATATCCTGCGTACCTGATCGTAGGATCGGCCGCCATGGCCGAATACGGCCGGAAGGTATTATTAATTAATTTTGTTCAATATTGTCTACAAGTTACATACAATTAATATTAAAATTGCCTATACCAAAACCTCAATATTAAAGGTTTATACAATTACTGTCTATACTGTACCATCCATATCTATATATGGATGGTTTAGAGATAAATAAAAGTTGGTGATTTTGTGATTTACCTTCTGGTAAAAAATAATTATTTCTTTATGTCTTTGTCTGCACTAGACTAATAAATAAAATAAACAAACACTTCTTAATAAATAATTATATGTTGGTCAATTAAATGCACAGTTTAGAAAATATTAGAAAACTCAAAATAAATGTAATAATAGAGCTAATGAGGTAACAAGCAGAAATTTACTAGGCATATGCAACATAAATATTGACATGTAAAATTGTGTATAAAATATGTTTCATCCTTTAAGCATCTCGAGGAAGGTCCTTGTATAGCGGGATCTTAAGCTCGTCGATATGTCATTCTCATATAAAACAGCATCTCAAGTTCGCGCTCAAGTTCGATCTCGGAGTTGAGTACGATTTATTAATACGAGCCTTAGACTATTATGTATCACAATTTAATTGATAAGCACAATTAAAAAAACATTTGTTTAAGTACACGTACGAACTTATTTTGATGCATGCAATGTGATATTTTGACAGTGACTCCCCGCCGCTTCATGACTTTCGTAACAGTTTAATCAATCTCAACGGTCGCTCGGACCTTCGGCAAAACCTTCGGCTTCGGCCGGGTTTTGGGCCGAAGCCGAATGTTTCGCCGAAGGTGGATTTTTTGGCCGAAGGTGGCCGAAGCCGAAGCCGAAGCCGAAGCTTCGGTCGGACACTACTTATCTTATAGATTTCAGAATCCACAGTGGTATTACAAATATACCTTAATAGATACATATTACACCTAGACCAGGACAAACAGACATGTTGAACATATTTGTACACACAAATGTTTGTCCTGTGTTAAATAAATGTTTTAAATTTAAAATCCTATAATATACATGTTTTTGATTCCCCAAATGATCAAAGCATTTCTGAAATCAATTCCTTACAACTACTTTTTACAACAATAATAACATCATAAAGATAATATTGTTAGATATTCTTTTTATTTATTTTTTCTTTTGTAAATTCCTGTGAATTTACACATCATTTAAAATTGATTGTGAGATTTTGTGAAAAAAAACACCTTTTTTATAAGTTACTCACCTATGGATGTTATACATAAGTACTTACAGAAGACATAAAAATTATTTTGCTTTATTTTGTTGTGTTGGCTGTGACCTTTCTGAACATCAATTAGGAAGGTCATAGGGCTTTTAAAGGTTTACCTATCATACATCTCCATTATGGGTTGTCTAGCTAATCTCAAAGGTTGCCTCTTATGGATTCATTTAATGGTCATGACTGTTGGTGATCAAGTAACAATGTGCTCTTTCTTTTGTCTCCGTTTGAATAGAAATATAAAATAAATTGAAATATTCATTCACCTTTCTGGAACAGCACTAATCAATGCACCATAGGCCGTTTGTCATGCCATCAACATGTCAAAGCAACATTCGAGCCAAAACAATTTCGATTGTAACAACATTTACTTAAACATTTACTCAATGTACCCAATGTACTCAATGTACCAAATATACCAAAGGGGTAACAAAGGAAAAGTTGTGTTAAAGATGCAAAGATATTAGATGCTCTCTGTAGCAGCTTAATTTTTCGCAATCTACCTCTTAACTTTCGATTATACGTACTACTAGGTCTTTACTTAAAAAGTAGCATGTGGAACTGGCGAGGTAATTCGTTCTCCATTGAGCTTGCCACTTTGGCACTTTGAGCTCTGATTGATATTTTTAACAAGCCTATTTGATAGTTTTGGCAATATTTTAATACAAAAGGTTGCCCAAAGTAGACTGCCTGCCTTCGTCAGGCGACCATGCGCAAATCACTCTATGCTATAGTGGAACTCTTTATCTCTCAAAACCGGTAGCTTATCGGGCGACATTTTCAATGAATATTATGTCGCGAAAGACGTGTCAAGTAATGAAATATGTAGAGTCTCGTACCGTATCAAATTATATTTTGTTCATAGTAAACAACAGATAAACTGTTCGGACTTTTCATTGTTGACGTAAAAGAACGTACTTTTAACTTCGGTACTTTATTCATTCATGAATCGTAAATTTAAAGCCTAGGTATCATATTATTATTAATGATTAACCCCTGACGCAAAGAGAAGTGTTTTTAATCCTGATAACGACAAATCATACATGTTCAGGTATAAAAGTAAACTTTGCCGAAGTCCTATATTTAATAATAGATAAACACAAACAAACTCATTTAAGAGTCGAATGGCAAACAAACCAATGATACAATAAGCACAGAGTTAATTTAGCGACAACTGGTTGTGCAAATCAAATTTTTGTTACGGCTAATGTAGGTACATGTATACCTACTACGACAGTCGATCCGGTGACATTCAAATGGTTTTGGAGTTCTCGCTGAGTCACGGAGCGTCAGAAGCCGGATCACAATGAATTAAACAACAGCAAAACATTTACTTTGCGACCGCTAACAAGTTATCTGCAAAAAAAGATTAGTTTGTTACACTCGTAGTAAATTCCTTAATTCTCTCGACGGTTAATAACGTCGACATAATAATAATTTTCTCTTTACAGAAAGTTATGCTAGTACTATTCGATCTATGTCCTTTAAAAAACGTGGATTATTAAAATAATAACTCCATAATATTAGCTCTTATGCTTTTGTTTGATGAAAAAAAATATGTAAAGTGCAACAATGAATAATTGTATATAGAGACAGGCATTCCTACGTCATTATTCCTATCATACAGAGAACTTGCTGAATTCTAGGATTTATTATCATTATGATTTATAATCTTTCTGAAGTTACATATGCGACTTGTTTAAAGATGATTGTCTCATAAATACTCGTGATTTAGAAAGTCACGTTTTAATTATTTCTTAGCACTTTCGTAGTGCTGTGTCATTGTCTGAGAAATTCGGCGAATCGTTCCTGTTAGCGGTACTTTTTTCAGTCAAAATCCCCATGCGCACTTTAGGTTCATTATACTGATTACTCTTTTTCTCTGCATTGTGCCATGTCATCCGTAAGCGATTCATTTATCGGCCGCCACAACGCTCAAAACGTTTGCGACAACCGCAGTGGCAGCCGCGGTGAACGCTCCACTCACGGAATGCCGATCTTTGCTGGAAAATGTGTCTGATACAAAACGTAAACATAACGTAAATAACGTCAACGGTGATATAACTTGTTGGTAGATCTAAAACGGTGGTATTGTGATTTGTGATGAAAAGTGATCTCAGTATTTTTATAATAAACCAGTGATAGAGATAATATTGTGTAGTGTAGTGATAAGTTCGTGTAGTATTAAAAGTGTTTAGTTAGAAATTGGAGAAAGCAGGATGAGATTCGATTGTCTTGATTTATCACGACATAAAAATGGTACGATACGAAGCTTTTGTATATTTCTCTCATTTACATTATGAAATATTTCATTCCAAAGTTATTTCGTATTTAAACTATTAAATTTTATTACTATTTTAATGATGAAAACAAGATGGTGTTTTTTTCACATTTGGCGCCAAAACTATAATACTTCATTTTGTAAGAATATAATAATATGATAATGATTGAATTCAGTGCCTACGTTACAATTAATTACACACTACAGAGAAAATACAAACAACAACAAACTACAAATTAAATCATAGGACTTTCTGCTATGTATCTGTAATCACCGTCATGCCTTTTTTAGAAAATTCGAGGAAAAAACCTATTTCTCCCCGTTGTTTTCTAAGTATGTACCTACTAAATACACATGCACTTACATAAGTATGTAATAATTTTAAGTGCATATATCTACAGCGGCTCAATTGAAACCACTCTTCTACCACAGCTCAGATAGTATTAGCGCTTTTTATATAAGAGTAAGTCAGACAGAATCAAATGCGTATCTAATGTTAAAAGATCACCGAAAGCGGGAGGCATACTAGCAAAAGGGTCACCTACGTAAGTGATCACCGCTCCCATAGACATAGAAAAAATTCACACAAATGTTGCTCATGCGTTGTCTGCCTTTTAAACCCCATAACCTCCCCAACTGAGCTCTGGAGACCTCACCTCACTCACCAGTAGAAACATAGCAAAGGCTTTATGAAGTCTTCTCTGTGGTCTTATGTATGGTAGAGGTACTTCCCATGACGAGCGGCTCTTCCGTGTGGAATCTCCTTAGTAGCGCCCTATAAAATCCCTATAAAAAATTATACTCTATTCCAGGGATCCCGATGGAGACCGGGGACGACGTGTACCTCGGGAATGTGCTCGATGAGATGCCGCCCATCAACGACACGGTCTTCGAAGGAGCCATCGGCGCGGGCTCCAACGAGATCGGGGACATGACCTTCTGCATGGGCAACTACATTACTGACTTTATGAAGGTAGGTTATTTCAATATTCTCTGATGTATGGTATATTATTTATCATCATCCTAGGGCATCTCTCGGTTGCATCTAATTCAGGTATTCGACCTAGTACAATCATCAGCTCCCACAAACTCTGACTGTATTTAGCACATTCAAAACATGTAGGTACACTAGTTTTTAAGAACTTTTTTGTTTGTGGAGAGAGAAATAATAATTATTATTATACCTTCGGCTATTGCCTCGGAGCCCAAGTTTCTCTTCACTTTGATCCTGAATTGACAAGCTTGGTTATTACTGGATATTTGGTTTATTTTATTATAACGATAAAAGTAGTGAACTAGCACTAGGGATACTATATATACTAGCACGAGGCAATCCCGCAAAACGGGATCCCGCAATCCCCCTTTGTCAAGGTGCTGGATCCCGCAACTTCAAAACGCAGATCCGCGGATCCCGCTTTAAATGAAATGGCATATTTTGAGTTCGATGGTATCAGAGGATAGTACCTGTCTCTCGCCTATGAATATAATATGCTGACTATTCAGCCTACTAGCGTAGAAGCTGAGAGAGCGTTTTCGTCCTCAGGATATATTTGTAGCTCACTATAAATAACAGTTCCTTTTTATGAGCGTATTTTTAAAAGTTTTCAGTATCATCATAGGTTAGTCGTAGTAATAACATAATGTTAAATAAAGTTGTGTTTGATTATTAGTCATTTCATTATCTAATATCTATACTTATAATAAATCTGTAGAAAGGTCAATTCTGTACATTAAATATATTTTCAAAATAACTATCAGGGGGTGATTAGTGATCGATACTGATGCCAAAAATGCAATCAGTAAAATTTTTGTCTGTCTGTCTGTCTGTCTGTCTGTATGTTCCTTATAGAAACAAAAACTACTGGACGAATTTTGACGAAACTTTGTACAATTATTCTTTATACTCCTGGGCATATTAAAGGATACTTTTCATCACGCTACAATAAATAGGAGCAGAGTAGTGAAGGGAAATATTGTGAAAACGGGACAATTTACTCCATTTTTTAAGCTTCTGTCGCGTGTGCAGCTTTAATGGTTAAAGTTACATAAAAATCATGTACGACGGAAATATTTTTCATAAAATTGCTTAAAAAATATCCCTTAACAGCATATGTCTATCTTTCATGGTTGACTCACAATAACACGTGTAACATCCTGATCCAGATTGGTTTGAACGCGCTAATCTCAGTAACAACTGGTTCGAATTGACAAAATGTTTTGTATTGGATAGTCCACTTACTATTTGTCGAGGAAGGCTTTAAGCTATCTATAGTAACACTGTGTACGGAAACGAAACCCATGCGAACGGAGTCGCTGGCGGCCGCTAGTTTTATAATAAATCTGTAGCGAGGTCAATTCTGTACATGTAATATATTTTCAAAATAACTATCAGGGGGTGATTAGTGATCGATACTGATGCCAAAAATGCAATCAGTAAAATTTTTGTCCGTCTGTATGTATGTTCGTTATATAAACAAAAACTACTCGACGGATTTTAACGAAACTTGGAACAATTATTTTCTATAATGAATAAGACTGATTACCTTAAACCCGTCATTGTATATGTAAATGTAAGGTTAGAATTAAAAACTGTTGATGCTAAACATTTAAATATTAAGTTCTTTAAGACTGATTTGATTACTTTTGCTTAACTTCTTGATTACGATTTAATTAATATTTTGTTAGAAAACAAATATTGTGTTGCATTATGGGAAACATGTATAATTTTATTATAATAAAACTTGAGTTTTTTATTTAAAAAAGCCGGTATTCTTAATTGATTTCATAAAAGAAATTAAAAATGCGGGATCCCGCAGGATCCGCGCAGGATTGACCAATCCCGCATTTCAATCCCGCGGGATTGCAATCCCTAACTAGTACACATTCACTATGTTTACGCAACGCGAGTTCACGATGAAGTTGCAGTTTAATTTTATCTGATAATTTTATGCCCTTTTTTGAACAGTCACAATGATATGTTTTAATATTTTTTTATCGTCGTGAAATAACGAAGGTCATGTGAGATTAGATGTTAGTTAATCCTTTGTTTATATGATACCTCTCACTCATGATCGAATAGATACAAAAGTATGTATGCTAATGCTAAACAACTGGTAAACAAATAAGTTGAAGTACTTGAGTGATTAATTTATTGTGTTTTAAAATTGCTTATACTCATAATACTATAATAGTCTGTATATTGAAATGTGTGAAGGAATGCTTGTTCTGACAAGTCACTCCCGATTCCCGAATAACTATCTAGAGATGACATGAAATTCCTCTATTTCTATTCCTTACGCGATGTTATGTATACTTATATTGCGATATTTATACACATTTGATAGATTTTTTTATCAAGTTTGCTTAGCGGCCGTGAGCTTGTTTTGCAAGTTCAGTATCGTTCAAGCTCACGGTCGATATTACGATAGCATAATTTATGTATCTATAATATTTTGATACTCATTCCATGCCACCATCGCGCCACGACGATCAAGGATATTTTGTAATCTTGATATTAAGAATATTTACTTCTTTTGCACAATTTGTGTAATCAATCGTCGGATTCTGATTTTTAATTGGATCATGGATTGAACATCAGGAATATTGATTTTCAATATTTAAGGCTCTGTCACAGAGATCATATTAGCTGAAATTAACTATATGAGTTTTATATATTAAGATTGACTTATTTTGCATCGATCACCGCTTGCTGGCTTTTTTAAACCAGAAGAGTAAATAAATAAATAAATACATATTTCACAACATCACATACATTGATCTGACCCCGTGTTAAGTAGCTTAAGCACTTGTGTTACGGACATCAGATTCAACAGTGGTATTACAAATATACTTAAATAGATACATATAACACCCAGACCAGGACAAACAGACATGTTCATGCACACAAATGTTTGTCCTGGGCGGGGATCGAACCCGCAACCTCTTGCGTAATAGGCAACATCTTGACTATTACACCAAGCAGGTCGTCGAAGAGTTAAAGTTCTTTAATACCTATATTAAAAAAATAAAACGCGTTCAGTAGATTGGTAAATCTTTACAAGAGTACCTACCGGTCGTCGAACCGCTTGAGTAGTTTTTTTGTGATAGAGAATTTGCGTCATGTATTAAGAGAAACACGATTAAGAAAATGACAACGTACTTATCTTAGTGATTTAATCACTACATTACATAGTATAAAACAAAGTCGCTATTAGCCGTCTGTCTGCAGCGCCCATATGTTTAGTTAGATCTTAATTAAAAACTACGCTTTTGATGCAGTTTTTTTTTAATGGATAGAGACTCTTACATGCATAGGTAATATAGTAGAGAAAAACTGATAAATTTAGTTCAAGGCGTGAACTAGTTAAATGTAGGTACAGCTAATAGCTTCAAGTTATCGTGTTTACATTGTTTGGGTTTGATCTTAAAATCTGTTTCATTAATCGATATATTCAGTAAATCTTAATGCTGTCCAAATAAAATAAAATTAACATTGAAAGATATTTGGCACTTTCACTTTTTTTCCTACCATCATTTTGCTAAATCTGGCAATGAAGTGGTTTCATTAGATTGATTCATATGTAAACATTTCAATTATAGCGAATATTAATGTATAAAAATAGTACGATCTCGCCAAACTTCTTAAATTTTTTAAATGCCAGTATGAAAACAAAACAATTCTGATGAAGAGTGCCTTATAAATTACCTGGTATTTACCTACAGCTGATAACGAACCACAGTTGTCATCATGACATAGCAAGTTCTGATCTTTCATAAACACAGAGAGATGCAGTGTTTGCGGCTCACGTTTTAACAATGTGCGTAACATTACGTAGGTATAACATTTTTTTCACACATTTTCCATTCATAACACTATATCTAAAGTATAGATCACGTTTTGTGATCCTTGTCAGGGCTTGTGTTCAATTCCCGCCTTTAACTTTCATAGATTAAGTCGGACTTGCTTAATTTTAAACAAAGCAGAAAGATAAAAACACTTTTATTTTATTTTGGCGATCGATATCAATTATGTAAATTTTTTCACTGTTTTGATCTTCTTATTTGTGTGAAGCGTAAGAGGCGCTACGGAAGACCATGATTACAAGCTACTGTGTTATTGTTAGAGCAAAAATCTTAAATTCTAGCTTGGTGACGTAAAATGTAGGTAAGAATCAACTCAATTATGTAACATTTTTTTGTTACATAATCAAGTTGTTTAATTATCAATTGATTGGTTTTAAGTCTAGGAATTCACGAATACCTACACGTAATGCCTAAATAGCGCGCACGTCGAATTCGTAAACATTCGATAAAATAAGACATTCCTTCGCTTCGTACCTACAACTGATAGTCGCTCCACCATGACATTTCAAATAAACAATAAGGATGACTTTACTTATTTTCCTTTTGTTTTGTTGGAACGAACGATGTAAAATTCATAAGAAACGCGCTAATCTGTAGAGATTAGGAACTTAAAGTAGGTAGTTTACGCAAGGCGTTGTATGTTCGCGCTCGGCCCTAGTTTAATATGCTTAGATTACGTATTTAATACCTACTAGCATATTACTAAGTATTATAGTTTTACAGGTCATGATTCTATTAAAGTCCAATCATTAAACAATTGGACATATCGAAGAACATGAATGGACTCCGAATACAATTAACCATTTGCTAATCAATGAAAAATCTAAGAAACAATGTCATAATTATGTCACGGCAAGAATTAATTTGCCGGCAAACACGATTAAGAAAATTACAACGTTCTTAACTTAGTGATTATATTAAATCTAAGCACAGCTAATAGATTCAAATTATTGTTACATTGTATCGGTAGGTACTGATGACTGATCAAAGTACATATTTGAATTGTTCCACTTTATCATATAAGTATAGATTTGTAATAATTCAAATGGATGTTCTTAGCCATCATTTTCATAGCGCAAGTGCCTTTAATGAGCAGAAGTATCGCAATGCAATAATGCAATATCATCGACATTGTCTCGATAGTCGTCCTTATATCGTATATGCCGATTGTTACTGCTCTTGCGACTGATTAGCTATACTCTAAAGTCTAAAGTAAAACACTATGTGTGCAGAAACCGAAATCCAATTGTGGTGGTTGGCTCCGTCTACTACTAGTCTCCGTTTGGCTAGACAGTATACCGGTTATCTAAAGGTTGGCGAGACCAGTCTCTCTAATCGTTTATTTCATTCTCTTGTTGGCAGATGATGTTCACAATGAGATCTCACCACATGCTGACAGACGTCGTTTTAGAAGTCGGCAACGAATTATTTCATGTCCACAAAGTTGTCCTAGCAGCAGGCAGTCCTTACTTTAAGGTGAGTAAGTTAATCTTGCTATGTTATATCTACCACTAGAAATATATCTCCAGAATATTTTCTTGAAATGTATCACGCCTTTTACCAATTCGTGCTGACTAACTCTTAAATATCTTACTTGGCAGAAATTTTGCAGAGGCTTTTCGTCACATAATCTGTCCAATTAGCTTACATTCTTCTCAGAGTCGAACCTTTACAAGGCTCTGCCCATACGTATAGTACTTTATTCTGTAATGTGGCTACCCGGGGGGTAAATAAAAGAAAGGGCTGGACTATGATGATTTATTATAATCCTTAGAATACGAATTATATACTGAGTTACGTCTAGTTAAGTGGATGAAGTGACTAAATTCCCTAATAATATGGTCCGAAATCAATAATACAGACACTCAGAGTACTCGATTAAATAGACGCAAACAAATAGCCAATAATATCGGTTCCGTGAAACCGCTATAACCTTTTTGAAAACAACCTAATGCTTCGATACCATTGGCGCGATGGCTGTTACCGTATTTTTGCAGTTTGACTGAACTGATCTATGACGAATGTGTCTACTTTTTGAACGATAAGAATGTTGACAACAATATGGAAACTTTTGTACCGATGTTATTGACTTCTTTAAATGGATGTTGTTGCGTCTATTTATTGAGCACCGTAGATACGGTCGTGTCAGATTGCTGTCCCACCGAATTATGGGAGTGAGGGAATAGGGAGTGCACCTGTGCTTGCGCATGCGCTTGTGCACTATAATATATCCCGCGTAAGTGGCTAATTGTAAGATTGGCCGCCGTGGCCGAATTCGGCTAGGAGGGTATTTTTTATTGAGCACCGTAGGTGCCACTATCTATCAGACGCTGACTGTATGTTATCCCCAGGCAATGTTCACAAGCGGGCTGAAGGAGAGTGAGATGTCTCGGGTGCGCCTCCAGGGCGTGTGCCCCTCGGCGATGGCGTGGCTCGTCTACTTCATGTACACGGGCAAGGTGCGCATCACGGAAGTCACCGTGTGCCAGCTGCTGCCGGCAGCGACCATGTTCCAGGTAGGTACTTGATACATCTTCCTATGTTTTATCTACTCGTATATCTGTACTATCTTATTATTTCTTATTATTATTATAAATGTTAAAGATGTTTGTCCGTCAATAATGCTGAAACAGGCGGATTTTGATGAAATTCGGTATACAGGAAGGGTATGGGCTGACTTAGGTAATAGGATTTACTTTTTATCCCGATTAAATGCTCCCATTGTATTACTACTGGTCCGAATTGAAAAAAATGTCCGGTAGTCGAGAAAGGCTTTAAGCTATAGTAGGTACTATAACACTATGAGTGCGGAAAACGAATTCCACGCGGATGGAGTGGCGGGCGGTCGCTAGTTATTCAATATATGTAGATAGACCTGCTGCCCTTTATGGAATCCTTGGACTCAAAAAAAGCCCTGCACATCCGCGTAGGCACATATCACTGTCCCCCATTCATCAATAGACCAGTCGGTCCCGCACGTTAATATAACATTAAATAAGGACATAATATCACTTGCGCGCTTCCTTGGAAGGATGGTTAAACGCCGAAAAGCTCTCTTTTGGGCGATTTACCATCACCACCAGTCATTTGACTTTCTTCTACTAACTGTTAAAAGGATTCCCAACTATGAAGTTTGTATGGGAATAGCACATTATTACGTGTCATTATTTTTGAAGTCAACTGAATAACTATGCATTTTAAATTTATTAAAAGTCCTAATTCTTTAGGTACCTACATTAGATGCTAATAAGCGTCATTTTGTAGAAAAGTGTTGTGAAATTAATTGTAATATGTTTCAACATCCCTATCGGGTAAAAGTATATAGTGATGAAAACTTTAATTTCACCAGACCTAAACCCCACAATAGGCTTCATACTAGCGTAAATGTATGGTGCGTAAATGCGAAAAAAAGAGGAGTCATATTCACACACCTTTATCTAGCTTAGAGTTTTTATACAACAGCTGCTTATCTTGTTTCATGTTGTTATTACCAACTAGTTTTTGACCGCGGCTTTGCTCGCGTTATCAAGATTCCTGTTTTATCACATGCGAGCATTTAATCATGATAAAAAGTATTCTATCTCCTAAGACGGCCCATCTCTGCCTGTTATACCAAAGTTTATCAAAATACGTTCAGTAGTTTCAGTTTGTACGCGATTGACGGGCAAACATCCAAACAAACATTCCCATTTATAATACTTATTAGTAAATATGATTATCAGTAGAAAACCCCTTATCATCACACGTAGACAAGTTTGTGTTTGCATTGTGCTGAGTATGAATTGAATACCTTAAAGACCTGACTTAACAAATACCAAACCGATCGTTTTGGGATTGGCAAGGGAATGACAATCAATTACATAATACATATATTGCGTCTAATTCGGGTTTTGGGCTGCTCGAGGATCTTATTAAATTAATTACTAATACGTATTAAAACGTTCCACTAGATATATTTGATATGATACATCTGAAATTGTACAGTACTGTTACTGATTGTACCGTATAAGGCACATAAGAATTACTTGGGTCGCACAACATAATAATGGTAGGAAAAAAAACGCGACCGATTTTACGCGGTTGAATTTACGTTCCGTCGTGTTCATGATATACATACAAATCGCGTAATTTTGTATGAAAAATGCGTTGCCGCTGAATTTCGGTCGTGTAATTTCAGCCTAGTGTGTTCCTACACTAAGAAATGTCATTGCTACATCTGTCGAATTAGCGGCAGTGGCACAGTTTTGGTGACAGTGCCCCAGTTTACACCAAATAATTAAATACAAAAGCCTTTGTGATTTATTTTCATTACTCAAATGTGTATTATACATACGTGACGACTTAATAGAGTTCATTATTACGTTTCTGATATGATAAGGCATTTATTTTGGAACGATACGATTATACTGCAAGTCACGCTAAGCCATTGGCAGCACAAAGGAGTAAAGTCTGCTGCTCATACATACATATATTTGTGTTAGACTTTGATCTTGAGTTTTATACTTTCATACCGTAAAAAAATTACCAACATTTTAGATATATTAAACCAAAACAAAATAGTTTTTTTTTATAACTAAAATAGCAGGACTTCCTATAAATAAATTCGGCAAGCAAAAACACATTACTTTGCATAGAATAAAGAATTATTTTGGCTATTGCTGTTGAAGTAACAACCTAAAAAATGTTAATAGTGGTTGCTTGATCTGCTGGCGACAAAATACTTTATTATGATAAAGACGCAGACAGAACTTGCTACATAAAATTCAACCTATAAATATTAATTTCGCATTGGCAAAGGCAATTTTAAATATGTACATTTAAATATATGCTGCGTCATTACCGAAATGTGTTTTGTAAAATTTCGCTATTATCTATCTAAGTACAACATCATATCTTCGTCATTGTTATTGTAAACTAAGTACGAGTATAATGATACTAACGTTGGTATTTACGCGACTATTACTCATTGCGTAAAAATAAACAAACGGATGAATTATCTGTACTTCAATAAAAACATTCCAAGAAATTAGTTGTTGAATTAATGAATAATGTAAAATACCCTGTGGCTTGTTGCATTATTTTACCTTTGTTATTTTAAATAATATTATTAAATAACTTGGATTATTAACAGTTGTAACTGTTATTCTGTAATTTTATACAGTAAAAGATAGGTAGGTACAAATGGTGTGGCAATACTCATTCACGTATTTAGGACATTAAAATCTGCATACAATAAATAACCAAATAACCAAATAAATAACACTGACCTTAAAAATAATTACAAAACGTATATTTGAACAATAATGAATAGGTCCTCGTTATTTTGCGACATACATACGTACAAAATGTACCAAAATAACTAACTGCCTGGCTTGCCAGGTTAATGGTGGCTATTTAATGTACTCACTCAATTACTTAAATCGGTATCGATAAATCATAATTGAAAAGAAGATACAATCAGATCATTAGTTAATTACCCAGAATTATTAAGCCTCGCTTAGAAACAGTTTATGCCAAATAATAATATTGCTTCGTCTAGTCGATGTAATGCCATACTTAAGTTGCCTAGACGATGTTATGTCTTCCTGTGCCAATTTTTACCAGTTAATTACCCTTACAAAACATGAATGTAAAATAACCATTTATGATACTGCACTTATAAACTAAGGCTCGTATTAATAAATCGCACTCAACTCTGAGCTTGATCTTGAGTGCTAACTAGATATGCCATTCTCATACAAAACAGCACCTCAAGTTCGAGCTCAGAGTTGAGTGCGATTTATTAATACGAGCCTAAGTGTAGGAATACACTAGGCTGAAATTACGCCACTGAAGTTCGGCGGCAATGCATTTTCTATACAAAATTACGCGACGTAATTTCGGCCAAGTGTGACATCTCCCATTGTTAATTCGGCCGCGTTATTCGGTCGCGTTTTCCCTCATAGTGTGTTCCTACACTAAAAGTGCTATAGTGTTGTGATGTCAGATAGCGAACGTGATCGAAGCGTGCTGCGCGTTCCTGGAGCGGCAGCTGGACCCGTCCAACGCGATCGGCATAGCCACCTTCGCCGAGCAGCACGCCTGCGCCGAACTCAAGATGAAGGCAAACCAGTTCATCGAGAGGCATTTCACTCAGGTAATAACAATAGTTTTTTATTGTAAATCTACATCTACACTAAGGCTCGTATTAATAAATCGCACTCAACTCTGAGCTCGAACTTGAGTGCGAACTAGATATGTCATTCTCATACAAAACAGCACCTCAAGTTCGCGCTCAAGTTCAAGCTCAGAGTTTCGTGCGATTTATTAATACGAGCCTAATATTATGAAGAAGAAAGATCTGTATGTTTGTATTTTTGTATGTATCGAATATATTAAAAAACTACTGGACCGATTTGAATAATTATTTCTTTCTTTCACTGTTGGCTTGCTACACTGTCCCCGCTGAACATAGGGTACTTTTGATCGCGGACATGTTAGAAAGGGGTAAATATTTGAAAAAATAAAATACGCGGGGGTCAAACCGCGGCGGAAGGCTAGTAAATCATAAGATAATTAGCGGTCAAGTACGTGCTTCAATACGTGTGGTAAATTAAGAACTTTCGCCCGATTTTGTGCGAACTTCACATAAGCCATCTACTAAATAGTACGAACAAACCCTGAAAATTTGTTTTGGTTTGTTGAGCCCGTTCTTGAGTTATAAAGTGACAAATATGCCATTTATTTTTATCTATTTAGATTGTGATTGAGATAATAATACCCTTCCGGCCGATTTCGATCATGGTAGCCGAACTTACAAATGCCAGATACGCAGGATGTAAGTAATAGTGCTCAAGTTCGCACTCCCTATTCCCTCACTCTCATGCTTCGGTGGGACAGCAATCTGACACGACCTTAGAGACATCAGGCGCAGGCCAATGGCTTAAAGTGCCTTCCGAAGCACGGAGGATTTGAGATTTTAAAAAAATCGGTCACCCTTCAGATCAGTGCCTTCCGGGAAAGTTGCTTATCTTAGCAAGCGCAGACTGAACGCGCTTACCACTGCGCCGTCGAGCTCTCAATTATAAAATTATAATAGCTTCGATCAGAAATAATCATAAATCATAGTAAAAATGATAAAAGGCATAGATTATATTTTTGAAAATAGTCCTTAATAGACTTTTTTAATGTTAATAAGCATGTAAAATATATACATATGTATATTAAATATAATTATTATAACATTAACTTAAACCGAGTTGCAACTTCAAACAACTAAGATTCCTTTTCGGGTTCAGTGTTCATGATTAAGTTTATCTTCTGACTAATATATTGGGAAAAACATAAACCAGTTATGTCTTGTTCGTACGTACGTCAATCGTATACGTTTTCATTCAAGAACGTAAAGCAGTAAGCAAACTTATTTTGTGCTATATTACTTATTATCGCACACGTTCTAAATAGCATGTCGTAATTTGACCTTGACTTGTCGAACGTTGTTAAATGTAATATTGCCAAATTATATCATCGGTCATCGATGCTATCGACTCGTGTGTTATCAGCCCATTTCCGCGCTAAGGCGGAAATGGGCTTAAAGTATCATAACTACGATATGAAATCATAATCAAAATGATAGGAAGGTGGTGGATTTATTTTAGGTAAGAAATGCGGATTGTAGACAAAAAACCAAGATGTTTTCGAAAAATCCAACACTAGTATTTCCCGAACCATGGAACCCAGAACGCCGCAATAAACCACATAGATTGGAAATGTTCACTTACAATCATTAATGTAATTTCCAACATAGGTGGGCTTCTAGCCACCTCACAGTATCGAATCTTCAAACTATTGAAATCAAGCGGCCGCCCGCGACTTCGTCGGACATACATTCAGACAAAGTTACTTTCGCATTTAGTGCTAGCCTTCCGCCGCGGTTTCACTCGCGCGTAATTTCTTTTTTCAAATATCCCCCTCTTCCTCCCAGTGTAGATAGCCAACAGTGAAAGAATTATTCAAATCGGTCTAGTAGTTTTTGAGTTTATTCATTACATACAAAAATACAAATCTTTCCTCTTTATAATATTATTGTAGATATCAGTAAGAATACAACGTCATAATTAGTCTGAAATAGATTAAAATCTTCACTTGTCGGCGCGATTAGCACGCGCGAAACGATGTAAATACAGTTGTAATAATGACAATGAATAAAAAGACAGTAAAACATTTTGCAATTCACAGGTCTGCCAAGAGGAAGAATTTCTACAGCTAACACCACAAGAATTAATAGCATTGATACGAAAAGATGAACTCAACGTTAGAGAAGAACAAGAAGTGTATAATGCTGTTTTAAATTGGGTAAGAGACAATTTGTATACAATAGGGTATTTTACACCATGTAAGAAAAAATAAAAAAATGCATTTATGTGATAGATTTTGAACAAAATAAATAAAAAAACGTTGATATTTCACCAAAATCAAATGTGTAAATTTAATAATTCAATTTTAAAGATCGACATTTTTAATCTGTTTTTAATGTGTCAAAAACAGCAGAGGCCATTTTAGACTCTGATATAACGTCACTCCGATATTCAGTCAAATACTTTATGACTAATGTTAGTACGTTTTGTTAGCTATTTCACTAACCGAGTGACGTCTCGCGAAGAAACGTCATGGCGGCTAGCGTTTTCGCACGTCAATGTCAAGTCCTAATTTTAAACATAAATTTAGACCGTTTATCGGTATTTAAAAATCAAAATAAAATATTTGGTAGTACATTACGGCACAAAGATTGATTTTAAGCAGTTTTCAAAAATTGGTGTAATACCCTATTAATGTTATCATTGCAATCTTGGGAATTACCAAATACCTATGATAGAAGATAATGACTATCACAATCAGATTATATTTCTAAGAAGTGATGACGAGTAATCAGTTATTTAGACGATGATTTTCTTACTTTATATAATTAGCATTTATGTACATTGTATACTGCTTTAAAGGAAAGTAATTTTCATTCCTATTTAAATCTTAAAGTTAATCGTTTTTTTTGCTACGAGGCTTCGAGTACTATCCCCATATAAACATACACATCAAAAAAGTTGTTAGCTTACGTCTATACATAAATTAAATTTATAATAACTCATTTGCACTAACACACCAATTACCTACACTAAGCTCCTAGCCTTTAACTAAGCTTAAAGCTTGTACTATGGAAGCTAGAGAACTAATAGACATACTTTAATACTTTTATAAACATCCATGAGTCAAGTACAAATGCCGATTCATCACACAAACAGCACTGGCGGGATTCCAATCTGCGACCCTTGGCTTCGTAGCCCTTGCCTTGGCAGCGTCTCTGACCACTAGACCAACGGGCACATCTAAAAGTATTGTTGCACCATTAAGTTACATCCATTGATATACAAAAGCCCAAGGTGCACAGTCTCGAACAAAAGTAACAGTCAATACTGTCACCAAAAACTCAAAGTCAAACTATGAACATTATTATTTGCAAATTAAACCTTATGCAGATTAGTTAAGATTGTTTTCACAAGGGAGTGTTCAAAATTGCGATGACGCGGGTGACGCAGACTGTTTGAAATAAGTGCAGTTTTTGGGGACGTTTTTGAGACGTTGATTGTGTATCTTGGGTTTTTGTATAATAATAATACCCTCCGGCCGTATTCGGCCACGGCGGCCGATCTTACGATCGGTCAGGTACACAAGATATATTATAGTGCACAAGTGAGTGCGCAAGTACAGGTGCACTCCCTATTCCTTCACTCTCATAATTCGGTGGGTCAGCAGTCTGACACGACCGTAGAGAGATCAGGCGCAGGACCAACGGCTTAACGTGCCTTCCGAAGCACGGAGGAGCTTGAGATGAAATTTTTCGGTCACCCATCCGATGACTGGCATCTGTGAACGTTGCTTAACTTTAGCAACCGCAGGCCGAGTGCGCTAACCACTGCGCCATCGAGCTCCTAAGCTTTTTTTTTTTAACAAACATTAATGTCGCTCTAATTGTTGTTTCAGGTGAAATACGACGAAGATAGGCGGCATTGTAAAATGGAGCACATTCTGCAGGCGGTGCGGTGCCAGTATCTCACGCCCAGCTTCCTCAAGGAGCAGATGAGCACGTGCACGGTGCTCAAGAAGGTGCCCGCCTGTAGGGAGTACCTAGCTAAAATATTCAAGGTAAGCTATAAAAATAATCTGATACGTCAAATGAGATATTTTTTTTCGAAATATTAAAAAGAACCCGATTGGCTAGCAGTTTTGCCAAAAGGAACAATGCAGAAACTATAGAGGGCGCTAAAATCCTGATTTTTTTCTGAGGTTTGACAATAAAATTTGGCATTTAGCGTGAAAGTTTCGAAGTCACTTGATGGCAGAATAAGGCACCGTGTTTTTTCGGGGTTTGACCGTAGAATTACCGACATTGAGAGTACAAGTTTTGAATATGAGTCACGAGATGGCAGAGTCATCGCTACGCACGGTGCCTATCTGCCAACACTGCACGCACGCACACGTGCACAGGGTCATGTCAGTTGGACAAGAAACTGTGTCAAATTTGACTTTCTTTTTTTTACGAGGGCAAAAGCAATACTGAGACTGACTGTGTGTAGAGCCAACGGCCCTTGAATTTGCAAAATTTCGACGTAATTTCTTTTTAGTTGTTGAATTATCAAAAATTAAAACATATTTCCTGTGTTTACATAAAGAAAATCTCGAAGTATTTTTTTAATTTTCTCTTTCTTCTTCTTCTAAGCCATTTTCAACCATTGGATTGGTGTAGGCCTCCTTCAGGTTACGCCATCTAATTCGGTCCTGTGCTGCCGCTATCCAGTTTGCCCCTGCAGTTCTAATTTTAGTACCTTGCAAAAAATTAAATGTTTTAATTTCTCTTTCCAGGATCTCACACTGCACAAGAAGCCGGTGGTGAAGGAGCGCCGGCCGAACACGCCGCGCATCATCTACGTGGCGGGCGGCTACCTGCGCAACTCCATCGGCGTCTTCGAGGCGTTCAACCTCGACGACAACTGCTGGACGACGCTGCCGGAGCTTACCGTGCCTCGGTCCGGGCTGGGAGCAGCGTTTCTAAAGGTGCGTTACCAGTTACCAGTCATTCGACTAACTTTTATTAACTGTCAAAACGATTCCAAACTATGAACTGAGTAATTAATTAAATACCACAATCAATTTCACCTTTAGTAGTTATTTCAAATTGTACGATACTGACATTTCTTCATATTCGATTACTAAAAATATCAGTTCAGATTCAGAACATGGTCAGCCTTTCTTCTCTTCTCCACTTGCTGCCAACTATCATGGTACATGCAAACGTAGGATCTGTGCCAATTGACAACATTTAATTTTTTTCATGTGCTGTTTTTATTTACTTTTCTGAAAGATTTTCAAAAACTAAAACATACGTATTTTTTCTTTTTCGTTTATTTTCTTTCCTTTTTGTAAAATAAATTATTTAAAAACGACTTATTCTAAAAGAGCGTATGTCAATGTCATGGGATGAACGAACATTTTATCTTTGCTAGTTTAAAAAATAAACTTGAATGACGGAAGTTCAAATCAATGTTGCCAGGAGACTCTAGGGAAAATTCATGAAAAAAAGTTGTCCAAGTAGCTTTAGTGCAACTTAGGTACCCTTTTTGTGGTTTAAATTATCGTAAAAAATGTGTTTGTAATACTTCATGAAGCTGTAAAAAAACAGTTTGGTACATTAAGTGATTTTTAATTTTTTCGCAATATTCAAAAACATGAGTTTTTCCCCGGTTGGCCAGGAGCTTTGCAAATCCGGCAACTCTGTACACACACATGCACAGTTTTCTGTCAGTTTGACAAGTAACCAAACAAGTAACAGTGTCAAACTTACGTTTCTTTTTTTTAAATTCACGATGGCTAAAGCGAGACCAAGATTGACTGTGTATGGATCCGACGAGCATTGAAATTGGGAACTTTTCAAAATATCTTTTAAGTTACTGAATGAAAAAAATTAAAATCATTTTTTCTGTGTCAATTTAACGAAAATCTCGAAATGGTTTTTGAATTATAGTACCTTATAAAAAATTAAATGTTGTCAATTCCAACCAAGTTATACCTTATGTTTGAATATTGACTCAATCTTTCAAAAAACGTACATTAAATCCCCCTACTGGACAAAATTTTTGTGCTAAGCTATGACGTTATAAGTAAGCTTTGTTAAAATACCCGTGGCATAATATTTGTGCTTGGTTTTGAATGTATTCCTTAATGTAAGAATTTAGTAATTTATTTTAGATGCAGTCAAACACGCAGTAGTTTAATACAAGTACTTGCACAGGGTTTGTTCTACGCGGTGGGCGGTCGCAACACGTCGCCGGGCTCGTCGTACGACAGCGACTGGGTGGACGTGTACAACCCCGCGCTCGAGATGTGGCGCCCCTGCAGTCCCATGTCCTCGCCCAGGCATAGGGTATGGAATACACTAAAAGTTAAAATATTATTATTCACTTTTAAGCAGGTCCTTTGGGTTGCTGAGGATCGGGCTGAGTGGAGAGCCCTAGAAGAGGCCTATGTCCAGCAGTGGACTGCGATAGGCTGTTGATGGTTGATGATGAGGTCCTTTGGTCTATATAACTTGAGCGGCCCGCGCTCGGCATGTGCGTCATCACTCTCACAATGCAGTAACTTGCCAGCTGCATCCAACACAACTATTTTTGTGTGATGAACTTCGGCATTTGTACATACTCGAGACATGGATGTTTATAAAAAAAAAGTATTTAAGTATGTCTATCCGTTTCCTAGCATCCATACTACAAGTTTTGAGCTAGTTTGAGGCTAGGCAATTGGTGTGTTAGTTCAAGGCATTTATTTATTTCAATATTATTTTTCACTTTTGAACTAGTCCGTTGGTCTGGTGATATTATAAAAAAGGAGTATTTAATATGTTAAATATTAATAATGTTTACAGGTAGGAGTAGCGGTAATGGATGGCTTACTTTATGCGGTCGGAGGCTCCTCCGGTTCGGAATATCACAAATCAGTGGAATGGTGAGTCACAAGTACAACAAATTATTATGCAAGATTTTACAATAAACATATTTAACTTTATTTTCCCTTCACGGAGCGGAAGTTTAGGTCGAATCATGGTTGTTTCCGAAAATATTTGTTTGTCCGTTTCCAATTGTCCAGCTCCAAATAAAGCTTGGACTCGCGTGCAAATATATATTAATTTACGCGGCCAACCGCGACTTCGTCCGCTTGAATTTCAGATCCGTTTTTGTTTTGCAATAAAAGGTAGCCTTTCTTTGTCTAAGGAATGTCTGTGCCAAAATATGTCATCAAATCGGTTAAGAGGTTTAAGCGCGAAAGCGTAACAGACAGACAGACAAAGTTAATTTAGCATTTATAGTATGTGTTAAGGTTTTTATCCACGTGTCACTGATCTTCATATCGTTTCCAGCTACGACCCGGAGCGCGACATATGGTCGCCGGTGGCCAGCATGGGCTGCGCGCGGCTGGGCGTGGGCGTGGCCGTCGTCAACCGCCTGCTGTACGCCGTGGGCGGGTTCGACGGCAGCCGCCGCGTGCCCAGCGTCGAGTGCTACCATCCA
This sequence comes from Nomophila noctuella, assembly GCA_958496325.1. Classification (NCBI taxonomy): domain Eukaryota; kingdom Metazoa; phylum Arthropoda; class Insecta; order Lepidoptera; family Crambidae; genus Nomophila; species Nomophila noctuella. The sequence continues at coordinate 5,409,213 of OY292487.1, read as the reverse complement.
GAGGATAATAGGTGGACGGAGAGGCGTCGGATGAACGTGCCGAGGAGCGGGGCCGGTTAGTTTGTAGTTGTAGACTAGATTAGCCGTGCACTGGACTGTATAATTTTTTGTTCACCGTAAATTGAACTTTATGTCTTTGACTTAGGGTTGAAAATCAATGACATAATAAAAGTAGGAGCCTAGTAGTCCTTCCTTTTTAAATAAGGCATTTTTTTTATTGCCTGCAATGCAATCCTCTCAACCTATTTTCTTGAATATTTTAGCTCGAACTTAGTTACAATTTAATAACTTACAAAACAATATATATTAGTAAAATACAATAAAAAGTCATGATACGGGTTTCAGAGGTATTAGGGTGCGTCCACATCTGACAAATGCGCCGTGAATACGCAGCTCACGAATCATTTTAGATTCGTGCGGCGCCTTTCTGTTCTGCAAATGCGAAATTTAAGTGCGCGCGAATCGCTATACAATCCTCGAATGAGTCGCGCTAAAGAGGCGCCCGCCGTACCAAACGATTGCAGTAACTGCCCGCGTGCAGCTCGTTAGGTGCACCCTTAAACATTTATAGACATGCTCAAGCTCATTAATGTGCGGCTAATATCTCGTTGTATGTGTCGCCAGGCGTGGCGGCGCTGGGGCAGTACATCTACGTGGTGGGCGGGTACGACGGGTCGGCGCAGCTGGCGTCGGTGGAGCGCTACGACACGGAGCGCGACGCGTGGGAGGCGGCCGCGCCCATCCGCACGCCGCGCTCCGCCCTCTCGCTCGCCGTGCTCGACAACAGACTCTACGCCATGGGTTAGTACGGGCAACTATTTATATGGTTACTGTGTTTTTGTTTATTCGTCGGATATAGCTAATAAAGTGCCCCTACTAGTATCATTTACGATGTTAAATAAATAAATGTCTTGGACTGAAATTTTATATATTCCTTTCTTTCATTCGTTTATTTCATTCTTTCATCTCCAACCTTATGGGCCGCCCTATGGGGCGGCCACGGTTTCGAGTGTTTATATGCCCATGTTCATTTTCCGTTAGCACTGATTAAGTACATTGAATCTTCATGTTGATAAATGTCGATATTTAAGTTGATATTATCATCTAGCAGGGTAAAAGAATATTTAACGTGCAAAAGAATTTTAGTGTAAATCAAGTTGCAAAATAAACACTTTGACATCTTTTCGCCAAGTTATAATATAACAATGTGTATACCGTGTCAGGCGGGTACGACGGCACGGCGTTCCTGGACGTGGTGGAGGTGTACGACCCTGCGACGGACACGTGGTCGGCCGGGGCTCCGCTGCCGTCGGCGCGGTCCGGGCACGCGTCCGCCGTGTGCTACCAGCACGTGCCGCCGCCGCCCGACCACCCCGACCACGCCGCCTCCGACCTGCTCAAGCGACTCACTAGGACGTACGTATATAACCTATCCGGGCACGCGTCCGCCGTGTGCTACCAGCACGTGCCGCCGCCGCCCGACCACCCCGACCACGCCGCCTCCGACCTGCTCAAGCGACTCACTAGGACGTACGTATATAACCTATCCGGGCACGCGTCCGCCGTGTGCTACCAGCACGTGCCGCCGCCGCCCGACCACCCCGACCACGCCGCCTCCGACCTGCTCAAGCGACTCACTAGGACGTACGTATATAACCTATCCGGGCACGCGTCCGCCGTGTGCTACCAGCACGTGCCGCCGCCGCCCGACCACCCCGACCACGCCGCCTCCGACCTGCTCAAGCGACTCACTAGGACGTACGTATATAACCTATCCGGGCACGCGTCCGCCGTGTGCTACCAGCACGTGCCGCCGCCGCCCGACCACCCCGACCACGCCGCCTCCGACCTGCTCAAGCGACTCACTAGGACGTACGTATATAACCTATCCGGGCACGCGTCCGCCGTGTGCTACCAGCACGTGCCGCCGCCGCCCGACCACCCCGACCACGCCGCCTCCGACCTGCTCAAGCGACTCACTAGGACGTACGTATATAACCTATCCGGGCACGCGTCCGCCGTGTGCTACCAGCACGTGCCGCCGCCGCCCGACCACCCCGACCACGCCGCCTCCGACCTGCTCAAGCGACTCACTAGGACGTACGTATATAACCTATCCGGGCACGCGTCCGCCGTGTGCTACCAGCACGTGCCGCCGCCGCCCGACCACCCCGACCACGCCGCCTCCGACCTGCTCAAGCGACTCACTAGGACGTACGTATATAACCTATCCGGGCACGCGTCCGCCGTGTGCTACCAGCACGTGCCGCCGCCGCCCGACCACCCCGACCACGCCGCCTCCGACCTGCTCAAGCGACTCACTAGGACGTACGTATATAACCTATCCGGGCACGCGTCCGCCGTGTGCTACCAGCACGTGCCGCCGCCGCCCGACCACCCCGACCACGCCGCCTCCGACCTGCTCAAGCGACTCACTAGGACGTACGTATATAACCTATCCGGGCACGCGTCCGCCGTGTGCTACCAGCACGTGCCGCCGCCGCCCGACCACCCCGACCACGCCGCCTCCGACCTGCTCAAGCGACTCACTAGGACGTACGTATATAACCTATCCGGGCACGCGTCCGCCGTGTGCTACCAGCACGTGCCGCCGCCGCCCGACCACCCCGACCACGCCGCCTCCGACCTGCTCAAGCGACTCACTAGGACGTACGTATATAACCTATCCGGGCACGCGTCCGCCGTGTGCTACCAGCACGTGCCGCCGCCGCCCGACCACCCCGACCACGCCGCCTCCGACCTGCTCAAGCGACTCACTAGGACGTACGTATATAACCTATCCGGGCACGCGTCCGCCGTGTGCTACCAGCACGTGCCGCCGCCGCCCGACCACCCCGACCACGCCGCCTCCGACCTGCTCAAGCGACTCACTAGGACGTACGTATATAACCTATCCGGGCACGCGTCCGCCGTGTGCTACCAGCACGTGCCGCCGCCGCCCGACCACCCCGACCACGCCGCCTCCGACCTGCTCAAGCGACTCACTAGGACGTACGTATATAACCTATCCGGGCACGCGTCCGCCGTGTGCTACCAGCACGTGCCGCCGCCGCCCGACCACCCCGACCACGCCGCCTCCGACCTGCTCAAGCGACTCACTAGGACGTACGTATATAACCTATCCGGGCACGCGTCCGCCGTGTGCTACCAGCACGTGCCGCCGCCGCCCGACCACCCCGACCACGCCGCCTCCGACCTGCTCAAGCGACTCACTAGGACGTACGTATATAACCTATCCGGGCACGCGTCCGCCGTGTGCTACCAGCACGTGCCGCCGCCGCCCGACCACCCCGACCACGCCGCCTCCGATCTGCTCAAGCGACTCACTAGGACGTACGTATATAACCTATCCGGGCACGCGTCCGCCGTGTGCTACCAGCACGTGCCGCCGCCGCCCGACCACCCCGACCACGCCGCCTCCGACCTGCTCAAGCGACTCACTAGGACGTACGTATATAACCTATCCGGGCACGCGTCCGCCGTGTGCTACCAGCACGTGCCGCCGCCGCCCGACCACCCCGACCACGCCGCCTCCGACCTGCTCAAGCGACTCACTAGGACGTACGTATATAACCTATCCGGGCACGCGTCCGCCGTGTGCTACCAGCACGTGCCGCCGCCGCCCGACCACCCCGACCACGCCGCCTCCGACCTGCTCAAGCGACTCACTAGGACGTACGTATATAACCTATCCGGGCACGCGTCCGCCGTGTGCTACCAGCACGTGCCGCCGCCGCCCGACCACCCCGACCACGCCGCCTCCGACCTGCTCAAGCGACTCACTAGGACGTACGTATATAACCTATCCGGGCACGCGTCCGCCGTGTGCTACCAGCACGTGCCGCCGCCGCCCGACCACCCCGACCACGCCGCCTCCGACCTGCTCAAGCGACTCACTAGGACGTACGTATATAACCTATCCGGGCACGCGTCCGCCGTGTGCTACCAGCACGTGCCGCCGCCGCCCGACCACCCCGACCACGCCGCCTCCGACCTGCTCAAGCGACTCACTAGGACGTACGTATATAACCTATCCGGGCACGCGTCCGCCGTGTGCTACCAGCACGTGCCGCCGCCGCCCGACCACCCCGACCACGCCGCCTCCGACCTGCTCAAGCGACTCACTAGGACGTACGTATATAACCTATCCGGGCACGCGTCCGCCGTGTGCTACCAGCACGTGCCGCCGCCGCCCGACCACCCCGACCACGCCGCCTCCGACCTGCTCAAGCGACTCACTAGGACGTACGTATATAACCTATCCGGGCACGCGTCCGCCGTGTGCTACCAGCACGTGCCGCCGCCGCCCGACCACCCCGACCACGCCGCCTCCGACCTGCTCAAGCGACTCACTAGGACGTACGTATATAACCTATCCGGGCACGCGTCCGCCGTGTGCTACCAGCACGTGCCGCCGCCGCCCGACCACCCCGACCACGCCGCCTCCGATCTGCTCAAGCGACTCACTAGGACGTACGTATATAACCTATCCGGGCACGCGTCCGCCGTGTGCTACCAGCACGTGCCGCCGCCGCCCGACCACCCCGACCACGCCGCCTCCGACCTGCTCAAGCGACTCACTAGGACGTACGTATATAACCTATCCGGGCACGCGTCCGCCGTGTGCTACCAGCACGTGCCGCCGCCGCCCGACCACCCCGACCACGCCGCCTCCGACCTGCTCAAGCGACTCACTAGGACGTACGTATATAACCTATCCGGGCACGCGTCCGCCGTGTGCTACCAGCACGTGCCGCCGCCGCCCGACCACCCCGACCACGCCGCCTCCGACCTGCTCAAGCGACTCACTAGGACGTACGTATATAACCTATCCGGGCACGCGTCCGCCGTGTGCTACCAGCACGTGCCGCCGCCGCCCGACCACCCCGACCACGCCGACTCCGACCTGCTCAAGCGACTCACTAGGACGTACGTATATAACCTATCCGGGCACGCGTCCGCCGTGTGCTACCAGCACGTGCCGCCGCCGCCCGACCACCCCGACCACGCCGCCTCCGATCTGCTCAAGCGACTCACTAGGACGTACGTATATAACCTATCCGGGCACGCGTCCGCCGTGTGCTACCAGCACGTGCCGCCGCCGCCCGACCACCCCGACCACGCCGCCTCCGACCTGCTCAAGCGACTCACTAGGACGTACGTATATAACCTATCCGGGCACGCGTCCGCCGTGTGCTACCAGCACGTGCCGCCGCCGCCCGACCACCCCGACCACGCCGCCTCCGACCTGCTCAAGCGACTCACTAGGACGTACGTATATAACCTATCCGGGCACGCGTCCGCCGTGTGCTACCAGCACGTGCCGCCGCCGCCCGACCACCCCGACCACGCCGCCTCCGACCTGCTCAAGCGACTCACTAGGACGTACGTATATAACCTATCCGGGCACGCGTCCGCCGTGTGCTACCAGCACGTGCCGCCGCCGCCCGACCACCCCGACCACGCCGCCTCCGACCTGCTCAAGCGACTCACTAGGACGTACGTATATAACCTATCCGGGCACGCGTCCGCCGTGTGCTACCAGCACGTGCCGCCGCCGCCCGACCACCCCGACCACGCCGCCTCCGACCTGCTCAAGCGACTCACTAGGACGTACGTATATAACCTATCCGGGCACGCGTCCGCCGTGTGCTACCAGCACGTGCCGCCGCCGCCCGACCACCCCGACCACGCCGCCTCCGACCTGCTCAAGCGACTCACTAGGACGTACGTATATAACCTATCCGGGCACGCGTCCGCCGTGTGCTACCAGCACGTGCCGCCGCCGCCCGACCACCCCGACCACGCCGCCTCCGATCTGCTCAAGCGACTCACTAGGACGTACGTATATAACCTATCCGGGCACGCGTCCGCCGTGTGCTACCAGCACGTGCCGCCGCCGCCCGACCACCCCGACCACGCCGCCTCCGACCTGCTCAAGCGACTCACTAGGACGTACGTATATAACCTATCCGGGCACGCGTCCGCCGTGTGCTACCAGCACGTGCCGCCGCCGCCCGACCACCCCGACCACGCCGCCTCCGACCTGCTCAAGCGACTCACTAGGACGTACGTATATAACCTATCCGGGCACGCGTCCGCCGTGTGCTACCAGCACGTGCCGCCGCCGCCCGACCACCCCGACCACGCCGCCTCCGACCTGCTCAAGCGACTCACTAGGACGTACGTATATAACCTATCCGGGCACGCGTCCGCCGTGTGCTACCAGCACGTGCCGCCGCCGCCCGACCACCCCGACCACGCCGCCTCCGACCTGCTCAAGCGACTCACTAGGACGTACGTATATAACCTATCCGGGCACGCGTCCGCCGTGTGCTACCAGCACGTGCCGCCGCCGCCCGACCACCCCGACCACGCCGCCTCCGACCTGCTCAAGCGACTCACTAGGACGTACGTATATAACCTATCCGGGCACGCGTCCGCCGTGTGCTACCAGCACGTGCCGCCGCCGCCCGACCACCCCGACCACGCCGCCTCCGACCTGCTCAAGCGACTCACTAGGACGTACGTATATAACCTATCCGGGCACGCGTCCGCCGTGTGCTACCAGCACGTGCCGCCGCCGCCCGACCACCCCGACCACGCCGCCTCCGACCTGCTCAAGCGACTCACTAGGACGTACGTATATAACCTATCCGGGCACGCGTCCGCCGTGTGCTACCAGCACGTGCCGCCGCCGCCCGACCACCCCGACCACGCCGCCTCCGACCTGCTCAAGCGACTCACTAGGACGTACGTATATAACCTATCCGGGCACGCGTCCGCCGTGTGCTACCAGCACGTGCCGCCGCCGCCCGACCACCCCGACCACGCCGCCTCCGACCTGCTCAAGCGACTCACTAGGACGTACGTATATAACCTATCCGGGCACGCGTCCGCCGTGTGCTACCAGCACGTGCCGCCGCCGCCCGACCACCCCGACCACGCCGCCTCCGACCTGCTCAAGCGACTCACTAGGACGTACGTATATAACCTATCCGGGCACGCGTCCGCCGTGTGCTACCAGCACGTGCCGCCGCCGCCCGACCACCCCGACCACGCCGCCTCCGACCTGCTCAAGCGACTCACTAGGACGTACGTATATAACCTATCCGGGCACGCGTCCGCCGTGTGCTACCAGCACGTGCCGCCGCCGCCCGACCACCCCGACCACGCCGCCTCCGACCTGCTCAAGCGACTCACTAGGACGTACGTATATAACCTATCCGGGCACGCGTCCGCCGTGTGCTACCAGCACGTGCCGCCGCCGCCCGACCACCCCGACCACGCCGCCTCCGATCTGCTCAAGCGACTCACTAGGACGTACGTATATAACCTAGTTGTAAGTTGTCAGATGTATGGAAGGGGTTTTTGGGTCCCTTTTGGCCTGCTGGCTGACGCCTGATAGTCGGTGACCGATTTTTTGTAGGAGAAAAATATAACGTACTGGGAGGTGGTAGCTACGGAGAAACCCAATTTTAATGTGCCATGTGCTTTTAGTCGCTCGCCCACAGTCCTACGAAGTCTGACATGGGCGAGTGTCTTAAAGCACATAGAACATTAATTTGCAAGGTCTGGCCGGTTCATTTCTCCGCGAACAATTCCACAATGGAAATGCTAACTATCAATGCAACCGACGAGATGCCCGGACCGCGCCGTCGTCTGCAAAGCGCCTAAAAACGCGAAGTGAGGCGCAGGCGGAGTGTATCAAAAGTTAACAATTTACTTCCATAAAATTTACTTACATCGGTTTATCACCGCACTTAGCGGAGGTCTTATAGCCCACCTGCGATCAGAAGATTAACTGACGTTTGTTATGATTAGTTCCAGGTCAACAGGGCAGGGCGGGCCGAACGTCCCCGGCGCGTCGACGTCCAGGGCGGACGACATCCCCATGGCCAACAACATAATAGGCACCTTATCCCACAACGCGAACTTATAGCACCGGCCTTCGACGTCCCGGCCCACCGGCTTCCGTATACAGAACCTCGCGAACGTTACACAAACGTCCAAAAATAATAGTGACATTAGCCAAAACATTAGGACGCGCGACTAGTCGATTGAAACGTTCCCTTTTTGTTAGTAGAGTGGACTCAGATCTTGCGTCGAATAGTGATTATTGTGTCATATAAACTAAAATAAGTAGATGTAGTATATGTAAGAATTATTTTATTAATTACAAAAATGACATTAAAATTGCAATTTTACGTAGTAAGTGACATTTATGTATGTGAGTGTCATTGAACCTCAGTTCCAGTGGTCTAATACCATTAAAACATTGTAAATAATTGTAGCAATATTTATATTAAACTCTAAGGGCATGGCCAAAATTTGCTTATCATTAAGAAAAGTATTTTAAATTTATTTTCACTGCATTTTATGTATTTGATACACCTATATTTTGATGTTATATTTATTTCTGACATCAATCCATTCTTCTTCGCCAGATACCATGTGATATTCACATATTCACCACATTAATAATCGTCAATAAAGCACAAAGCTAAATCTTTAAAAATAAAAATAATTTCAAATGGTCAATAATCATATCATATAATTAAAATTATATCCAAATTATATTTTATCATTAGCAAGTAACATACAACATTCCATTGCCTCCAAGAATATTCCAAAATTCTTTGCCTTATGGATGAATCTTTTATGATATCTGCAATCTGCAACTTTTTCAATAACTCTACCAAACCATATCAATAAAATAATATGGCCCCAATAACAATGAGTCATATCCTATGTAATTGATTAATATGATTTTTTTAAACTGTCCTCCAAGCCAAATATCTCAACAAATAAAGTTGCTTCATGCCCCTATATTGTTCCTCAAATTGTCACACACACTCACAATAGTAACTTTTCCAAGTGTCAAAGGGACAGCTTGTGAGGTGACAGAGACAAAAGATAGAGAGAGATCAAGAGAGTTCAGAACTACATATAAAGTTATAAAGGACAAACTTACATTTACTTGTTTGTTTTTGAGAGTATAAAGCCATCAAATCAAATTTATGTTTGCTAATATCATCCAATATAAGCAGAAACAATATAAAGCTGAAACACTACACAATTACGAACCTGTAAATTTTTCTAAGATTTATAATAATATGTATTGTATTTTTAGAGTAGACATTTTTACGAATCTAATACAATAGACTTAACTTGGAAGTTATTTCATCACATTAAATGTGATATAAATGTTTATGTTCCCAAATTTATGTAATATTATATTTTTAAATTTTAATCGAAGCAATCAAGTAATGTATGCTTAAATGCAAACAATGTAAATAATGTAAAATTTATCTTTAAGGACAATAAAGACTGTTACGGGATTTTAGTTATAGATCTTTCATTTATTATGTTATGAAACCAGGTGTCCTACAGTGTGATATTATAAACAATTTAATTGATTAATGAAAACACAGAATAATATATAAATTATATTTATTTCTCTTAATAAATATGTACAGTATTAACAAAATAGTTAATAGGGTTGCAATAGGTATTTTATAAATCTGTCTAAGCAGTTCAAATCCATAAATGTATGAAGTGATAAAATCATTTCAAATCAAATCAACTTGAATATTGATGTTCTAAATAATAAAATCGAAGGATCACATCAGTTCATAATACAATACCGAGTATAAAATACTCACAATGTAGAAATAATTAAAATAACAATTTTCAGAAATATTTTCTCTCAACTAAATGGAGTATTAACAACTTAACTTGCAACAACAGCAATATAAATAAAAAATAAGTTACTAACACGTCATGTCCATTCGCACAACGTAAGTAATTTCGTGCCGTTAAAGAGGGTACTTATGGTTAACTATTCTTCTTCTCGCTATGAGAATGTTTTTCTCTCAGGCTGTTATGTTAAACAAAAATAGGTGGCAGGTATTATGAGGTCTTCTTAATAACTCTCCGTCTTCTTTTAACGAATATTCTTACATCAGGCATATCCGCCTCTTGCTTTTCTATCTTTCCTGCTGAGTCTGCAGTGCTGTCCCCGCCCGCCGCGTTACCGCTCAATTCCTTCACCGGTTCAACCGCTGCAGAACTTGGATCAATATCAGGATCCTCGAGTTGCGGTAGCTTCTGAGGCGTGGAAGTCGCTAAAGCATTCATCAATGCATCCGGTTTGTGTAACAAATTCTTAGGTATTTGGAATTGATCAACTTCCTCTTGCGGAGTTACACCGATATTAGGCATTTCAATCATTGAAGGAAGCTGTGCTTTCTTCAATGGGATTGTCACAGGAATGTCTGTACTCAAAACTTTAATCAATTCATCACAAGCTTGACTGGGTTGTGGATCAACAGGGCCCAAATTGTCGCTTTCATTATTTCTAGATTTCTTTACATTAGTTTCGTGAATAGTTTTTGTTTGAGGATTTGATATACTGTCAGCAATGTTCGGTATATTGTCAGAAACGGTCTTCTCAAGTCCTTTAGCTTCCGTCGATTGAGCTGATTTTATTTTCACCGCCTCAGAAACATTAACATCCACTGCATCCTGAGCATCTTCACAAATTGGAATATAATTAGTTGACGTCTGCGGTTGAGTTGATATGTCTGTTATACCTAAATCATCTGGTGAAATTAAACTATTACAACCTATATCTTCTGGTGTAATTAGACTATTACTGTCTCCAAAAAGTTCACTAAACTTGGACTTTTTGTCTTTCTTCAATTTTTCTCTTCTATCTGTAACATACTCGTTTTTGTCTGTTTTGTTTGTGTCTCTGGATTTCAATGTTTTTTTCCTACATTTTTGTTTCTTATTGTCTACTGGTATTGATTCAACACCTTTTTCGATTTCTTTCTGTTGAACTGGTACATCTCTCTTTAAATTTGTGCGGTCTGGTTTTTTGTCTTCGATTGTATTCAGAGGCGTACTTTTATTTTCGACTTTATTTACTATGTTTTTGTTAGCGGTATATTCACTAGTAGTTTTTCCTGGCATTTCTATATTGTCACTAGTTTCGTCACTAAGTTCTAAATCACCAGCAATAATTGCTTTCACAGCTGCTGAAGACTCTTTATTTTTGTGTTTATGTTTATTCAAATTCTCAGAAAATTTATCATTTTTGCATTCTGGCTTAAGCTCATTATCTGTCTTATGTATCATTGGTTTATGATCCTTATTTATATCATCAAAAGAGTGTTCTGTTGTCTTTAAATCCTTTTTATTATAATCAGTCTTAGAAGCCATATTTCTTGGCAATGGCATCTCTTGGTTACTGGTATTTTTTATTTTTGGTATCCTGTATGTTGATTTTAATAAAATGTCTTTAGTATGATCCACTTTAGGAGCTAATGCACATCTATCAGTGTATAAACTTTTCAGATTGCCTCCTTGCGTTGGTTTGCCTGTCTTGTCACAATCATTTTTGACTGGCTCATCTTCAGTACACGACAAAATTTCCCCAGACTCAGTAGACATATTTGTTATTGGGTTATCAATGTCTAGATATATTTCCTTTATGAGTGCGTCACTGCTTTGAGAAGGTCGGCGCGTTAAAGCTTTTGGCACATTTACCTCATTCAGTCCCCATTTAGAGAGGTCCACCATTTTCAAATCAACATTCCTGCCAGTAATTGTAGACAATGCAGGATTGCTATCAACCTTTATCAATACATACCTCTTACTGTGTGTTCTTGGATCTTCAAGAGGCACTGAAGCAGTGTTCATTATTTCTGTAAAAGAATAAAAATCTTATAAAATTTGTCTTTAAAAGTGTTAAAACTCATTAAATTACAAAACAACAAATAATTAGCATACCTTTAACAGGATGACAACTATCATCAGATAAAAGGTAATCATCAGGAGATTGACATGACGTGTATCGCGGCATCTCTTCAAAAAGATCAGAAACAGTTTTTTCCAATTGTACTCCTTTTTCCTTGACCCATAGTTTCTCCTCTTCTGCATACTTATTAAGTGAATCTGTTCTTGGTCTCTTGCTTGAAGGCTCTTCAATATGATCATTACTAATTTTATGCTTTGGTGGGTTTTTTTCCTGCTGGCGATCCCTCTTTTCGAAGTCTGCTGGGTGACCTTTTTTGTCCTTATCATGAATAGATCGGTTTTCGCGATTTCTTTGCTGATAATTATGAAACTTATCTGGAGGAGGACTTTCCAAGTATTTATGTCGCCCATATTCCTGCCTATGATGTTCAGGCCTTGATCGCCAACGAAACCTATCTGGACTCATTTGAGTCCGTCTTCTATGTCTTGGATTATCATATCTATCTTTAGCTCTGAACCTCTCTATTTCATATTTATCATTTCTGCCTCTTTGATATGGATCTCTGTTTGGTTCATAGCCAGAGTGCCTGTCATCTACACTGGATGATTCAGATACTTTATTTCTGTCTTCCAAATCTTTATGCCTGTATCGGTCATAAACTTTATCAGTTTGTCTAGTATTGGCTTCTCTAGTTGGAAAACAATTTTTATAGATTTCATTTCTTCTATAAGTATCTTCTTCTTCTTCATCTGAACTAAATTTAGCTTGAGATCTAAAACAATAGTGAATTCCTAAATAAATTTGCTTTTGAATAACATATGAAAAATTAAAACCAATATCAATTAATGTAAGATTTCAAAGATAATTATACAAAAACCAAAAAATCATTATCAGTAAAACTTAAATTGCAAATAGCGCTTTAACTCACCTCGCAGCCGGCATAGACTTTCGCCTATTCCTTATACTAAGTGGTAGCGTCTTAGTGCTGCTGGTGCTTTCTTCATCTTTTTTGGCCATGTTTTCTTTTGTGTCACTGGTCCGGTCACTCGACAGCTCAGTGCTTTCAACATTTAAAGTAGCCAACTTCAGAAGTCTGCCTGATACATCTGTATTGCTGCTGGCAACAGTGTCTACAGAAGACAGACGATTGTCCTCCTTTCTGAAATTATTTTAATAATTTATAAATATAATTAAATCATATTAATTTGGTTAATCATAATAATAGGGCTTTTTAGGTTATTACAAGAGGAGGAAAGAAGATACAAACAGAAGAGAAAAACAATAGGTATGTATATTTTTTTTTGTTATTTCCATATTCAAAAGTTGAATCATAATAAAAAACCTTTTTATGATTATTTAATAATAATGAGTAGTGCTTAAGACAGAGCAGACCCAACTTTCAAGTGATTCTGATAAAATGATAACAACTAATATTAGCTATCAAGATTAATTCTGTTTGAATTGAAATTAATTTTTGTTGTGTTCACAATACAAGCATATTTTATGACATTACAGTAGGACCTCGATTATCCGGACTAATTGTTGTCGGTAGGCATCCGGATAATTGAAAGTCCGGATAATCCAATATATGAAGAAAAACGGGCTTTTTGCATATGTACATATGTAGTCTGTACCATACATATGTAATGTTAGGTGTTTATTTATAACAACAAATACATATGATCGAAAATCAACGTTTATTAAGAAATTGTACATAATGTACGTATAATTTGCTTACAATAGTTATGTATGTATTTGGTAATTTGCATTAGTATGCAAGTTCTGACATATTAATGTAAGAATAAACTCGTCGCGATTGGCAGTCCGGATAATCGCGAATTCGGATAACCGAGGTCCGGATAATCGGGGTCCTACTGTACTTGTATTGTAAATGTATAAATGATACAAACCTGCCAATATCACATTTTACATTGAGGTTATCCTTTGAAGAGTTGGTACTTTTTCGACCAGAACTATTATCATCGGTAGGCCCTTTCTGAAATGTATTTTGTGTTCTTCTCAAATTTCTGTAATCACGTGTGTTCCCATTTTGTAACGCCTTTAAAACCATCATGTCTTTCCTGAAATTGAAGTAATTTTTACTGTTATCTGCCTTGCTACCTAATTCCAACGCCTTGCTGTCAACTTAAGGTTGACATTTTACATTGTTTTTCTGCAAGTGGGTGTGGATGTTTCTAGCTTATTATAGCAAAGCAATGTCTACTTGGTATTCAAAATGGTACTGCCAACAAAGACCAAAAGCTTATACAATTGCTAAAATTTATATTATATGATTTAAATAATCATATAACATGACAAGTACTATGTTTGTTTCCAAACCATGCATAAACAAAACAATACTAACTCAACAGTAAGATCTTTGATGATCTTTGTTTTCCTTTCAATCTCCACCCTTGCAGTCTTCAGCAAAGACGAGTAATTCATTTCCAATTTCTTGAAATCTGACGAGACTCTATCAAAGTCCTGCAAAATATTCTAAAATATCAATGCACATCCATTCCGTAACCTACACACAGTTAAGTCGTTAATATTTAATACAATTGTTGAAATATTTTGTATGCATGTAGCGTCGGCCAAACTTTGCAAAATTTAAGTGCATCTGAAATGTTATTACATAATTTACAGGTTGTTCTGATAACATAAAATGACAATCAATCAGTAGTGATAAATTAATGTCTGTAGGTGCATACAAAAATGTACATAATATAATAAATATTAAACATAAGACAAAAGATACAATGCGTTAGTCTTATTCCCTAATATATTCCCCAGTTAATATAAACCTGAGTAAGAAAAGAGTAAAGACTGCTCTGCCAAATGGTGCAGCCAAGTTAAGGATAGGCACTATACAAAAACGCATTACAAAGGGGCATGTATAATAAATTCAACAACAAGGCCTTATATTGTTAGTCACATATTGTAAAGCAATTAAAATTTATAGGTCAGATCAAATTGAGCTTACTTTTTGTAACTTATCCATAGCCAATGAGTATTCTTCGAGCTTCTTTTTCAACTCCGCATTCTCGGTTTTCAACTAAAAATTATAAATAATGGGATCATGTAAATTATATATAAAACACTGCTATTGGACTCATCTCATTAGAAATACAAAATATTAGTACAAAATTGACAAAATGATGCATTATACTAACTAAACACGTCTTAGCACTATTTGGCGCTAAAATTACGTTACCTGCTCTGCAATGTGCAAATCCTCATAATTATCAAGATTGTCGTATAGTTCATCCATGATTCGTTTTTCTCATACACTGAATAAACATACAACAGTAATAGACGCGAAGTTTTTATCAAGATACAAACTTTTTCAGCGAAAATAATTATTAATTTTTAGCATACCAAATCCAAAACAAGGCGAAAGAAACGAAATCGAAAATGTCAAATTGATAGATAAAGTGTTCCCATCCTCTTTATTATAATTCTCCTATTTTTACGCAAACGTAGTTATTTCTATAATTTAAAAAATAATAGCGTATTAATGAATTAGGGCTTGTCACTAATTTAAATTATGTATTTCTGTAGAAAAAGATGTAATAATCTATTAAAATCATTAATACAAAATGGCTCATAATTCAATAATAAATAGTTCAACGGATTCTTGTTGAAATGTGAATAATAAAGTATCCGTAAGGTATCCTTGACGTGTGCGAATGAGTGGTTTAGAAGCATATAAAAAGGATGGCCACTATTCGTAGTAATCAAGAATATAATTTTACCTACTGTGGTAGTACAGATGATAGAATTACGACCTAATAGTATAATCCCAAAGATATATCTTTGAGCAATCCTGAGTAATCCTCTCAAAAGTCTCAAAGTAACAATGATATTCATTCTGAGTAGAACACTGTGTTGCCAACAATCAAAACCTTGAACATCATTCTCAGTCATTCATTCATTGTTCAATGACCGACTCAAGTTCAACTCTACTCCCCCTCGGAGGAGGGCAGCTCTTCTTGCTCTTGTTTGTTTCCATTCATTCTTCCCCCGCGAGGACTTGCGTCGCTAGTCGTTCGTTCGTTCGCGTAGAATTCAGAATTCGTTCGTTGCGTTCGTTGTTTCGCTGCAGCATTTAGCTTGCTGGTTGTAGGTTTTCATGTAATTTACATGGTTCTTATTTTAGCTAAGCCATTTCAATAGTTAATGATTCAAATTTGTAAAAAGTGACATCTACAATGTTTATGTGTACCAAATTATGATTTGCATGGTGTTCATGCATTAGTGCAACAGGCGATTGAAAGTTGTGAAGGGCCCGTGTAAACAGAAGGGAACATTCGGATCACAAGATGCCCACGGACTCGGAATGTGAGTGCGACCTGGTGTCGAAAGAGTGGCTGCTCGCGAAGCTGCGGTCGGACGAAAGGGACACGATACTGATAGACTGTCGCGGTTCAAACGAGTACTCCGTATCTCACATACGTTCCGCTGTGAATTTTTCCATACCCAGTATAATGTTGCGGCGGTTAGCCGCCGGGAAAATCGAACTAGCGTCCACAGTGCAATGTAAAGAGTTGAAGGCCAGAATCGCGCACTGTCGCACGCGAGGGATTTTTGTGTTGTACGGAGACGGCGCCACCAAGGACCCGGATTCCGTCCACGGCATCCTACTCAAGAGACTCAAGCAAGATGGTGTCCAAGTCGTCTGCTTAGAAGGTAAAATTAATGATTATTAATGCAATATTCTTACCACTTAATACCTACTGAAATTATATTATTTTTCTGTGATCTTTGGGTCACAGATGCTATTTAGCATTTTGAAGCTTCTAATTTTATTGGAGTCCACATTTGAGAACTACATGAAAAAAAACAAAGTACCTTTTTTGTATAACTTACCTACAAAATATCCAAAATTACTATAATGAATAAAATAAAACATATTTTTTATAATATGGCTTGGTAAAAGCAAGTTTTGAAAGTACCTACCTACTCAAAGCCAAGAACACAGTGTGCATTGCATGTATCTGCCTTATATAGTTTATGTTGTTGTGTGTTTAATTTCATACAATGACCACAACCCTCAGTAATGAGGAATATGACTCAAGGAATAGAAGTCACAAGCTAGCTGCATGTGGCTCCATCGGCTTAGACTCTACGATCCACAAAAATATAAATTTTTGTTGCTAATATAAGTCTATTATACAATAATCTTGCGACTAACCTTTATTACTGTATTCATGTAAGTATTTCACACAAAAACTTGTGTGAAATTGTAACAAACAAACAATACCCATCCTCACAAGCTTTTACATTTTAAATATTGAAAGAATTGCCCTTAGCTCGTGCTTACACCAACTTTACATTATTTGTCAGTTGTGTTTATTTATTTTTAATAAGGTAGATATTAAAGTTATGCACAATTCAAAACAACTGAGGAATTTTTGTCAGACCCAGTGAAAATGCTTCATGTAGTATAATTAAATTTATATTATCATCCGACACTAACATTTGTTGAAATGAGTCAAACACTTTTATTCAGTTGCACTAAGAATCATCACAGCTGTTCAATATAACTTGTATCTAAAACTCCTTTGTTTATCTATACTAATATAATAAAGCTGAAGAGTTTGTTTGTCTGTTTGTTTGAATGCACTAATCTGAGGAAGTACAAGAAAAAGTATTTTTGAGTTCAATAGTCGCATTTAATGAGGAAGACATTAGGCTATAGAATATACTTGTGTGCGGGGACCGAAAACCACGCAGACAGAGTCGCGGTCTTCTGTTCTGAAATCAGCTAAAAGGCAATAGGTATTATTGAAGTGGTAGGAGTTAGCCAAATGGCTATGAAATTAATTAATGAACAAAACCATCATACCTATTTCTTGTTCATTTTAATAAAAATTACTACTATTACTAGAGCCAAAATGTTCAGAAACATCTGTTTATTTAATTTTGTAAGGTTTTTATCTTATTCAGACACTAGCGGCCCGTCACGCGGTTTCACCCGCGTCCCGGGGGAACTACTTCCCGTACCGGGATAAAATATAGCCTATGTTACTCTGGGTGAATGTAGCTTTCCAACATTGAAAGAATTTTTAAAATCTGCCAAGTAGTTTCGGAGCCTATTCAATTCATACAAACAAACAAACAAACAAAAAATCAAACCTTTCCTCTTTATAATATTTGTATAGATTACTTCTACTTATATGTTATTTCTACACCACCACACCTTAAATCCAGGAATGAATCGTAATAATTATTTCACATAGCTATTATAGGTATTTGAGACCATCCTATAATATCCTGAACTAAAATTCACCTTATTTGTACAATTTTCTTTGAAGTCATGTAGGAACATGCCCAAATAAGATGTGAGCCTATATTTGCAAAACAAACAGACGGGAAAACTATACCATACTATGTATACAAGATGAGAAATCTACCCCCCAGAACTGATAGATCCTTAAATTAGCAAAGGGGTGTTCATATTTGGTATTGATTTCTTTCTAATTGATTCTCACTAGGTATAGTATCATATAAGCTATACGATAGCACATAAACTAGTTTGGTGTATAAATTATTGTCAACTGTAAATCAGAATGTGTGTGTGTTTCAAAAATCTACCTAAGCCTCTGTACTGTAATAAAAATCTCGTAATAAGTAAAGTAGTTCGCAACTTCCCACGTACGCACCAGTACGTAGGTACATAATATTATCATTCATGCATTCAAGTAGGTATATTACCTAAGCGAAAACACGTAATTCATGTTGCCGTGCAGCAGTAATTTCGTAATGGTTCATTGACAAAAAACTACCTACTATTCCAAGTCACTTTCAAACAGACTACGCCGCGCTTTGACAAGTGTTTTTGTGGAGTTGTTTGTAATCAATGTAATCATACATAGGTAGGTACATCCCGAAAATTTATCGTAATCTAGAATAATACGCAGATAGGTTACTTAACGTAAGTGTTCTTAACGTCAATTTAGAGGGCGGAAAACTCCTTTGATATTGGAGTTTCACTTATTTCAAAATTCAAAAGTTTAATGTTGCTTTTGACTATGAAATACCTAAGTCATTGAGGAATAAAATGTATATTTTTCTCTGAGCGAAAACTGCTACAATCTACTTCGTGAATAAGGTAAATCAACAATTTACATATTCCCATGGCCGACGAATTTCAATGCTCGTTGCTTTTACACGAATCGCGTTGATCTGGGCACGATGAGTTAGTAATGAATATGTCGATCAGGGCCTGGAAGAGTAGTTATTACTTATTATTTAACCCGTGGCCGTGCCGTGTGCCGGTCTGGCGGTGGGCATGAAGCACGCCGGAGGTCGCCAGTCGAGGCATCCGCCCCACCAAACGTGGGAGAGGAAGTCGACTACTTATTGTGCTCCTCGGCGAGACGAGACGATGCTGATTACGATCGCCGACAATCCACTTTGTTGTTCCAACTATGCGTTATTTTATGGACTGTTAACCGCGCATACTTACCATCTATGTATTTATTGTGTGAATAAAAAAATAATATAAGGTGGTGATCGTATACCTGTGAGAGCATCTAAGCAATTTTTATGTATTCATCGTTTTTTAAATGCAATCCATATTCTGAAGTGAAGTGTCAACTTTATACTATGGAAATGATCTACTAAGTCCTTAGATTTCAGACGCCAAATGTAGGAGAAAAATAAATTCCAAGATTCCTACTATAAAAATAGGAATAGGACCTACCTAACGTTTTTCAAGTTAATTTGCTAATGTAAACGAGTAAAACAATCATAACAGAATAGTAGCCAGAAATCTTCAAACGGATACAAGGGATGTAAACATCGACAGCGGCGACGAAAGAAACCAGAACGTGTTATATTATTTCTGGTTAATATAAACCGAGTGATCAAAAGAGGGCCGGATGCGAATACTGCTTCGGCGTTCGCCCGACGGAAGAGCGCCGCAATTTTATTAATAAGTTCCTGTTTCACTCACGTCCTGCCAATTTCATCTGCGTTGGACATTGCACTACAAAGTAGCTATCATAATATCTAAAATACTATTTCCACCCAGTAGTAAAGTAAACTTAGCAAGCTCTGCCAGTTATTACAATTTCCAATGCACAAATTTTTCCGTCTCCGTCAAATACCTAATAGAGGGCAAAATTGTATGAAATCTTATGAGCACAACACTCGCTTAGTTACAGCTTCAAATGTTTTGTCGTGGCAATTATAATATCCCGATTCAAAAAAGTTAGACCAAAAAGAGTGTTGTTAAGTTTTGTATTAAATAATGGCGGCCTATTCGCAGACGATGGGTCTGGCCAGCCATAAAATAAATGGCACGTGCGTGCGAATAACAGGATGTTATCTGCTCCGTACTGAATGTAAACTCTCAATACTCAACAATAACCGCGAAGGAAATCGTGTGCATCTGGCGGGAGTAGTCGCTCCGTGCGAATATAATGTAGCTCGTAGAGGAAAACGAAATGGGAAAAGGAAGTGAGATCTCGTAAAATTGAATCGCGTCGCAATTAACCTAACTTATGCTTTTCCATCACGTACCTCGAAAGCACGATCGTAAAATGCACACAGGGAAATGGTCGGTTTGATTCATAAATCGGCATGGTCCTCTCCGAAATGAATTGAACAACACGTGTTTATTTATACCGACCCGAAGGCGTAACATTGGCATTGACAGTTTTTGCGCGCTGATGTAATGTCCTATCCGCTGATTACAGTTTGTGCTACTCTATGTATTGTATTCTGATTTTATTTAATGTCTCGTTGCGCTACGGTGCTCCTGAATAAAAAAATTGGCTTAGTTACGCTGTGGAGGCATGTAAAGGTCACAAATTTTATCAAAGCGTGTAGTTTGTTGTTGGATGTGGTTTTGTTCGAGCGACTGAGGACGTCAGTCAAGTCCAAGCTTAAACCCGCCAGATAGCCTTATCAGCGACCCTATCAGTTGCTGTTGATTGACGTGCGATGCCCCGTGCATTATCGCACTCGAATCGAGACGAACCTTAATTAGTTTAACGTGAACCCAATATAAATTCCTTTTTTTTACAAATTTAAAATAAATCAGAAAATTGTCAAGACCAGGGGACGAAAGGGACTGTTACAAACGTGACCGACGACGTTCCTTACTATTTTAATGATGCATAGGTTACATTATTTTAGGTAACCTCACAAGGAAGTAGTAACTTTTATAGGTAGGTTGTTCTTATTACGTCTTGAATGTCTTAATCTCGCATCTCGTCGGTTCTCAGAAGCCGAATCAATTCCCGATGACGTCAATGCTTCACATTCCCGGAATCTGGTGGAACGTTATTTATTTATTACCGTTTTATACCACTATTGTTTTACAAATAAAACTAGAAATAAACCTGATGATGCATATGGGCCACGTGAAGAATATCAAGGCCCTTATGATATAAGTAGTTTTCCGTTCGGACACTTTGAAGTTTTTTTTTAGTAGGTATATTTGTTGTATATTACTCATACATAACCATGATCTAATCTGGTTACGAAGGTCTGATGACAGTCACTTCACTGTAATAACCAGACACGCCAAATCCTGGTTCATGGTCGAAGCGGACCCCGCACAGAAACAAAAAAGATCGCCAATGCTATCGTAATGATTTAAGGAACTGCGATTGATGACCACTCTTGTTAAAGAAAATTTTAATCACAGACATAGATCTTGATTTATTCTTTCTACCTGAGATACCTATACTACACAAGTAGATGATTACGTCCTAAAAGTGGTACGATCGCGGAGAGGAAATGCATTTCTCCTGGCTTCTTGCCATGTTAGTAATTGATTTTTGTTGAGATGAAAACGTTAAAACATCCGGTCTCTACGTTCACTCTTTGTTCCAGATGTAGATTGATATTCCATGTTAGGAATCTTCCATTGCAGTACCTAACATTATGACTAATCCTATATCATCACAAATAAATTGAAACACATTAAATTCCTATGGGATTTACATAACCGCTTGATGTTTAATTTTAGGATTCGATTTATTTTGTCCAGTTTATAAATAAACAGATATTGCTTTTGAAATATTATCCTGTATCATTGTCCTTATTCAGCGCAACTAAAGGGTCGTATTGTTATCGAATAAATTTATCTTTTGTTATATGATATACAAACATCTGGGTTCTTGGATGATTCCTACATTGGCAAAGAAACGTTACAGGGAATGTGATCCGGAATGCACAAACCCATCAAGGTATTTAACCCTAGAGTTATAAAGAACCACACTGGGTACAAACAACAAGAGTGATTATTAGGACTGACAGAATTAATGTCCTAATTGACGTAGGTTCTGCGCGGCCGGCCGGGGCCCATGTGCGATCATAAATAAGTCGCCCACCATCCACTCTAAATTGGCTCAAATTGTCCCAACAGGCTTGATTAAACTCTATTTATGAATCCATCCAAGCTCTCCACGATGTTCTATCGCTTTCGTTTCCTTATTGTTAATCGTCATCGTACTTTGGAATTGTTGTCGTATGTTACTTGTAAATTGTAAATCGTTACTCGGGAGTAGTACTGGTATAACTAAAAAGATTTTTTAGTTATTGGTGTGGAAAGTGCGACTTAAGAAACCCGTTGTGTGTTGATGGCGCTTTTAAATAAATACTTAGGTCTATTTCTCTGCAATATGAGCTTGGGAAAACAACTTATAAACTACTCTGTCCTCGTTCTGTATGGCCTATTTCATTGAACTAATGAGGCTTGCACATAATGTAAGGAAAATACTCTGCTATCATGTGAAGGGCAATAATATGTAGCGGGCAGTGTAGGCTGGTTAAAGCCGTGCAAGGTTGTTGATAAACGCGGCGGGAAGGAAGGACACGGGACGGGCCAAGGCCCGCACCTGCCGCCCACGCCGCCCGCGCCCGCGCCGCGCCGCCCGTCCCGCCCGCGCCCGCCCGGGATACTCGGCTCACATAACACACCGCGAACCGAATCCTATTCAAAAAGGAATTGTTTTCTTTAAAATTTATAGCCTCGACCTTGAAGGTCGAATCGATCGGTGCTATTTAACATCGTTAAAACCTGGCGTTACGGTTGCGACGTAAATGGTGTTTATGCCGCAACTGATATTATTTTAATACAACGTCGGTCTGCGTATGGCAACCCGTGGGCGGCTCACGGTCGAAATGGCGAAACGATCACGTTTTACATTATGTGGGTGTAATGGGCTGAAGGATTCGCTTTACGCGACGAGGGGCGGATTTTATGGAGTCCTCGCCGCCGAGGACGCGGGCGGGGGTGAGCACGGGCGGGCGGGGTACGGCGGGTTCATTGAGTGCGGCGGATGAATGGGCCGCGATGAGTCACCGGATCGATGGCGTGCCGCCGCCGCACCGCCCGCGCCCGCGCCCGCCGCTCCACCGCCACCGCCCGCTCCACCGCCGCGCGCCCCGCCGCCCCACCGCCCCATCGCGGCTGCGTGCTGTTTCAAGCCAAGCCCGTGGGTCACTGAGGTTCATCAAGGTTATATGCATGGGGAAGGCAAAGGAGCAATAATAGGTCATCTGATGGCGAGAAATAACTGCCACCCATAAACACAAAAGTCTCAAATGCGAACCTTTACCACCATTTATCACTCAATTAATACGGGCGGTAATGTCACCATATTATGCCAAGAACAATACCAACGTTGGTTATTGTAAAATGATCTCAAATGATCATAGGCTGTAATACGTAGTTATAGATACGTTGGATCGTTTATTGGTTACGGAATAGGGCATGATAGACATAACCAGGACGCATTAGCATGACGACAATCGCAGTAAGCCGGGCGGCGCCGGCGGCCGGAAGCAGCGGAGCGGACGCGCGCTGTCGCAGCCCACGCCGCGCCGCGCCGCTGTCATCGCCGTCGTCGGGTTCCACGAACAGCACAGAC
Organism: Nomophila noctuella; assembly: GCA_958496325.1. Classification (NCBI taxonomy): domain Eukaryota; kingdom Metazoa; phylum Arthropoda; class Insecta; order Lepidoptera; family Crambidae; genus Nomophila; species Nomophila noctuella. The sequence continues at coordinate 5,385,537 of OY292487.1, read as the reverse complement.
CTGAATAGCAGAGACTATTCTATGAAGAGCACACGTCAACAACTTGAATGTGCTCTTTCTTCGAGGATAAATCGAAATTGCCTTACGTAGCCTTTACTCTTATAACCAATTCAAAAGCGTGAAGAAGTATCTCGCAGGCCGGTATGGCGTTGCCAGCGGCTAGGATACTTACCTACTACTTTGGTGCCGCATCCGCTGTCATGGCAATTAGGGCTCCTCTTTTGCTTACTATCAGGCATAGTGAAGCCAATATACAGAGCCACTATAAAAAAACACACATGATGCTCTGACGCAGCATTAGAATTTCTAGACGTTCAGGTAGAATAATGTGTTTACTATTTGTTTACATAATTTGATACGAATGTAAAGAAGACATGTCTAGCCAAATAAATGACGTACGTTGAAATGACAAAGTAATAATAAAATTATAACAATGGCTTGATAATTAATATCGTATCCGGTTTATTATCTGATTGAAGGTTGACTTCAGTCTGCCGACAGTGCCCCGCATGCAGCCGGCTCGGTCGCTAACAAAGTGACTTTCGACAAGCATGCGAGGACGCGCGCCGATGAATGGAAGAATATCAATGAGAACAAAGCAATGAATGAACGAAACACACTTGAATTGTATTAGCACTAGATAGAGTATGCGTCGATACTTAGCGGACAAGTAACAATTGTAGCGCGAACACTCCAATAGTGGAGGAACATGACACCATTCATTTTGTTTGCGATCGATAGACACTACACGACTCGTTTAAATTTGAAACAATAGGATGATTATAGAATATTTTTGAGACACTACCAATGTAGTAAGGCTCAATAGCCATCTTATGTAGATTCAAAATATTTAAGGTTTAACTTGGCCATGTTAAAGTTCTCCTTTATGACTGGAATTATTTATGTATTAAATCCTACTCCCATGTTTTTAGGGTTCCGTAGCCAAAATGGCAAAAAAACGGAACCCTTATAGATTCCTCATGTCTGTCTGTCTGTCTGTCTGTCCGCCAGTCTGTCACAGCCACTTTTTTCCGAAACTATAAGTACTATACTGTTGAAACTTGGTGAGTAGATGTATTCTGTGAACCGCAACAAGGTTTTCACACGAAAATAGAAAAAAAAATAAAAAAATCGGGGGGTCCCCATAGTCAGAACTGAAACTCGAAATATTTTTTTTCATTGAACATATACGTGTGGGGTATCTATAGATAGGTCTTTAAAAATTATGTTAAGGTTTCTAATATAACTTTTTTCTAAAATGAATACTTTGCGTGACAGACCCTTCCAAAGTGGAAAAAAGTGTGTCCCCCCCCCCCTCTTACTTCTAAAATAAGAGGATGATAAAACTGAAATAAATATATAATGTATATTACCATAAAAACTACCAACGAAAATTGGTTCGAACGAAATTTATTCAGTAGTTTTTTTAATTCGTCCAAAATAGAATTTATACGGAACCCTCAGTGCGGGAGTCCGACTCGCACTTGGCCAATTTTTTTTCTATCTGTTATGTTTTGTAACACAAGATGTTTGTTGACAGGTGACTTCGCGGGGTTCCACCGTGCCTACCCCGAGTGGTGCAGCGAGGCCGGGGCGCAGCACGTCCCGCATTTACCCCTTATGGGGTTACGGTTAGTACCTATTTCTTAAACAACAAAGTCTAATTTGGCCTGAACAATCCTTTTGCAAAACGTATTCAAAATTTGACTGATCAACTGACACCAATAGAAATTAAACGTGTGATGATAGTTGTAGTGATTCGTAAATGCAATTAAAACGCATTCCTGTAGTAAGGTTCTGCAATTTCGACCGATGCTGGTAAACAATGTCGAAACTCGATGCTGCAATCAGCAAACCAGAGTTCTTGTTCCCAACCTTTCTAAAATATTTCGAATATTGACGAAGGTTAGCACAATTTCATTTCATCTTGCAACTTGCCAAACGCTTATTTGGAAAATTTAAAAGGACTTTGACTCCCGAATTGTAGTTTTAAACATTATTTGAAGTTATGGGGAAGGGGAGATTTAATATAATTTTTCAATGTACCTACGTAAACATCCATGTTTATAGTTAAGAGTTTGAACTTAGTTTGAGATAGTATGAAATAAAATATAATTAATTTATACTTAAGTAATCCAGTGGATGGCGTGTGTATGGCAACTCTGAATGAAATTTTAATTCTCATACTCTTTTTTATCGAAGAACTATTTTACATTGATACGATACAGGCTTTTGCATCTGAATTCTGGGTCTGGAATGTACTAGCTAGCGGGAGCAAATTGTGGGAAATTCCTATTCAATAGCGACATGTAATGTGGAAAGAAACAGCGAGACGGATTTATAAAGCCAAGTTCAATTGTGATTCGCAGACTGCACTTGTAAATAAATATGCTAACGAGAGATATCTCGCATAACATTATCACAGCACACAATGGACTATCTGTACATATTAATTTTTGTGTAGCGATAGAGGCGGTGATGTCAGCGCCGACGACCTAGAGAGGTCATTCAGCTGCGCACACATGCACGCTTCTGACCGATATGTTGTTTCCGTAGGCTAGGCTTACAAGATACTTAACTGATTCTTAATTATTGTCCGTCTTCTATACAATAACAATGAGAAAACTTTAATCAATGAAATTATTTGAGCAATTGGCAACAAAATACTTTTCAATTAGCTTTGTAACAATAACATAATTTAACTATTAAAATTGGGTAAAGATAATGTATTATTCTTCGCTTTACTATGTTATTGAACAATTCATATCAATATTATGTGTACATAGAAGAAAAATGTTTTACTCCCAACACGTACGAGAACTTGTAAAGTTTGTTGGAAGCAATCAAATGCCACTTTCTGGTATTAGCTATTCGCGTATAGCGTATTCGTATTCAGCGAAACGGGTGGGTATCAAATGGATACAAACATATCCATCTTGAGCCCACTCGCCGTACTATAGAAATGGTGCTACATACTTATATGTCGCCCACAAGTTACAAGGCTGATTAAAGTTTTCCGTACTCTTATTTATTACTTAAATACGTATTTGACCACTTGTCGACCGATTTGGTGTAATGTTTGAGCAGTCACCTATTACGACCAAAGGTCGCGTGGCATCCACAAAATAAAAGATTTTGTGTGAAGCAATACAGTGTAGGTGCGTATAAGTCCGATACCTTTTTCTGTTTCTATTTTTTATCCAAAATGTATTTGCTCATAAGTGTAGGGACATACTTTGCGAAAAATCACGCGGCTGAATTTACGTTCTTTGGTGTCCATATGACATACCTAATAGTCATATCATAGACACGAAAGAATTATGGTTAACTTGTAAAGAAAATGCATTGCTGCCGAACTTCGATTGCGTAATTTCAGCCTAGTGTATTTAATCATAATAACATTAATAACTAGACTCCTAATAAGAGTTTGTTAATACAGTGAAACCTGGTCCCGGCAGCATTAATTACGTGAACGAGGAAACTCATGGTTCGCGCACGCGTGGGAATCCGATTTCATGCGCGTGAGACGTTTCCCTTAATCACAGCGCGACGGAAAAAGCCGACAGGGACGCGATTCCGCTGCGACTGGATACCGATACCGGCTTTCTCAATATCTCGTTTAGATGTTTTTTACAAGTTGATGAGGGTGTTTGCGATTGAAAAATCTTCTAGATGGCAATACGTAGGCGTGAGGTCTAACTTCTATGTCATTGGTGGATTTTGACATATCTGTCAATGCCATGTCAAAATTAACCAATCACATACCTCTGGACCCTACGCCCACCTACTGCCATCTAGCGGATTTTTTATTTAACCCTCATTGACTTGATTTGGCATTGATACATTATGATACAGTTACCACAATCATATTGACTATTGACTGTTGACTGATTTTTACAAAAGTGTAAGCTTGACCTGATATCCATTGTCACATGTCTTATTCGATTGATTCATTTGATATGATTTTCTGACAAAATTCTGATAGCATTCATATCTTGGATCATAGAGTCATGGTTCACATGGTATAAACGTGTCTCGATAAAACCAAGACAAAACAATTGAGAAATATTGTTAGAGACAATTATCAAGTTATTAAATGAAAACTAGTCCGGCTACTGGAAAAACTAGTAAGTAAAATAACTACAAATAGGAAATCCTGAGCTGTTCCGTGTAACACAGAAATAAACTTTTGAAATAAACCACGGAGTATTATTATTACTATTAGTCGTGGTAGTTAGTATAAATTCTTTAACTTTCTCTAAGCGTATCTTTACTTGAGTTAATACTTTAAGTTTTGCTGTTGCATTTTGAAACGATACCGTTAATGAATTAGGTGACAGGCCTATGACTTCTGTTCCAGTAATTTATCTAGTTTTGTAAGGATAGCATTAATGTTTTTCGAGTTCTCTTCAACGCGCTAATCTGATAAGAATGCGGATGTTTAAACACTTAATTTGAGGATGCAGAGACCTTTTTTGGAACAACGAAATTAATGATACGGAAGTAGTGAGTCATTGGGGCCAGTGGCATCGTCGATCGGCATAAGTAGTAATTCGATAAAAGCAATGATGACATTTTCACATTTAAAAAACTTGTTTGTAATCCGAATCGTGATGGCTGGTAACCATTTATTGTTGCTATCAGTTCGTATTACTGGGAAGCAGACTCGAGTGGAGTACCTGTGTCTGTACTTTGATCAACGCGTGGGCTGAAATAGCAAATAACAAGAACATTTCTCAGTATTTATGTTGTAATGAGCGGTGAGGTGAGGATGACTGAACGTTACTCACGGCCGGTTACCGAGTATCTCTAACAGGTACATAGTACGTGCAAGTTATTCATGTTTTGTTGTATGGAAAATGCCGGCGTTTTATGCTAAACGTTATTGTGTGTCACGTCGTGACTCTTGCTCGCTCATGTCAATAGATATGCATTGTGCCCACGTACATTTGAACTCACATAATACGTCAATGTCAAATATTCCAATCATATGTTTGGGACATTAGTTCAGCTGACTCGGCCGAGCCCGTCTGTCGTCGTTACTCTTGTTGTGATTAGTTCAAAATTGTCTGCTATTTGATTGAACAGCAATAAGTTATGTTAAGGGTCTTTGTAAAGTACTTTTCATCTGGTTTCTGAATAAAGAACTGTTTGCTTAGTAAATGTTACGCGGTACAATGATGTTGTTCACGTGCATTAACATCCCGTGGCTAAACACTGTAACAACCTTTTATATTCCCACTAGCGGCCGCCCGCGACTCCGTCCGCGTGGATTTCTTTTTTTCGAAAAAAAAAAGTAGCCTATGTTCTGTTTCAGGGTCTAAAGATTGTCTGTACCAAATTTCATCAAAATCGGTTGCGAGGTTGAAGCCGGAAAGCGTAACAGACAGACAGACAGACAGAGTTACTTTCGCATTTATAATATAAGTTGGGATGACTAACGTACATCTTTACTTATATATTCTGAAACTGTTTAGCTTTACGACTTTTTAAGCAGCAATCTGTTGATATTGGCAGAATATTCATATCATGCAACAAGCTCAAATCACGAGAAATATGTACGTCTATTACTGCTGATCACCAGAAACTATTTTATTTGAACGCATTCCGTGAACAGCCGCGCTCAATGGCCATTGATGAAATGCAAGTAAAACTTCGAGTCGGTTGAAGCGTTGCAGTCTGAATCGGCTCGTAAAAACCTTGGTTAATAAACTCATTCATCATTTGTGAGCGGTGCCGCGGCATCGATAGAGTTAGGTAACGCTGTGTTGCATTGCATTAGAGCGGCGAAACCTAGCGCGGCGGCTGCACAAGTGCACATGCGGCGAAGGACAGTGAGCTGCTCACGCTCTCATACCACTGCAACGCGGCGTTTGATTGACAGCGGTTAAATTGCGGTTTAATGAAGCTGGCGTATCAGCGTATATCTATCGGTCTTTCCGTGGTTTCTCATACATTGTTAACTAAAAGTAGTATAGCACGCCTTTTTTTTCTTTTCCATGCTCTATATCTACTTTGAGTTGATCAATTGGGAAAATTATCGTACATTGATGGAGCTCAAAAGTAACATTTGACTATGTTCTTCATCTGGTTCAATGCTTCAAGTAAAGTATTCTGAAATATTCCTTGTCTTTCATGTTCGTTATAGTAAGTGTTGGTTTTTTGTCGACTGATAACGTCCAAAGGTCGTTCGTTGTAATGTAATTTAGTTGTAGCCGGCACACTGTCCTTGTTCGGGCGAGCGTCGGCGCCGGCTCAATGGGCGACGCTCCATTCATGCGAGCGCGGCGCATGCGCCACCGTTCACTATTCGCGGCGAGCTGCGCGAAACGCAAACCGTGTGATGCCACCACCTCGGTTCACTTCATTGAGTCAATCTGCCTGTAGAACGGTTCATTAACCGAGCCTCTAGCATTACTAGCAACGTTACTATCATCAACACACCAGCCGTCACGGCTTGCGCTTTTTTTTGTAGAAGTGAAGGCTCTTTAAGAGTTAGGGTGGAGTTACTCTGAATATCGTTTGTTTTTGGTTTTTTGTAATATGTGTTTGCATTTCCGTTGCGAACGTGACTTACCGCTGCATCTTTTTATTATTAGATGACCCCTTGGTGTAATGGTCAAACATCCATTCCCAAGCATCCATAATTCAAGCTTCGAGCGTAGTTTGGGCAATTGGTGTACATAATAGTCCAAGGAATTTGTTTATCATGTTAATTTATTATAGCAATTACCACGTTTCACAAGTTCCTTCAAATTTGTTTTATTTCAACATATTCTGTAGCTTTAGATAAAAAAAAAGAAAACATTTTTATTATTCTAACTCTTGTGAATTGTACTACAACACAGGAAGGATTACCACGCGTAGTGTGATAGTAAGACTTAATAAGTACGGAAGGAAGGTTATCGAATTTGACCTTGTTTCATTTTGATCAGTATTCAAATGCAAATAAACCCGATGGAAATTAAAAGGGTGGGATTGGCGTGGTACAAGGTATTGATAGAACGACTTATTTGTTACTTATAATTAAAGATGATTTTATTTTACCAACTAGGTATATTTTAGACACGTTGTGTTAATTTTAAGCACGTACTTTCTCAGTTATTTGTTCTTTCCTCGGTTTTGCAAACAACCTTGCGAAATAACTTTATCCCTGCGGAGTTTGAAACAAGCGTTGTTACCCACACATTTTGGGTCGTGTAATGGTTCCCTTTCACGATAACATACTCGTACTATAAATAGCATCATTCAAATTTATGGTTTAAATGTAATGACGCCCACGCTTTGGTTCTGGGCGGCGCGGCGCGGGCTAGCGCCCACTCCGGCCTGCTACGGTTACATCAATCAACATTTCTATTTTTAAAGCGAATCCCATGCCGTAGATGGAAACGTGATCCTGCCAGTCCGAACCCGTGTGTAGGAGGGAACAGGTAGGTTATATTGAACGTTGGATAAGACGAAGACTACGGTCGATACACTGCTAACTTGATTAAAAATATTGAATACTTTTAGGTTCATAGATTTATGGTATACAATATGTGCTGTTTAAAACTAATCACCGAATGTCATGAGGTAACTGAATAAGGCCTATTGTGCTTTGCTGGTCGATTTATAGCTTAAATTGTGTGTTTTCCTTTCTTTTTCTAATTCATCGTGTCCATATCATATTTCAAAAGATTGGAAATGAAAGCAAGTGTTTATTGTACTAGTATTTATTTTAATCTTGGCCAATTGAACATGTAAGTGCTAACACTTCACGTGCAGTGCAGAAAAAGAAAAGAGAACATATTTTATTTTTCTAATTCATTGTGTCCATACCTTATTTCAAAAGATTGGAAATGTAAGCGCCTAGTGTTTATTGTACCAGTATTTATTTTTATTTTGGCAAATTGAACATGTAAGTGCTTACATTTCACCATTATCAAAATAGAGGCGCATCACTTTACGCGTGTATAAAATATTTCGAAAGAATTCATGACGAGACAATTTTGGTTGGAAAAATGTTGATGTATTTTGCTTATTCTCCCCCACCGCCTACACATAATTTTGTTTATTTAAAACAAGGTCAATGTTCATTTGATAAGGCAAATATTTTACTTTTGATTCAAAATTTTGTATCGCCCACACGACAAGGTTCTTTATTCATTTTAAAGTATGTTAAAAATACATGTTTTCTACAAATATTACCCTCTGAGTACTTATTTCATATTATTTGCAAATATGTATTTTGAAATAGGTAACTGACACTTGTACTGTATCGTGGTTGGTACTATGGCTTTAGCCAAGCTAGATTATTTTATTGAAAAAGTGAATTCCTTCATATTGTTTGTTTTCGCAAACAGTTTTAATATTGTTTATGTTCGCAATCATAAGCAAATCGCCTGCAGGCTGCAGCGAGGCTTTGGCAATCTCCCGCTCCACCTCCCACATGGCTGACTCGTTAAATTCACATTACGGCTGCCTCCGCTAACTGGCTTTGACATTTTTCATCCATTTACCATCGCATGAACCGTTAATAACGCGTAAGGTTATAATATTGGAACAGAAATGATTAAAGAATTTCTTTTTAAAGGTCAGAGATTGTTATCAAAGTCGTTTTCTAATAGGGACTCGAAACTCGGGGGCTATGTTTAGCTCCTTTTGTTTTCTTACAGGAGTTGGTCACGCAACTTTAGAGCTTGACGGCTCGAGGCCTGACGTCAGTGCTGTACGTCATTCGTTAGTCGCCGCCTACTACTCGACACGCTGAACAAGCTCACCACATAATATAATATAACATGTCACACTGTAGCGGCGATATACATACCTACTAACGAACTAATAAAATTTTTGAGGCAGTTGTTTTTAAAAGCTCAGTATATTGGCTGGACTCTGCCTGATGGCAAGCAAAACAGGAGCCCTAATTACGATGACAACGGATGCGCTATCAAAGCGGTATCCTATCCTTTTGCATCGCCATACCAAACTGGCCGCCAAGATACTTCTTCACGCTTCACGTTTTGTTATCCTATTTATCCATTAATAGTCAGGTGGTAGAAGAATGCCAGATTGGTAGTTTAAATTGCATGATGAGCCATCATGTTATTTTGTGTGTTAAGTTGAGTTAAAATAATCGAATGTAATTGAGGATGTTGTAAGCGAATCTGTCGTATTATCTCGCTTGTGATCGGCAGGCAAATACACGCGCGAAATGAGCCTCTCGCTGAATTGTATATCGCCGTATTTTTAGAACAACTTCCTGCATTAATTCACAATTCGAAACGGTGTGTTAAAATCGCAAACAACATTTTTTCGTTTCTACATTTCGTATTTTTATGTATGTTTAAATGGGAATGTGATTTGCAGCGCTAGACCGTAACGGGCCGGATCTTCCCTTCGTTTTATATTTAACATACATTTGTAAATATAAATCTTTCTCGTTATAATTTACTTCAAAGGCATTCCCAAAAAACCCTTCAGAAACTAGAAATTTTGTGTAAGATTTATTAGTTGCTATAAAAAAAGAAACCACCGAATTCGATTGAAAAAGCAAAGGACAGGGATTAGAAGAGAGTCTGCATGGGAAATGACGTGATTCCTTGTGTTCCAACCCTTTCCTGTTTGAATATGAATAAGTGCGTTTGCGTGACATCACCTAGCATGATGAAACCGAAGATCCTGGTGGCTATGCGTCGGCAGCAGGTTATCGTGGCGTGACGTCACCGTCACCGACGTCAATCTTCGCTCGCGTGAGTTCATTCACAAATTTTATCCGACCACGGTCACGGCCGCTCGCCTTCATCCTTTATCTTATCAAATGAATGCCAATGCCTGTTTGGAAGGATTACTTATTTTTTAAATACGAAAGAATGCAGGAAAAATGTTTATTTTAAGGACGACCTCCGAGGAAAAACAACAGCGCAATTTTAGGAAATTTTATAGGTAAAATTCAAAATTTGCTTGTTTTCATTATTTCGCCTAGGTGTAAATAATACCAGCTTCCTTATAAAGTGGCTTCGAGGTTTCTTATAGGTGATGTCGACTATGAAGACTCTTACCGATTCAATAATATGTCTCCTTCATGCATTCATGTAAGATACTGGTATAATTTTCTATATCTTGGTTGAGTACTAAACTTACCTATGATTGTTAATTTCTGTTTCTTAGATGTTTTACTCTTGTCGCTGTTAAGATGAATATAATGTGTATTATACAGTCGATGCTACATTTCCATAGGAGTATAATACCTGTACACCCCTGAATAAACACATAGCGTAGGCGCGATCGGCCCACGACCTCGACACACTTGCTAAATTACAATAATACTGGTTACAGCGTGTAGCGTCTTTACTACATACTGCGCAGAATATTGAACGTGGCTAGCTATAACGTCTTTGTGCAGGCTCGTTAAAACTCCTGCCAAGATGGGAACTAACAAGTCCGACATTAAAAAACCGTCCCTTGCAGGCGGTCATTGGCAGCGGGTGGGTCGGGCCGCATTCCTGTGCGCCGGCGCAGCGCACGCACTCGCACGCCCACACGCACCGGCCCGCGCTACCCGCCCGCGCGCGGGAGCGTCGCACTGCGGCGCGCTCGCACTGCGCCCGCTGTCTCTCCGACACGGCCGGGTCGGACATCGACAAGGCAGCGCCTGCCCCATACATACTTTGACTCGTTCATTAATAACACGAGCGACCGTGTCACGGCTTCCGGCGGCCGCCTCGGCTCGCCTCGCGCTCACCCATTCAAATATCACTTTGATTCGCACGAATCGTCGTCAGTATGCCTACTAGTCCCTACAAGTCATTCGCTCCTATTGTTTTCTAGTTGAGAAACGTGGATTTCTGCCCGTCTGCGATTCCGGCATAAGTTTTTTTAAGAATGGTATCGAGCGTTGCGTAATACCTTTAAACATGTAGGTTGAAAATCAAAGTGAATACTGTCGATGGCATTATCAGATGATTCGGAATGGCGTCGAAGCGTGGGCTCGCTCCGCTGAATGGACGCGTCGGATGGGTCGCCCACGCGCCGCCCACGCTCCACGCTGCCTACTATGTGCCTACTATATCGGTACATAGTACCAGCCCAGCCCGCCACCCACGCACTAATTGTCTTGCTAGGTGACCGTTTACTTGACATTGATCTAATTAGTTGCCATTTTGTAGGGGACCACGATATTATGTTCGCGAGATCAGTTTCACTCTATTAGGATCATGTTTCCGAATTGTCTGTCTCTTATTTATCCGTGGTTATTGTGAAATGTATGGAACAATAACCAGATACGTAACTTTGAATCATCTATCTGATATCAACCCTGCCGCATCTAAAGGATAAAGCTTTCACATGCGTAGATTTGTCAACTTCTGACCACCATCCAACTCAGTAAAGGTTTGCCCTTCTGACTTTTTAAAAATCAGATTAAAAAAGTGTTTTCTAGAGTCTTTCACCCCCTCCAAAAGTCTGTCATAAATTAAGGCTGCTAACTACAGGCGACTTACATTGCGACAACTTATAAATTATAGGCTTCATAGTCTAAACATTGTTATCTATCAAGTTTAGCGGTATCCAGAATACTTGAACATTGCAGAAGTTTTGCTACTGATTCCTTCTTTGATCATTGAAAGACTAATTGTGATTTCTGAATGAATTTCGTGCGTTACAAAGGTTATTTGTCCTCGAGGACGAGCCGAGTTCGATGAAACCATGTGCGGGTGATGTGACCGAGCGCTGGAGCCATTTGGGAGTTCCCAAAGTGACGGAGTTGCGAGCGTGGGCGTCGAGTTATCAACATCGTGCCGTGTGGCGACTCGGGAGCGTGCTCGCCTAATTTAATTGCGTTCAAAACAGCAAACTGAATGGCGGCGAGACGATTGAGAGGGCAAATTTGGAAAAGTGTCGCGTGGGAGGAGACGCGTTGGAGCCGAGGGTGCGGGTGGAGGGGAGGGGGAGCGGGGGCGAGTAAGGACGCGGCGTGTGGGCGGCCATTGAGCCAGGCGGGGGCAGGTGAATGGTGAACCCCCGGCCTCTTCCCCATTGAGCGGGCCGGATCGATCGCCGCCACCGCCCGGGCCGCCGGCATTGAGCTCGCGCTCCCCACTCGCCCGAGCCTGCAGCGCCCTGCAGCCCGCGCTTCTGCACGCGAAAGGCGGTTCAAGCATGAAAGGTTTCATTAATAAAAGATTGCCTCATGTTGCCAATCGTTAATTAATCCCCCTAGTAAAGAGTATTGCCTTGAAGCGTATTGATTGACCTGGAAATATTTGCCTGCCTAGGTACTACTAGGTTGCCGGTAAGAGTATCTATTACGTAATGAAGATAGGTTCTTAGGTAACTTAGACGAAGCATTATAAGAACATATTTTAAAATATCTGTGTAAGGTGTATATGAATTGTAAATTATGTAATTCTCTGTAAAGGGGTTCTTCTCCGGCCAGAGTTCGACAGTATTGTAGGAAAGGGTTAATAGTAAAAAGTAAACACTTACCCTAAAACTCTAATAATATAAGTCATAACGGTGATATTTGCTAACAAGATAGATGTTACAGCTAGTTGTTACTGTAACAACTATCGATTTCTTTATTACGCAATAGGTACAGTCGTCCAAGAAAGTGGTCTACAATACTTCGAAAAATGACATTTGTGTATTTTTTTAAAGTCTAAATATAGACTTGGGAAAAGGAATCCATGATACACCATTTTCTTGGTTTGCCGGTTCCTATCCTGTGTTGTACTATCCACGTTCATATGTTGTAATATTATATCAGCAAGGGCTGTTGTACGGGGCTTCGAATAAATCAAGTTAGAGGCAGTCCCATTAAGGCTGGCCGGACGATCACGCCAGCGCCGAGTGGAAACATGCGTCGTCAACTCTAAGCGCATTAGTTCTGGTGTTGCCATTTACATGAATACGACCAGAAAGTACTGACTTGTATAAAACTAGTATTGGGCGAAGTAAAAACCGTAGCAAAAAATACTTTACAAATATTAGGCTTAAGCTTCCAAATATCACGCAATCAAAATATGTGGCTTTATACAATTTTAGATGAAAAGTGACGCAATGCTATGGGCTTCACGACATGCATATTTTCCTGGATGGAATTAATCTCTTGGAGTTATTATATCTCGCTGGCATCACCGGCGTGAGTCGCGGATAATGGGCAGCGGCCGTTGATTGGATTATCTTGTTCATTAGGTTTCGCCGGTGAATGACGCCGCGTCGCCGGAAGCTCCTTACTCCCACGTAATGTAATTACGCGTTCGCATGCTTTCGACTGTTTCGCCTCTTCGTAATCGTAGTTTTCATCGGTATATTTATCAGCATCAATAAGTAAAGTAAGAGTTCGTTTGTTATATGGTAGGAGTGTGTAATTTGACTACAGGGGAATACGAATAAAAGGTATAGTGGAGTCAATGAAGCATTTGACTCGAAAGTCCTCAAGAACAGCTCCGATTTTGATGATTTTTTTTTTGTTAATTTTGTTTTTTTATATTATTTAAAATCAGAAACCTCTTAGAGCGGGGACGGAACTATTTATATTGTTTTAACAGTATCAACGATATGGATAAAAAAAATTAGTTTGGTCTCTATTTTTTTGTAGAAAAATCTCCATAAAATAATATTATGGTTACAAATAGTTGTTACAAAAAAGATTTTAACAATAATTTAATATTATTTTGACGCGTATATTTGGGTTTCATACAAACTTTCATCCCCCGTTTAATCCCTCTATGAGTGAAATTTACCAAAATCGTTCATGGGGAATGCCTACGTCATAATAACTTGATGCATACAAAGTTTCAGCCCGATCGGCTCAAAATTGACAAAGTTTCATACAGACTTTCATCCCCTATTTTATCCCCTTAGAGGTTCAATTTATCAAAATGATTTCTCAGGCGATGCTCACATCATAATCTATACTTATAATAAATCTGTAGAGCGGTCAATTCTGTACATGAAATATATTTTCAAAATAACTATCAGGGGGTGATTAGTGATCGATACTGATGCCAAAAATGCAAACAGTAAAATTTTTGTCTGTCTGTCTGTCTGTCTATCTGTCTGTCTGTCTGTCTGTCTGTCTGTCTGTATGTTCCTTATAGAAACAAAAACTACTCGACGGATTTTGACGAAACTTGGTATAATTATTCTTTATACTCCTGGGCATATTATAGGATACTTTTCATCACGCTACAATCAATAGGAGCAGAGTAGTGAAGGAAAATGTTGGGAAAACGGGAGAAATTCCTCCATTTTTAAAGCTTCTTTCGCGTGTGCAGCCTTAATGGTTAAAGTTACATAGAAATCATGTAAGACGGAAATATTCTAAATAAAATTGCCTAAAAAATATTGCTTGACAGCATTTATCTATCTTTTACGGTTTACTCGCAATAACCCGTGTAACTGATCCAGATAGGTTTGAACGCGCTAATCTCAGGGACTACTGGTAGGCTAGCCAAGATGCCACTTTGACGAATTCGCCATACGCTTTCGTCGCGACTTATAATATGTATTGCCACCCCGCACACGAACTGCATATTTATGTGAGCAGGATGGAGATATAAGTCGCTACGAAAGCGGATGGCGAATTCGTCAAAGTGGCTAGCCTATTAGGTTCGAATTGACAAAATCTTTTGAGTTGGATAGTTACCGTTTGTCAAGGAAGGCTTTAAGCTATCTATAGTAACACTGTGTGCGGAAACCGAAACTCACGCGGACGGAGTCGCTGGCGGCCGCTAGTAACTAATATGTATGCAAAGTTTCAGCTCGATCGGCTTAAAATTGACAAAGTTTCATACAAACGTTCATTCCCTATTTCATCCCCTTGGGGGTTGAATTGATCACAATCCTTTCTTACTGGATGCCTACGTCATAACATCTACCTGCATACCAAATTTCAGCCCGATCCGTCCAGTGGTTTGGGCTGTGCGTTGATAGATCACTATGTCAGTCAGTCACCTTTGAGTTTTGTATATATAAGATCGGGCTTTATTTTATATATATAGATTTGAGTTTTATATATATAGATTGTTTATAACATTCATTAATATATTTACAAGTTTTTAATGGATATTGTATAGGATAATTTTTTTTTGTGTATAAAATATATCGTAGATATTGTTTATACAATATAAATAGTTCCGTCCCCGCTCTAGGAGGTTTCTGATTTTGAATAATATAAAAAAACAAAATTAACAAAAAAAAAATCATCGAAATCGGAGCTGTTCTTGAGGACTTTCGAATATTGCCTGTTTTATGTATTCATTGACTCCACTAGTAAATCAATGTTTAAAAGAAACAAATTTTTATTTTAATGAAGTATCTGCTTGAGCTTCAGGCAGGAAACTAGTAAGAAATGACGCAGGACTGACCGAAATGTCGTCTTTTTTACGTGGGAGACCCATTTTGAGACTTTAATTTAGTGCGTCTTATGGGAAAAAACTAAACTGTTATAATTAATGGTTATTAGAACCATGTTTCGAAATGGATGTTTTCCGTAAATCTCTGCAGAATCTGGTAGATATTGGTATAATAAATGAAATTCCTGTTGCTTCTTGAAAAACGTGTAATACAGAATAACGACGATGACGACGATGTTGAGTATAAGAAGTAT
Organism: Nomophila noctuella; assembly: GCA_958496325.1. Classification (NCBI taxonomy): domain Eukaryota; kingdom Metazoa; phylum Arthropoda; class Insecta; order Lepidoptera; family Crambidae; genus Nomophila; species Nomophila noctuella. Next base: position 5,369,948 of record OY292487.1, on the reverse strand, counting down.
TAATATCTCTGTCGTGTTGGTTGCAGGTCGCTGCGCATCTCCGGGTCGGGCTGCGACGACGCGCTGTCGTCGGGCTCGTCGTCGGAGTGCGAGGAGGCGCTGGCGCACGCGCCGCAGGAGTTCCCCATCGAGATCCTGCCCAACCTCTACCTCGGCAACTCCACCAACAGCGAGGACTGCGACGCGCTCGCGAGGCACAATATAAAGGTCGGTACACTCAGCCTTCAGCTGGCACGAAGACGACTAGCAGTGGATATGGACTCGAACAGAGCGGATTGGCAGCTTTTTCGGTGTCTCTTTGCATCGCAAGTGGGAACTTTTAAAGACTCACATGCTTTTCAAGTTATTTTGTTATTTAATTCCTTTCCACAATGTTAAAGTTCTTAAATAAGGTACAGTGAGTTGTGGACCCTGTCGGGTACAGCCTATTAGGAGAGAGGAGGAGATTATATATGTAGTTATTTTAATTAAATTATACTAGTTTTGGTTCTTTGTGAGGTAAAATTAATATGGGGTATCCTCGATTACCAACCAAAGGTATAATTCAATCAAGGGTATTCGTAAAAGTAGACAGTTAACTTTGTCGATGAAGTGGGCAGGGAATGTGAAACTTGTACGAGTGGGCCGGGGTTGAAAAAATCATGAAAACAATTTACGATAGCGTTTGTTCTGGCCCACACACGAGCCCACGGATAGATCACTTAACGAAGTAGGGCAGCGGCAGCAAAGACCAAGCAATCATATACGTTTTGTATTTATGTACCTCTTGACTATGATTTGGTTGTAGGTGTGCACACAGTGACTAAACTAAATATCAGGCACTGTGTTTCTGTCTCATAACTTTATATTCAGAAAATACTTTATTATTTTCTCTAGAAAATACTGTAATAAATAATTATATCGAACCAACAGAGGAAATTCTGATAGAAAAACTGTTGCAGTTGGTAGTCATCGAGAAACAATTCAATGATCCATTATCAGAAACTGTTCATATTTTAACATCCTGCGAACGGAGCAATCTTGTAAAAGTGAGTCATTTAATAGCTGACGCTTGTTCGAGGAATTCTTTGCTGGAACGCGCGGCTTTGAATTACAAGGAAATTAATCATACACCATAGAGGGCCATTGCATCATTCTCGAGCTTAACTGCGGGTCACGAAAACTACTATTTGAAGAATTATGTAATTCTATACTCTACTAAGCAATATAAGGATTCACAAAACTAGTAGCGTGCTGAAAGTGATTAATTAGATTATCTTCTTATTAACATTTGCAACAGTGCATTACACAAGTAATATAGCGCAGTCATTGAAGCGAAAAATATGGTCAAACCTCCGAATTTTTTTACTGTGAACCGATTTGCATGAAATTTTGGAATTAGTTTCATTGTACCCTTAAATTCAAAAGTGAAAATGATTTGAACGCCGCAACTACCCCTGGAGTGGTTGCCACCCCATCTCGGGGGTGAGTATGTTTTTTTTAAGATAACCTCGGATATCGATTGGATTACTAATTTTAACCAAAAAATCATCTACAAAGTTTTTCGATAAATCTAATACTTTTCAAGTTATTGGCAATTGAAAATTCGCAATTTTGTCACGTTTTTCATCGGTTTTTTGCAAATATCTCCAAAAATATAAGTTTTATCGAAAATTTTATAAGGAACAAAATTGTAGCTGGTTAAAAATTTAATAATTTTGTTTATCCTTAAGTTTTCTATGTGCAATATTAAGATATATATTAAAGATCGTAGCCGTTTTTTATTTTGTCTGCAATTTAATCGATTTGGTCAATGTCATCTAGCGGCGAGCAGATGCATTTTATGGATTCTTATAATTAAGAGTTTTGTAGTGCTTGAAATAAGCTTTCAAATGAGTACAATTAAAAGTCTTTTGCACGTAAAATAAGTAAGCTGTATTTCAAATAAGAGGATCATCGAATGCTTTTTCTTGTAAATCAATGGGTTTCACAAGTGCCATTTCCAAGCTATTCATGCTATCACAATTTCTAAAACAGCATTGAAAAGGTAATTAGAAGAACTACAACATCCTTTATTGCAATATATAATTAAAAACGATTTTCGAAAACGGTGAAAGGTTAAAGGGCTTAAGAGAGGCTGTGATTGCCGCTGCCACGCGCACCTTAAACAATCATATCTCCGTCAGTTTTTGTTTAACAGAAATAACAAAATTACTAAATTTTTTGTCAGAAAAATACCTAATTTTTTTATTCCTACACTTTTATACGCATCTATCGTAATTTTTGAGATATTATGAAAAGAAGGTGGAATTTTTTAAAATATGAGATTTTATATTTTTATTTTAAATCTGTCTATTTTGAAAAATATGTGTCCTAAAGCAGCCAAACTGATACAATTTATCAAACACTTCATAATAAAGTTAATTCTTGGCGGAATACGAATAATTTCAATTCTGGTGGAAATGGCACTTATGAAACCCATTGTTTTAAAAGAAAAAATATTGGATGCTCCTCTTATTTGTAATACAGCTTACTTATTTTACGTGCAAAAGACTTTTAATTGTACTCATTTGAAAGCTTATTTCAAGCACTACAAATCTTTTAATTATAAGAATGCATAAAATGCATCTGCTCGCCGCTAGATGACATTGACCACATCGATTAAAATGCATACAAAATAAAAAACGGCTTTGATCTTTAATATCTAACTTAATATTGCACTTAGAATACGTTATAATAAACAAAATTGTTTAGTTTTTTACATGCCACAATTTTGTTTCTCATAACATTATCGATAAAAGTTATATTTTTGGAGATATTTGCAAAAAACCGATGAAAAACGTGACAAAATTGCGAATTTTCAATTGCCAATAACTTGAAAAGTATTAGATTTATCGAAAAACTTTATAGATGACTTTTTGCTTAAAATTAGTCTTCCTATCGATATCCGAGGTTATCTTAAAAAAAAATACTCACCCCCGAGATGGGGTGGCAACCACTCCAGGGGTAGTTGCGGCGTTCAAATCATTTTCACTTTTGAATTGAAGGGTGCAATGAAACTAATTCCAAAATTTCATGCAAATCGGTTCACAGTAAAAAAATTCGGACCCAAAATGCTTCATTGCCTGCACTAATAGTGCATTATCCTAAATATCTTTCTCTTGCGTGGTCTGTTGCAGCTACTTACGTCATCTCGTCGTCAGAGAGCTTGATTATTGATACAGATTTTAGTACAAATATTACTGATGAAATCACTACATAGTATAAAACAAAGTCGCTTTTTCTGTCATGTTGTATGTCCCTATGAACGCTTAAATCTTTAAAACTACGCAACGGATTTTGATGCGGTTTTTTTTAATAGATAGAGTAACTCATGAGGAAGGTTTTTATGTATAATATCATCCATTAAATAGTGGACAAGTACCACGGGCGAAGCCGGGGCGGGCCGCTAGTAAATCTATAATCTTGTAAATCTTCTTTTACATTATTAAGTAGTGGAAAAAAAGTGCGCCATGTTCTTTATCATTTGCAATATACCCTTGCAGGATCCATGTCATCATTAGGTTAAGGCCATTCTTGTGATAGCATATGCAAATAAATAAATAAATAAAATATTATTTATTGTTGTTTTTGGTCAACATTGTTATAATAATGCGTGTTGTCCTGTTGATTGCAGTACGTGTTGAACGTGACGCCGGACCTGCCGAACACGTTCGAGGCGGACGGCTGCGGCATCAACTACCTGAAGATCCCCATCGCCGACCACTGGAGCCAGAACCTCGCCGTGCACTTCCCGCAGGCGATACGGTTTATAGGTTAGTCCGACGCAGATCGGTGGATTATTAGCCCAGTCAAATTAGGTGAAAAAAGGGGTCAACCTCGGAATGAAAGATAATAAGCTGGAAATTGGTATATAGCTTGGTTTTGTCGTTCTAAATGTTGTCTCAAAAGTCACAAATGATATCGTGTCCGCGTCCTTAGATATTGACGGTCAAAGGTCAAAAAAAATGTTTTTTTGTGAATATCTCGCTTTCTATTGCTCCTATGAGGTTAGCACCTATGGTCAAATTGTAGAGCATAAAATTTGCAACAAATTAAGTGCTACACATTTTTTTATAAAGTCAACCGTTTTTGAGATAGAGAGCGAAGAACACCGAGCGCTCAGGCATCAGATGACTGACTGGCATAGTGATCAATCAACGCACAGCTCAAACCACTGGACGGATCGGCCTAAAATTTGGCATACTGGTAGATGTCATGGCTTAGGCATACACTAAGAAAGGATTTTGATCAATTCTAATCCCAAAGGGATAAAATAGGGGATGAAAGTTTGTATGGAACTTTGTCAATTTCAAACCGATCGGGCTGGGACTTTGCGTGCATAGTGCTACTATGACGTAGGCATCCCCTAAAAAACGATTTTAATAAATTCCACCCTAGAGGGAAAAAAATTGGGGATGAAAGTTAGTACCTATATATCTCTTAGATTTTCAACTGATAGAATTGAAATTAAATGAAAAGTACTGAATAGATTTTGATGAAACTTCATAATAATGTAGCTTATACATCATTAAAACACACAGGTTACTATTTTTAAAGATATTGTGTGCGGAAACTGAGATCCACGCGGACGAAGTCGTGGGCGGCCGCTAGTTACAGTAGTACAGTATGCCTGAGCGCTGCGTATTCACTACACTCTATCTCAAAAACGGTTGACTTTATAAAAAAATGTTCAGGACATTATTTTTTGCAAATTTTATGCTCTACAATTTGACCATAGGTGCTAACCTCATTGGAGCAATAGAAACGGAGATAATCGCAAAAAAACGATTTTCGTGACCTTTGACCTTGAATAACTTACGACGCGGACACGAGATAATATGTGACTTTTGAGACAACTTTAAGAACGCCAAAATGAAGCTGTATACGAGTTTTCAGCTTATTATCTCAAATTCCGAGGTGAAAACCTAATTTGACTGGGCTATATTTGCGTGTATTGAGTGAATTTCTTATTCATACTTATTGCCCATTTTTAAACGACGTATACATATTACCTTATTTAATTTTAAAAAATCTTAATGATATTGATTTGAATTCTTTCACCTTTCTTCTCACTGAAGCTTTTGATGATCTAAGCACCAGACCATTTAGGCTAAGCAACTGATCGTATCTTTCATGAGTTTTCGATCTGATCAGTTATGCTATCCTATCAATTATTAAATTCTGTGAATACCTTCTTTGCAACTTTTAGAAAACTATCTTTGATGACAAAAAGACGGTCGGGTGCGGAGATTCCAAAAGCTCAGAATGACCGCCGAGTAACGGCTAGTTAGAGTGAGGATGCGATACGAGAGGGCGTGTCTGTTGGCGCAGAGGAGGCGATGTCGGCGCGCTGCGGCGTGCTGGTGCACTGCGTGGCGGGCGTGTCGCGCTCCGTCACCGTGACGCTGGCCTACCTCATGCAGCGGCACCGCCTGTGCCTGCGCGACGCCTTCGAGCTGGTGCGCAGCCGCAAGACCGACATCGCGCCCAACTTCCACTTCATGCGCCAGCTGCACTCGTTCGAGCGCGACCTCGGCCTGCACGAGCGCAGCGCCAGCCTGAGTAAGGTCTGCACCGTCCCCGCCGCCCCCGCCGCGACGTCGGTCGGCTGACGTCCCGGCGTCGGTCGACCGGTCGACGCGGGGCTGACGGCTGCTTGCGCGCGCAGGTGCTGCAGGAGCTGGGCGTGCGTGAGGACGCGGCGGCGGCGGCGCCCGACTGCGGCTGCCCGGCGCGGCCCGCCGGCGTGTCGCCCGACTCCGGCATCGAGTTCGACCGCTGGAGCGCGGCGCGCGACACGCCGCAATGACAGTTCTTCACGCCGCCGCAGCCGCAGCCGCCGCCGCGCCCGCAGTCGCCGGCCTGAGCCCCCGGCGTCGCCCCGGCTCGCCGGCCGCCTCGCCGCGCCCGCCGGCCTCGCCTCGCCCGGCGCGTCGGCGGCGCCGGAGCGGATTTTATTCCTCGTTATCTACTTTGTAATGTTACTTACGTATTCGATTAAAGTGCATATTTTCAAAATAAATCCCTCGTCATCGCTCGCGCCGCGCCGGCCCGGGCGGCGGCGGCGGTCGTCTCGGCACGCTGCGACTTCTTTTGTACACCTCTTGATTAAATCGTAATTTTATATGTTAGTAGTGCACTTCGAACGTTGCGGATCGAGAGTGCCGGGCTCGTCCCGGCCGGTGCCCCGAGTCGTATCGTCGGACGTACTGTATTCGGTAATCTTAACCTTAGATGAGTTAGTGTGTATTCTATGATACGTTTAAGTCAATTTTTATAAGTTTGATATCGATAAATATGTATAGGTTACGGATACACAATATGAAAATGCATTCCTGAATATATCTTCCATTACGTTATGCATTTTGTGTCCATTCGAATTTATTTGAAGACTATTTTTATATTGATATATTTCGTTTATGAGTAAAGAATATTGTGTTGTCCATATATTTTCTCCTCTGTGAGGACGAGTGGAGCGCCTTCCTCCGGGCCAGCGAGCAGTTGAATTGTGCCACATGATACGTTATACTTATGTAATTGAACTAGATGTTGCTATGCGTCTGAGAAACAGGATTGTCGCGAGTTGTTTTCGCTGATGAAAGATTATATACATTTTACATAAAAAGATTCTCTAGTAACACAGGGCTTCTGACGACTCTTCCATTGTTGTTGAAAATGAACTGTATGAGAGTGTGTGAGCGAATGTGCGAGTGATATAATACCTAGGTTAGTTAGCGATACGAGCGACCCGCGCAGCGGCCGTGCGCCCGCCCGCCTAGTGCTTTCACAGTATATTCACTTCAGTTTAACTTACATATATTAAGCGATATTTTTTAAGCTATTTATCAAAGAGGATCATGTATTGCATTGTAAATAAATAAATTTTACACTGATAAAAATACATTTAACGCTTTAAGACACAATGGCAAAACATTATTCTACTGCCTAAATAAGAAATATCTATACATGTTCCCGTTAAATTGCTTTTATTGTTTTGAAGTATACCTACATCAAAGTATTAATGAAACATATTTTTCTTGAAATTACGAAATTTAAACTTTCAGTTACTTAAAATTCTTTCAGTTGTAAAATAATTGGCAGTGTGATTCTGGTAAGAGTTTGAAGTCAGACTAACAGACATAATTTCCGGTGGTGAATGGCATAAAATTATATTAAAGATTTTTAGATTAGAAGGTACTGGAAACATAAACATACTAGGTGGGGTCACTGGCACACAGTCGTTTATCGGTATTCGCGGATATTTTATTTTAAAAGTTATGGTATTGTATCTTAAGAGTATATTTTATAGTCAATTTAGTAAATGAAAACGGCAGTTTATTTTTCTATTGTTCTTCAGCAACCTTTGTTGGGACAAATTAACAAAGATATTTAACCGCATGACGAGAGAACTTCATGACGTATTTAGGTAACTATGTAACGACGTCAGTAATTTTATAGAAATAGTATCAAATATTGTACGGCGAATATGCGTTTAAAGTAAAGTCCAACTTACAAATGAGTATTTTTATATGTAACTTTAATAAAACATCTTACCTCTACAGAAATGTCATGATGAGTCATGCGATACGTGATATTTTATTTAGTATTTTTGTGATATACCCATTGGCATTTATGATTTACCTATCGTGCTACTGAAAAATAAAATTGATTTATATATTGGTATATATCCGAAATGTGTAAACGAAAATAATTCACGATCAAAAACACATTTTAGTAATAAACGTTTTATTGATATTTCGTTATTGTTACAATTATGTTATGTGCAAATATTTTCGTATACACAAATATTGTTCCATCAACTTTGTGTGTACATAAGTGGCGAGCTTTAAAATATGTTAAATTATGAGAGTAGTGATTGTTGCGTACATTTGTTATAGATTTAAGCACCATTACTCTGAGAATTGGGCATTTGGAATGCATATTTTAAAAATATTTTCTGTTTGTGTCTTCAATTAAGGTTTGCGGGTTACCATGCCCGATCACTGCGAGCGACGGGTGGTCTTTATCTGACAAACGAATTAGTTGATAAAGAACATCCGTCGTTACTAGACTTCACGACCATCATCCAGTACAGCTACTCATATTCATTGTAGAAATGCATCGTTTAGTTATAAACTCTCGAATATGATCATTTATTAGGTAGCATTTCGAAATTACATAATGAAAGAACATCTTGGTTGCACTTAAAAGTTTTATATTTATAGGAATAATGTAATTGTAATTGTAGTGCACAAACCACTAATTTCCGTTGACGTCGATCCCGCGTCGGCGCAAGTTACGAACACTTAATAACATTGTAATTGTGGATGTACATATTAATGTAACAGCTCTTGTTTAATTGTAATATAAATACATGTTAACTGAAAATGTTGATGATGTTTTAGAAAACTTTTTAGTGCTTTTTCCTAAAGGTACCTAAAGCCACATGGCACACGTAATATTAACCTCAAAACAAATATAAACACTGTTAATTGATTTGGTGTATTTTTTACCAGCCCCTTTTTTGTCAGTAAAAAAAATAAGGTTCAAATAAAATGCAGTATTAATTGTTACTTTATTTATTTTGCTCCAAAGTAGATGAAGTACAATAATTAATTAATGTTAATGATGATAAGATGAATCTGTGTATGCTATTTTAATAAATTTCTAGCAAATAATACATAACTAATTGTTCATTGAAATGTGATTATATACAATCTAAGCATAAAACATTTGTAATACTCCATTCTACAAATAAATCTCAATCTTTCGCTAATTGACTATCGTTGGGTCAATACTGAGAACACGAAATAATTCCCAGGAACTAAACTAAAGCTACCTGAATAGGCCTCTTTACTCATGATATATTCTTTAAATAAACATGTACATATACAAACAGGTGTACAAAACCTTAACGTAACATAATAATATATGGATTTCACTAGCTACATTATATACATTAGATTGGTGTCGACGATGTAATTAACTAAAGCAGCTGCCGGCGAGCGCGGGCGGCGGCCAGCCGGGGCACTAGTTGTGGCGCTCAGCTGCCAGTTCATACGAAATGATCTCATATTCTCCACTTTGCCACAATGTATACGATTTTGGCACAAGCATGTGCTTAAATTATGTAAAAAATAATTGTATTTATATACAACAAAGGCTCACGTTGAAATATTGCTTTATGTTGATTCAAATACAAACATTTAACATTAACATTGTGTTACACACATAGACTTTATACTGGATGACTCAAGAAGTTTTATAGGAATGCTTATTAATGTAGAGATTGATATAGAAATATTCTTTGGAATGTAACGAAGCTTCAGGTATTAATTTAAATGACACGAACGGCACAGTTTAGGATACAAGGTTGTGTGAAAATTATCCACTAACATACACAAAAAGGCACCCACTGACATATAATTTGCAATATTGGTCCTTTCAATGATAAATTATATTATTATGTAACATAATAACGTCCATCTTATAATTAATACAATGGCATGGCACGCATGTAAACTTTAGACGGTCCATCTCGCCGTGCCATCAGTACGACATGAATTCAAATATAAAACATGATCATTGTAAATATTAATCTTGGATATAACCAAATAGTGGTCTGTAGACAATATAATCGAATCACAATAAAAAGTCGCTCTAGCTGCTAAGGCGATACGATATAAATTTTTATCCAAATCCATAAAAATATATTTCGTTTGAATCGACGTCGCTTTTATAATACTAAGATTGACATTATAAAATTGGTACTATGTTCGTTCGAAGGCAAACTTGGTCTCGGTACATTCATACAGTAATTGATAAAGCTCGATCCGTCCCGGTCGCGACGCACGCTCGACAACACAACTAGCGAGACGACGGCTCCCTACTCCCGGTACTACTTTAATACTGAGATATGTCGTGTGACGTTAAGTTACAAAAATAATTACTTACGATTCCTAAAATATTCTCGACTGATAAATTTTAGATCGTCAGTGAAGTCACAATTTTTAAAAATCCACTCGCAAACACAATTAGTGCACCGCGTCAATGTCTCGCTGGGCTCGCGAAATTTTCACCTGCAAACAAAACTTTCAGTTCAGTCGAGTATATTTGATTCGGGACCAAATCTAACACCCCGGTTAAATCGAACATCAAGCAGTCTAAAAAATATAATATACAAATATTTTTCTACGGTAGATCGCAGCTTACTTCGATTACGTAGGTATCATCGAGAACGAAGGTATCCGCTCCCTAGGGGGCGAGCGACTAGGACGTCCCGGCGGCGTGCGGCGCGCGGGCGGGCGGGGGCGTTACCTTGTCCTTGGGCGTGGCGTGCTCGCCGGACTCCAGCGCGAACATCTTCATCTTCTCCTTGAAGGACAGCTGCTCCGGCACCGGCGCCGGCGCCGCGTCCTGCGCCCGCGCCTGCTTCTCCGCCAGTCGCCGCGCGCGCGGGTCTCTGCGCACAACCACATTTACATATTTTTATATACTATCGTTAGAAAGATTGTTACCCTAAAATTTTTTTTTTGTACTGTATCGGTTAATGTACCTGCCCATTTCAAAATTCCACCGTGTATTTCTATGGGCCCCCGTTGCTTGAAAACAAATAAACTACCACCGCCGACCAACGATCAGACCCTGGAGCTATTAGTTCGTGAGCGGTTGGATCAGAGTGTCGGCTCGCATGGTGTGATGCCTAAGATCACGTATTAATCTTGATCAAATATCTTCTCTATACGTGAAGAAATATCACGTTACACACGTCCTAGTTACTGGCCGTCCTAGACCTGTAGAGTAACTAATCAAGATGTTGATACCACACCGACCACTCGTCTTATTATGTGGTTCATCCCCATCACCAAGTAGCGACAAAATCGTTTCCACATGGCGACCGTGACGTAGAAGATCGTTACCACAATGGTCACATCGTCTGAGAATCTTTTTTTTATCGAATAATAATGAATGAAAAATGCAATTGATGTCTCACCTGTAGACTTCCTGGGCGCCGATGACGCCCGGAGTATGCGACCCCATGGACGCATTGCCGGTGCCCGGCGACACGGGCCCCGCTAGCATACTCTCCGCCTCCTCAATGAACCGCTGTAAACCGATCGTAAATGACGATTTAATAGTTATAAACAAAGATATAATCGTGGTTACATAAAACATTAAGAGTTAGTCAATATTCTTCTTTTTTAATTTTACCGTCCTGAGCTCGAGTCTCGAAATTTCTAAATGCCGGTAGCGATGGCCGGTTGATAGCCCGCCTTAAAAGCAGCGAGCGCGTTATAAACCTCCTGGTATTCGGTAATCACGTACCACTCGAAAATCTCCCGAGCAACGGGGTTCGGGAATCGCATGACGGTTAAATAATTTTGATGACTAATTATTCCACTTTCGGGGGTGGAAGCATTTTTGAAAAAACTTATTGGCATAATATGTCTTGTACTACTCTTCGAGTACTTACGTCGGGGTCCTCCCTGGGCGGCGGCTGGTCGAGCGGCGGCGGCGAGGTGGAGGGCGGCGCGGGCGGCGGCGTGGCGGCGGGCGCGGGCGACGCCGCCGCGCGCTCGTGGAACGACACGCGCTTGTCGCGCACCGGCGACCTGACACAAAATACATTACTTACATCTACGCTCATCCAACCTAATCATCTAATAATTTAATATGCTCTCCGGTGTGACTACAGTTTATAATATGTACAATGTTGTAAATGTTCAATAATATTCTGTCAATCAATATTTTAATATTTATCAATGCGTTGATCTATATTATTTTAAAAGGACGTTTACTTATTTCATGAAAATATCTCTAATATTTCTTTTCTCCTACTTGTCTTAGGAGGTATATATAATACGTAAAAGAGCAAAGTCGGGAGATAAAATCGGTTAAATAAGTAGTCTACTATACTGACTGGGGCTGAGTGTTCTGGTGATGCTGCTGCGGCTGCTGCGGCTGGTGCGTGGGTGGCGGGTGCTGCTGGTGCGGCGCGGCGAGGTCGGGGCGCGCGCGGCCGGCCATGACGGCGAAGGAGGAGCCGCGCGCGGGCGGGGCGGGCGGGGCCGCTGCCGCCGCCGCCAGCTCGGCCGCGCGCCGCTCCTCGCCCGCCGCCTGCGCCTGCATCTGCGCCTGCGCTTGCGCCTGCATCTGCATCTGCGCCGCCGCCTGCGCCTGCGCCTGGCAGCGGAACAAATCGTTAGTTAATATTCACCCAAAGATATTTAAAAAATGGTTGCCTGTAAAGTCGGTTTTACGGGCGAAGATTTTACGTGACAACGTCTTTTTCTCGGTAGAATATTTACTTGTATTATGACGCTTTCTTGTTTTTCCAACGCCAAGAACGTTCGAGAAAGACAAAAACAGAGACACAAGCATGCGCCGATTCAATGCGCCTAATTCTCTAGTGCTGCGCGCGCGGCAGACCGATCATAGTTAAGTGGGAGAGAGACGCAAGGCATTCGGCGGGCCTCTCTCTCGTTCGGTGACTCATCGAAACGTTACCGAGCGTTACACTTTTTCATTTGACGGGCCCGTTGGTCGAGTGGTCAGAGACCCTGGCTACGAAACCAAGGGTCGCGGGTTCGAATCCCGCTAGGGGCAAATGTTTGTGTGATGAACATCGGCATTTGTACTCGAGTCATGGATGTTTATAAAAAGTATTTAAGTATGTCTATCCGTTCCCTAGCTTCCATAGTACAAGCTTCGAGCTTAGTTTGAGGCTAGGAAATTGGTGTGTCAGTCCAAGGCATTTATTTTATTTATTTATTTATTTTCATAAGTGACTCCCAGCCGCAACCTAATTTAAGACGTTGTCACGTCAAAAATGTCTCGACATCGTAATAAATTATATGCGTCCTCGACCAGCCAGTTCGGCCCGACAATTGGCATTTAAAAACTCCAAAAATTAAATACCCTATTACATACATGATATTCTCCCGATTTACCTGATAACGTTGACTTGTAAAATGCACGAATAATAATATAATATAATTAAATTAAATACATGTATTCGTATACACTTCAGCCAGTTCAGTCCGACGATTGGCACGTAAGTCAGGATACTGAAGACCATGCGAAGAGGAGTCGGAAAGCGGACCTTGGGTTCGGACGCGATGGCCGGGAATACAACATACATTACAAGATGTGTTTCAACTCACCCCGTCGGTAGCGTATCCGTTGGCGAGGTCGGCGCGGTTGGTCTTGAGGATGGACTTGGGCGGGCGCGGGTCATCGGGCGGTGCGGGCGCAGCGGACGATTGCGACCGCAGCGACGGATCCGGCGACAGGCGCTCCTCCTCTGTCGGCCCCTCAGTTCCGACATCCTCCTAGAGACACGGATTTACAATTATATATGTTTAGCGTAAAATTTTAAATAGAAATAAAGGAACGAATTAAGGATATTTAGAAGTAAAATACCACACTAAACTCATGCTTGGCTACATAAATTTTTAATTGCCATTAAAATACAAAAAGTTGAGTTGAAACGAAATTGAGTCCCAAAATTTCACTAGAATAAGAATAGAATTTTATTTTCTATACATCCGAAGCAAAGAGTATTATGTTCAGATCTCGCAAAAGTACCGCGCAACATAGCGTCAGTAGAGAGGGTTAAGAGGGCGTGTCTCGGCCGCGTACCTGGTCGTGCATGGTGGCGCGGCGCTCGAAGTCCCGCTCGAGCTGCAGCGCGCGCAGCTGCTGGCTCTGCACCGGCGTGCGCGCCGCGCCCAGCGACACCAGCGCCGCGATGCTCGCGTCCCTGCAACACGCGACACGACGGTAAATTCTTTAGCATTGGGGATCAAAGGTGCAGGCATTCGCAACACACTCAGTATTGCCGTTAAACACGGTCTACGTTAATTCAACTATGGCTTCTGTTTTTGTTACTGGTGAATTTGACAAATTACTTCTCTTTGCGACGGTACGACCCATCTTTCGAACGCTCGTATCGTCCGCGTGTAACTGTTCTTTCTTCTGAATCACTACTATGTAGACTGACTGATTTATGATATTAAACTATCTAAAAAAGTAGCAAATGTTCATATTCATATCTACGGATATATATGAACATTTGCTACTACTATCATAGCGACGAAAAGAGGAGCCAAACCGGAGCGGAGTCGCCTTGGTATGTTATTTTATATGGTAAGTAAGTACCTCCGCGCACGCGCCTGCGCCCGGCGCGCCTCGGCCTGGCGCTCGCGCTCCTCGCGCTGCCACGGGTTGTGCGGGGGCTGCGGCCGCGCGCCCGGGCCTGCGCCCCCCGCCCCCGCCGCCGCCGCCGCCGCGGGGTACACCGACACCGCCGGCGGCTCCGACGCGCTCGCCACGTACCGCTCTGGGGACAAACATTACACTGTTAAACACGCCCCTTCCCACTATACATGTAATAAAACGACCTTTTTTGATGTTTATCATAGTCAAGCAGACGAAAGATGAATGATGACAGCGATGGCAACCCCTACTGCTTACGAGCATGTGCTCTTATGTGACTTGCGAGTCCGAACTTCGTCTTTAATAAATCGCACTCAACTCTACGCTCGATCTTAGCACGAACACGAGGTGCTGTTTTATATGAGAATGACATATCAACTTGCACTCAATATCGAGCTCAGGATTGAGTGCGATTTATTAATACGAGCCTTAAAAACATGTGCACTCTGTGATTGTAAGAACTTTAATACCGTGTTTTTCAGCAAATAAACGATTTATTATTTATTTATTTAATCATCCTTCCCCAACGAAGTTTAGGCATATCACGTCATTCCTTTTGAGGAGACGAGTAAAAAATGTCGGCCATCTGTCGTTGAAAATATTGTTAGCGGAGATATTACTCACCGTCTTCCGGTTGGACGGTTCCCGACGACAGATTTTGTTGCATCTGTTGAAACTGTTCCTCTATTTCGTTTTCAGATCGTCTCGCATTCTGTAAAAAATACTCATTTACAAAGTGAAGCCTATGACAGCGAAGTGTGATTTATGAAGTGCATTAAAAATAAAACAATTAAATTAAAAATGTACATCACAACTCAATTTTAACTGCTAATTTGTGTACCTGTGGTTTCGGTGCTACAGGCGGCTGTGATCGCTGAGGCGACGGTGGCCCGGGCGGGTGCCAGTCGTATCTGTGGAAAGAAGAAAAGCCCGGTTAAATACTTATAGGCAAGCTTATATCCGTCTGTTTACGATTATCGCCTCCTTCCACTAGGCCTCCGCAGTATACCAAAATCACTAGTCGTGCAAGGTCACGTGAGACATTTTAAGACTTAAATTTTTGTTACTTTTAAATTTTTAAATACTAGCTTATACCCGCGGCTTCTCCCACGTGAAATTAAGACATCAAAATCCGTTAAGAATTTTGGGCTCGATTGACTATTATATAGATTCATGTTTTATCCCATGGCAGCATTTAAAGATCAAAATCATAAAAAAAAAATTGGCCAAGTGCGAGTCGGACTCCCGCACTGAGGGTTCCGTACAAATTCAATTTTTGACGTATTAAAAAAACTACTTAATAGATTTCGTTCGAACCAATTTTCGTTGGTAGTTTTTATGGTAATGTACATTATATAATTATTTCAGTTTTATCATCCTCTTATTTTAGAAGTTAGAGGGGGGGTACACACTTTTTTCCACTTTCCACTCTGTCACGCAAAGTATTCACTTTAGAAAAAAGTGATATTAGAAACCTAAATATAATTTTTAAAGACCTATCTATAGACACCCCACACGTATATGTTCAATGAAAAAAAATATTTCGAGTTTCAGTTCTCACTCTATGGGGACCCCCTATTTTTTTTATTTTTTTTCTATTTTCGTGTGAAAACCTTGTTGCGGTTCACAGAATACATCCACTCACTAAGTTTCAACAGTCTACTACTTATAGTTTCGGAAAAAAGTGGCTGTGACAGACTGGCGGACAGACAGACAGACAGACAGACAGACAGACAGACATGACGAATCTATAAGGGTTCCGTTTTTTTGCCATTTTGGCTACGGAACCCTAAAAACTATCCTATTACCTAAGTGGCTATAGGAGGTGGGTTGGCTTAGGTGATAGGAAAGGATACTTTTTATCTTACTACCCATAAAAATCTTGAATCAAAACTAAATTACGAATTCGATCCACGAATGAAAAAAGTTCTTGCAATTAAAAACATATTTAATTCTTAATTAAGTATACCTCTGCTGATGATTGTGGTAGGCGTGGTGCGGCGGCGGGCTGTGCACGGGCTGCGGCGACGCTGGGCCCTGGTACGGGCTGCCGGCGCCCGGCTGCGACTGACCGATTTGATTCAGCATCTGAAAGTGCACACCCATCGTAGTAAAATACAACTTATGTGTTTTCAATAACCAGATCTAAGAGATCTTTTGAGAGAGGTGGAGCTTAGTGGAACTTCCACTCGAATGAAATGCTCGTATGGGGAAGTACCTCCACCTTACAGAAGTCCACAGTTTAGTAGCACTTCGTAACTGTTGTGCTATAATTCTGCTGGTGAGTAAGGTAGCCAGAGCTCTGTTGGGGAGGGTATGGGGTTTAAAGGCAGGCAACGCATCGGAGACCTTGTGCGGGTTGTTGATGTCCATTGGCAGCGTTTATCACTTACCATCAGGTGACCCCTTTGTTCGTTTGCCTCCATATAACATAAAAAATCCTCTACAATCACTAACGCAGCTCAGTAAAGTAAATAAAAGAAAGACGTAGAAACATACCTGATGGCTGTGCTGCGGCGACATGGGCTGGTGGTTCTGATGCGATGGATGCGTCTGATGCGCCGGATGCGTCGCATGCGTCTGATGCGGCGGGTGCGGCTGGATGGGCATGTGCTTCTGCGGGAACTGCTGTTGCCCCTGCATGCGCCGCGTCACCTCCTCCGACATCTCTGCCAGCTTGGCAGCGCGGGCCGACATCGCGTTCGAATTTTGAACCTATCACATTTTTGTTTGTTTAAAGTTTATATACCTTGGAGGGGAACTTCATTGCTTAGCAATCGATTTATGGAATTCGAAATCAATTTAGAAAAAGTTATTAAGTATTGTGTAGAACCGAAGCTGCACAGTAATGTTATATGCGCCAAAACCAAAAGCACCTATTCGTTTCTCTACGCAAATGCGCAGATAACCGCAGGGGTTTTGTGATTATAGAATTACTGAGAATAATCCCAGTTACGTAGCTTCAGTCGATTACAATAGGCTTACGATGACAATGACGACATAGTTCCTGGTGGGCTAGCCAAAATGCCATTTCGCGAGAGCGATATATCGCTATCGTCGCGCATTATATCTTCATCCCGCAAACGAAGTACTTGAGTGAGCATAAGTCGCTACGAAAGCGTTATTTTTCGGTCCAGTAGTTTTCGATTTTAATCATTAGATATGTTACCGGCAAAGCATGTAATCGAGGTATTCTATACATTCCCTAGGTAATGCATTGAATACCTGGGGCGTTATGGCAATGTATGAAATACTATGAATTATATTTTCCATTGCATACTTTACCGAGGTAATCTATGCAATGCCTAGGGATTGTTTAGAGTACCTATTGTGGCACAGGCAATGTGGAAATGAATAGATCTTGGTCTTTATTTTTAAATGTTTTGCAAAAAAAACCTAACTAACCTACAATCTTTGGGACGGAAGACTAACTTGATTGATAAAAAAAAGTAGGTTAGGGTTATTTTTTTTGTAAACCCTTTAAAATATTTTATATTTAAAATCATTTTGATACTATCACCTATCCAAGACAAATTAAAAGAAGCGCGACTGCGATGGTATGGACACATCATGAGGAGACCAGCGGATCATATGACCAGGACGGTACTTGAGCTCGAGAGGATGCCGAGAAGGCGTGGAAGACCCCGAATCACATGGATTAACACCATAAATAAGGACATGCAAGACCTAAATATTGACCAACAGTTGACCCAGGATCGAAACCTGTGGAAGAAATCGATTAGGAGAGCCGACCCCAATCAAAATGGGAATAAGGCCGGGTGAAGAAGAAGAAGAAAATCATTTTGATACTATAGAAATCGAATTAATGAAAACTACCTCTATCTTACTAAAGGTAGACTAATATTTAATCGTTTCGACACTTCTCGAACGATACCCAACATTACTATCCTCGTTCCACTCTTCATTGCGTACATTACCGGCTGCGTATTTGGTATTGTATAGAATACCTAGACAAAGTATAAAGTACACAATATTTCATACATCACCTATACGTTTTTGGGATTCTATTCATTGCCTAGGTATTGTGTATAATGCCGGATTGTACAGATTGCCGGTAACAGATACAAAAAACAAAAACACAAATCTTTCCTCTTTATAATTTTAGTGTAGATAAATGTGGTCTTATGCGATGTACCTGTTGGTGCAGCGGTGAGTCCGGGGCTTGGTCGCCAGCGGGGCCGGCGGCGGAGAAGTGCGCGGACTGTGGGCGGTTGCTGCCCGTCGAGCTACGCAGAGACGACCACCTAGGGCAACATTATACATCAACTTAGTGTGCTAAATATCGTTTAAACGTTATGTGCTCAAAAACTTCGAAGGCCGTGGGTTCGAATCCCACGGAGAACACTTTCACTTTGTGTTAGTTTTCCTAGTTTGGTTAGGAGTGATTCTGATTGTCCGATAAGAATGATGATTCCGTGCTTCGGAAGGCACATGAAGCCGTTGGTTCCGACTATAATCAAAATGGTCAGGTTGTAAGGGTTACGGAGGTCGGCCGACAGTCGCTCCATTGTTATAAAGAGGCTCGTCAATTTAAGATCATAGTCGCAGCGTACCCTGGGCTCCGAATCAATGGCCGAGGATGCAACCGGGAGAGGCGCTAGGGTGATGTTGGAGTGTGCTAATATCGTTTATAAGAGGCAGACGAGGAGGCAGGAAATACACCTCAACATCGAATACTTAAGACGTTTTCTTTTGGCGTTTCTTTTGCTTGTTTACAATGACCAAAAAACGTTTACGTTTTGACGTTTCCTTTGCTTGTTTACAATGACCAAAAAATTTGCTTATAAGCACAAAATAAGTGACGTCACCAACCTGTCCTGCAAGGTATGGTGCGAGTGCACAGCTGACAGGTTCTGGTAGAAGCCGTCGTGCTGCGGCGCGGACAGGTTGTGGCTGCTGCGAGACTTGTTCGCCCACGCGTTCGGCGAGCCCGGGCCCGACGCAGACGGATTCAGCGTCGCGGTGCTATGGGAACATAATAATATTATTTAATAACTTAAATAGTTGAACATGTTGTATAAGATAGATGAGTTGAATATTAAACAAGTGTGGATAATGTGTAAGAAACAAGGGGAAATAATAATCATCATATTCGAGCTTAGCTTAGGGCTAGGCAATTGGTGTGTAAGTCCAATCAATTTATTATTTATCTATAACTAGCGGCCCGCCCCGGCTTCGCCCGTGGTACTTGTCCACTATTTAATGGATGATATTATACATAAAAACCTTCCTCAAGAGTTACTCTATCTATTAAAAAAAAACCGCATCAAAATCCGTTGCGTAGTTTTAAAGATTTAAGCGTTCATAGGGACATACAACATACAACATGACAGAAAAGCGACTTTGTTTTATACTATGTAGTGATTTATCATCAGCCACTGGACCTACCCAAAGGATGGCTAGATAAAGCCGAAATTCATGTGAATAACTGGCTTTTAAAAAAAATTAAAATAACTTTGAACGAAACCCACGGATTAAATGTCTTTTTAGGGTTCTGTAGCCAAATGGCAAAAAACGGAACCCTTATAGATTCGTCATGTCTGTCTGTCTGTCCACCAGTCTGTCACAGCCACTTTTTTTTAACTTTCGTGTTACATAAAAAAACTTGTATTTTTTTCTGAAGTTCTCGATAATTCGACTCTGGGTAAAGAAATCTTGTAGGACAGTAATTAATTACCTATGGTGAAGGTATGGCGCTGGCTGCGGCTGCGGCTGCGCGGGCGCGGCGGGCGGCGCGGCGTGGTAGGGCTGGTGCAGCGCCGGCGTGCTCTTGCTCGGCTTGACGGGCTCGGCCGCCAGCCGCGCCGGCAGGTCGCGCTCCGACATGCGCCGCGCGCCGCCCACGCTCGCGCCACTCACCGACCCGCCGATGCTGCCCGAACCTGGCGCAAGGAAGCTCGGTGTCGTGTACTGATCTCAAATGCTCATGTGTATCGAAATATGTTGCGATAATTTAAATATCGAACAGACTTGAAGATCATGCATTCTTTCCAAATACAGATTTAAGAACATTGTCTAATACTAACAAATAAGTTATTTAAAATTAGTGGAATATTATGTGCTATTAACGGTAAAATGATCAAACATAAAATAAAACATAATTAATCTTAAAATAACAATTGTGTGTGGCCCTGATAGTAGTAAAATAAATAACTACAATATATTGCAGTTATTTATTATATTTGAAAATAAAGTTTTATTACGAAACATTACATTAACGAATAACATAAAACATATCTAAAACGTAACGTCTACAACTCAGGACAACCAGAAGGCGTGAACGGTCAGCAAATAAAAATTCCTGAAAAAAACAATAAAAAGTGTGCGGAGACGTCAAATTCTAGAGCATGCCTGAAACAAAACAAAGTTAAAGTGAGACATCCATTCCGAGTGCGCGGACCAAGAGACACACCTATACCATGCGGGGGGTGCGGATCTTACGCGGAGGGTCGGCGGCGGGGTGCGGCAGGCGCGGGCAGCTGTGGCGCATGGGCGCGGCGGCGCAGGCGCTGCGGGCGCGGGCGCTGCGCACGTCCGGGCAGCTCTGCGTGCCGCGCCGGGTCCGCGCCGCGCCCGGCGACGCGTCCGTGGTCACCTGCTCCGCCGCGTCCGTCGACTCCGACGACGACGCGGCCGGAGCCCCCGACTCCCCGCTCCCTCGGGCCTCCGACACGCTCGACTGGGTCGACTTGAGCCGGATGTTTTCGAGTGCGATGACGCGCGGCTTCTTATCCACTATCTCGCCGAAGACGAGCCCGCCGGCGGCGTCCGGCTGCTCCTCGGCCGGCAGGTTCGGCAGCTCGAACTCGTTGCCCTGCGCGAGCGTGTCCTCGCTGCCGCGCGACCCGTACCGCGACCAGTCCTCGAGCTGGATGAGGATGCTCCGCACCTCGTCGTCGGACATCCGCCCGGCGCGGGTGTCGGTCGCGTCCGGCTCGGGCGACTCGTAGCGGACGTCGGCGAGGCTGGCGCTGCCCTGGATGACTTCGACCTCCCGCGGCGGCGCCTCGCCGCGCCCGGTCAGGTTCGGGCTCGACCGGTAGTGGCGCTTGTATCCTCGGGCGCAGTACCTCAGATTTATTTCGTTGAAGTGCTTCGTGAGGGCCCGCACTTTGCCGAAGGAGGGCCGGTACTCGTCGGGCGACTTCCAGGATTTCCTGTCGACGCTGTCGAGGATCTGCTTGACGCCACTCTCGAGCGGGGTCTGCGGCGCGATCCGCTCGTTCCTGGACGCGTCGCCGGACTCCGAAGTCGAGTAGGTGGACGGGGCCTCCGTATCCTCCGACTTGCTCGAGAACGACTTCGACATATTGAACAACGCTCGTCGTAGTCGGCAGTGAGCGCCGTCGATGCTCCTGTACTCCTTCTTGACGTCTAAGCTCAGTTCGATCTTTCGGGGCGGCGGGACGGGGATCGGCTTCATCTCGACGTCGAGGGGAGAGGTGGGCGTCTGGCAGACGGCGTCCGCGGTTTCCTTTTTCACGTCGTCCGGGCGATCCAGGGAGAGGGACGGGAGGATGCGCCGGGTCTTGGGTGTGGCCACCTCGTTTGGGGCACCGTCGTTCTCGAATATGACCGGATCGGCGGGCTCGTCAATGTACGGAATCGGTTGTGTCTCGGGCTGCGGAGTCCGGCAGCAGTCGCATGCGCTGACGCACTCGTCGACGCCGGTGCAGCGGCCGCGGTACTCGCGCACTTGCTCGTCGCGCTCGCGAGCCCGCGCGACGAATAGGTCGAGCGTGAGCCGCGGATCGATGGGTCGCATTTGCGGCGGGAGGCAGGGCGCGTCGCCGCTCTCGCTCGACTGATCGTAGCTGGCGGAGGGGGGCGTGGCGGGGGCGGCGGGGCGGGGCGGGCAGGGCGGCCGGACGTACTCGACGGGAGGGTCAGGCACCCGCGGCGGCTCGTGGCTGTCGTAGGTGGTGGTGTCGCTGCCCGGATTGAGCTCGTCGAAGTCCTCGCAGGTGAAGGTGAATACGGGAATCGGGCGCGGCGGGGCATCACATTTTAGCTCGAGCGGGCAGCCGGGCGTTTCGGGCGACAGATCCTCGTGAAGCTGCTCGGTTTCGCGGTCCAGCGTGATGATGAGGCGGGGGATCGAGCCGTGGTAGTGCGGGGCGCACTCCTCGCTCTCCTCCGTGCTCGACTCGCTCGACTCGTCTCGGAGTCGACAGTGGTCGGAGCACGACCGACGCCCGTATCCTGCAACGGGACGAAACTCAGCATCACCGATTAATGGGCGAAAAAGTAGGCGAGGACGAAAAAAGCGAATGAAAATAAAACACATGTACAAACTAAAAATAAATGGTACTAACCACGACAGCAAACAAAATGGGAAGTCCGAGGATTTTCTCGCGAACACTTAACATGAACGGAAGACGACCAATGAAGCAACAACTGAAAGAAAGCGACTCAATCGACAGACGACAACAGGAGGCGAATAGGGGCGAGGGAAGGGAAATTGTGTAGAAAATGAACACATCACATAATAAGGGACCGTCATAGACTATTAGTCTACTACGCATAAATACGAATGCTGGTCTACTAAATTAAGATGAATGATTTACATTCTCAATGTAATGATGTGTATGTTAAATTGAGAGATTTTTATTTAAGCAAATAGCCATGTACTTTTTATTCACAGATAAACTGCTCTTTAGCAATGTTTACAAGTAATAAGTCCTTTTTATAGTATCTGAAAATTGTAAGATCGGTATAGATATTTTTTCACGGGAATAAATGCGATATTCAATTATGTAGTAGACTTATAAGTTAAGTTAAGCAGTAACTAGTATATATGTACCACATCCCAACTAATATTATAAATGCGAAAGTAACTCTGTCTGTCTGTCTGTCTGTTACGCTTTCCCGCTTAAACCTCTCAACCGATTTTGATGAAATTTGGTACAGACAATCTTTAGACCCTGAGACAGAACATAGGCTACTTTTTATTTTGAAAAAAAAGAAATCCACGCGGACGGAGTCGCGGGCGGCCGCTAGTAATTTAATATCGCGTTTAGTATTGTTAACAAATATCACTATAGTAATGCAACGCGTAAGTGTGAAGTCTCATGTATGTATATGTAGTGTATGATCGGTCTTGCGTCCATGGCGGGTGTGTGTGTGTGGGGGCGGGGCGGGGTGCGGGCATGCCTGCGGTGGCGAGCTCGGAGCGCGGCGAGGCGGGGCGCAGCAGCGCGGGGTGCGTGTTGGTGAACGTGCCCGAGTTGCGCCGCCGCCGGTCCTCGTACTGCACCTCCGCCGGCTCCTCTGCGCCACCCAAGGATGCCGGGCCAAAACAGATGTAGCGAGCGTCTCCGCCTCAACCTTATTATATTGCTACCTCGACACTTAGCATCGCGCTTAACACACAATTTTTGTTGTGTCAGTATAGTCGGCGATCTATAGATATACTACGGAAATTTTAATGTCATATTAACACAACTGAGTTAAATTATAAGAGTCAAGAATCGATAACGTTTTCATATATTTTACTCAACAGTAAAGTGTGAAAAGGTAACGTGTTCACCAGGTGATACGCCTAAAAAATTACTCCTTTCAACACAATTTAAAATGAAATATCGTAGAAAACTTATTGCTCTCGTCAACAAAATTCAACGTTCTCGACTATTATGAACTTTCCAACTATTTATTCTTTGTGCACTGTTAATATCAAACTTAAGGTTAATCAACTACATCTGTAGCGGTCAGCATAAGAATAATCTTTCATCATACCTTGTTTCTGGTTGTAGGCCGGCTGGTGCAGAAGAGTGGCAAGCCCGTGCAGCACGGCGTTTTGCTTGGCCACTTCCAGCGTCACCACGGGACCTGTCCGCATCAAGTATTCTGCCGCCTGAGTGTTGGAAAATAAAAGACATGTAGGAAATATATATACATATATATAATGCTGACTTTACACCTCCTCGAGTATTCCTTATTACTAAGGGTCGTGCGTGGTCATTGTATGAAATAAAAAAAACAGAAAAAGAATATCTTGGCGATTTTAATATGGCGTGGTTTGCCATTGCCTTCTCCATTTCACACACTGACTAATAGTGTGCAGGTTTCCTGACGATGTTTTTCTTTACCGTATAGCTGGTATGAAATTACGCACATAGATTTTTGATAACCCAGAGGTGCGTGCCTCACGCATGTGAAGCGGCGCTCTTACCAATAGGCTGCCGCGTTGTTAACTTACTATACACAGGAGATATTAAAATGATGCTGAGGGAGAGGGTGGAGATCAAAACTATGTTAATTAGACTGAGAGCAATAACTGAATACAAGGCAAGTGATGCACTTTTTACCTTTTCTTGCGTGATGCCAACGAGCGATTGCCCGTCAACGGATAGGAGCTGGTCACCCGCCGCCAGGCGCCCGTCTGCGGCGGCCGCACCGCCGGCCACTACGGATTTGATGTAGATGCCCAGCTTGCTTTGTCCGTAGCCCTGCGTTTTAGACATTGATATCCTTTTATCTCATGTTGTATAAGAAGGTACCTGTATTGCATCACAGACTATATTGTTGTGAAATACATCAATATCATTCTGAGGGGCTATAGGATGACTGCTGACACTTTCTTCGGCCATGTAATTTTTTTTTTGTTTGTTAACTTATCGTAATAATTTTAACGTTTGAGCGACATAATTGAAGCTCTTTTACTATGTACAATGAAAATGATAGCATTATTTTCATCAGTCCATTGCAGCATGCGAGCCTAATTGAAATGTCGAACGAATTTATCACAGTGTGCGGGTATCACATTTATCGGGCGGTAAACGTCACGTTCAATCATAGCAAAAGTCTGTACCTTAGCAGCGACAATGCTAAGCCCCATGCCCTGCGAGTTCTTGTTGAGCTGGATGATGTGCACGCGCGGGTCGGGGCGCGGGCGGGCGGGCGCGTGGCCCATGTACACGGTCCACACGCCCAGCGCGTGCGGCTGGTGCGACAGCCGGCACAGGCCGCCGCGCTGCAGCGGCGCCACGAACTCCGCCAGGCCCGGCGGCACGCCGCGCACCACCTCCGCGCTGAACCCGTCGCCCGGGATCAGCAGGCCCGTGCCCAGCCACACGCTCTCCTCTAGTCGGATCTGCGACCAACACATACGCTTATATCTATGCTCTTCAATAAAAATATACTGCAAATCAGTTAACTTTAAACACCGTGACGCCAGTTTTTTCTCGTTCTAAATATACCACCACTAGATTTAAAGCCTCCGACATCGAGGCGGTCCAGTCCAAAATATTTCGACTGACGCGCTGTTTGCACTTATGCAACGACGTCAAAAAGAACCTCAAAATGTTTTATAGCTAAGTTAAATATTTATATAATTAATTTTAAACAAATGTCAACGTAACACGGCACTAAAATAAGACAGCATTATAATGCGAATATATGGGCATATTATTTTTTACTTGAGAACTTACAGCTTGGCGTTTCAGCTGCGATGTTACAGCCGTGGTCACAAGCGAACTGGCCCATTATAATGTTGTCTAATGAGGGTTTTCGCAAATTAAAAATCCGCTAAATTAAAGTAGGCAGACGTAAGATCTTACTGGTATGTGATTGGTGAATTTTGACATGAAATTGACAGATGTGACAAAATTCACCTTTGACAAAGCAGCTAGTCTTCACGTCTGCGCATTGCCATCTAGCGGATTTTTCAATCGCAGACACCCTCATTATTATGTAACGCGAAAGCTTAAAGTTTTATTTAACCCGGCACTGACCTCCCGTCCGTCGGAGCGGTGCAGCTCGTCGGAGAGCGCGCGCGCGTGCGCGACGGCGGCGTCCAGCACGTCGGGCGGCGCGCGCGGGCCCAGCAGCGCGCGCACCTGCACCGAGTTCAGCTTGAAGCACGCCGCCAGCGCCGCGCGGGCCTCCTCGCCCGTGCGGTACGTGCCCTGGATCAGGCGCGCTGCGGGAAACATAACAACATTAGTTACATTGTTCGAGCATTAGAGCGACCGTTGGAATTATATCCTACCTCTAGTATAGTTAACTTAATTGTAAATGTTATTCTTTAGCGCACTAAAGAGAGTCATTTTATCAAAATATCTTATACTAGCGACCCGTCACGCGGTTACACCTGCGTCCCGATGGAACTACTTCCCGTACCGGGACAAACAATAGCCTATGTCACTCAGGAAAATGTAGAATTCCAATGGTGAAAGAATTTTGTTTATTCGTTACATACTATTTTTTTTAATAATACAAAAAAAGTCCTCTTTGTAATTTCAGTATAGATTTATCACAATTCAAAGTGGCAGCGCTAGTGTGCGGCATGCATACTCATAAATTCTCAGCAATAGTTTTTGTCAATAGATTGAGACCTGAATTAGGATGAGGGTTAAACATGCGGTATAGAAGAAATATTTAGACCCCGACTCACCGGCTTGATGTGTGCGAGCGAGATGGCAGTCGGCGGCGATCTCGAGCCCCTGGCGCTCGGCCCAGGCGGCCAGCAGCGCGAACCTCGCCGACAGCATGCTGCCCCACCGCGCGCTGATGTTGCTCGGCTCCGTCACCAGCTACAAGCGAACCAAGATAAACATTATTATCATCATTGCTTTTTGCAGTTCAAGACTGGATATGCCCAGTCGTGGCTTCCCCAGACGTGGGATTGTGCCTGTCACCGAGGGTTAAATATCTTTCTAACGTAACTAACAAACTATTTTATCTAACTCTCTTCTAAGAGAGTTACGTTTACTCATATCAGTATCTTAGTTTTAATTTATATTATATAACAGATGTATACAACCTCCTTAAAAGCTAAACCTGATGCCTTAACCGTTAAGCACGACATTTGCACACTCTTAATACAAGTACATATCGTTTATTGTCAAGCATAGGTGGCAAAATACAGATGGTATAAAAGACAAATGGTTTTGTATCACTATGTCTTGCCCTTTCTAGGCGTATAAAATTTAAACTAAGGCTCGTATTAATAAATCGCACTCAACTCTGAGCTCGATCTTGAGCGCGAACTTGAGGTGCTGTTTTGTATGAGAATGACATATCTAGTTCGCACTCAAGATCGAGCTCAGAGTTGAGTACGATTTATTAATACGAGCCTAAATAATAATAGATTATTATTTTTATGGATATTTGCTGATTATTTTAAACATTAAAACAATTAAATAAAGTAAGTAAATTACTAAATAAGTTCACGTACCTTATTAAAGCAGACAGCATTGATATAATGGAAGAGGTGGGAGAAGAGCTGTATCGTGAGCGCGGCGTTGACGCGGCAGCGGCGCAGCAGCACCATGGCGGCGGCCAGCGTCTGCAGCGTAGGCGCCGTCGCCTCCGTCGCGTCGGCGATGGCGGGAGACGACAGGGTCGCGAGCGCGCGGGATAGCTCCTCTTGGAAACACGTGACGAGGTTGCTGTGGACATAGTTGACTTGTTTAGGTCTTGTTTCACACCTTTGGAAAGTTATGCGGAAGATAATGGCAATAGACGACAGAGTCGCGAGCGCGCGGGACAGCTCCTCTTGGAAACACGTTACGAGGTTGCTGTGGACATAGTTGACTTGTTTAGGTCTAGTTTCACCACGTTTGCCAACTTTTTGTATCTTTATTTAAAGATTTTTTTACATGCTAAGTGTATTATTGCAGTTTTTTTTTTTTTTTAAACAAAGAAAAAGAAACATTCATCTGATCTCAGGTGGCTCAGGCGGGAATCAAACCCAACGCCTCTTGCAATCCGGGCAAAACCTTGTTAAGTTATGCGGACGATAATGACAAGAGACCTCAGAGTCGCGAGTTTGGACAGATTTGACCCTGGTTTCGGTGATCGACAAACCTATGATAACTTTTCGGAGGACAAGTGACAGATTATAAATATTCATTTATTCTAAACAATGGGTCACCTGATGGATATTGATCAACTTACTACCTCAATTTGAATTACAAAAACTGATCCCGAATCCCTCCCAATGGAGCTTCAGAAATCTCCATATATTTAAGGTTGTAGTTTTTATAGATTTATTGATCATAATATACTAGCAATAGAATCATAACAATCCAATGTAAAAAGCAACAATATTTACCTAAAAGCATTTTGTACAGTCGTCGGAAGCAAATCTTGGGCTTGCGTCGAAAACGATGATATGTGTCGATCACATTTTAGGAAATGTAGTAATTCACTGGCGTTTGCCATCCAAAACGCTTGCGCTGCTGAGTCGTTGCAACGTTGCTGAAAGACATAGTTTAAGTATGTATAAAATCTTAATGATTACAAGATAGTTACAACAATCACTGTACTTATTTGCAAAATAAATACCTGGACAGTTTCATGTATGAGAGTGGCCACGTGGTGCAGAAAAGCTGTGAGTTTGTGAGCGCGTTCCATCGGTGTTAATTCCGGCCGGTAGTGAGTCGAAGCACGATACCTATCATAAAACAAGGCACATTATATGTATGAAATCATTATTCATCACCACTCGGATAGACCTTAAATTACGAGTCAGACTGCTCATACTACTCTGTAGATTGACTGACAGTCAGCTAACAAAATGTTAGCCGAGAGGGATTAAAACGGCTAATACGTGTTGAATGTCACAAAAAATACTTAATTTAGTTGGTTAACAGATAATCATGTTGATTGTCTTGTAAAACAATGACCTCAGTTGGGTACTATCCTCCATTTAAAAAAACTACGAAACTCTTGCATAAAAGAAATTGCAAAATAAGGACTAGTCATTATGCCACAGTCATTGTTGCGTTTTTAAGAACTAATTACAGTTAATCGAAACTAAAAAGGTATTGAATTGACAATACTAACTTGTAACGTCATAGCTTATAAGCTATGACGGTTGTGAACAGGTCAAATTACTCAGTTTTATTATACGCCAAAAACGAAAGCTTGGCCCTTCAAGATTACGGTTTTGACGTTTATTGAAAGTGAGTGATTTAAACTATCAGTCGAACACCGTGTTGTTAATTTACCCACCTAGCACACAAGTAGAGGGTGTAAACCAGTATTGTAAAAAAAATAAAAAAGTATTGATTAACAATACTCACTTGTGACGTCATTACTTAGTTTGTCAAACAGTGTCCCCAGCTTACGTTCTGACGTTTAAAAAAAGTGAGTGATTTAACCTGTCAGTCGAACAGCGTATTGTTAATTTACCTACCTAGCACACAAGTAGAGGGTTTAAACCAGTATTGTAAAAAATGTAAAAAAGTATTGATTTAAAATACTCACGTGTGGCGTTATAGCTTAGTTTGTCATAAGCTTACGTTTTTGACGTTAAAAGTCAGTCGAACACCGTGTTGTTAATGTACACACCTAGCACACAAGTAGAGTGTGTAGACCGGCGCCAGCTTGAACGCGGGCGCGTGCGGGTCGAGCCTGGTGATGACGGCGGCCAGGAACTGCGCCTGGCCCGCCTCGGGGAACTCCAGCACCGCCGGCAGGATCGCCTCCTGCCCCGGACGCGTCGCTCCGCCCACGGACGCGTTCATCCTAACGAGACAATTAATAGTCAAAGCATCTGTGGTAATTATTTGACAATTATATTTATTATCATTTTTTGAACCAAAAAAAAAAACATCAACAAATATATATATTTTTATCTTTACCTATACAGGATGATAAGATTATTACTTAGTTAAAGACTATATGGCCTAGAATAAAATCTTAATTATAATATTATCCCCGTTCCCGTTCTTGATAAATACAAATAACTCCAACCAATATTTAAGTACCCAAACCACGTATTGAACACAACCTGTGATCACGAACAATTAAGAGAGTAAAACAATAAATAACAAATGAGATGTACAATTTTCTAAACATCCTTTCTAGCTATCCATTAACGTGTTAAAATGCAATGCAGCACACGACAAGAAGAAACATTTATACAACAATAAGAAGGTATGTGTAGTGAATACCTGTTATCGTGTCCGGAACCGCCGCTTTTGGCGCTGCAGATGCTCTTAGTTTCGACGTTTCCTTCTAGATCGAAAGTGGTTTCGTAGTTGTCTTTGTACTGTGAGTTGGCGGTCCTATTGGGCGTGGCGGTCGGTTCCTGGTCGTTGTAGACGGAGCCGGCGGGGTCGTCGGCGGCGTAGTCGTCGGCGGCGATGACCTGCTGCGACATCATGAGCGACTCGTTGTCCAGCTTGAGCGTGTTGTTGTTGTAGGGGCGCGCGGCGTCGTCGTCGTCGGCGTCGCGGTAGGGGCGCGGCGTGGCGTCGCCCGCGTCGCGGTAGTACGCGTCCTGCGACACCGGGCTCATGGTGCGCGAGTACTCGTCCGCGGTGTTCGCGTTCGAGTCGCCGTGCGGCTCGTGCGACGCGAGCGACGTCGGCGAC
This sequence comes from Nomophila noctuella, assembly GCA_958496325.1. NCBI lineage: Eukaryota > Metazoa > Arthropoda > Insecta > Lepidoptera > Crambidae > Nomophila > Nomophila noctuella. Next base: position 5,339,364 of record OY292487.1, on the reverse strand, counting down.
ATCGCGCTCGTGTTCGTCGGCGACGCCGGGGATCTAACGTAATAGTGACGAAAACAAGCGGATGGTCGTGAGCCAGTGATAGGAACATGCAAAAGAAAACAACGATGATAGATGACGAACATAAAATAACATTTAACGTGACCGATAGAAGCGTTGAGCTGATAGTGTTTCGTATCAGTTGATTTAGTTAAATTAAAAATTGTTATAGATCACAACAAAATAAAATGCTGGTGTAAGAATGGAACATCTAAATTGAACATCTAATAGAAAAAAAAATCTGCTTGATAGGCAGTTACTACGGAACACAACATATAACGATTACTAACATTAAGAACTTTTAGCTCACCTGTCGTATATGGATCCGGAGCCGAAATGCTGGGACTGCGAGAGGTTCCTATTGAGGATGCTCTCCTGCATGGGGTCCACGAAGCGGAAGGTGGAGACGCGCCCGAACTTGAGTAAACACCCGTGCTGCCGACAAACAGGAACATTGTTACGATTCAGAACCATTAATGAGATTTCGTACAATTCTAGGTGCCTCTGGCAATATTTGAGTTACTCGCGAATACTTCTCATTAAATATGTATAAACTTCGCGAATTACCACAGTCGTTCTAAATTTTCGCTTCGTTCAAGAAAATACACTGCCGCCGTTGTTAATTTGTATGCGCGCTGGTGAGTGTTTATTTTATTAATCTGAAAACGAGGGCGACAATTCGTAGCTGCCTGCTCGGAGCGTGCCCTGGAGAATCCGAGACGTGAACAACTTATTTCTTCGCAAGAATAATGGTTGAATAAAACAATTTCAAACTTCCTACTTATAATTTTAACATATGATTAGTATAAAAAAAATATATATTGATGCGAAAAGGAACACGTGTTTTTACAAATGAGTCAATGTAACAACTATCGACATCGCATAAACAACGTAAATTGATACGATCGATATGGACGACTCTCGCTATAATATATTATTACAATATGAATAGAGCAGGCGGATATTTCATGACTTCAAACGGTATATTCTGACATTGTTAGTTTAATTTGTATTCTACGCATCAAAGTTGGATTTATCTTCAGGGCTTTGTGAGCGCAAAAGATGGGAGGTGGGGGCGTAGGAGGATGAGTAAGGTCTCATGTGGAGAGGGGATCGTGTTACAGGGTCTGTGAGGGTGTTGCGTCTAGTGTTACACGCGTCAGTCCGTCTGACGTTGACCACTTATGGTACTTACTGTCAGGTGGACTGTATGCTTTAGCGTGACCTTCACTACAAAGCTGCTTCATCTAGAAGCCTGACATAGATTTGATGATACGATTATCTTTAATAGATAGAATAATTCTGTAATACACGCAAATTCACACACTTGCAGTTTAAAAGTAGCACTTATGACTCTGACATACGGAAGTTAACTGTACCTGCAGCCGCTGCGTGTGCATGCCGCACTTCATGGCACGGTAAACACTTGCAGTTCAAAAGTAGCATTTATGCCTCTGACATACGGACGTTATCTGTACCTGCAGCCGCTGCGTGTGCATGACGCTCTTCATGGTACGGTCAGTCGCACTACATGGTAAACACTTGCAGTTCAAAAGTAGCACTTATACCCCTGAAATAAGGACGTTATCTGTACCTGCAGCCGCTGCGTGTGCATGACGCGCCGCCCGTTGAGGTAGACGTGCGCGTCGGCGTGCAGAGGCGTGACGGTGTAGCCGCCGCCGTCCGCCGGCGCGACCACGCAGTGCCGCGGCTGTATGGATGGCCCGTACAGTTGGAGAGTTGTCCCGTTGCCCGAACCCACCTAAGCAGAGCACATATGTTATTTGGAGTCGATGGAGAATATAATCGATAGATGTTAGGAATCGACGAATGTTAGCATGTACTTGTTCCTTGACCAAGTTATTCAATTATGGAAGATTGTGAAATATGAACCTAATTATAATAAATTCAACCTAACAAACCAATTGCCTAGCCAAAATTCAGCTCGACGCTTGTACTATGGATGCTAGGGAACGGATAGACAATAGACATACTAAAATACTCTTATAAACATCCATGACTCGAGTACAAGTGCCGATGTTCATCACACCAACATTTGCACATAACGGGATACGAACCCGCGCCTTTCGTTTTTGAAGTCCACTTGTGTAATTATCTTTTCCAATGTTAAGATTTTCTTTGTGTTCCATAATTCATTTTGAATTAAAGTAAATAACACTTACGAAAACTGCCCCTGTTTATCGAAAGATATGTTTAATATGAACACTCATTACTCACTAACGAATGTGTAATTTAACAAATTCCCTGTAAAGCTAAATGCTTCTACTATCGCTAGAACAAACAACCCAGGCACTGCTCCAATCGATGTACAAAGTCAAGGTCAATCAATGGAATGCAGTTGACAACGTTCACAAACCTTCACAACTATGAAGTTGATTCAAAAGTTGTTTGTAAGCTTAAAACTACGAGTCGGTGAACATTGGTTAAATTTTCATTAGAATTTCTGAACTTTCATCGTTTGTTTAACATCTCTGTAAAAACTTTCCTCAATATTTATTCAAGGAAAACATTATGACCTAGCAACGCGAGAGTTTTCCTAAGCTTTGTTTCAGGAATTTATGTGAGTTTCACTTCTGAGTTTTACTTTGACGTTAAAATTCGATTTTTTTTTTGAGGTAAGCCCGCGCGGCCCACAGTCTTGTACGACTGCTCAGCGTGGTAACGGAACCCCCCATGGGCATAGGCCCCACTCTCAGGAAGGGCTACGTGAAGTAGAGAAATGCAACTGAATTTAACAATAAATAAAAAATACCTCACAACATTACACACATTGATCTAATTCCGTATTAAGTAGCTTAAGCACTTGTGTTACAGATATCAGAATCAAAAGTGGTATTACAAATGTACTTAAATAGGTACATACAACACCGATACCAGGTTAAATTGAAGTGAAAAAATATGTCTTAGTAAGAATAGAAGAAGAAAAATATGACTAAGTCAAAAAATAAGTATCTTGTAAATGCAATTGCTGAATAAATATATGTATTTATCCGTATTTTATCTTTAAACAGACATGTTCATTCGCATTGTTCATGCTCAAAAACGTTAGTCCTGTGAGGGGATCGAACCCGCGACCACTTCTAGTAGTCAACTTCTTGACCACTAGATCAAGCGGGTCGACAAAATGAATTTTGGGTGATAGCAAGTCTTCACCAATGGGTGCACTTACTTCGAGGACATCGGTGATCCTCAGCCGTCGTCCGTTCTCGAGCGCGGAGCCGTCCGGCGCGACCTCGAGGAGCGCGGGCTCGGTGCCGGGCCGGCCGCCGCCGCCCACGCCGGCCTTCTTCTTGCGCCGCCGCGGCTGCGCGTCCGCCGGCCGCCGCCGCACGTGGAACATGATGGAGCCTGACAACCATACAATATGTTGAAACAACGCAAGTATAGACCAACTTCGAAGTAGAAACATCGACCCAAAATTCAGTGTCATGTAGAATAGAGTTGGTAAGAATACAACATAGTGAGTTTAAATAATAAATAAATAAATCCAGAGAAGCGTGAAGAAGTATTTCGCGGGCCGGTATGGCGATGCCAGCGGATAGGATACCACTTTGGTACCGCATCTTCTGTCATGGCAACTAGGGCTCCTTTTTTGCTTTCCATCAGGCAGAGCGGAGCCAATATACCGAGCTACTATAAAAATTTATCTATACATATTATACATCGCACAACATCACATACATTAATCTCACTCCGTGTTAAGTAGCTTAAGCACTTGTGGTACAGCAGATATAGTGAATAATTTTCAATATTTATAAAGATTTATTGACCTACTTGGAATACGTAAGACCTACTTGGATTGCCAAAATACTCGAGAACAATAAGTAAAAACATGGAAACTATAAAGCGACACCAAACGCAAGGTCCTTAAATAACACACTTCCATATAACATTATGAACATTTCATAACATGAAATTTAAGAATTGAAAATACAAATATCAACATCATTACAAATTCATGCAACAAGTAAATTAAATAATCTACCGCGAGTGACTCAAATGAAGCAGACTCGTACACAATCAAGAGCTGTTACAGCTACACACTTAAAAGAATAACGTAAACAGCAACTTACAAAGTGACGTTCTAAATCGAGTAGAGACGGTAGAATGTCTTAATATGATTTGGAACATTTTAGGAGCGCTACATTTAGTGATGTGTGGGGTTAAGTGCAATGGAGGCGGGGTGTGGGGCGGGGGTAAGTTAAGGTTGCCGTTCGGAGATGGATTGCTTTGGCGTAATGTGATTTTACTGGCACTTTTTCAGATATTAATGCTATCTCGGACGTTGCCAACTAGACAAAAAACTTAACTGCGGGCCATTTTCATTTTATGTAAGAACATAAAAAGTATTTAGAGACTCTAGAGCTCTCTAGAACCTAATATAAACTTAAAATTTAACTAAACGACCCTTCCGTACTCCAGTGACTTCACTACTGCGTCAATTCGCGTATCTTAGCTACATGTTGGTATTTCTCATCGCTCCCGGGGGAAACATGTTCTCCTCCATCTCGGGTTTACCTTAATGCGCCTGCCTTAGTGAAACGTAAAAGCCGCAGCAAAGCCCTCTCTGATGTTGCCTTTGACCAACACACGTCCCAAAGGACATAGTCCCTGGGATTTAGACAACTTTAATAGTTCCACTATGAAAATAATATACCTACAGGACGTTATTCAATCGTGTTAAGTATTGTCAAATCTAGAGTTAGACAAACTACCTGACTTTTTTATCTAGCATCCATTAAAAATACCGTTTGCATTCATAGTAATTCCTAAGTCTTTAATTGTTTTTTTCAAGGCAACGTTTAGAAGTACATATCTGAAGGCCATTCACTATTTATAAAATTAGATTCATGATTAAAAATTAAATTAAGTACCTATTGAAAATATGAAATGTGATATTTCGGGGCAATACATGAACTGTATGAAGGATATTGGTTGTTTATTACAATATGTCGGTACACGAGGAGTTTCTTTGGTCTTCGCAAGCCAACCCTAGGAGGGGCGGCGAGCGCGCTGTAGTGTCAACATCATTAGCGTGCACATTGTCGCCCGCCCCGCTGCCGCTACGAGAGCCGCTACGAGCTACGACTCGTAGCTCACTGCACAAAGCGAACAGGCGTTCGCACTAATTTCCGTATACAATTTCCGCACCCGAAATCTTCTTAAGTCGGCTTTAGTGATTAGCAACTTAACTAAGTTTGCTGCGAACGGAATGAATCAATCACTTTTGGGCTAATGCCTACCTATCCGGGATATACAGTATGCATGTATTCATGAACATCAACCAATAAGGAAAATAGTTGCGCTGGCTCGAAAAACGTGTCTTAAGAATTCAATATACATGATATGAACTACATGGATTCGACAGATATACATAAATATATTAGTGACATTGATTTTTAGGGTTCCGTAGCCAAAATGGCAAAAAACGGAACCCTTATAGATTCGTCATGTCTGTCTGTCTGTCTGTCTGTCTGTCCGCCAGTCTGTCACAGCCACTTTTTTCCGAAACTATAAGTACTATACTGTTGAAACTTAGAGAAGGGATGTATTCTGTGAACCGCAACAAGGTTTTCACACGAAAATAGAAAAAAAATAAAAAAAAGTGGGGGGTCCCCATAGTCAGAACTGAAACTCGAAATATTTTTTTTCATTGAACAAATAGGTGTGGGGTATCTATGGATAGGTCTTAAAAATTATATTAAGGTTTCTAATATCACTTTTTTCTAAAGTGAATACTTTGCGTGACAGACCCTTCCAAAGTGGAAAAAAGTGTGTCCCCCCCCCTCTAACTTCTAAATTAAGAGGATGATAAATCTGAAATAATTATATAATGTACATTACCATAAAAACTACCAACGAAAATTGGTTCGAACGAAATCTATTCAGTAGTTATTTTAATTCGTCAAAAATAGAATTTGTACGGAACCCTCAGTGCGGGAGTCCGACTCGCACTTGGCCAATTTTTAGGGTTCCGTAGCCAAAATGGCAAAAAAACGGAACCCTTATAGATTCGTCATGTCTGTCTGTCTGTCTGTCTGTCTGTCTGTCTGTCTGTCTGTCTGTCCGCCAGTCTGTCACAGCCACTTTATTCCGAAACTATAAGTACTATACTGTTGAAACTTTGTGAGTGGATGTATTCTGTGAACCGCAACAAGGTTTTCTCACGAAAATAGAAAAAAAATAAAAAAAAGTGGGGGGTCCCCATAGTCAGAACTGAAACTAGATTTTTTTTTTTTCATTGAACATATACGTGTGGGGTATCAATGGATAGGTCTTAAAAAAATATATAGAGGTTTCTAATATATTTTTTTTATAAAGTGAATACTTTGCGTGACAGACCCTTTCAAAGTGGAAAAAAGTGTGTCCCCCCCCCCTCTAACTTCTAAAATAAGAGGATGATAAAACTGAAATATTTACATAATGTACATTACCATAAAAACTACCAACGAAAATTGGTTCGAACGAAATCTATTCAGTAGTTTTTTTAATACGTCAAAAATAGAATTTGTACGGAACCCTCAGTGCGGGAGTCCGACTCGCACTTGGCCAATTTTTTATTATTTTGGGTAAGGGTGCTCACTTTACTTTTTGTGGTAAGTGAGCTATTTTAATATGTACTATTTTATTCCACCCTCCTACTGGCTTATAGCAATTTTAAAAGGCCTCGAATGAAAAGTTTTGGCCCACGTACATCATGAAACTATTGTGTATCATACTTAGTCCAAATAATCCGTATTTTGTAGGTATTGGAACAAATGAATACCTCCACGATTACGAGGCGGTGCCTGGTAATTGTTTAATCGCATACAAAAGCAAGCAAGCACATCACGGTTCAACGCAAATTCAATGAATGCCAAGCTTTAAAACATTATTCACAAAGCCAACACCCAACGAAGGAACTAAATCAAACTAACAATGATCATTTAATATAAGCACGTGTCAAAACGTCAATAGAGGTGGTTAAATGAATACTTTACGGTATTGAGTATTTCATGACAGCTTGTGGGACACGCGAGCAATATTCGAAAACCTACTACGAAACAAATTTTATAGCACTGTTATTGGGATCGTAAAATTTATATCTATTTTATGTGCATCGGTTCGCATTTACTTTGAATGCGAACACCAACAACGACTGTCGCCTGCGATTTTAATGGGGTATCGCTACACAGGGTCACACAAAAACGTGTAATAGACATTTTCACAATATAAAAAGCACAAATTCTTCCACAAAAGGTAATGTTATTGAATTACCAAGAACGACTTCCTTATTTTGGTTTCGAAGGCGCGAACTAAAGGATCTGTTGAACAGCATATCCGGGCAGTGGTGCTGACTGATCCATCGCCTGCAGTCGCGGGTTGCGTTCGAGCCAACAGCTTAATTGACACTGGCACATACACCACTACTGCGCGCCAAACATTAGCGTCTGCCAACCACTCATAACAATCGAGGGCCGATTAAGGCCAAGTTACCCGTTTACACCGCGCCGCAGCGACTCCCACTAGAGCAAAACAAACGCCGATGACACAATTCAAAGCACCATACACCCTTCAATATACTCCCAGTAATATTTAGTTATCCGCGTAGTCACGAAATTTCATTACCTTATAACATTGTTTCGACCTCCCCTCTTCGCTGAATACAAAGTAAAATCCTTCATCAAATACGCAGAGTGGGTCGGCTTATATCAACATTTTTGTAAGGTTTGACCTGTATTTTAGCCCGCATGGTATTTCGTCTGATATAGTATAAAACATAATAAGGCTCAACGCTGTAGTAACTTCTCTGTGGGGTGAATATCCTAAGATGAATCACAGTCGATGTTTAAGTAAAATAAGAAGAAAAAATTGAAGTTTTTAAATCTACATTATGGTTTTTTTTTATTAGTCTGTTTTTAATGGTTATGGTCCTTATTAGATTGCATATTACCATTTCATAATATGTTGAGTGTTAAGGGAACATTAATTTTATTCCTTATTGTTAAATATTTTACATAACAATAAGAGTATACCATCACAATGTAGTACTTAATCTACATCAAAGTGGGCGGTGACTTGGGGCGGTCCTGTTTTGGTGTTCAATTGGAAAATAACATACAATTACCAACTTGTTTGACATTTACGTCTGTTTTGTAAAATATTGACTGTGACAATTTCTATATATCACTCCTTAAATGAATCTACATACCACCGATTACTAACTTCGATAAAACGATAAGACAATAATTAATACTACTCAGGTCACGCAAGGAAAGTTTTCATAGAAAATCGTCCCATCGTTTTAACATAGAAAATCTATATGACTGTCAATTTAAATGGAAAAATAAACGGTTCTAGTGAACTGTACTACCCTACCTACTCTGAATCAATAAACCTATTAAATAACGTTGCGGAATTCACGGCTTATGCTGCTGAGTTAAGTTACCAATTCACTATTTCCACACATCGGGTGAAAACTACACACTAACACACAATGGAACTTCGATAACACTGTTTTAACTAAAGAAAATATTACGAAACAACTAACCGCACTATCAAAACTGTATCCATATTTTGTGTGTCATGTCGCCGTCGGACATGTGCCGGCAACGTCCAGCGAAGACCATTGCGGGGCACGGACGTCGACACTAATTAATAGGTGTGTTGTAGAGAACAATGGCACGGCGGCGACGGCGACTGGTGGGAGGCACGGCGCGCCTGCGACCTGCCGTCGCGTGCTTGCGTGACCACTGGCCCTATAAACCTCTACGTTACCTGTTGCGCCCTCACTAAATATCAAACAACCTACAATTTCGACATATCCGTCGACACGATCGAACGCTAATTATGTTATATTTAACTAATCAAATTAACGCAAGTTTGTAAAAACATTCATAACAAACACATCTTACTTCCGATACGGAAATTACTATGACCATTAACACAAATCTTTCGCGTTTTATTTTAAGAGACTTACTCAGGAGTTGCTATCACAAACTTCAAAGATCATGACATAGATTGAGTGAGATTCAACTAAGATTTCCTAAAGCAAAAGATTGGTTCTGAAGTTGGAAACGGCAATATCGCTATACATTCAATAGTGATATTCGCATTGAGGTTGGCTGAAACGCCACTCCACATTACACACTAACTTGATCTGAGCCCGGCAGCGATCAAATTGGAAACCTTATTCACTGAAAGGTCACATACAAGTGTAGGCACAATCCCTTTTAGCGTGCTCCTTTCTTCCATTACCTTTGTCATGAGTATTATGTAGTTAACTGTTCTTTTATCGTTTTACGTGCACAATGTTCCTTATATTTTTTTTAGTTAAACTTCCTCCGGCTCCGACAACAGTAAATACAGTTTAAAACGAATTCAGATTAGAATTGCAAAATACAATTCTATTCGGAACGCGAATTGACCCAAAAACTTTTATTCATCGAGAGCATCGAGTAACTAACATTCACTAAACCTCTCGATTTTTATATCAATTCGCAAATACTAACTGATGGCATACAGACAAGTTCTCTACATGTGACTATACTAGAATAACTAGTACGTTAATCGTTATGTCATACTCTACGCTCCTCAGGTCTTGAGGTGCCAATTTAAAACCATAACAAACAAAGACAGTGAGAACTATAAGTATGACTAGATTTCACCTGTGCTAGCCCGTAGGACTTCGGAAACACGATGACCAACCATTTTAATGGCAACACAATAGAACTCACGACAATGGGTTTAAGATCAGAGAACCCGAACCATTTCGTCGGATGTTAAAAATATCAACTTCCATTTCGGCTTTCGCAAAAAATCTTATATCATTGTTTTCTGGGAAGCTTTATCATGACTCCGCACAACGTTCCACGAAAATGAATCGCTGACATAAATTGAAACATCCATTCATACCTAACTCATAAATAAATATGACACGGTATGTTTACACAAAACATAATTGCTGTACGCCCAATTAACAAAAAGCCGTGCCCTGTAGACACAGCAGCGGCAGCGGCAGTCTCGGAATAACATAAACGTGTTGTATATGTTTAGTACTTAGATAGATGTTTGTGAGTGCAGTCAGCGGTGGTATTCTGACGTGGAGGGCCACTCAACCCATCCGACGCGGCCGCTCGCGCTCCGTAACAAGTGAAATGCAGCGAGAGATAGCACTCGGAGCTAGCGCCTATCTATGTAAACAAAGCCGCCTTTGTCGATCACCCGGTTAGCACATAAATGTGCCTGACGTCACGGGTATTCAGGAGACCCTATTCACTTCACAACGGATCCGAAAGAATTATTTGGAGCATGAAAATATTCGCACATAATGGAAATTATTATTATTTGTGTCTACTGAAATGGAATGCTTTTATCAAAGGTATAGGTTACCTTGCTAATTTGATGAAACAAACGGTTTCTCTAATCAAAATCCTTTCAAAATACTCATTTATATACAACGTAGTTAAACTGAAAAAGATAGAAACTTTTAAGTTAATATTGAAGGATATCTGAGGAGATTTCATTTCCGTTTAAATCTATATTGTGAACGAAGCTTTGGATCGAGTAACTAAATCCTAGAGGGTTTCAAGAGAAGCTCTTTGCCAAATTGTGTTTTTTTTTTTTTGTTTTGCTAATTGACTTTCCTCATACCCCGCTATCTGGACGTAGGAGAGGTCATGAAACTCGTAAGTTATGTAGCTACCTACGAAGTAATAGGTACGCTCAGCAATCGGGACAATAGGAAGGTCGAGATGTCCGCTCGATAGCGCTCGTGTGAGTGGACGGACCATGTGGGTGCAGCGAGTCACGCTGAGCCCACGGACTCGCGACACGCAACGTCTGTCGCGCGACACACTATCATTAGGACTTGGACTTCATTTGGTATTAATTGCCACTACTTTGATTTGGTCAAAACACGGGGATAGGACGACTCGAGCACGGCTTCCTATATTGGAAGAGCTTCAGTTTTTATTCACTGACCCAAAAAGAATCAAATCAAGAAATTACATAACGTACTGTTACATACACTTTTAAAGAGAAAACAGCAAATACTCGCTAGAATACGAAAGTCTTGCCATGAAGAATTTAATTGCTGTGGTGGAACACTCTCCGTCGAATCGATGATTATTGAACATTCTAAACATATATGTAATGTTATCGAGATACCTGATAACTGCTTTTCGTTCTTACTGTACTGTGGCCGCATCGACTACACGAACCCAACCTAAACAATGCCCTGCGCTAGATTGTCCAGCAATCATATCGTTATGTTATTATTTACTTATTACAGCAATTCAATTGACGTGTATATTTAAAGATCATTCAATACAATACATACATAATCACGTCATGCTTTCACTGATTGTAAGATTTCAACGTCTATATAATTTTAGATCCACATCAATGCTGGTCTAAATGTTATAGGAAGCTAAGAATATTATGTGTGTCTCCTTTACCAGTAAGCTTTGTTCGAGTAGAATGCGCCGTCACCGTATATCGACATCTCATTGCTCCCGGGACTTCATATCTTTCCGTCTATTTACTCCCTCGATAGAGGGGATAAACGATCAACTACTACCACATCCAATACAATAATAATATTGGTATTGTATAAGGAAGCGAAGAGGTACAAACTGATTGGCATGGCCATTGATTATTCTGGCATTGTTTCTGTAATTGTTGTGTTCGTTCGTGATACAGAAAGGAGAATAAATTAAATTAACCAACTGGTTTAGTGGTCTGGCTGGGTGGTTTCAGTTGGTCAAGGTTACAAAATGAGTACTCTGTTAGACATAATTTCCCGAAGGGAACATTTGCACAAACAAAGTAAGGAATAGTGTAAACGTTTTCCACGGCGTGACCTCTTAGCGAAGGGACGTGCCCCGCTTTCATATGATGATATCATGCCTTTGAACGGAACGGAGAGGAACTATCAATGCGCTTATTATATCAAATACGGAAATGTTCAGCAAATGCTTGTCACAGTAATGATAATATGATTATTATTCAATCACAGTTTAAACCGAAGGAATCTCAAGTGTACGGTAAGTGCAACTTTATTTTAACATGTGCATTTGTGAATTTTCAATTCAGAAACGAAAACCTAAACCTGTAAATATTCCTAATGCATTTTGTCACAAAATAGGTTTATACTAGGTTTGTGTTAATACGATACAACACTAAATTATTAATATCGCTCGGAGTAAAAGAGAGACGGATGATTTCGTCGATAGAAGTGGTGTTTACATTATCATAAATTTGAATCATTCTGCAAACCTCCTTTGATATCCAATTTATAGGAGAATGAATCGGGACGTTTTGTATTCAATGCGGGCTTATCACAGCAATCGACGGATTATTGGATATCGGCCGCTCCCACCTATTGAGTGAGAGATTAAATTTTAATTTCAGGTTCATCGTTACAGTTATTTTAAATGCTACGAAATGAATGTTATATAACGGTTGTTGGACGATAACAACATTTGAATTTGGATACATGAACATAACCAACATTAAGGGGCAATAATAATGATTAAATCCAATAGTATTGTTTAAATTACTTGAGTAAAAATAAATTCTGAAGGATGGTATGTTTAAGTGTGGAAATGCCGTCAATATAATCTGTGGTTTAAAATCGAACGAAGTATATTGATTGACGGCGACCTAGCGAGCAGCACACCTAAACGTTAAAACCACAAAGCTACTACTTTATGGGGTAAGTAATTCGATCCCAAAGCCCACTACCGAGGCGCGTGTACTAATATTAAATGCTGATGAAAACTTGCCCATTCTCTTAGGGGCTCATTTTTCACAATCAGCTTTACCACATTGTTTTAAACTTTAAACTTTTCAATACATGATGCTGAAATAGTTATAATTTAGTAATGTAATAAGTTGGTAAATATTTGAAACTTTGCTTGAATGCTAAGATGCATTTGAACGTTTTCTATTTTTCCCGTCCGTGACGTTACTTGCCGTTATAAAGCACGATCTTAAAATTCACTATCACGTAGTTTCACAATCTATCACACACATGACGAATCATTTTGGAACACGGTCGAAACTCGAGACTGTGAAACCGAAATGGTTATTTGACGTCCAACATGCAGATAATGCCATGTACATGAGACACGTACGAGTACGAACGTGCATAATAAATACTGTTGTCGAGCCTCGGGACAAGAGACGAATGTCTGCTTTATATCGACGACCTCGAGCCCTATTACATTATGTACTCGTTTGATCCGTTTCCACAATCGTAATAAAACATGAGCACTTGAAAATGTTACCTTTTTCAAGTATTTTTATTTATAATCCAGACGAATTTCCGGTTAGCTAATAAGTATCATGTTATATTTGCACAGCAGCGTAATAACACGCTTTATAAATGTACATAAATACGTATAGGTAATCCTCTTTTGCACTTGTTAAGGCATTGGTGAATTACAACATAGAAAAATATTAATATAGTAATGCTTTCATACCTTCCTCAGTGGGTGGGCTGCCTTCTCGTATGCAAAGCAAAGTTTCATGAACTTCCAAAATTCTATAAGCCGATCAATTTGGATATTGGCACGTGGAAAGTTGTGTACGTCGCGGAGGCGAAGGGACATCTATTACCGGAGTTTGTTCCCGAGCTAAGCACACAGGCCATCCGTCTCGGGCAACTCTATTAGGTTATTGGGGCAGGTGCGACAGTAGCTACGACCCGCCTTGACATTTACGCCACAATGTAAACTACGGGAATTAGACATGTTATTAACATACACCGGCACTCGTTCCACATTGAAACGACATTGAGACACTAACGATTTCATGTTATTATAACAAACTAGAATATTCATTTACATACATAGTAGACTGCAGATGAGCAAAACCAACAAGATTAATTGATGACAAAAACAAAATTTAATGAGCTAAAGCTTTCTATGTGTCCAATTCATCACTCTCGGCTGATATGCAAAATAATAGAAATAGAAACAGTAGCAAGATTGATCACTACAAATCGAGTTCCAATATTATTCTTAATTTTGTTATTTTAATTTTAATATTATTATTATCTATTCCAACATTTTATGCGACACATACTTCGTATTTAGTAAAATATGAAAAAAATATGTAGATTTGCAACATTACAATACTTATTTCAAATAACTTTTAAATATACTTTCTGAAGTAAGTTGGCAGACTTCTTGATTAAATAATTTAAACCCTTAAGAATACAAATGAGGCAAGAAAGACCAGCTAACCAGATGCAAAAAAATGTTGAGGTCAAAGCAACATCCACGACCTACATAATAATGGCGCAGAATAGTCATAATAATGCGCTTTCAAATAAGCACTGCATTCAAAAAGTTTAGGTCAGATCAAACACAACATACTCTTAGGATACAAATCTTGTGTTAGTATTTCGACTCTTTTCAGTATTTATCACATAATAATGGCGCAAAATTTAATTCATCTAGGTCGAGTTACTAGACAATAATTTACAGTACCCGTACGTATTTTTTACCGTAATAAATAATTTAGCGCATTAATTGAACAATGAAAAAAGTCACGAAATTTAAAAAACAGTTAGTTTTACGAGGTTCACGCAAAGATATTATTAAATGTTTCGAATTCTATATTTGTCTCAAACTAAATATGGGTACTAGTTTTTTCTTTACTTTGAGGCAGATCAAAAACAACATACTCTTACGATACAAAACTTGTGTTAGTATTTCAACTCCTTTCAGCATTCTTCACTCAACAATAGCGCAAAACTTAATTCATCTAGGTCGAGTTACTTGAGAATAACTTACAAGAGTACTCGTATTTTTTTTTACCGAAATAAATAATTTTGCAGATAATTTGAGCAACGAAAACTAGTCACGGCTTTTAAAAAAGAGTTTAGTTTCTTGAGGTCCACGCGTGCACTCGTGGATTGGGTGTAGTGTTACAGATATGTAGTATATGTCTTAAATAAAATAATTGTCTCAGGAAAATCTCGGTAAGTACATACTACTTTTTCTCGATTTTTTTATGATCTCTCTACTTTGTCCAATAATAAGTACAGCAACAACAAAATTTGATGAATTTCGCAATCGAAAAAAGACAAAGGAGACTAAGTAAACGTAAATATTGCTTTTGCCTGGCTCGTAATTGATGATGTTTGTACAAGAGGTAATAAATGTCGGACGACTTCGTTCCCCGTGACGTGTAAATGACTCTCAACCTTAAGTTAGCCTTTTTTCTTCGCGCGCACACAAGGAATCTCTTGTCTCCAATAACAAGCCGCGTTAAGGGACTACTCTCGATGGGAGATAATGCTAAAGGTCAAATTACTCGTACAGAAACCACTTTATGAGTCAACTATAAAAAGTCACCCTTATCGCAACATTTCTCTGCGAATTGAACTGGTTAATCGTGCCACAAAAGAATATCTACGGTCGTTTACTGCCAACGACGACATAACACAGTTTAGAAAGTTTCGAGGTTCCGCGTCAGCTTATGAATGAATTTGCAGACGAATGTCCAAACAAGTTTACAACTTACGAATAAATCAAATCATCGACGAGAAATCGTGTAATCCAGCTAGTCTTATCGAACAACGAACACTTTTTAACTTTTGCAAAAGTTGAGACCTTCAAGGACGGTATTATGCATATCGATTCGGCGAACCGACGGACATCGAACCGCGAAACGAGTTAAAAATACCGGCCGGTCGACCGGCATCTGCGGGCACACCGGTCAGACTACTCCTCGGAGCCACATGCGTTTGTTTACTATCGGCTTCGATCGCGGCGGCCGCGTCGCCGGCGGCAGAGGTGGCCTCTGTCGACGGCCACATCGCTGCTTTCGTGAAAAAGTTGTCTGCTCGCAAACTTACGGCGTATGCCCCAATCCATGTCGGACGCGGGCGCGGAGCGTGCGGCGCGCGGCGCGGCGTCTCCGAGGCGACTGCCGCGTCCTGCGCCCGCCGTTCCCGCTCATGTGCTCCCATTGTGGCGGCGAGCGACTACACCATCGCCAGGAGGAAACTTTCCCGCGGAAATTGCACGCGCGCCACTACAACTTAACGAACGGCTAATGACTGCTGTACACGCTTTTGTATCGTTTGGGACCCGAGTAGACTAATATTATCCGTGATAACCTAACCTACCAATCTTGAAAAGCAGTTTCTATCAAAACTCTTATTTATTGATTTTAAATCGGGAATGACTAAGTGCACTGAACTGATACAACTTCAAAGTTAACTGGCACAAGACCATTACTTGAACAATCTGAAGACGACTGCAACGACCTGAAAGCTTTTAAAGGCAAAAGCATCAACTTCATACGGTTGGTAGCGACGAGTTCATTTCCTGTTAGGAATTAGATCGGACTTTATAGGCTCGTACGTCGTTATATTATGCACGTAAAAACCTCTCGCACGTCACTCTTAACAAAGACTAATTGCCCCTGCGATTGTACGCCAACCATTTGAGCGAGGTTCCGTGCTAAAGAGGATCGGGGTCAGGGATAAGTATAAGTCGTTGACAAAATAATTGACTTTCCTAATTATTGCAGCTATATGACGATTTTATATATTTTCGTGCAGAATAGGTTAGTCAAAGGTGAGAGTCCGAATTTACTTAATAAACACAGACAATGGGCTTATTCGCCAATCAGACTTATTACGGCTTTAACTTGAGGTTTTCCAAGGTACTTTTAATACCAAACATTTTGTTGCAAAGACTGGTCAAGCTGACACTAGCTTATTATCCTTTTGATGAAACAGCGCTCCCATTTACATATTATTACATACTTCCATTCTAAAAAATAATAGGATATGATGTAATTAAGACCACATTCACAAATATGAAAACAAATTAAATTGTGTAACTCTCGGGTGACAAAGAGATTAATTTAGGTGGATTATGCTATTACACAGCACGGAATTCTCTTTGCTCTTTCATACCGCTCCGCAGTAAAAGAGTAATTTGCATAGAAATATCAAATATAAATTTATACCTTTTCCGACAGTAAAGCAGTTCAACGTTAATAAATAATAGTTACGAAATGTGAGATATGGAGGTGTGACGAACATACTTTTTCCACTTACGAGCTCATTTTAAAATATTTATCAGTTTAAATCCTTTCTGCTGCTTTAAAAGAAAGAAGCGCCAAGTCTTGACAAAATGTCCACGCCATGATAATTTGCGGGAAGAAACATTTTCGAAACCCTATTAGTCGGGTTCTAAGACCAGTCGCTTGTTGCGCTCAGTAAGATAAAAATTTTCAATTATTCTTCTATACTTACGTGATTGTCAACAATCTCAACCTTAATAAATCTAATCTCTACAATGTCATTTCTTTAGAAATGGTAACGGAATTTGCAAAATATTAGAGCTGTTAAATGTGAAAGCTTATTTCATTTCTCCGAAATCACGAAATGAATGTACTGAATAGCGAATTTCCTTTTTTGATTTAGGTAATTCTGGAGAGAAACGAAAAGGTCCCAGCACCGTTCAATCTTTTATTGGATCATGTGATTTGAGCGAAATTGGCAATCAACGATACTTCTGGAAAACTCAAAGAGATATTGAAACGACTTTTAGTGATTGCCAGTAATATGAAAAGGTAACAAAAGGCACCTGTTTTATATATTTTTGAGACGTGATCAAATTATCGATTTTAATGAAAATAACACAAATTATTAATAAGAAAATTTGTGCTTTAAATCGTTTACAACAAGAATTAAATTTAGGAAACAGGCTAAAATTTCCAACCTCCGAAACAGTCTCTAGCTAATGCCCATCATTAACAAGAAGACACGGAACGTTTAAACTGAATTAAATGCTTCCAGCGGAAAATATGATTAGTCCCTTTCATTGTAACCTTCCCTGCTTCTACCTTTCTTTGATTATGAATTACTTCTTTGTTATGTTCCTCTTAATTTAGTATAGGGTATTTCTACTTAAACTATAGAAATAAATATATATCACAATATATAGACATATGTATGTATGTCTAACGGAATGGAATCTACTCACACGATCATAGAACACGCCCGTCTGTGGCAGACGCCCGACAGCTAGGAAAAGTGCAAGCTATATCTTCAATGGTCTAAACATAAAGCAAATTAGACTCTTAACGGTTCAGTTAAAGTTCATTTTAAAGGAGAACGTGTACATTTATTTATTTTGTAAATTTTCTGCGGGATTCCAGCTGTTATTTCATTAAGTACTTTCTTTGAAATCGTTTTCAGTCTGCCGTCTTGATACATTCTTATAGGTACGTATATTCTTTGTACGAGAACTAATCACATTTTCGTTTCGTGCTTGGTGGCAATACTGGCAATATTTTGTTCTGAGTATGAATTGTAGATCTCTATTTACAAGTTTGTCGTTGTCAGGAAGGACTCTTCCTTCCTGACAACGACAAACTATCATTACTGTAATTTGTAAATTAGCTTGGCAATGCATTGATCGTAAGAATTCTGAATTCAAGCATTATACGCATTTGCTTATTAATTACTACAGATTCATTCATCAATCGATTTATATGTAGTACTAGCGGCCGCCAGCGACTCCGTCCGCATGGATTTCGTTTCCGTCTACAGTGTTACTATAGATAGCTTAAAGCCTTCCTCGACAAATAGTAAGTGGACTATCCAATACAAAAGATTTTGTCAAGTCGAACCAGTTGTTACTGAGATTAGCGCGTTCAAACCAATCTGGATCAGGATGTTACACGTGTTATTGTGAGTCAACCATGAAAGATAGACATATGCTGTTAAGGGATATTTTTTAGGAAATTTTATGAAGAATATTTCCGTCGTACATGATTTTTATGTAACTTTAACTATTAAAGCTGCACACGCGACAGAAGCTTAAAGAATGTAGTAAACTCTCCCGTTTTCCCAATATTTCCCTTCACTACTCTGCTCCTATTTATTGTAGCGTGATGAAAAGTATCCTATAATATGCCCAGGAGTATAAAGAATAATTGTACAAAGTTTCGTCAAAATCCGTCCAGTAGTTTTTGTTTCTATAAGGAACATACAGACAGACAGACAGACAGACAGACAGACAGACAGACAGACAGACAAAAATTTTACTGATTGCTTTTTTGGCATCAGTATCGATCACTAATCACCCCCTGATTGTTATTTTGAAAATATATTTAATGTACAGAATTGACCTTTCTACAGATTTATTATAAGTATAGATAAGTACATCTAAACTATATTACTAGCGGCCGCCCGCGTGTCCGTCCGCGTGGATTTCAATTTCCGCACAGATAGTGATATACTATAGCGTAAAGCCTTCCTCGTCAAAGCGACTATCCACCACAAAAATATATTTTTTATTCGAACTAGTGGTTCCTGAGATTAGCGCGCTCAAACAAACGAACACTTCAGCTTTATTATATGTATTAGTAAAGAAGGAATGATTCTTGAGCTCGTTTTGCCGTACATAAATCTTAAATAAAATAAATAAAATAAATGCCTTGGACTAACACACCAATAGCCTAGCCCCAAACTAAGCTCGAAGCTTGTACTATGGAAGCTAGGGAACGGATAGACATACTTAAATACTTTTATAAACATCCATGACTCGAGTACAAAATGCCGATGTTCATCACACAAACATTTGCCCCTAGCGGGATTCGAACCCGCGACCCTTGGTTTTGTAGCCAGGGTCTCTAGCCACTCGACCAACGGGCCTGTCAAATATTAGAAATTTAAGTAAAGCACAAACTCCAATACGAGTATAATACTATTCCTGTAAATAGGACACCATACGTTATTGATTCCTTTACTTCCGTTTGAAAATAACACATTCGAAATAGCTCAGTAATTCGCTGCAACGAACAACTGTGTTCGTTTAATTTACACGAGTTACTTTTATATGTACACTAGCGGCCCGCCCGGCTTCGCCCGTGGTACTTGTCCACTATTTAATGGATGATATTATACATAAAAACCTTCCTCATGAGTTACTCTATCTATTAAAAAAACCGCATCAAAATCCGTTGCGTAGTTTTAAAGATTTAAGCGTTCATAGGGACATACAACACACATAGGGACAGAAAAAGAGACTTTGTTTTATACTATGTAGTGATATGACTTATAGGTTCGTCAGGTCAAAAAAACTTGCTTTAGCTTTGAGTTCATGTTTTTATAACGCTACGTATGAATTTGAGATTATAAACTCTTCAGCGGTTTAAATGAACACCACTGTGTTAAATGAATTCTGTAGAGAATTAAATGAATTCTGTACTATCTTTTCAAAACGAACATATTGTAGCATAAATAATAAACCTGCGATATGTTTTAACGACGCAAGTCTTTTGTCTTGCTGAGTATAAACAACACTAAACTCACAAAACAAAACAACAATATGTATTTAACATCGCACCAAAGAAAGAAAAAGTAGCCGTCTTTTTAACTTTTACCGGTCAACATTTACAAGAGAGGTAGGTAACACTCCGATGACATTGATGCCATATCTCGCATATGAATGCATTGTATCGATTAATTTCGGTAGACCAGTCGGCATTAGTAGCCCTTTATTCGTCGCCGGCTTTTGTGCTACCGCGAAGTGGGTTGACCGTAGTAATTAACTGCACACACGATCGTCGCCGGGGCGAACGAGTTGCCATCTTCGTAACTTTTACCGTCCAAGAGTGCGAGAAGCTGACACTGATACGTCAACTATCAAATTCAAATTAACATTGACTGGAATAATAATACCCCTCCGGCCGTACGCGTCCATGGCGGCCGATCTGACGATCAGCCAAGTACGCAAGATATATTTTAGTGCACAAGTGAATTCGCAAGCACAGGTGCACTCCCTGTTCCTTCACTCTCATAATTCGGTGGGACAGAATCTGACACGACCGTAGAGAGATCAGGCGCGGAACCAACGGCTTGACGTGGCTTCCAAGGCACGGAGGAGCTCGAGATGAAACTTTTTGGTCACCCGAACGGTATACGAACGATGCTTAACTTTTAGAAATCGCAGGGTGAGCGCGCTGACCACTGCGCCATCGAGCTATTGACTGGAATATCTCACGTACGAATGCAATGTATCGATTAATTTCGGGTGTCCGGCCGGCAGTGGTTCGACGACGGATTATCAAGTGGGCGCCGACCGCAGTAATTAACTGCACACACGATCGTCGCCGCGAGTCGATCGATTTGTGCAATCAACGCGGCGTCAGCGTAACCGCACGATTAGATCTACGTTGTTTGATTGACTTAGCTCATTCTATAAAACCAAGATAAAAGTTCGTACAACATGCAAACATGCAGGTACTGGAGGCGTATTCTAAATATCACATACTAGCTGTCGCCCACGACTCCGTCCGCGCTAACCCAATTTCACGCTATAGTATAACAGCTTAAAGCCTCCCTCGACTAATGGAACCAGTAGTGCCTAAGATTAGCGCGTTCAAACAAGCAAAAACTCTTCAGCTTTATTATTTTAAGTATAGATAAATACCGTTAGGTGAGTTTAGAAATATGTATAACTGAAATGGCAATGAGTGACTATGGCCTTTTATGATTTAATAACCAGGCTAGTTAAAATTAAATTCCAAGCAGGAATCAATTAAAAATTGGGTACCTACTGTTAAATTCAGTCGGTAAAGCAAATATTGTACTTACTGTGATGAGGATGAGACATAACAATGGCGAGCGGGCATTCATCGTCGTCCAGTATGTACTCCGCATTGTCCGCGGTGTCCACCTACAAAACAACAATATCATTAGAAAATTACAAATATACTTTAAAAGATTTAAGACCCAGACCAGGACAAACAGACATGTTCTTGCACACAAATCATCACAAATGTTAAACTCATGTGGGGATCGAACCCGTGGCCTCTTGGTCTAATAGTCATCTTCTTGAACATAACGCTAAGCGGGTCGTCAAAAATAAATAAAGCAATAATATAAACAAGTAAATAGCGTGAGTAAAGTACATAAGTCCGGTTTCAATGCCGGAAACAACAGTCTTAAAGCACCAAGTCTAAGAATAGGATCGGATATGACATAAGACAGTGAGTTCTTAAGATTCTGCCCTTACAAAGTCACGCTCTTGGTAAATGCAAGCCTTTTCAAGGTTATTTTACCACCTTTGAGCTTTAAAAAATCCATATTAGTTATTTCACCTTTAGCACCTCAAACCGTCCATGACGCCTTATATTTTACTTAAATTCTTCTTTATTGTTACAACAAAATATTAAGTAAAATCATTACGTGATGGTAAATAATGTGTTAAGCATTATTTACATCTATCCGTAAATACAACGTAGGTTGCTTGTTAAAGTTAATCGCGCAATCTGTCTCCCTTCCGTCGTGGGCAATTACACTTATGCTGTTTCGCTATAAAATGCGTCGACTCTTTTCAACAGTAGATATAGATATACATGTACCCGGCAGTTCATGGAAAACCATATATATTTATTATGAGTGAAGCTTGTAATAAGTGAGCTACTTCTTCTGTATCTCATAAAGCACTATAAGTTCTACTGTTACACAGATATACATAAATGTATAACATATATTCCTCGTACATACTAAACTTGCGAACAATAGCTTCGAATTTTCGCTTTAATAGCCAAACGTTAACCGAAAAGCGATCGAGGTCACTACCTCATTGGTCAGTCACGATGTATTCCCTGACGACCGATCATTTACCTCCGTATTGGATTAAACCATTAAAATTATTAAACGTTATCGTAAAAATTAAATAACAATTCGGAATCACTTTACGAGTAAAATACAAGAAGGTGAGTGATTCTGATAGGCGAGTTTTATAATCTGTTCTCGTAAGGAATTGCCTACAATTGAAAGAATTGTTCAATTCTAACAGTTGTGTTTTTGTAACTCTAGCAGTTTAAATCGTATAACCAACTGTTTTTATTATACATAAGAGCTCTTCATATGGATGCTTTTTTAAACATTTTATTTATTATAATATCCTCAACATACGCATAGAGTAATATCTAAGTGTTACAAAAATTAAAATAGATTTTATTTGATACTAGCGGCCGCGAGCGATTTCGTTCCAGTGCATTTCGGATAGTATAGCTTAAAGCCTTCCTCGACAAACGAACTAACCAACTCAAAAATAGCTTTTTCGATTCAAGCCGGTGGTTCCTGAGATTATCGTGCACAAACAAACAAACAAACAAAATTAGTACCGATTTATTTACTTTCATGGTGGTCAATTGTGCAAATGTTAAACCATTTACTTATCTTACCCATAAATAAAATCATCTGAACCGAACTCGTTTTTCAAACAAAACTTGGAAATGTTTACAAAGCTCGGTTTCGTAGACGACCGCAGTTATTATTATATAACACCGTGTTATTTTATATCGAATATCGATACTAATAGGTGCCGTGGCTGTTACCGCGGCTTTTCCCACATCATTCGCATTTATTGAGCAGTTTGCTTTCTGCTATCGCGGAAGCGTCATATCGACCGCAATGGCTATTCATGATAATATAAAGCGTCTTATGGGTTTATACCAAAATTCTTAGATGGTTATAAAAAATCTTTTTACTGGGTAATACCTTATGAATATGAATCAAATATAGATGTGTGTGAATATCGCATCCGACATCTGTATTCTTTGCGGTAGTGCAAACCAGACTAACAACCTCTTACAGTTGTATATGATACTGTCGTAATAACTTTATTTTCAAGACAAGTAGAGCTTTGTGAAACTTCCACTCCTATGAGCTGCTCATCAACATCCCTGACTCTGATAAAAATACCGACGTTCATCAAATAAACATTTAAAACAAGCGGGATTCGAACCCTCGGCCTTCGGCTTTGTTATCAAGTTCTCTATTTTTTTTTTAATATACTCTTACCACTAGACAAACGGGTCCAGCGATTACGACCGTTTAAGTATGTACTTATTATTCTTGCATTGCATTCTTGAGGAGCTCGATGGCGCAGTGGTTAGCGCACTCGGCTTGCGGTTGCTAAAGTTAAGCAACGTTCGCAGATGCCAGCCATCGGATGGGTGACCGAAAAATTTCATCTCGAGCTCCTCCGTGCTTCGGAAGGCACGTTAAGCCGTTGGTCCTGCGCCTGATCTCTCTACGGTCGTGTCAGACTGCTGTCCCACCGAATTATGAGAGTGAAGGAATAGGGAGTGCACCTGTGCTTGCGCACTCACTTGTGCACTATAATATATCCTGCGTACCTGGCTGATCGTAAGATCGGCCGCCATGGCCGAATACGGCCGGAGGGGTATATATTATTATTCTTAAATGTTGTGCGTTTTGGCTGATGTAAGGTCTCCAGCTAAGTTTGGAAGGATATGGTGTTATAAAGGCAATGCATAACATAACCCATGTCATACAGCGTTGTATAATTTACATTCATTATCCCAGTGTGAGACGGTTTTCATCGCGAACGCCGATGGCGATTAAAAAAGCCGTAAGCGTTATGCGCATTTGAGCTTCTCAGCCATGAAACGCCGATGGGTGTCCGCCACAGCGAATGAATAAATAAATCAAATCAAACTAAGCCCGACGCTTGTACTATGGATGCTAGGGCACGGTTAGAGTCTAACCGTACCCTAGCATCCATAGCACAAGTAGTAGTAGTAGTAGTTAGTTAGACATACTAAAATACTTATATAAGGTGTAACCAAGTACAAATGCCTATGTACATCACACAAACATTTGCCCCTAGCGGGATTTGAGCCTACGCTCAGTTTTGTAGCCAGGATCTCAGACCACTAGACCAACGGGTCTGCATAGGTCCTCAAAGTATTGCTTCCAACTGACCTGCACGATGCAGTACTGCTGCGGGTCCTGGCGAGACAGCCCGTACTTGTCGAGCATCTCGCGCACCACCATGGCAGCGGAGTCCCCAACGGACAGCAGCAGCGTCTTGTAAAGTATTGCTTCCAACTGACCTGCACGATGCAGTACTGCTGCGGGTCCTGGCGAGACAGCCCGTACTTGTCGAGCATCTCGCGCACCACCATGGCAGCGGAGTCCCCAACGGACAGCAGCAGCGTCTTGTAAGGCACGTCTTGGCATAGCGACGACCCGTATATCTTCAGCGTTCCGCCTGATAGTGGAAAACATAAAAAACATTAGGATATATGTATAAGTAATTAAAAGAAAATAAATTTGAGTGAAACTTACAACATGGAAGAAAGTACATAATCGCAAAAACACTTCTTCCTCCGTCTAAAGAAGTGATTCTTACCTATATCTTTTAGTCATGATAATACATACATTTTTAGTCATGGTGATGGACCATGTTACCAAATTTCCGCCTTGTCAGGGACTACCGAGTGGCTTTATTGGTAATAGACGTAACTTAAATGTTCAAGGGTTGTTAGACAACTCTTATTTACGATCACCTTACAGACCAATTGGATTGGATACAGGGACCACCAGTGGTCTTCGGATCATAGGTTTAGAACCACTGGGTTAGCCAATTACCTGGCCGAAGCTTGTACTATGGAAGCTAGAGAACGAATAGAAATACTTAAAAACTTTTAAATACTTCCATGGCTCGAGAAATGCTGATGTTTATTTGCCTTTAGGAAGGGTCCCTGAGACCAATGGTATCGTCCCGTCAAAGATCTCTGTCATAGGCACGGTTGTCGCTGCCGCTGACCATCTGTCGGGCTAGCAGCCATTGTTGTGAACAATCACCTGTATCGGGTCCGCCGTCCTTGCTCCGGAACTGCTGCAGCTTCCGCTCGAGCTTCTGCTGCCGGCGGCGCCGCATCACCGCCTCCGGGTTACTGATGCTGCGCGTAAACGACGTCTCCGGCAATTCTGACAAAAATAATAAAGGTATTTTGTATTTATATCTCTATTATTACACGTTTCGCAATTTATTTTAAAGATATGATTGGAAAATATACTTAAAAACGTTCAAGTAACTATCAACGTTACATTGTAAATACATGTAACATGTAAGGGATCGTTATCTCGATCGAATATCGATTGGTTAGTCTAGTTAGAACCTAACTACATATAAATTTGATTCATGATTAAACTAACAAAATTAACTAAATTCGAAAACATGTTTTAAATTACATAGGAAGTAAATATGAATTTAAGATTTCACTGAATGCTTCGACGGTCCTTTGATACCTCTCGAAATACAATGCAATTTTTTTCTGGAAGATCCCTGCATTGCACCGAGTCATCTGTATTATTAAATACAACATCTACACAATCTCTCGTGAGCAGACACAATGACGACTCATCTAATTTTACTGGCGAGAAATAGAATCCATCCACTTACCAAGTATAAATATCGTCTGTATTTCATATTGTTATTTCATAAAAAAGACCGTTATAAGTAAATAATGGATAGAATCAGACAATCACCTGTATAAAGTTTCTCGGCAACTGGACGGTTTTCATCGTTGGTGTCGGATTTTAATCTCGATAGTTTTTCTTTCTTCTTTAATTCTTTCTTTTCTCGCTTGGAGAGTTTCCGCTTGAAGTTCTGGTCAGCTTTTTCGTTGACTGCAGATAGTGGAACCTAGGAAAGTATTGAAATAGGTTATAAGCACCTTAAATGATAAAGGACCATTGTCAAATGAGGATAATGAAAGCATTTGTCAACAGGCAGAAAGCTGATTGCTTTCTGCCTGTTGACAAATATGTACGTGACGACAAAAGACGTGTACATAACAATAATATATTACTATTTTTTATATTTACCCATCTTCATGTAGCGTTAAATATAAACTTTAATAACTATTACAAGGTAATCATGCCTCGTGCCAAATTGGCACTACGGTACAAGACAAGACGTGCCTTTCGTCTTGGTTACAAATTAACTTACCTTTAAACAAACCTGCCAATAACATGTCTGACGAAAACGCTACATCTACTATGAATATTAATCCATATCCTAACTTAAGCAATGTATTTTGAAACATATGTTTATTTGTATTTCTTTTTTTTTGCCTCCTAGGACTTAACTCTGAGACTTGAATGTTTGTCGAGTTTGTGAATGATGGAGTCTGTGAAAAAGCTAGACTCAGCTATTCCCCTACTTTTTTATACCATTAAAGACCACTTTAAACGTGGACCTCCAGGGGCCCAGCATAAGGAGTTTTCTAAACAAGTCATCTTATTTGATGAAATCATTCACTAATTTGTACTGTCAGGAGCACCAACATGTATACACATCGTCATACACATCGACTCTTATGTCAAAGTAGTCAAGTTCATATTTGAATGTGTTTGTATACATGTTGGTGCTCATGACTATACGTGTCAGAATGCCGGAGGCCGAGACTCACTCAGCAGCACCAAACAAGTTACTTAGTTGTGCTCACATGTGTCTTAGGTAACCAACTTTCCTTATATATCCGAGGCGGCAAACGAGCTAGCGGGTCGCCTGATGGTAAGCAATCACCGCCGCCCAAGGACATCCCACCAGAGGTATCGTTGATGTGTTGCCGGCCATTCCCTCCCCCAACTGAGCTCTGGAAACCTTACTCCACCAGCAGAAACATAGCACAACAGTTACGAAGTGCTACTTCACTGCGGTCTTCTGAAAGGTGGAGGTATTTCCCCAGAAGAGCGGTTTGTTCTTAAAAATGTCAGATGTAATCACTTCTCACCTCCTTGTTACTAAGGCACTTGAGCAGGAACCGTCCCTCGCGGTCCTCCGTGTGCCAGTTGAGCTGCACCAGCAGAGGCTTCTCGTGCGGCTCCAGCCGGCGCTCGTCGTCCGGCCCGTGAGTCTCCCACAGCGAGTACGAGCCCAGCGACAGCATACGCATGTCAGGACGGAACTTCTCGATCAGCGTCTCTGTGTAACATGAAGATAAACGTTTTAATCTCTGCTGAGTAAAGCTGCAGCACTCTGCATTATAAAATATTCTTTCAGCGTCTCTGTGTACCACCAAGAAACACGTGTAAAACCCTACTGAGTAAGTTGCGGGGCTCTTCACATACGCCGCAAGGCAGCCATAGAGTATTACTACTACGTATAGAGGTGACATCACGAACAAAATTTTCTTACCTGTGCTGTGTTGTGTTTTAAAAACATGTACAATCATTATAAGACGAAAAATAAAGATGCTAGCGTGTTATGAAATAGATAAAAAGACATAAATATCACTGAATTATCCGCCCCCTTTCCTCTAAATTGACGCATAATTTTTGCTCGCGATGTCCAATTGTCCACTCTACACGTAGTAGTAGTAGTAGAACCTCAATGATAGCAGCATGGAATATTAACTAAAATAGAAGCAAGGATAAAATATAAATTAACATTTTGTTTAGTCTCTATCTTAAAAAAACATGTGTACTTTGACTCTTTAAAAAAAACATTACAACAAAAACTGTTGACTTGTGGAAAATCAATTGTTAACTATTGTCTATTTAAAATCCAAGTGAAAACTGGGGACACTTGATATAAACCGTATCCGTATGAGGCCGGGGAATTTTACTCAATATTCATAAAAATTCCATAAGATACACATAGCATTGTATATCCTATATAGTCCGGTCAATTTAGACATTCGAAGTTACATAAATTCCCACCTAGCTGAAAATCGGTAAGATTGTTTAAAATATCATTAAAAACAAAATTTGAAAGTTCCCCATCTTTCCCCTGTAAGGAAAAAAAAATATTCAAGGTCAAAGGTCCAAAAAAAGAGTTTTTCGCGATTTTCAGCAAAACGGTAAGTTTTATCATAAAAATACCTCAGACAAAATTGTAGATTATAAAATTATCTACAAAAAATGTATTAATACTTTTTTTTCTACGAGCCACCGTTTTTGAGATATAACGATTCTTAAAGTTGCAAAAGTTTTAATCGTCTTAATATGCACACGTTTCCTCGCCACCTATGAGGCAGTGTACTCAGCGCAAACAAAAACAAAATTTAATTGAATGTGCTGAAGTTTTTAAAAATAGTAAATCTACTCGACAAGAAATTATTACTAACGGCATTCGCTTTCTTCTTTCTATGTACGGAGCTCCTAAAAAAACTACCTGCTTAGATAAATATAGATATGCATGTTTCGTTAAAAACACCAAAAGTAAAAAACAAGTACAATTAGCTTGTCTTCCTCCAACCTCAGTTGCTGCTCATCAACATCTTTT
The DNA here is from genome assembly GCA_958496325.1 of Nomophila noctuella. Lineage (NCBI taxonomy): Eukaryota > Metazoa > Arthropoda > Insecta > Lepidoptera > Crambidae > Nomophila > Nomophila noctuella. Next base: position 5,310,229 of record OY292487.1, on the reverse strand, counting down.
TAGGGTATATTACCAAGTTCAAGTGTGGCTTGGTTATCAGCTAGACCCTACAGAGTGGGGTTGGAAGTTGGTCAACAATTTATTAGAACCAGTGCACACTTTACTTCCTCCTGCGCCGGAAAAACTGCTGAACTCGATTTTTTGCAAATGCAAAAAGGGATGCAGAGCTAAATGTGGTTGCAAAAAAGTCGGACTGTTCTGTTCTCCGGCATGCACACATTGTCAAGGCCAGTTGTGCTCTAATATTGAATCACCAACAGTATAGGATCCGTTTGATTCCAACGAGGCCACATGCGATACATCGCTATTAACGCAGTTTTCATGCACTCAGGATGAAGATGAAGAAGAAGAACAAGAACAAGAAGAACAAGAACGTGAAGAACAAGAACAAGACGAACGAGAACAAGAAGATCAAGAAGAAGAATTTGAAAGTTACGACTCGGACGATTAAATTTCTCTACTTTATTTTTTAACTTAAATTGCTTTTATCTTTTCAATCTCTGCGAATATCCATTATTTTTCAATAGTTTCAAATTAAACAGGATCAAAACTAACCGGTGGAATCGCCTACTGGGGAAACCACGTTAAAAAAACGCGCTGAGTACACTACCTAATAGGTGGCGAGGAAACGTGTGCATATTAAGACGATTACAACTTTTGCAACTTTTAGAATCGTTATATCTCAAAAACGGTGGCTCGTAGAAAAAAAAGTATTACTACATTTTTTGTAGATAATTTTATAATCTACAATTTTGTCTGAGGTATTTTTATGATAAAACTTACCGTTTTGCTGAAAATCGCGAAAATCTCTTTTTTTGGACCTTTGACCTTGAATATTTTTTTTTCCTTACAGGGGAAAGATGGGGAACTTTCAAATTTTGTTTTTAATGATATTTTAAACAATCTTACCGATTTTCAGCTAGGTGGGAATTTATGTAACTTTACTCTTATTTTTTGGTCTAATTTGACCGGATTAATACCTTATTGTACTTTATGTAAATCTCCTTTATATAAATAATGATTTTATAGGCAATCGTTATGACCTACTAACATACCCTTCATAACATAATAAATATCGCATTATGTTCCGCTAATTTATTTTGTATAAGTAAGTACAATGCAACGCTGAGATCTTTATATTATATTATGTGTATGTATGCAATTGTTTGTACTACAAGCCCGCACCAAGCGACGAACGTTGTGTAAACATTAAAGAACAGGGCACCGACAAAGATAACAGTGATAATGTATCCTGCATTTCACGCTTTATCGCCGATTGATTGAACTAAATATAACATTTGTCGCAAAAATAACAATTACATTTAACAAAGGAAGTATTTTCCGAATTATGAAGTTAAACGTTATCTTTTGAAATTCCTCAAAACAATATCGGAAAATTAGGTCACTTCACCAATTTATGTTTTAATTAATTTTAATGAGCGATCACAATTCGTTACAATAAACTGACACTTTGATAACCCCAAGAGAATATTTCAGATACATATGACAATTTAGGTATGAAATTACCTCCACGCATTTAGGTTAATATTCTTGGACTTAATTTATAGTGATAAACATCGTCGTTGTCATAACTGTACTGTCTTTATTATTTAGGATAAAGTTTGTGATTACGGCTAAATTACCGACGAAGATTACATCGTCAACGGCGGCGTCATGGCTAAACTGTCAGACCATTGCGAGTAGGTACTATAATAAGTTAATTGGACTAAAACAACAATTGCCTAGCCCCAAACGAAGACCGAAGCTTGTACTATGGATGTTAGGGAACGGATAGACTTACTTAAATACTTTTATAAATATCCATGACTCGAGTACAAATGCCGATGTTTATCACACAAACATTTGCCCCTTAGCGGGATTCGAACCCGCGATCATTGGTTTTGTAGCCAGGGTCTCGGACCACTAGAGACCAACGGGCCCATCAATATATAAGTAATTATATTGTTGCTAGGCTACTTTTTTCCGTTGTCGTTATAAGTCACTAGCGGCCGCCCGCGACTCCGTCCGCGTGGATTTCTTTTTTTCGAAATAAAAAGTAGCCCATGTTCTGTCTCAGGGTCTAAAGATTGTCTGTACCAAATTTCATCAAAATCGGTTGCGAGGTTTAAGCGGGAAAGCGTAACAGACAGACAGACAGACAGAGTTACTTTCGCATTTATAATATTAGTTGGGATGTCGAAACTCCCACTCACCTATGACATCGCTCACTGTAGCATCGGAAGCCACACGAATACATTTCGTGGCTATCTTCTGTCCAGAATCTTGAAAGTAGAAGCGCATCACACCATGGAACTCCAAATTCTGAAACAAAATTGCATAGCCATTGTTAAAACAACAAAAAAATATCTTACAAAGCAGGGCTTATCTAGGAGATAAGAGAATGTTGCTTCAGGTTTATCTATGCAAAATGCTTATCAAAGCGCTTCGCGTGACTCAGTGCTCAAATATAGGAAATATAAATACAATCTAGCTAACCAACTAACTATTCATTTAACTTTTTACTCCCCATTTGATATTGCCAGACAATACATATAATATTCTAGGTGTTTTGTTTATTATGTAAATCTACCGGAAGGACTGAATGTTAAGCCGGCTTACATGGTGACCCCAACATTAGCCCCAATGACATCGCACTCCACTGTGAATCTAGGAAATCGCATATTCAAACGCCACTTTCTAGATTGATAATGGAGTACCCCACGTGTATGGCTGGCCTTAGAATGTACATTTCGTCAAGTTTCAGCACTTAATATTTTGGATTAAATCCCGGTTATCTCAAAACTTTGGCACTATTTATTGAAAGATTTTATTCAAATTCTAAACTTTATCGATTATCGTTTTCGTCTAATAATACGGGAATGATTCATTTTAGCCACATTCTATGTATATTCGAAAGGCTAAATAAAATAAAAAATATTATGTTTCCGAACATACACTTTGAAAGCGGGATGGGTGCAGAGATGATGGGAGGAAATTGAGGAAAGTTGTTTTCCCCTTCGGCTCGTTCGCAAACGACTTGAGTAGTTGGAAGGTACGCTAATAGTTACTCATAGAGCGCGTTTCCTGCGTACACCTACTAACTACTAACACATAACTATTAAACATCGTGTGTTTTCTCGCTAATACCTATTTATAAAGGCAAGATAGTTAGATAGAAGGACAAAGTATTTCCGCCTGCTTCCAGAAATGTGTCATAGTTATTAATTTACAGCGTGCATCATAGACCAGCTTTTATCATAAATCATAAACTTTCGTGATTCTTTAGAAAACGTTATTTAACACTAGTTATTAAAAACAAGAACACTACATCAATTACATTTTCTAATGCGATTATTAACTTTACAAAACACCTTATTACTTCATTTCATAAATTAACAAGCGCATAAAATAAGGTCTAATCCGGACTCGAAGTAAATAGTCGAGAGGGCGTAGTAATCCCACATATAAAACATAGTAACAATGGACTACCGTTACGCACCGTCTAGTCTAACCTTTGAAGTGTAATAAAAAAACAAATATGTACAGATAATTTATATACCAAGCCAAAATGGTGTCACTCTAATAACGAGGTGGAGCAGGACCTCTGGGATAGGACCTCCACTTTACGGAAGACCACAGTGAAGTAGCATTACATATTGTTTTTGACGATGAGTGAGCAAGTCTCGAGCGCCAACTTGGTTGGGGTAGGTATGTGGATTTTAAAGGCAAGCAACACTTCTACGACACTTGTAGAATTGGGCTCAAAAAGACGAGCATCCAGAGCCGTTAAACAAATAAAAAAGAACTTGGCCAGTTGTTTACCTCCCTCTTAATTAAAAAAATAAGGCGTTCTTCAAAGGTTTCGTATACTGACCTCATTCGGCTCGCTGAGTTCGAACAAATCCAGCCGGTTCGCGTTCCACTGCTGGATCATGGTGCGGAGCGCCTCGCGGTCCAGCATGCGCTTGTCCGCCGCGTCCATCGTGTCACCGCATTCAGTCTACCTGGAAACGCAGATGACAACTTATTAAGTACCAGCCTATCAATGTCCCACTGCAGGGCAAAGGACTCCATCATTTGAAATCATGTTCTCGTTACAAAGAAGGGTTTTGGCATAATCATTACGCTTGCAAAAGGAGGGTTGGCACAAACCCGGGCAGGGTTATGAAAAGTCCTGGGGAATCAAATCCAGGAACTCGAGACCACGGCCTGATACTTTAACCACTAGCTAGACCATCGAGGATTTACTTATTAACTTAACTTATTTTAAAAAAAAAACAAATTTTAAGCTGTAGCCTAATGGAACTTCCACTAGAATGAGCAGCTCGTCTGGTTAAGTACCTCTACATTACAGAAGACCGCAGTGACGTAGGACTTCGTAACTGTTTTTCTATGTATTCTGCTCAGCGCTTGGTTGGGGAGGGAATGAGGCTTTAGAGACCGGCAACGCATCAGTGGGACCCTTGTGGGGTTGTTGATGTCCGTGGACGGCGGTGATCACTATCAGGTAAACATCAGAGCCGTTTGCCTACCACTTCCATAAAAAAATAACGATAGTTTATGTTGTTAACGCGTGTTCACTCGGAATGTATAGCGATCTTACTACGACAACATAACTACGCGTGGAAGCCATAGTAGTAATTCAATTGTAGAATCACCTTTTTTTTCTATTCCTTTTTTTATTAAATTATTCTTTAACTAAGAAAACAATCGTATGCACAGTATACGTTAGTCAAATTGTAAAAAAGACCAACCCGAAGTTCATAGACAATAACGTTTGAATTTTCGACCACAATATCTCGAACGAAGTGTTCCATTTACTTATCTCAACGAATTGATTGCAATATGGATGTAATTTATTTATAATGGTAATAGGTATGTATAACAAGCGTACTATGTATTTAGTTTATATTCTTTTATTTTTCAAGCACAATTTTTGTGTTTTCTTCCTTTGTTTTTAAGCTTACCAACTTGCATCTTGAATAAATATTATTCAACTGATCTTCTTTTATACTTATAAAAAACACATTATTCACATCGTTATAATCCTTAAGATTTAAACACAATGCAACACTTTATTAATGCAAATAAGTCATTCCGACCACACTGGGTCCATTAAAATAAATTCTGCATTATGAATTTAAAGACGAGACCTATTTGAGTCACATTCATTTCCGAGGCTCGTCATTCAATATTAGGCCAATCTATTTGAACTTAGACAATAGCCATAAAGAGTACAATTGCTGCTTCATAAGTTGGTCATAGTTTGGAACAAAAGAATGGCGTATACGGTTATAGGATTAGAACAGCAGTGCACTTATTATTATGGTAATTTCTCCCATTGATTCAGAGTTTAACAACCCGCATTATGGCTATTAATATCGTTCATCAAACAGAAAGAAGATTTCCAAAGATTTATAAATTCTGATACAGTTTTAATTGAAATACAGTCATAAAAGACATGGATATTTGAGTAAAGATTAAAAAAGTAGTCAAAAATAATTAAGTTTTTTGAGAGCAACTAGCTAAATAAGTAATACACCACAATCAAAACTTGCATACCCTTGTCTCATTATCAAAATCATCATCTGATAGGTATCATTGACGATTTTTTTATCTAATTCAGGCATTTACACGAATGTGTATGAGAAATTCGAGTCCACTTATATTACGCAGGCGCACTATCAACAAACCAATTACGATAACAGCATTGTAATGTGTAAAATATTATTTACAGTACTAGACGTTAACCTGTTGAAAAGATAAATACTTTTATGGCGTTTTACCAAGAACCAGTATTTTTGTACCGTTGTTTCAATCAAAGTCATCGTATGTCTGGATGGTAATGCAATTATTCACCTTACGAAATACCGCGAGGTGGATCGTGAAACTGTTGAGTCAAACAGCGGCTATGGCAACCGTTTGTTGATACTAATAAAAAAATGAGGTCAGGCGGCTTGACTTATCAGGTACTTTCGATTATGGGCAAACTCAGATTTAATTACCGTGGCGACTTCAATTAAAAATAATCCACCGTGGGGATCGTTGCAACATATTATTAGAGAACGAAAGCCAGTCTGACGTTGACTGGCTGGATCATTCTCCATTTTGTTAAAATTTCTATTTTGTATACTAATTAAAATACACTCGATAATGCATCTATCAAAATTGGTTGTGCAACTAGGTAATTAACCCTTGAAAGTCTTGATTCGTGTTTTCTCGTTTTCTCAGTTATCCCGTAGTTAATTATATAAATGCATAATAATTATGGGAAATAAGCAATATTTCATAAAACATTGAAAGTGGGCGGTTCTGGCATACATCATGCGCCGGCGCACCTACACATGCGCGGGCAGTATTTATAACGTAAACATATGGCCCAGCCCGCGCTGAAACGACCAAACACCGAATCTGTAAATACCTCACTCTTCTAATGTGGCCCTGTAAATATTGGTTACTTTATAGCCAATCAATCAACAGCTAAAATTAACCCCGCGTTGAATATTTCCTCATAAGCCAATTAGCAAAAACTTTGCTTTCATCTTGAAACCATTTTTTGGCAGATCAGAACAAAGCAATTAAAGAGCACTTTTTGTAAAACTATCATATGAAATGAGAACCATATTTGCAGTCCTTTCTTATTCTTAGTTGCATGCAAATCGTAACCTTACACACTATATTTAGAAAATAATAATTTATGTAACATTCTTCAAGTTCGCTCAGCGCTCTGCATTCCATGCATGCCTGCCTGTGGGTACATCGAGTACAGCGTACGTTTCGCGTTACTCAGAAACGTGTTCCTATTTCAATTTTCATCCGAAACCAGTTTATTAGTGTTAGCGTCGGAAACCGAAACAGCCGCCAGCGTTGTTATGGTTGGGCTCGCTTCCGCCGCGAGTGCGAGTAGCTGCTGCGACTCATGAGCCAACTTCACTTAGGCATGAACGAGGAACCGCGAACCGTTCAAAACACGGATCGTTGACTCGTAAAAATAAACACGCAGCACCGACCGTAACATAAACGCATGGTATTTTTGTTGACTGCAACTCAATGCTGCCACTGAAACCTCGACCCGAATCTAGCCAATCCATTACATTAATTAGGATGATATAAAAGGCCACTGCGATCTCATAAATATCATCAGGATCATAGATAATACTGCCAATATATATTTAGCTTTTAAAACGAACGTAAAGGAGTTGTCAATCGTGTCGGAACTTCACGGTTGGACGCCGACCTTGCCCCTTCCTGTGGTGAGCGTACCAAGCGATCTCGCAGACTAGGCCTCACTAGATTAATTCCAACACATCAATATCTAATTTTGTTACAAATATCTAATAGAGAAGAAGACCACGGTAATTCCAAAGGAAATAAACAAGAAGATTCATTCACAAGTAAACTCAGCGTCTTCTTACAATCATTATTTATTATCAATAAATATCAAGGTTAAATGGCATACCCATTGGCAACAATAGGCACTCCTAAAGCTCTATTTGGGTGAGTGTACAACTACATAGTTTATAAATGGAATAGGTATGTACCTACAAAACTTGCACTAAAAAGTATTATAATTGTTACAAAAATGACTTTATCAACATCTAATAAAAATATGCTCCCAATGATGATGTCCACTACGAAAACATTCTAATATCAGTTCCTGTAGGTAACAATAGCAATAATACTGATACGTCGCATAATTTTTAACCAATCCTTATCTAACGTTTATCATAACATTCGACGCCGTAAAGCATAACAGAACAAAACAGTTGCATATTGACATTGGCGCTGAATGCACTAACAAAGCCGAATAATAAACACTATCTACCTAGTTTTCATTGAACAGGTTAATTCCGTTTAAGTGCAGCGTGGGAAAGCGTGGAGTTAAATAATGATATGGGTGCAAAAACTGAGTTCGAACACCGAACCCCGCGCAAGTGCATAGGGGCGGAACAAGTGGACCTCTACGACCCCACGCCCTGCGAGCCCTTTCCACTTCAACTATCATTTAAACTTTATTGCCAGCCAACTCTTAACCCACTTCAAATACAAACACTCATCCCAACTAATATTATAAATGCGAAAGTAACTCTGTCTGTCTGTCTGTCTGTCTGTCTGTCTGTCTGTCTGTTACGCTTTCCCGCTTAAACCTCGCAACCGATTTTGATGAAATTTGGTACAGACAATCTTTAGACCCTGAGACAGAACATAGGCTACTTTTTGACCCATTCCAACCCCCCACTTCCCCGAAATGAGGGGGTGGAAGTTTGTATGGAAAATCTAAACTACTTGAGTTAGACGCTTGAAATTTGGCATGCAGGTCCCTTAGTAAACTTGATGCTTAGTTGCAAAAGGATATTGCAAAATTCCCACGGGAACGGGAGTTAGCGGGAAAAAACATTCGTATAATAAAAACCGACATCCACGCGGACGAAGTCGCGGGCGGCCGCTAGTACAAATATAAATAAAACTTCAACCTGGCAGCAACGAACGGTATTAGGCTCATTTCATCACTCCACACCTCGAGTCTTGCAATGAATTTATAAATCATCATATTCGACGCAACTTTTTTAAGTTAATGATGGGGATATTTCATTACATATATCCCTATTATTCATGTTAAATATATCCGGTGGTAATATTTTACCTCCGGATATCCTATCACGGTCCATATAACCAAGGGAGATAGTGTTATTTTTGTACTAATAGTAACGGCATCTGTCTAACAACCTTATTTTTTTAACTACATACATTAAAAAATAAGAAATGGCTTAACTAAGTAAACTCATTCTATCCATTTGTTTGTTGTGTAATTTTTCTAACGGGACCCCAGCAACCCGACTCGCGACTCGGCACGCATCGGTAGACGACGCGGATGTGACATTAATATAATCGCGTGCTCACAACCACCTAACTCGAGTTACGGGAATCGTGAAATTCTCCGTGTGCGGCGCGCGGACGATTATCGCTCGTCGCAGCCGCTCGACTGCAGGCCTGAGAACTTGGCTCCCTTGTGCGAAGGCTCCCATGTCTGTTATGTAATGCCGCTGTACTGTTATAGTCTGTCACGCAATTCTAATTGACGGCGTACACTCATCTTGCATTGACGCTCAGTCTCAGGCCATTCCTTATCTCGGAGACGGCTAACATTTAAAACCGGCTTTTGTATCAACGCTGCCCTCGTTTGTAGACGGACAACGAGTTTTTAGATCACCTTTATCAATATGGGGAGGGTGATGTCAAGCGACCATTGCTCTTTAGGTTTAAATATCATTCTCGTGCCACGCATTTACCGTAAAAATATCATTTTAATTTTAAATATGGCAATAATCATTGGTCAACATACTAGACTTAGAGCTTATATGCCGCAAAGAGCTTGCAATTAAATTCCGTACAGAACTGTTTCAAAACGTTTTACTTACCTATTCCATTTAACTTTCATTCATTAGTTCGGATATTAATCCACCTACCTACAACATGTTATAATAAAGACCTACATAAATATTATTATACATACAGCATAGATGCACGCGAAACAAAGTTCGCATCGTATTAATAGGTGGAATGCAAAGGCACCAAGCTACAGGCGTAACATGACTCACATGGAAGGCACGCGAGACTCGCTGTCGACCACCGAGCTCCACCCTGGCAACCTCTTTGCGCTAACTTGCTTATGAACGCACTTCAAGTGCATGTTTGTTTATCTTAACAACCTTATAAGTTAACAATTTTCAATGGGAAACATATATATAACTTTGTTTTATAAAAAACAATTACCTACTAAGGGATACAAAATGAACAGGCTAATATATCAAGCATTCTATGATATAACATTTCGCAACCATCTACGCGATAAATAACAGGCATCCGACTGCACCTGCCTGTGACCCGCGCATGCATTCCACTGAACTGGACGTGACATAATTCAAGTATCCAATTACATGCACGCCATTTTATCTCAAAACTATCGAATACGGTCTATTGGATCGGAGAAAAGAATGTTGGATCAGAATATCATATTTAAAAAAACAAAATCTAACACCGAGACATAAAGCAATAGATTTAGAGAGCTGGCAGTCGGCGAAGTGATAGTAGGGCAATGTTAGTAGTCGGGTTTCGTTCCGGTGCGTCAGAGAGAGGACGAAACATTGGCACTCGGCCGATCGCCGTCGAGAGCGCTGCGCGGCCACGTCTCCCGGCTTGTCGTCGAAGAGAAAAGTATGACGCACACAATCTTCATCGGCATTTGCGCCGGACGAATGACCGTGACCGGACGACGCGTTCACTCTCATCGAAAACGGGACCACAAAGCACGCGATTCTGACGCCGCCGCTGATCGATGTTCCGCAACTCCAAAGTAACGAGTCATTCTTCATAGAAAGGGGGCTCGACGGGGGAACAGAGAAGTCTGACATATTATTATATCGACCACGGGCATGTACGGGACGGCCGGAGCCTGGCACGGAGTGAACCATGCAATGGGAACCGTTTCACCTCACGCAGTCAGTCTCCCTTCAATAGTAAGCCTGACACGGAAAAAGTCATTTGTCCTGATTTCGGTTACCGTCTACATTACTGGAATTGTTTTGTATCAACACAATTAGAAATGTTTGAATATTTGTTAAGTTCCTAACAAAAAGATTGTTTTTTAACACAAAAAAAACGGACAAAGCGAAATGTGCAGTAAATAGTCTGAGTAAAAAAGATAATCATGGACAATACTGGTCTTACGCCATTTGAGCTCACACAATGCGAAGTGGCATTACAAACCATTGTTTACTAAATCAGTATTGCAAGTCGGTTAAGTGTTAAATAATACGTAATTTTGTTATTTCAATATATCGAGTTCCATCTGCTCTCGGCATAATGAAACATTGGCACACCGTTAGCATTGTTCTATTTTTCATGTTTTAAGATTTTCAAAACACACACAACTTAGGGTATCTACCGAAATATTTTGGAGAACTTATGTAAGCAAATATTAAATAAATATTCATAATATTTGGTGAGAGAACGCTGCAGAGAAAACAAATGAAAATAGTTTTCCATTCATAGGCGTTTGGCTAGTTCTCGCCGTTTCACCGCACAAATATTTGGTTTATGTAATAAGTTGTGCGGGGCGTTGCGTCTTAGAGAGTGTAAGCATAGGATTCGTAGAAATGTAAACCGCACGGTGCGTACGGATGGTAGCCGGCGGAAGGCGGCGGCCGGCGGGCGGCAGAGGCGCTCCACTTGCAGGCTAATTCAATTAGAAGCAATCGGCTCCAATGACGCGGTGTACTGCGCTAATACTCCCCTCCTTCCCCCCATACGGTAGCCCTACGGTCATTGTTCACCCCACAGTTATGTACACTATGAAATATTAATGTAATTGTATCTGATCTCCGCTTAATCCACAATCAATCAACTTATACACAAGACCTGCCATATTTCATTGCAAAGTTTGTGTTTTTTATTATCAAATCCCAAATGGACAATATCCAATCTAAGCACACACAAAATCCATTAACTATTGTGTGCGCCAAAATTGTAACTGTTTGGACAGCAAGGTTTGATCGATAACGAAGCTTTATCGGTACGGAAGATGTATCTTACTACATTGGAAGTGTAAGAGAACCAATCCTGTCATGATCCCGCGCAGTTGGATTTGAATTAAAGCACAACACACAAACGATAAAAATAATTTTTATACAATTATTGATAAGGAAAGCGGACCCCTGCACTGGGCTGGGAAAACGCTAGGACGAAGAAGAAGATACAATTATTGATAAAATTAATAAGGATCTGATCAAATTGCACGGATTTGCAAAATTTAAACATAGCTAAAAAATATCCGCGCTGAAGCAGATCGATCGTTTTCCGGTGTTACGAGCATATCCCTTGCGGTCAACGCAACATAATCCGAAGAAACACATGAGAGCACCAAGTAAAAACTGGTTGTAGTTTAATGGCATTTATTACACGAACAAAATAATGAAAGTTTTGAGACGAGTTGAACTATGAAAGCTGGTCATCGTTTGGCTTTATGCGACGTTCCACGAAAGAATTAACAAACGAGCATTAATACACATTTTACACATAGGAATAGTACTACCATTATGTTATGTAGTGTATGACATATTCCCTTTCACGAATATCAGATATCATACTTCTCAATCATATCAATTGCGTTTTCTAATAATTAATTGACAGCCTCCCATTAGTCCCCCGATTACACAACCTATATAACAGCTAAAAAAAGTACCGACGAGCTGAATCTTTCAGAAGATTCGTTAAAACTTTCAGTGTGCAGAGAAGCACAGGTAAATCTTGGCGAGGCAAACTGTGCAGCCGCGTAGCCGCCGCAAGCGCTAGGTTGATAAAGCGGCCCCTTGTGGTGAAACCGTCGTGAGAAAGTAAAAAGACGCAATCAGCGAGAGAAAAGCGCGCAGAAGCCGAGCCGGGTGTAACCACCGTCTTAATGGACTGCTTAAAAATTCAGGACATCAGGCGCATGTATGACCCACTGCTACTAGCCATATTCTATTCCAACGTTTCTCAAACACGCGCGCGGAATGCACGGCGATCATCAAAGACTCTTTGTGCACTTTATCTTACAAGCTTTATTGCTGAATGATACCAGCTACTTGCTATTTTCTAAACTACTTCAAAAACGTATAAAAATAAGTACATACCTCGTTTGAAAAGTTAGGCGGATAAATATTTTTATAGGCACGTAGGGTGGTCATAAGCTAAGTCATGGTATCTGAAACAAAAGAATCGGGTGTTACAACAAACACAGTATTGTCATTTAATTTGGGAAAGCAGTTTTCATTGCGTAGAGAAACATTTAAGCCTGAACTAAACAATGGTAAGTACATCTTTGCAATGTCATAACAAACTAAATTATAAAAATTGGTACCTGAAATGGTCACAATGATTGTATCGAGACAACTCACCGCGTGCAATCTCTGACTCATTGAGGCAACGACCGGGTGGTAGGAACTACCAAAGTCAGAGGCCAGATTGTTACTTGATGCGGCCAATTTGACAAGATAACGGACAAATATCATCGCAATAACTTTTGATACAGTTTTTAGATCAATGGAATACGGTTTTGGTAGTTTGAATAGTGAAGGAATTCCTGCGCCCTATGGTATGTCCGTACGAGTGGGTAACAGCGTACGTGTTCAAAATTAAAAATGTAAAAATGACTAACTTTTTGCTGCACGGATCTACCGACCGTTTAATTTACCTGCGTTACGAGTCATACTACGGACTTTGGTGATAAGAAAGGTTTGCTGTTTGTGTTAAAATAGTTTTCTTTAGGAACAACAGTGATCTTATAAAATTAAAAATCAGCTGAGATCGTAAATAATTTGATCATTCTTCGCTACGACTTAAAGAGATTTAAACAGTTAATTGCGTATGTAGCAAGGGTCTTGTAGCTATTTATTTAACAGCATTAAAATATTATTATATAAATTTGCCTCTCGCACTAAATACGTATATATAGGATAAATAAATTCAAAGGTTTCTACAAACATAATAATGTAACATTATGATCAGGGCCGTAAGACAACAAATCTAATTAAAATGTACGTCTCGTACGCATTCAATTCTATTCATACCTGAACGGTTGGATGGTTAATACAGCTAGCTATGTTTGTGTTCATATAGGGAACACGAACAGCAAATGGTTTGTCACGATTTATTGTTAAAGGTAATTTTAAAATACATATTATGTTATTTATACATCAGAGGGAGGCAAACTAGTAATAGGGGTCACCTGATGATAAGTGATTTTAAATGTCGCCCTATACAGGAACTAGAAAACATGTGACTCTACGGCATACCTATTTAAGAACTAACCGACGTAAACATGGGACAACAGACAAAGTGCTACTTCTCTGTAGTCTTCTGTGACTTTGCGTTGGAAAAATGAGCAGGTCATACTAGCGGAAGCTCCTCTATGCTTTACATCAGTTAAATGAAGTCACCTACTTAAAGAAGTCTAATTAATTAATTATGTGATATCAATCAAATTACGAAGGTATTTTTCCCAACCTTCGGAAAAGCAATACCATCTAGAACCAGGGCTATTGAATCGTAAAAAACGCAGGATAGAGCCCACATAAAAAGATATGTTGGAAGTCACATACGTTCTTCTTATGACAACATTTCAGAATCACCGGAGCGCCAACTTTCTGCACACAAAGCATTTGGATAGCGTGCGCAAGCGCAACAAATGCAATACCGGAACAAATTGTCGCACACATTTGACTTAAACTGTTTTCAGAAGTGTCTAGACAAAACTGTTATCAGCACGGAAAATAATTCCTTATTAACTGAGGGCATGAAACTAGACAGTATGAACCAAACCCTCCTCCAAGCTTTTATCCCGTTTCTGGGCGGCGGACGTCAGCTTTGACAATGATCCAGGATTTGGAGAGTCTGGTTATTACAGTCAAACGACCATCAGACCAGACAGTATGAACCAAATAACTAAGGTAATATTGCTTTATTAATTTAAGGCACACTACACCTGATAACTAGAGTTGATTTTTCCAGTCGCTTTTATCTTTTTCCTTTCACGAATTAGTTTTTCAGCTAAGTAGCCATTATAATAATTGGCTATTTAGCCTATAAGGCATTCTACGTTTAATGTAGCTGGTGTTTTAGTGGTCCTCCCTCCCGCGTACTATATAGGTACAGTTACGGCTCCCCTGCTCTCCCTTGGTTGGGTTACTTAGACATGTGATCGTGGCTTACGACTGTTGTTCGTGTACCTAGAATGGCTAAGTAGACGCATGGCTGTACGGCGATCTGTCTTCTCCTAGAGAGGAGTGCTCGGTGTTAGCGTCACCTAGGACGGAGCAGTTATCATGTTGCCGTACACTTTCGAAAATCTGCAGCACCGCGAGTCTGTTTTGACCAACGATTCAATCGTTTGTTAGTAATAAAATTTCAGTATAGGAGCTATTGGACCCTGTGTGGTGCCAGTGTTCTTGTCTGACTAGAGATAGATGTCCTTTTAGTAGGCAGTCCCACATAGCCCTCGTCCTCTTGCTTTGGCGTATGTACAATAAGCAAAGAGGCACAGTCAAGAAAATCATAAATATTTTATTGTATAGACTAGCGGCCCGCCCCGGCTTCGCCCGTGGTACTTGTCCACTATTTAATGGATGATATTATACATAAAAACCTTCCTCATGAGTTACTCTATCTATTAAAAAAAACCGCATCAAAATCCGTTGCGTAGTTTTAAAGATTTAAGCGTTCATAGGGACATACAACATAGAACATGACAGAAAAAGCGACTTTGTTTTATACTATGTAGTGATGATGTACCTACAATAACTGGAACTGTAACATGTTACTACATATTATTCTCATTACCTAAAAAACTGAGCCATTTTAGTCAAATAGCGTGAACTTATTTATGTCTGTTGAGCCCTTTGAAAGCAGTCCAAGGGGTCCAGTTGAAACAAATGTTCAGGCTTAGTGTCATCTTACGTAGTCTATTTCAAAAAGAAAACAATCAAAATTTGATTGATATGTAAAGGTGATACTATTGTAGATATATAAATAAAGTTCCTAATTAGAAGATATTTCATTCAAAAAGAAATTTCATGTTTAGAACATGCACACTCACATAGCACTGTTAAAAATAATCACATGGACCGGAAGTTTGTTATTAACTCATTCAAACAAACAAACAAACAAACTCTTTAGCTTTATTATATTAGTATTTATGAAAATAAAAGAAAGTAAAGTAAAGTAACAGCCTATTAATGTCCCACTGCAGGGCAAAGGCCTCGATCATTTGAAATCATGTTTTCGTTACAAGGATGGGTTTCGGCTTAATCACCACGCTTGCCAAATTCGGGTTGGCGATCACAAACCCGGGCTGTGTTCAGAAATGAAAATAAAAGAAGACTATTATAAGTTTCGCATTTTACACTTTTACAAACAAACAAAAATGGTCAGTAATATTGTTGTTGTGCTCTCCAGCAGGTGTCACAAGTAAGCTCCACAACATTTTATGTACTAATATTATGAATGTGAAAGTTTGTTTGTCAGGATGTCCGTTAATCACTTTGATAGTTGGGTGAATATACGCTATTTGAATTCCAATAGTCCATACACAAATTTTATGTTAAACTTATTATATGATTAATTCTGTATGCTTGAACAATAAAGAATAAGGTCTTTTATTTGGCCCACAGAGTCTATTTACGATAATTGTTAAATTTAGGCATTAATACTTTAAAAAGGTTATAAATGTATACTCCTCTGGCCTTCCCATTTCTAGATTAAAATGATTTTATAACTAGAGACTTTAAATAAGCCAGCCATTATGTTTTTACTTTAATTTGATTATATGTATTTATAAACATTGAATCATATTTGACCAAAATACACTGCAAAAAAATTATAATTAGACAAAAAAACAAACTTTTTTTCAAGTCCTGTTACAATAATGTCACTTCACCTGGCGAATTTCAAAGAAGAAAAATTTTACTTAAAACCGCAAAGGCATGTTTTTGTCCGTGAATTATGTGCGTACAATAGTGTTAAGTTAGAAAAAAGCTCGCGACGTTGAGTAAAACTCCAATAATAATGCGTCAGTTTGGGATTTACTGTAGGAAGGCATGTTCGTGCCAGTCGTTGGAGTATTTCCTCTGGTATGTATATCGTTTTGTATTTTATCGTTACGAAATTTTATATTTGCACAATGCAATGTTTATTAAGTGTAGATGTCATGTTTTAACGCGAAGCTGGTCAGAAAAGCGAGTGATGTTGTTTTTGTAGGTTATGTGTGATTATGTCACTCCTCTGGCGTCACTTCGAAATACAAAAGCGCCAGAGGAGTGACAATTTCTTATTTCGTTAAAATTTAATGTTTTAAGGCTACGTTAATTTGTTCTAGGTACCCGAGTAGGTAATTAGACATCATGGCGAATGTTAAAAAGAAACAAACAAGAATTAGGAAAAAAGTGACAAGCTGAGAAATACGCTACCAAAGAATTAAAACGATCCGGCTATAAACGCCGAATTAAAAGAAAAAGAAAGGCAGCAATATAAAAATATATCCAAATACTACAATTTATAAATATTTTATTTAATATTAGTCCCTTGCTTAGCTAATAATCAATGGCCTATCACTTCCCTAGTTTAATTTGTCACTACTCTGCCAATAGTGTCACTCCTCTGGTAACACATTTTCCTCTGGTACTTATAAAATTCAAAAAACAAGAAAAATCTTCTGGCCCTTATCATTACAAATTACAAAATAGTGTCAAAAAGAGAAATTAAGACTACTGAATGGAACAGATGACATTTCTATCTGGGACACAAAAAACTCAAATAGCGTATATTCACCCAGTTCTGAACTGATTTAGATAGTCCACATACAAACATAATGCTCCCATGGGATAAAACAAGAATCTTGATGACACAAGCAAAGCTGCGGTTAAAAACTAGTTATACCTATAGTTTTTTTAATCCAATACACTATTCATACCATGTACCTACCTACCAATAGAAAAATTGTTACTCATAATTTCTCAAATGTCACACAAAGAGGCAAAGCCAGGTAGAGGCCCCATATTCCCATATTAGCCCTAGCTAGCTGCTAATTCAATCAAACAGTATGAAATTAGGGGTAAGAGAAGTCGCCAAACACCATTTATCACATCATAAATCAAACTGTACGAGTACTAAACCCAGAATAACACTTCTTTCGTATTTAAAGCACATTTTTATAATTGGGTTCGACAATTATACTTCAATAAGATGAAGATTTCATACACATTATCCTGTTTTCTATGACAATACTCATTTTTTCCCTAAACTATCTAAAACAATGAAGAAAGATTTTAACACTCGGTAAACTGTAAACACATAACAGTGTCTTGCATAGTAAGAAATTCACCGCTTTAGGGCTAGGCAATTGGTGTTTTAGTCCAATGAATTTATTTATTTGTTCAAGAAACAAAATTAAAACGCTAAAAATAAAAAGGCCTGAACTTTGAATCAGCATTCAGAAATAAAATCATGACTGTATCTATTATTTATTATTAAGATTCTGGAAATTGTATGTTAGGAAGAATAAGCAAGCTGTATACTCCTCAGTTGGAAGTCTTCCATACTCCTACTATTGTTTGCTAACTAACATGTGGGGTTCCAACTAACTAGGTAGTTATTATGAACCATTTAGACAGTCTATCAGGTTACATTTTCACCAATTCAAATAAGACTACAGCTTATACTTAAGGTTGCCTCAGTTGCATTCTATGTCTGATATTTATTTAGATACTATATCAGCTGTTAATTGATTATCTTATGTGTAATCTATATGTGATATCATTAAAATTATCTACATTTGGAATACAAGAAATGTCATCAAGGAGGAATACTTCATTTATTTTCAATAATCACTTCCAAAGTTATAAATCGTCGTTGTTCGCTGTTATGAATGAACTTGTCATGCGAGCAGTGAGCAGTGGAACCATTATCCAGTTACGTTAGCTATTGGTTAGCCTTTTCTTAGACCTGTTCTATAGGGGAAAACCAGTAAATTAATTCGTATACAAACCTCAGTAAAATATCCAACTGTAATCCCGTAAACTATCAGCAAAACATGAGTCACACATGTTAACAAATCCGTAGAAAATAAAAAACAAACTCCACTTGTAAACTTTGAATTTGTCAAAAACTTGAAGGCACTAAACGTTATTATCACATTTCAAAGTTCAGAAGTTACAAACTCGCCGACATATCTTCACAAAACTATAAATATCATAAAACTTAATCACAAGAAATGAATGTAAATCCGGAGTTTAAAGTTATTTCGGCGAAAGGAAGTCACAAACATAAATGACGCAGACAAAATATTCGACTTCAGCAACGAGAACAAGTGAGTTACTGCGCCACACACAACCACAAACCGAACGCGACTTACGGCGTGCAGGCCTAGTGACGTAACTGAATATTTAGAGTTGTGAATATCAGTGTTATAAATCACATATCAAAAAGCTCTCCATTGATAATATCTAACATTGACATATTTTAGTACACAAATGAAAATTGTAGGTATAATATGCATTGTTTTACGTTAAGAGTGATTGATACTAATATGAGAGGAAATACTTGGACTAACACACCAATTGCCTAGCTAGCCCCAAACTAAACTCGAAGCTTGTACTATGGATGCAAGGGAACGGATAGACCTCGGGACAGAAAAAAACAGTTCTTTCTGTTCCGTGGGATAGACAAACTTAAATACTTTTATAAACAGCCATGACTCGAGTACAAATGCCGATGTCCATCACACAAACATTTGCCCCTAGCGGGATTCGAACCCGCGACCTTTGGTTTTCTAGCCAGGGTCTCTAGCCACTCGACCAACGGGCCTGTCAAATTAGGAATATACGAGGGAAAATACGATGAACGACATTTAAATTTTGCATGTGCTGATTTTTTACTATTTTAAAAGTTTTATACCCATTGTTTTAATTATTGATTATTTACTTAAGTTTTAGAAAATTCAATAAACAAAAACTATTCATTGTAATTTAGCGGCCGCCAGCGATTCCGTCCATCGTCATGTGGACTAACTAAACAAACATATTTTTTCAGTTTGATTCCATTAGGTCCTGAGATTGGCGCGTTCAATCAAACAAACTCTTCAGCTATACCATATTTGTGAAAAAGCATAAGCCCAAGACATACTTAGGACTTGTGGCTGGGAATATCTTCGCCACTTTAAAATTAAACTTGAATGACAGATGAAAAAAAAAGTATTACCAGGATGCTTTAGAGTAGGTAAATTCAATAAAAATGTTTGTCGAAGTGCTCAAAGTGCAACTTTTAATCCATAACACGTGCCAATTTAGTGCTCAAAAATAACATCAATAAAATCTGTTACTAACCTTTAATTAATCTTTAAAAAATAAACTAGGTAATTCACAGTATTTCATGTTTTTCGCAATATGTACTCAAAAACACTTTTTGTACCAAATAAACTCCTTGGCCAAATATAGAATAGTATGCATGCAATTGCAAATTCTTCACGCGGATACCCGACATATAAAGCTCTCGCTATAGATTATAAGTTCTCCTAAAAATATTTAATACATTGTCAGGAAAATAATGGCTATTGGTATTATAACCATCGGCAAGCAAGCTACTTATCACTCAGAAGCGGTTAATATATTAACGAGATATTAGCTCCATGACAAATAGCTGTTATTATTTAACATTACAAGCATCACATCACTACAATACTCAAGGGACGAAATTTAGCAATGGATCAATGGATATTAAGTACCTTTTTTTTTCAGGTAAATAACTTATCTTGATATTTTGGTCCATCAGAATGAATTATTAGTTTTGCACTTAAATCAAATAATTAATAAAGAAAAATGTCCTATTATTCTTAATTACCCGTATATATCAAGCTCAGGTATTTTATGAGATTTTACAAACGGACATGTTCATGAACCCAAATATTGGTCCGGTGCGGGGATCGACCCCGCTACCTCTTGATCTAATACTACCTATTAGTCAGTCAAGTCAAATTGATGCCACTGTACCAAGAGATTCGTCAAATAAAGACAGACTTGTTTTTTAAAGGTTGAAAAGTTCATCATTATTAAACCAAGCGTTCGCGGGTTCGATTCCCGCACAGGACAGGACCAACAATTTACGCATAGTCATTTTTTATTTGTATATAGGGACAAAGGGAGCCAGAAAGGTATGTTATTCTACTGTTGATATTTACTGTTACTTATCAGGAATTCCAAGAAGAGTACTGTCCCTCCCACCTACGATTTCAACTTCTTTGGAAGCCAGCGGGAATATTTCATTGTATTATACCTTTGATGCTGAGTACATATTTCCAAAACATTTTAGAGTTTGCGAAAGATCCTAAGTTAAGTTTCATACTGTATATTGTTAGCTAATCAGCACAGCTCAGCTAGGCAAGACTGAGCTGAAGTGACAAGATTACGTTTTGCGGAAAATATATGCCCGCGTCGCATTTGCTTTTGCATTGATCTTGACAAGACTGGAATAGCCCTATCAAAGATATACCTTCACAGTCAAGCAAGTTCATGCGCTTGACCATGACCTTTTTAGCGTCCTGATTTTAAATCTTCCATGCACTAGATGACATGTACATTACTACAGTAGGTACCTAGTGCCGTAATCTGCAAACAAGTAAGGTAAATATTTTGGGATGATTCCACTTTGCAAATTTTGAAGCAGTGGAATGTGCCCCGCTAGTGGGGCAACGTGGAATATTCCTTATTTTGTAGGAAAAGCGCTGCTTAGTCAAAAGGGATACTGATTGGCCCAACTATTAACAATATCATCAGTTAATCTTTCAATAGAAAAACTTTTGAAGTCCAGGTTATCGGAAGTTGTCATTTAAGCAAAAATGGCGCTAATAATCACAGTACCAGTACCTACCAAAGCATATCTGGGATTCGATAGCAAATTTCGTTTGTACCTGCCTACCTAATTACGATTTCGGGAAAGCATGAATAAAAATGAAATCGGGAAAAATACACACACATTTCATATATTTATTTATATTTTTCTAAAATTTTACATTCACGCACATACACACAGTAAATGTCATTTCAAAACAATTTAATTTTCAGTCTGCTCCAAATACAAAGAAAATTACAAAATGGCACTACCCATACCACTACATGATATTGATTTTAAAGAACATCAATTTTCTAGTAATTTCTTTACAATGACGCTTTAATCATTTTGAAATGTGAATTTCTCGACCTTATACTTATAGCAAAGGGAAAAATAAGATAATAAATCAAAATGAAAATATTTATTATAGAAAATAATACTTGACTAAATGTCAAAAATTTGTAAATCTACAGTGTATTGAATTTTTCTTAGTATAAATCAAGAGATTACAAAATACCTATCAGAATAAGAATAAATCTACAAAAAAGAATCTTACAAATTATACCTTACAGTTGTACGTGTCTAAGGAGAGCTAAGTCAAACCAACATTTAAACATGCAAGTTTTTTGTAACAAATGTGATTTCAATTAAATATTTAATGACACAGATACATTTACCCTTATTAACTAAGTATTTTGTGTATATTCTGAACTGTAAGTTCTAACATGATTAAGTGTTGGATTGACATTGGTTGAGAATTTTGTACTGTCAAGATAACCCTTGTTATTATCAGTTTGAAATTGCTTAATGCCAACTTTTACATCAATGTAAATGTCTACATAATAAAGAAAAAAAATAGTGGCAAAAATAAACAATCAGAGTTATCATGACAAACAAATTACACTAATATGCGTGTAATGTGTCAGAAAATAAAACACATTTTACTGGTCAGAGCCTTCATCTTCCTCGTCATCTTCTTGCTCCTCTTCAGTTGATGCCGCATCCTTCTTTGGAGGGGCAGGGTCCTTGCGTGGTCTGCCACGACCTCGCCCCTCAGTAGGAGCACTCTGAATCAAAACATAAATAATATATTGAAGTAGTGTTATTTAATTCTTACTGCATAAACTACCAAAGACACTTAATAATAGAAAATGTACCTTTGCCTTAGATGCAGCCTTTTTCTTGGAACCTTTGGGCCTGCCTCGTCCTCTTTTCGCTACTGGTGCCTGTTCATCATCAGATGACTTAGCAGATTCTTTCGCCTTTGCTGGAGCTGGCTGCCTACCTCTCTTTTTAGTGTCCGCTTTAGCCTCCTACACAAATTAATATTTTATGATTAATGAAACTTATCACTTGTACTTACTAAGTTGCACAAAATTATATTTATGATACTCACTGACTGTGTTCCATTGGGTTTCGGCCTGCCGCGTCCCTTCTTCTCAACGGTTGTTGATCCGTCATCAGACATATCAGTCAAATATTATTATCTAATTAGGAAAAATCTGTAAAATAAAATGTTAATACTGTCAATGAACTCATTAAGTCCGACGACACTTGCAAACAGACGCTAATTTTTATGCAGTAAATAGGCGTAAGTAGATAAGTATTTAATATGTACAAATTAATTGAAACACATAAACATTTTCATGTGAAAATATTAATGTCATTTAAAACATTATATTAATGTAATTGAGTTCAACAGAATCGGCGTTGTAAGTTAAACCACATACAAAGAAAAGAATGAAGGAAATGTCAACAACCGCGTAAAAGACGCCAAGCTACGGGTAAACTAATTACGGAGTAATGGGTATGAAGTACGATAAATATAATAAGATTACAAATAAATAATGAAAAATCCAATGTAATAAAACATTATTCTTAAATTTTGATACCAAAATCACTCACATAACAGCAGATTCTACTTAGAACTACAAAAGTAATTTTACGAGGAGGGCCCAAGCCAATATAATGGAGTCTGCCTAACATAAAGTAAATATGAAATGGAAACGCTCAGGAGAACGTAGGTAATATTTTAAATCTTTACAATTTGTTATAAAGGAATATTAACAAAATAAATATGTAAGAAGGCACAATGAGAATATCTAGAATAAATATTACTTACAAATTGTTTACAGCGTACGTTAACGCAATGTCCAAAGAGAATATTATGGCGGGGCGGGCGGCAAAACGACCGGCGGCGTTTGTTTGGCGTCTTTGTAGAGGGCGCTAATGTTCACAGTTATAGCGATGAGAGACAAATTAGAATTCGATGCAAGTTTAAAACGAAGCGAAAAGAAATGAAATATGAAACAAAAAATTAAAGTTTTAAAATTTCTTGCTTGCTTATCTCAAAAATTAAACTAACTCCTCAAAATGATCTCTGGTATCGTAGGTTTAAACTTTGCCGCAAAATTGATTCCCTCTTTCAGAATTGCCAACAGCAAATTTTTGGAAGCACTATTTTTTCTGAATAAGTGGAAGGCTTTGTACTGATTCATTATTAATTCCAAGTAGGTATGTACCGAATGTTAAGAATAAAATAAATAATGTTTATAACAAGTTACGAATTATTATGTATTTATAATAATATCTACGCTGACAAATAACAACTTTTTTTCAAGACAGGTAAATTTTACGGTAGGTATTTTCTTTAAAGATGAGGCTAGCAAAGACTAATTTCACACTTTTACTTTGCTTTGATTATTACTTATTAAGCTCCTTACTTACTTTTCTGCAAGACTCAAAAATAATTATCATTATAAGTGGCTAATGTACTAGCCGTGCAGTGCCAAAAAGATAAAATAAAAAAAAGTAAACCTTTGATTGATTGAAGTTAGTTTGTTGAAACTTCGAGTTTTTGTTCTCAAATCTCAAATTTATTTTGTTTGATCTTAATAAAATTGACAGGACAGTACAGATAGCAAATTGTTAAACTAGAGAAATCAACTAAGGAATTCATGAAAATAATAAAGATGAAAAGAAGATGTTAAGCACGTTTTATGAGAAAATCTATTAGAGGTTTGACGTAAATATTATTAAGCACTTTAGGTTGATAACCTCAGATTTATTCATTAATCAGAGGTGATAGCTGAAAGAGGACATTGGATTGATTAAATGAAGGAACCTATTGAGCCTAGTAAAGAAGACTGTTGTGGCAGTGGTTGCAACCCGTGTATATTTGATGTTTACGAAAAACAACTATCTTTATTTAAAAAATATAAAGATGATGACGATGTTTCGGAAAGTCTTATAGAAAATGCAATTTCTCAGTTGCAATACACTGAGTTTAACGTAATAAATAATGACCAAGTTTGTGAAGCACATCATCTCCTTATTTTTAAATCAAAATGTACTAGTATGAAAAAGAAAGTTCATTGGAGACCAGGTGATCATTTTCTGGTCAAATACACCACTGGAGATTTCACTTGTAGTAGAGCTTACACACCTTTGAAACATAAACTGCAAGATGATGCAGATTTTTCTGTAATTATAAAGAGGTATAATAATGGTGTTGTTTCACAATATTTATGTGATGTAAAACCAGGTCAAGAAATTTTATGGCGGGGCCCATATGGATCTTATGATAACACTACTAATAAGTTTACCAGAATTATTTTAATTGCACAAGGAACTGGTATAGCACCATTTATTTCAATTATAGAAAGCATATTAAGCAATGAAGATGATATGACTAAATTAATTCTGCATTACTGCTGTCCAAATGAGGAAACAATATTATTTAGAGAAGATTTGTATTCATGGAAAAGATATTGGAATTTTGCATATACAATTTATTTAAGTCATAATAACAAAGGTAGAGTTTATAAATATCAGGAACCTATTGTAAATCATCGTTTGGATATTGATAAACTAATGACGGTCAAGCCTTTTTCAGCCAAGGATCAGATGTTATTATGTGGATCTACCCAATTTATGAACTACTATCAACAGTTTTTTGAGAAGGAAGGAGCAATAAATATCACTTTATTTTAAAATAGTCTTTAAATGGCACCATTATAATAATATGATGAAGACATTCATATTATTAGTTTACACCTTTGTTTTATGTATATTCACATGGAAATTTTCTTAAATCATAATGATAAAACTTGGATTTTTCATTAAAAATCAGTATCAGGCTTAGCTCAAATCCTAGTGTACTCCAAGTTGTAACAAACATAGTATGTGCAATCAAATTATTTAATTATGAACACAATTTATATTATTAAACTTATATTATACGTCCCTTAGGACGTCAAACAACAAAAATACCACCAAGATTGGTGAGGAGAGGATAAGTTGCGAATGGTGCAGGTTTTTAATAAACAGCAATGTTGTCCGCTGTTTTATCTTTCACCATATTGCGATACCAGGGCTCTGTTTATCGTGGCAACCCATTATCCCATTCCCCCGAATATCTGGGGGAAGCCTCCGTCCAGCAGAAGACTGCAAGTTGGAACAGGCTGAATCCTTAAATTTTGTTCATCAGAACAAAATTAAGAAGATAGAATCAATTATTTATTAGAATATCATATCAAATAATAAACTCAAATAAGCGAGATTCTTGAAAAAGATTAAAATAAATAGTAGAATATTTTTGTACTATGAGTTAACACTAACGGAGTGGTTGTTTTCAATTTTGATGTGGTAACATTGATCTAGCTCGGTATGGATTTTTTCGCGCCGGCGCGAAACGTGTTCGTTCATTCTCAACTTGATTTCCATATAAAATTTAGTTTATTTTACATTAGTTTAACCCGATATGACTCCGAATTTTATAGAAAAACATACGCGATTAAATAATGTTTGTATTAGGGAATAGGTGCTCAATAATGTCAAATACTTAATTTAACGTACACATTTTATGCGAGTGTTATTATTAGTGCATTAGTGCCAAACTTGTATCGTTCGAACACTCAATAAAAATGGGCTCTATCGTGCTGAAGAGTTTATCTATCCTTCTAGGGGTTTTCTTCATATTTGTCGGCATAACAAAGTTAACTCCATTTATTTCTAAGGAATTACATAAAGACTTGGTGAGTAAATTTTGATTATAATATTTTATAATGCTAGTTATTGAAAGGTCGCTAGGTGGTTGCATCGAGATTTTTGTTGCGGAGCGATGTAGCTCGCTATTTTAGTACTTGGCTGAACGCCTAATACCACCGCGGAGTCGTCCCGTTGCGACAGTATGACTAGGTGGGCTCCGGCGCTCTGTCAGCCACGCGCTCGCGTCCCTCCCCTAGACTACTTAATCACACCTAATTGATTATTATTATTCCCTACGACAATGTAGAGCGTTGCTACTGTACAATGTACAGCGTATTGATTTTACAATGCCAACGAATGTAGGTTATGACGATGCCTGTAGATAGGAAAGAAGCGTGTGTGAGATGTATTCGTTTAAGTACAATCATAGGTTCATTTTAATTTTTTTTCCCCAAATCAATCTACAATATATCTACTATAAAATACGAATCAGGTCACTTACATTATTTTATTCAGTTGGTTTTAACTCCAACGCGTGTTTTCCAAATAATAAAGACCTATAAAAAATTACTTAAGTGGATAGGTACCTATGTTATTTTTGAAAATATCAAGTTTTTTATGTAAACTCTCCCGCGCGTAGAACATTATTCTCAATAATGCACACATTATCTGTTAATCCATTAATAAATTGAATGATTCAAAGAGAAAAAGTAATGAAAAACTCAAGAAAAGAGAAAATTATTGCTTGACAAGTAATTTTTCTGTTAATTGCCACCTACAACACATGCACGACTCATTTATTATGCCAATACCAATGGTATAGAAATTTTTGGGGGCATTGACTTAATGAAAATAATAGACATCAAATTCAATAATTTGCCATGATCAAAACTTATTTTGAAGCAGAGTAAGGATAAACATGATTCATTATTAAAAAAACATCCTGTGTTTTAATAATGCCGATGCTCATGGCATGGCATGGCACAAACATGAACCCCAGATTCATGTTATATATTTCGTAGTCGGGATCACTAAACCGACAACTAGCGGGCCTGCTATTTTTTTTAAAGTCTTATTCATATATAAACAAATTAAAATACCAACAGATCAAAAAATATCATTTTTTTATAAAAAAACGAATAAAGAATAAATGTAAATTTTAAAGTGTTTTTGTTGACTCTACTTTTTGACATGTTTCATGAGTAAGTTAAGTACTTATAAACTTCTTGCACAAAGGTGCGTTTTTTTCAAATATAATATCAGTAGCTTTTGTAGACAAAGCTTAGAAAACTTGAAATCACTAAATAACGTTTTGACTACAAGTCAGTTGCAAATTGTGTTCTAATGGATATACACGTCTTTTTTAATCTTTTTGTACAAGAAAGTTGCTTTAGTTTCTTCTCTCACAATTGATTTTAGTTTTTAGTCTTAATTACTGTCAAATTCAACGTTGACAACTTTTTTAACGTAGCCTTCATAGCACTTATTAATCGTCAGAAAACTACAAAATAATGACTCTACCACCGATTCGTATTAACTGTTATGATTATATCCAGCGGGGCCTTCTCTGTCGGTCATTCATACCCAGCACAACTATTTTCATCATCATATAAGGGCCACTGCGGCCCGGTTGCGTCCTCGGCCATTGCCTCGGGGCCCAGGGTACGCTGGGATTATGCTCCTGGATTGACCAGTCTGGTCACTATAATCTCCGTTATTAGAATCCATCCTAAGCACTGTAAACATTTTATGACAGGACCGTTGGTCGAGTGGTCAGAGACCCTGGCTACAAAACCAAGGGTTGCGGGTTCGAATCCCGCTAGGTGCAACAAATGTTTGTGTGATGAACATCTGCATTTGTACTTGAGTCATGGATGTCTATCCGTTTCCTAGCATCCATAGAACAAGCTTGGGGCTAGGCAATTGGTGTGTTAGTCCAAGCATTTATTATTATTATTGTCATTTCTTTCAGAGAAAAGAATATGTAAGATACGCCAAAGTGTTCCCATTATCGGAAACATTCGACTTCAAGCTTCCTTCAAAATGGTACCGGAGAAGCGTGGGCGGACTGGAGATCCTCTTCGGTTTAGCGCTGGCCCTGATTCCTAGTCGTAAGTTTATTACCTATTAATGTGCTTATTTTCTTTGGTTTTCCCATTTTATTCGGGTTCGATTCCCGTATCAGCCAAAATTTGTATCGGTTTTTCCGAACACAGCCAGGGATTTTGATCACCAACCTGAATTTGGCAAGCGTGGTGTTTAAGCCAAAGCCCAAAACCCATCTTTGAAACAAAAAGATGATTTCAAATGTTGGAGGCCTTTGCCCTGCAGTGGGTCATTAATTAGCTGATTTTAATACATTCCTACAGGTTTTACAAATCACTTAAGAATTGGCAAAAACTAAGAAATTGTAAAGTATTTATGATATAAATGAGACGATAATCGTATAGGACTTGTTCAGAATGTTGATTGTAATGAAAAAGACAGCGTAATATAACAAAACATGATACGCTTCATAACATAATGAATCGTTTCATAATCCAAAGATACTGCTTTGAAACCACATGGATAAACATAAACATACATTTTCTTTTCCTTTTGACAAGGTTGTATGTTATTTTTAAAACTTGTTTATCTACCAATGGTTTATACGTTCCGACAACCGGATAAATAGTTCCACCGCATTTCAACTTTTGTCTGTGTATTTAACAAATCATCGATATCATTATTAAACAACTACAAATACTTTAATTTCATCCTCCGATAGGTACGTCAAGATACAAAGAAATAAGCTTCGTATTACAAAATCTTTTTAATGAATTCTAAGGAGTTAAATCTCCTATTTTTTCATCTGAACTTCTTGAAGTGTGCTATGACACCTTATTAAAAAAAAACATCTAATACTCGAATACGATGCAATTAAAAAATAATATTATATCACAGAATAGTTTTTGATAGATAGGGCTTAAGTTCCCCTGTCGCACAATTCAAGGTTATCCATTACTTATGCCCTATATTTATTATCACCCTGTAAATTCTTGAAGTCCTCTGAAGATGTCGTTAATATTGGGTACATATTTGGTAACGCTTCGAGTGTGTCCAGTGGTTTGAGTACCTACGTAGGTCGAGGTCCTGGGTTCGATTACCGGATCGGGAAAGTTCGTGTCGGTTTTTCCGAACACAACCCGGGTTTGTGATCACCAATCCGCATTTGGCAAGCGTGGGGATTAAGCCAAAACCCATCATCATCATCAACAGCCTATCGCAGTCCACTGCTGGACATAGGCCTCTCCTAGGGCTCTCCACTCAGCCCGATCCAAAACCCATATTGTAAAAAAAACAATATGCATTCAAATGATGGAGGCCTTTGCCCTGCAGTGGGACATTAAATAGGCTGATCTGATAATCCTTTTTACCGATTTCGGTTATGGCGAGTCGGCGACTACTTCGACTTCATCACTTCACTACTTTTTACATATTTGGTTTGGTTTTCTCCAGATAAGATTAAGAACGCAGCAAATATCGGCCTGGTGATGCTGATGATCCTCGCCGCCTACTCCCACATCATGGTGGGGGATCCGTTTGATAGGTGCGCGCCGGCACTCGTTTTCTTCTTCATGCTCAGCGGAAGACTCGTAGTTTGGTAAGTTTGTTCTAAAACAACTTCAGGCGTATTTATATTTATTATAGGGAAAGATTTTGGTTACCCTCTGAACTGACTTACTAACTCGTTATAATACGGCAGAGATACGTCTTAAATTTTCTGCCTATTTTCCCTAAGTCAAAATATCTAAATGGGATTTATTATGGACTTTGGATGATGTAGACAATTTTCTTATTTTGCTCTAGAAAAAGCAATTTATTTTTATTAGCCACCTACACTGTGATTTTATGTCTTAAAAAAATATAAAGTATAACTCAGATTATGACGATTGATATAAACTCTATTTCAAGGAAACTAGAATAAATAAAATGAAAAGTGCAATGATAATATTTTTATTTCAAAATCTGTGGGTGTGTGGAATTTTAAAGTTCCCGTTTACATCGCGCTTATAAATAACTTTTATTCAGTCTCTCTTGAATTAGAAGTTACGATGTGTTTATGTTGATTAAAGTGCATGCTAAAGTTTGCCGGTAACGATTTAGGGTCCTCGAGCTACTCATTAAACTCGCCAAATCGTTGTAATGACTAACGCAGTATTTATTATTATACTTACTCGTAAAGGCGCATTTTGTTACCGACTTACACACAAATGGCATGGAAGTAAGGCAGTTAATATCGATTCTCAAAAGCAATATAAAGCCTTGACCAATTTCTTCTCCATGTAAACAGTGGTTACGACAGAAAATAAATTCTATCGTACGACTATCGTGCGATCCCGCGGTCCTGGCGCGCCGCCAGAGAATCCATCGCGGTGTTGCTTCGGTCGCGCGTATAAAACATATCTACGTTCATTTTAGTAGAAAGTTTACTTCAAAATGTTATCTGTTGTATTTACGTCCTTACATAATGGAAAGACCAAATATTTAACGAGATAGCTGTCTGCCCGTGACATTTTGCAAGGCCAAAAGAAATCAATGTAGCGCTCTGACCTGTTCATCTCATCTCAAAGCCAAAATTGGTGAATTAGTACTGATATTTAATTACAGCTCGTTGCCTTGCATAGCTGTCACCGTGCCACCAGCGACTATGGGCATATATAAATATCTTCATAAATTAACAGTACCACAGAACTGATAAAATTTATGTAAATAGAACTCATGACTACCTAAAGTACTAATCTGTCTACTATGGTTCATCGCATATTGTTTATATACAAATTAATTATTTCTTCTCTCAGGTATCAAACTAGCCGCCGTGAAGAGATGGAGAGAGCTGCTGCAACTCAGAATGGAAATGGTCTCAAGAGAGAATAAAAACATTTTCAATATGTCCATTAGTAAAATGGTTTTTTTTTCTAACTTGGACGGGTCGTTTGCGATCCCAAAGTATTTTATCTAATTACCTACGTGAAAGTTAAGACGCAAAGAAAAATATTTCAGGAGGAATTGCAAAATGCAATATGTTATTTTTTTTTAGAAAATGGCAAAGCTCATTGACTGCCGTTATTTTTTTCCGATAATTTAATCATGATGCAAGGTGAGATTTAACAGGGTGAAAAATCACTCAACTTTTAAATTAATTTTAAATTATTCACGTAAGCTGTGATTTTCCTAGTCAACTTAGTCAGTACGCGTAGTGTTTCAATATCAAACTATTAAATAAAATGCCGAACATCTGGTAATCTATAATTAGAGTACTACACGTAATATTTAGATACCATGTTCTTTAAGTGTAACAAACTCGCCTCTGAAGAATGCGTTAATAATTTGTACCCAAAAGTGATATTAATTTAAGCGACTTGTACTAGGTTCATTTTGTATGTGGGCGTGATGTCTAACAATATTTATATAAGTAACTGCCACTGTATATCAGTAGCTTTAAATATAATATACTTGCACAAATTAGTCGAAGGTAACAGGCACATTGTAATGTTACATTAATGTATTTTATTTGCTCAATAATAAAAATAAACGAGGTCTTTGCTTAATCTTTTTATTATTTATTAACTATAGCTGTTCACCACGCATCAAAGTTACATAGTTGATTTACAGATTGTGTATAAGCAGCATAGTCTTTTACATGAAAAAATATAATGCACTATTTTTGTTGTAATATTTTTGAGTGACTACATGTAATGTGAAATATCTTCAAATATCATAATTTTAACACGCGTCGACATAAGCAAAGAACGAGAGGGTGTGAAACATTTTGCTTAAAACTAGTGTTATTAATTTATCTCATTCTTATGGTGTGTGAATTGATGTTTGAAGTATGATGTCATTGAATATATGAGAGGTACATTTATTATTCGTTTTATTTCTAACTTTTTTTTACAGAAGCATATATACTTAGGACTTTATCACAGTTATACAGTATTTAGTTAAAACAGGCCAATCTGGTTACTAAAATATTAATATTAATTTAGAGACACCAAAAGTTAAAAAATAAAGTTATAAATGTCCATAAATTAAAAGCACAGTTCTCAACATAATATAATGTTCATTCCTTTTTATGGGAAAGTATTATCAATTATAATATTACATCAGGCTAAAGTTACTATTATGCCATACTTTTTTCTAGATAATTAAAAATAAAATGTATAAAAGATATAGAAAAAATATCTGAGAAATTATTACATTGAAAATGTTGATTGATAACGTAAATAATACACTGTACAAGTACACAACAGGTACATACCTGGAAATATTACACTTCTTAGGCAGGGTCACGTCCAGTCTGAAGTAACTCCAAAGCATTTCTTAGATTGCCAATTGCAGTTTTTACATCATCATAGTTTAGAGCGCTGCTTGCCCATTTACAATATTTTTGCGCCTTGGCAATTTGATCAGGGGAAAGTTGAGCAACAGCTGTGGAGCTGTCACCGTAATAAGCAGAAGGTGGTTGCTGCTGAGGTTGCTGTGATGGATCGTAAGGCACAAATCCCCCAGGGTTTGGATCTGGTGTGTATGGTACATTTGGAAGCTGTGATGCAGCCCTCATGGCAGCATTGGGATCGGGAAGAGTATTACTAAAGCTTGTCGGTATAGTGGGTGGAACAACAGGCGGAGTGGCCGGAGTCACTGTTGAAGCAGAAAATCCAGGGACTTGGGGAAATCCTGTAGGTTCCGCAGGCTGGCTATCACTAGCAGATGCATTCTCATCACTTTGCTCTCCTTCTGTTGGCATAGGTCCTAAAAACCAACCAACACTTAAATTAGAATAATGTCTAGTCATGTTATTTGTGTCATAGAATGTTTGTTTGTAATGACAATAATCTGGTTGTGTAGAGATTAAAAAATAAATAAATGATAATGACCTGGTATTGGGGTTTCACCATTTTTGAGGCAGTTGTGGATGTAGGCGGCTTTCCATTTAGCATACTTTCTATTCTGAGCTGCTTCATCAGTCAATTCTCCAAATGTACACAGGACATCATAAATCATGCCTGAGGTGTAAAATGCTTTCACAACATTTCTAAAACAAAAAATAATAAAAATTTCAATATTCAATTACTAATGTGAGCAGTTTTAGGGATTGAGTCTTTTCAGTTCTATGAGCTACAAATAGTTAAAAACATAACAATATTTACTATATTATAATCAATTTCACCTAACATGATTCCCATGGCAGTTGATGGATCAAAGTAAAATCTACACTATCCTAAGGCATTAAGAACCCTATATAAAATCACATTAACAGCTCATCGAGCTTATTTAAATAAAGTTAATCCCTTCTAATATTACAATTGCGAAAGTTACTCTGCCCTGTTGTTTTTCTGTTATGGAATCCCGCTTAAACCGATTTTGATGAATTTTGGCACTGACAATCTTTAGACCTTGAGAAAGGACAAAGGCTACCTTTTATTGCAAGAAAAAGGGATCTGAAATCCAGGTGGCTGCCGGCTAAATTGTATAAAAAGTACACCTATCACTGTGATAATTTCAGGTAAAACATACTATAGTTAACACACTGCTCACCAAATCCAAATCAATATCTTCATAGTTCATAAGAAGGGGATAATTTACCTATGCAGTTCTGTCGCCACCCATAGGCAGTGCAATCTACTTTATTCACATGCTGAGGCTGGATTTCAAACCACAATAAGTACACCAAAAGTATCTAAACTAAACTGGAAAAACTGTTGAGATGAGAGTCTCATGTCGAAAATGCCCATGGGCGGCCAAGAATAATTTAATCAACATGCCGATGCTGGGGCAAATCCAAACATGAGGCAGTATCATCATCATCATCCTAGCATTTGTCCTGGTCACATCCTAGGCTGTTGCCTCGGAGTCCAGGGTCCGCTTTCCTGCTGCACCTATTCCACTTCGCACGGTCTTGGGCATCCAGGGTGGAAAGACCAAGAAACATGAGGCAGTATGTAGATAAGAATATCACTTTTGAGGACAGCAGTACCTAAATGTTAAAAAAAACTGAACTATTTGTACATTTATACTTACTTTCCAAAATTTTGTTCCCTGTCTTGTTTGTCAGCATACAAAAATAACTTCAAGGCATAGTTTTCCAAGTGTGCCTGAGCTGCCACTTCATTGGAGACAGCTTCATTGTCCTTATGCACTTTCTTCGCCTCCTCCAACCAGTCCATTATAGCTAGATGAAATAATAAAGGATAAAAGACTCTTATTAATAAGGTGCATGATTCACTTCATTTTATGTTTGTGAATCATTATTCTATCAAACAACATCATCATTAGAATATTCTAAATGTCCTAATTTGGAATAAATGAATAATGTTGTTGTTGTGTTAACGAAACTTCCCACTTACCCATCAACACATGAGTTTCTTCTGGTGTTTTGTTTGTTGTTTTTAAACCCACTTGTAAAGCATGCAGTCTGCACCAGTATGCCACGACCGGATCTCTTGTGTCATGTTCGGTCGCAGTTTTCAAATAATGCTGTATTGATTTAAGACTAGGTGGGCAATCAGGTATAGTAACAGGCATTTTCCTTATAATTGGGGATCAGTAAAATAGTTTGAAAAACTGAACTTCCTCCTGAAACAATGATATAATAAACAACAACGCTAAACAAAAGATTAACCAAACAATTGGCAAGTGAAACCTAACAGAATTTCTTTTTAAATAATACTAACTTGAAGTAACTTAGATGAAGGAAATTGGGGATTTTTGATCAAAATTATGAAGTCATTATCGAATTTAATCGGATTTATGACTGACAGTGACTGACAGAGAAGACAGCAGATCTGACATTGACATCATACCTTTTTTATGTTGGGAATAACTGGGAATGTTGACATTAAAATTATTATTGGCAAGATAAATTATTTTCTAGAATGCAGGTTTTACCTTTTATTTAATGGCGGGGCGGTTTTGATTTAAAAGCTTCCGAATGGCTTGAGTGAGACAGACGTTGGAAAGATAAGAGAACGAATAGGGTGAATGTACTTGCGCTGGCCGCTGGCCAAGCATAAAATAATCTTTGAATCAATGCAAAGGATTTGAAAAATAAAATCCCAATTATTTTTTTATAATAAGAAATTAAAGCAAACAATAGAAAAACATAATGAATTCTTAGGAGCTGAGTTCAAGATTTATTTCCAGGAATTTATAACATAAATAAATACTCAGAAATACTCAGAATATTTATGATTGAAAGACAAACACATGAAACTGTACGCAAAACAAAACGTCAGTGTCACTGGGCTGAATGTCAAATTGTCAATCAAAAAGAGGAAAAGTATGATGAGTTTGATTACAATTGCAAATATTTCTAGTAAAAGGCATTAAATTCAGGAATCGTTTTTTAAAGTCGTGAATATATATTTTACACCAAATAAAAATGCCGTCAAAACAAAGAAAAATTGCCATGATGGGCTATAGATCTGTTGGTAAAGTACAACACCAATATTTTTGTGCGTCGTATTTTTTAACTTTGTGACGTCCTTTATTAACAAAATAATAATTACAGGGAAATCTTCGCTAATCATACAGTTTGTCGAAGGCCAGTTTGTGGATTCTTATGACCCAACTATAGAAAATAGTAAGTTGTAACTATCGCTACGATACATTGTTTATTTTGTGCTTCGCCATGTGTTCTAGTGTGTATGATTTGTACCATATAATATTACTTTTAACATGGTCCATATAACTGTGACTGTTCATCAATGAAAATACATGTCATAATAATAGTTATTGATGTCTACATGGAGGCTACCTTATTATTCTCATTCTGTTGCAGTACCAGTGTTACAGATATTACATATTTGTAATGTTTTGGTGTTCTCGAAATATTAAATTAAAATCATAGTCACATATATCACTAAGACAATGAATGGATTTTGTTTTAAGATAGACTAAGTTATAATAATGTAATGTTATTTCAGCATTTACCAAATTTATTCGTTTGAATTCAACGGAATATGAAGTTAAACTGGTGGACACTGCTGGTCAAGATGAATACAGTATATTCCCTTTGCAGTACAGCATGGACTTCCATGGTTATGTCCTTGTGTATTCCATAACTTCAAGCAAAAGTTTTCAAATAGTACAAATAATTTATGATAAACTGTTGGACATGGTTGGGAAAATACAGTAAGTACATATAAAATTATGTTTGAAATTGGCGGTGATGATTACTACTGGGTCTTTTATAATACAAGCACTTATATAATTATAATTAATATGATTTCTGACACACTACTTGTAACTTCACTTTATATTGACAAATAATTATTTCAATTTGCAGTGTGCCCATAGTACTAGTTGGAAATAAAACAGATCTTCATCTAGAAAGAAAGATCAGTACAGAGGAAGGAAAAAGACTTGCTGAAAAATGGAAAGCCGCTTTTGTAGAGACAAGTGCTAAGCGAAACGAGGTATGTCTGACAAACTTTTCAAAGGTACACTGAGGCTTTGTATTTGAATGACAATGAAAATATAATCTGCACTTGGTTTTCTTCAGTCTTGCTATTTCTTCTATCATTATCACTGCAGGGCTTACATATTCTATATTATGATTACTTCCAAATTAGTTTTTTTATAATCTTTTTCTTTTACAGTCTGTTACAGATATGTTCCATGCAATATTATCAGAGATAGAAAGGTCAGATGGACATATACCAGAGAAAAATGGATGTGTGGTGTCTTAATAAAACAGGTAGATTATGTACAATATGCTTTTTACTTAAGCAAAAGTGAGTTAGATCTAATTTTTCTATTTGCATAGCTACTTTTGAGGGCAATAATAATTATTTGCAAATGATGTAATGAGCAGTGTAATATTTTTTGTATTGTTGCAGCCAGATGTTTGTAAGATACTGTTTATTTGGCATAAAAACTGGCTTATGGAAAATAACTTATACAGTAAATGCAGCTAAATGTGATCTGAAATTACATAAATAGCACCCGTCACTCAGGCTTGTATATAACAATATGTGGAACCATATATTTTGTAAATTATTTTATCCTTGAATAATATTTCATGACTTACATGTAAAATTAAGTAAGTAGGTACAACATCAGTTTTCTTTTCTGCCAAGTTTTTCTATAACATCAAGTTATTATCCAGTCATAGAGTTTTAGAGATATTGTTATAACTAGACATGTGTCCAAATTTTGCAAAGATTCGGTATATTTCATTGGGATTGGTCCAACATTGGAGCTTGACAACACCCATACTAATCATTTGTATTAAAGTAAAGGCCATTGATGACATTTCTAATGAGTAGGATAGTTTTTCTTTGAAAATTACCCAATTATACAATGCTTCTATCATTGACCTAAAGGTTGAACAATTAAAGATCAAAAAAAAAGTTCAAAAAAAGGTCTTGAAAACTTCATTGTCCCACTTAGAATTATTTTTTGTCAGTTACACACTCAAAATAATAAACATAGGTATAATGAAAGGCATCAAAGCTAAAGCTAGCTAGCTACTCGTAGCTAGTTTGATTTATAGAAGGCAGATGGCTTAATTTGTAAGAGATTTGATTTTGATGCTCTATATTTTCTTTAATCTCCCTCATGGGTTCCTCCAATACTGGTGTTGCCAGGTCAAGAATTTAAGATAGAAATGTTTTAGTTTTTGTCCATTACCAAAAAACCGTTTTTTTCACAAAAATGCAGCATTTATTTCTTAAAATCTGTTATTAAACGCCTTTAACACATAGTAAACCCGTATAACCACCCGTTGCATAATTAAACTGAACGGATGATTATATTATTACATAGAGAAAGGTGTAAAATTTTCTTTTAATAAAGTACAAATTACCTAGATAAGGACATTATGGCATATAACGGAAATATTCGATTTTGAATGCGGCCTGGTAACACTTGAGTATTAAAGTAAATACATTTCTCTGATATTTAGAAGGTGTGCCTTCTTTATGAATTAAGGGGAATAATAAAGACTCAAGAAAATTAAATCGTCATTCAGTAAGATAATTTAACAATCATGGAAGTTTTGTAGAACGTTATTATTGACATGTATCTACATATGTATGTATTTCAAAGTCGGAAGTTCATAAGACGCTACCGACATTTATAATCCTTACACTTTCAGAAGACCATCACGCCGCCAATGCACATATAGGTACTTACTATGTTTTATTAATATTCAAGCTTGTACATAAGTTTGATTAAGAAATCTTACTATTTTCGGCCTAGCTCTTAGTTGTGTGTTAAAAAACTTATACTTAATATGTTAATCTGGAATTCTTATTGGTGACACTTATTCGAAAATGTGTGTTGCTGTAGTAAAAACAAGTGTCCCAAACCATGTTCCACTACAGCCTACGGATACAACATTTATTCTGGGGAATTACCCACCAATATAATGTTCTTGTACACATTGTTTCATGACTAAAAACTTAAGGCTAGTAATACATATACTTTAATGCCCCAGCCAGGCCAATCGTGACAGACTTGTTGGTAGTTGGAGTTTTCTATGCACGAACAAAACGTGTGTGGTGAGCTTTTAGGTCAATTTGTGTGCTAAATGTTTTTTTTTTCTAAATTTACTTTATACATATTATTGCTATAATTTATTGTAAGCAATGAATCAAAAAGCCTTTCCATCCTCAAGGACAAAATGATTAGTTTTCTAGTCCTATACTCTGTTTCTAATTTCAATTCAATCACTGCTTTATACTGTCGTTTAGAACGAAAATAATGTTAACATGTCGTCATATTGAGTGCTTTCATCCGAAATGTATACCTACTATTATGAGATGTCTGTAACATACAAATGAATTAACTGCCCATAGTATCTTGTGTAAAATTGCCACCCTTTAAACAGGTAGAGATTATGTTCATTACAATAAAATTAATTATTGAATTAGATGAATTACGACGTATTTTGTCGTAATATTTTATTTTTATATGTTAATAATTTTCATTTAATCCATATTAACTCATCATGTTTCTGACTCTTGTCCAACTGAAATGTTTATTTTTGTTTATCCTTTTTACTTATAATTCGTTTCTCCTAGCAAGATTTATATTTTAATCTTCGTAAAAACTACCTGTACCTATATTGGGAAAGTCAACATTATGCTGTTATGATTATTTCATTACATTGAGGAACAATAGAACCTTCTACTTACTTACAAGATAGGTACCCAGTTTGTATAAATAATATACTTTGTACAGTAATAATGTTATTCACAGTAAAGATACTAGTTTTGGGTTGATTTGTAATTTTGTTTGTATAAATATGTAAATAGTACCTACATTTTACGTTAATTATTCATATGGGGATTACTTTAAACATGTATATTTCTTAGATTTTGCATTTAGTGTTGGTTATGTTACGAAAATTAAGTTTTAGTGTTTATTGCATTGTCAATGTATAAAAATGTTTGTCATTTTACAAATTATTTAGTTAAGGTAAACGTAACTATTAAGATATACTCAAAAATCAATACACTTTCAATCCAGGTATCTTTCAAAACCATTAGTAAACAATTTATAAACTAAAGTCTCGGTTGTAAGCACATAAATTATTATTAACTGCACATCATTACCCATATTACTTACTTACTTATTAGGTTGCCGCAGTGACCCAAAGGGAGTCTTGGCCTCTGGTAAAAAGAGTCACCATCTCTTGACGGTTCCTCTGCCATACCCTGCCAGATCATTATATTACTGGACTTTTTTTATATAAACCTAAATCAGATTATTATCAACTTATTTTTAATGTCTTCTTGTGCTTACGCAGTTACAATCAGTGAATTTCGCACAATGCAAAGCACATAGACATAGGCACGCACTAATACTTATTGCGTAAGTCTTAACTCGAAATAATTATGAGTATCGCGTTACATACGGAGCAGGTAGTCTTTAAAACATTTGATTTTAAGTGTATTGAAGAGATTTCATATCTTCATTTAATTAGTTACCTAAATGGCGAAAATTAAACCTAACACGATGCCATGCAGTTAGAGTTCAATGTATGTAGAAGTCTTTAGGACTTTACTTGCTGTAAGCATAAAGGTATCGATACCTAACATTGTCACTAAGTACCTACTGCCTGGGATAACTTTTGTCAGTCAAATTAAATAACAATTTTCTTAAAACGATTGATAATGGTTGTGGCCAGTAGGTAGGGTTGCCAACTTTTTTTTAGCAGAAATAAAGTATATCTGATTTAAAGTAGGTAAATAAAGAGTACGGACTTACAAAAAAGAGTATCATTATTTGTTCCTTTAAAAAGTACCTATACTTTGTTATTTTGTCAACACATAACAAATTTCCATTGTTTTAAAAGGAATTATATGAAACATTTTGTAAAAAGAGTACTTTAGTTAGCGTACTTTATTAGTGATATAGATTATAGAGTACGCCTACATGATATAGAGGACAATACTCTATTTTAGAGTACGGTTGGCAACCCTACCAGTAGGTGGGTACCTTTTTGTGATCTAGCTTCAGCTCTACCTACTATTGCAATAAGTAATAACCGAACTGCCATCAATTAATATAGATTTCTCATTGTCATCTAAAACAAAAAACCACTCCTCGGTTGCAGGTATGCATAAAGGCATTTTCCTGACAAAAAAAGATCAAATACCTAATACATTTTTTTTAAATATATCGACACCATCGATATTTCGTAAGGTATATCATTTTTATTCCTTCTATTAAATGAAGTCGTGTACAGCCTAGTATATGATTTGATGTTTTGTGTAGCCTGACTTGAAAAGTGTGGATGTTTGGTTGATACATACATTGTAAGGTTCAATCTATGGTTGCTTTTGAAGTTTATACCAGATGCGCTCGTGGCTAATCAATGATTGAAGGTAGTGTAGTGTAATTTTTGATCAACTTTTATATCATGTCTCAGTTGTGTTTGTTATTCAGTGGCAAGTAAAAGGTTTTTTAAAACAGAATTTACTGTGATTCGCTTTTATTTTTAGTAATGATTTGTAACTCGAGCAAAATCAAGTAAAAGTTATAACTAACTTAATTACGTTGTCTAATTAATTTGTAAATATTTATGACGAGTTAAATAAATAGCTTCTGATACATAAACTGTGTTTGTTTTAATTTACTTTACTAGTGACATATAAGTACCAAAGAAACATGATCTACATACATTAATTTAATATCAAGAGAGTATATTTAGGTAACAAATATTTAACTGTTATGTTTTTTCATAGCCTAGTCGTACATTTCAAGATTGTTAGGTACCTAACTGACGAATTTCTGAAGTCAGGGTAACTTTAAATACCAACTTATTCCTCTTTAAAGTTGTATGGATAACTTATAATTTTTGAAAGCGAGGTATTACATATTAAGATTTCCGCTCGTCTGGTATTTATGGGGAAGTAGGTGCAGCCTCTGTTGAGTCTGCACTTTTTGCTATTCTTTTAGCTGTGTTTTTCTTTTTATCTAATGTAAGAGGCAAAGTAGCCGCTGGATGTGAATTGATCATCGCTGCCCATCAACAACCCTGTAAGGGTCGCTGCGTTGTTGCCTGCATTTGAAACTCCATACCCTCCCCGACTCAGCTACGGAGACATTACCTACTTACAGCAGTTGTGAAGTCCTAGTTCACTGTGATCTTCTGGAAGGTGGAGTTAGTTTCCCTGTCGAACGACCCATACGAGTGGAAGTTACTTTCTCTGTCGAACAGCCCATACGGGTGAAAGTTCCAATTGGCCCTACCCCACTATAGGACTGGATTGCTAGAGCCTGTTATGCCTTTCGGCAAGTGACACTATAGTGGAGTCAATGAAGCATTTGACTCGAAAGTCCTCAAGAACAGCTCCGATTTCGATGATTTTTTTTTTGTTAATTTTGTTTTTTTATATTATTTAAAATCAGAAACCTCTTAGAGCGGGGACGGAACTATTTATATTGTTTTAACAGTATCAACGATATGGATAAAAAAATTAAGTTTGGTCTCTATTTTTTTGTAGAAAAATCTCCATAAAATAATCTTATGGTTACAAATAGTTGTTACAAAAAATATTTTAACAATAATTCAATATTATTTTGACGCGTATAATTGGGTTTCATACAAACTTTCATCCCCCGTTTAATCCCTCTATGAGTGAAATTTACCAAAATCGTTCATGGGGAATGCCTACGTCATAATAACTTGATGCATACAAAGTTTCAGCCCGATCGGCTCAAAATTGACAAAGTTTCATACAAACTTTCATCCCCTATTTCATCCCCTTAGAGGTTCAATTTATCAAAATGATTTCTCAGGCGATGCTCACATCATAATAACTAATATGTTTGCAAAGTTTCAGCTCGATCGGCTTAAAATTGACAAAGTTTCATACAAACGTTCATTCCCTATTTCATCCCCTTGGGGGTTGAATTGATCACAATCCTTTCTTACTGGATGCCTACGTCATAACATCTACCTGCATACCAAATTTCAGCCCGATCCGTCCAGTGGTTTGGGCTGTGCGTTGATAGATCACTATGTCAGTCAGTCACCTTTGAGTTTTGTATATATAAGATCGG
Organism: Nomophila noctuella; assembly: GCA_958496325.1. NCBI lineage: Eukaryota > Metazoa > Arthropoda > Insecta > Lepidoptera > Crambidae > Nomophila > Nomophila noctuella. The sequence continues at coordinate 5,267,266 of OY292487.1, read as the reverse complement.
GCTTTATTTTATATATATAGATTTGAGTTTTATATATATAGATTGTTTATAACATTCATGAATATATTTACAAGTTTTTAATGGATATTGTATAGGAGATTTTTTTTTGTGTATAAAATATATCGTAGATATTGTTTATACAATATAAATAGTTCCGTCCCCGCTCTAGGAGGTTTCTGATTTTGAATAATATAAAAAAACAAAATTAACAAAAAAAAAATCATCGAAATCGGAGCTGTTCTTGAGGACTTTCGAATATTGCCTGTTTTATGTATTCATTGACTCCACTACTATGAGTCTTGTTTAGTTGTAGATGCCCATGGGGACATAGATAATTTGTTAGAGAATACCATTTATCTTTATGAAAATAAAGTCGTGGTCACTTCCGCATATGTAATTCTATTGCTATGATACACATTAAAAAAAAATCAAATGTCATTATGACATTTCATGTCAACAACTTTTATTGTGAAAATGGCGACTACCGGGGTTGGTTTTCGGTGGTTAGATTTATTAGAAAAAGAATTTGATAAAGCATGTGTCGAATTGGATACCTCCCTGAGTAAGTATTGCTGTGATTGCCTTACTATACATTCTACTGTTAAACTATTGCATGTAACGCAATGTCATGTTCAATGTAGTGTCATTATTTTTGCATAAAAGAAAATGTTCTCATATCGTCAATATTCCATGATTTATATTATAATTCAGTTTTTATTTTAGTAATAGTATCAATCAGTTATCGACAATAACCTCTAAACTTTATGTCCTTATTTATGAAATGAAGTTACAATTTAAATGTCACAATGTAGTAATAAGTTCTTTTTCCATGTATTGTTTTTATTACTTTATTGTCCCCCTCATTATTATTTTATGGCATGCTTTGTATACCCATATGCGGTAAAAGAACCGGCTTAGATCAAGACCTAAATAAAATATTGTAGGTGTCATTCTTGATTGACCTGCTGATATTGAATGAATAAGGCTGTGGTCTACTTGATCATAATTTCAGTTTGATACATTACTGCAATAAGACTTGTCTGATGTGTCAATGATGTAGAATGCTTTTGTACTGCTCTCTTCTGTCTCTTTAATTCGACAGTCCCATTGGTGGTTGGGGATTTTGGCTGCAAAACCAAGTGTCCCTAGCAAGATTCAAACCTTTGGCAAATATTTGTATGATGAACATCAGGATTTGTACTTGAGTCATGGATGTTTATAAAAGTTTTTAATTTAAGAATGTCTTTCCGTTCTTTGCAAACATAGTACAAGCTTCAAGCTACGTTTGTAGCTAGGCAATTGGTGTGTTTCTCCAAGTAATATATTTATTCAACATTGTGTCAATATTAATTTACAGCAGAGCTGGAAGCGGAGGAGCCGGAGGTGGTGTTCTCTGCACGCCAGAAGATAGCTACGTTGAGTTCTTGCTTTGCTCAACTTACGCACAAAGCACTAACTATATTTCAGAACAGTGCAAAACTGGAGGTATGTGTTTTGTCCCTTTCATTATTACATTGATCAATCAATGTATTAAATTATTTATTTAACATTGTTTGGTAAGTTATTCTTACCAAACAACTAAGATGATGTGTGGATTAAGATTTACTAAAAAATAGATCTTCTTTTTTGTATACTAAATTTGAAACTATTTCTTCTACTTATCACTTTAAGGTCAATTAAAATTATAAGTATAGGAATATGTTTATACATGAACATGCCTATCAAGGGAATGCTCATTAAAATTTGTTCTTGATATGGTCTGTGTTATGGGGACCTAATAATACCAGGACAATATCTCTTGTACCTAAAAATTTGCAGAAGCTGCTAAATCAATAACAGGTACCAATTAGTATGATAACGGTATTTTGATGAAATTAAAATACACAGCATTTAATGAAAAAGGAATTATATTACAATACTTAAACAAGTTTTATAAAAAAAATATTGTTGATCTAGTTTCTCCAGATAGGGCCACGGTCGTAGGGATGTTTGTGCAGATGTCTCCGGGGCAGCGGTCGCTCCGTGGGCCCTTCGGTGCCCTTGTTCAGGCTCTTGCTTAGTATCTTTTTGTCTTCGTCCATCATGTCGCCCCCACCGCCGTCCTCATAGAAACTGTCTTCTGGATCATCATCCTCCCATTCATATTCTTCATCAGATTCTGCATGCTCTCCCCTGCAAATGCAATTTTGATTATTTGTACTACATGTCTATAAGAAGGACCTAGCACATTGGCTTAAAAGGTTATACCAATTGGAATGTTATCAGCTTGAACCTAATTGGAAAACTTTATTTGTATTGGTTAATCACTCCAAATATGTTAAATTATTCATAGCAATTAAAAACATCACTGTATTTGTAACTGCCTTTTATCAATATTAACACATAAACTATTTCAGTTCCTTTAATTATTGATGAATAAGACTTTCTTACTTAATGCTGTTTAGTTTGAGTAGGAGTTGGTCCGCCGCGGCGGTGACGTTGGACCCTTCGTCCTTGAGTTTGGTCTCCAACCTCTGCAGGGCCGCGTCTGCGCGGTTAGTTAGGTCTACTAGTTTCTCAGTCAATTGCTGCAATTCATTTTCCTTGAATGTGGTTCTCGTAGTGTTGCGCATCACGTTTTCTAGGCGTCGACACGACGAATCGCTCTGAAATTAATTAGTAGTTTTTATTGTGCAGCTCTCATTAAGTGAAACGGAAAATATGTATTTTCCCTATGCAACAACCATAAATGTACCATTCCGATTTTATTGTAAATTTTTTATTGTAATTTTTTTCAAATCAAAAGTAATTGAATAGTTTTTACCTGTACAGCACCGCGGCCAGAACTGAGGAGTTTTTGAACTTTCGTATCGTGGTTCTTTATTGTAACTTGAATGTTTTGAAGTTCATGGAATGTTGACGCAGTACTGAAAGAAAGCAGTTGATAAATAGATAAAATTAGATTTACTCGTATTAAAATAACAATAAATGTAGGTAATAAAATAATTACATACTTATTAATGAGCGTGTCGATCAGCTTGCCCAAAACATCAGCGACTTGGTTCGGATCATCGAGCTGCACACGTTGGCATGAATCAACGAACTTTTTTTGAGCATCCAGTAATTCTTGCATCTGGAATTGATTGATAGATTGTTAGAGAATAAATCAGGAACAATTTGCAAAGCCTATTATACGATGGGAATTAAAATTACACTTAAATTATTATAACACATTTTTAAGTATGAATAAACGTTCTGGGTATATTCCATCTCGCCCTTATAGTACGCGACGATACGCTAGATAAAGGGTGGTACAGTTTAACTCTTCACAACTAGATTCATTAACACATTCACTGCCACCAAGATTTTCTTGAAGTTCATCGAGATGCCGCCGTTTAAAACTGCGGACACGCTAGGCGTGTTCACGGCATTGCTACTAGGAAAAACAGTGAACACACCGGGCGTGTTCATGGCACTGATTGACGGCAAAATCTTTAAACGGCTATTTTTCGGTTTTATCTCTGTTTGCCGGTTAGTATTTCTTGTGCTTCGCGAGAATAAAGGTGCTTGAATAGTGTCGTGAGTTTTGTTACTCGGAAATATGGCGAGAAATAGATTTTATGGTAAGTAAATGTATTATAATGTAATATGTGGTTCTCAAACTTCATCAATTGATAAAAGTCTGCCGTTTTTTTGTACCGTAACATCGGGATTCTTAATTGTGCAAGTAGATTTGTTTTATTATTACAAATATTGAGTGAGAATCGTTTGTAAACATATTTTATAGTCATAAACGAGTGAATTCATTAAAATTATTAATCCAATAAAAACTTCGAACTGCAGAAAGTTTATTTACTTACGTTATTTATCTCGTAATATCGTTATGTTGGTTAGTTGGTACGTAACTAAAGTTTGACGTTTTAAATGAAATAAATTGACTTCTTATCTTATGATTTTTTCAGGAAAAGCTAAATTTGTACCGGAAACTGAAGATATCGAGAATAAGGCAGACTGCTCCCCACCTTTAAAGCGTTCAAATATAGAAAGTAAGAATCAAGTACTTAATATACTTAATCAATCTAAACCATTTTTACCATCAACATCACAACTCACTACGACTAATGTATTCACCCTGGTGATGCTGTAGGTAATATATTAAGACCTTATTAAGTTTGATATCGAAAAGTTTATCTGTGATGTGACAGGTTGGAGATTATAGAATAGTCTAGCTAGACGCTCGTGTTAGCCCATGTCTTGTGTGCCGTAATATGTTCCCCAATCTTCTGCCGGTGGTCCAGGGTTCGAATTCCGGTAGGGGCATATTTTTGTGTAATGAGCACAAGCATTATTTGTTCCCGAGTCATAGTCGGTCGTTTTTATGTATCTGTTAGATATTTACCTACTCATCAGCTTAGGAACGCACCTTTAGATCTGGCAAATGTGCCGCTCAAGACATCTCAAGAGGTGCACCAGACAAATCGATGGCCCCAATGAATAAACGTGCAAGAGCTCTTACCCAAAAAATTTTTTTTCGTATTTTTCGTTTGCATGGCCTAATATACACCTATATCGCTCATTTGCGACAAGAATGTGACAAGTTAGAAAAAATCTACATTTAAAAAACGACTTTGAGGTTTAAACTTTAAAGTCGTTTTTTAAACGTTCATTTTTTCTGATTTGTCACGTTCTTGTTGCAAATGAGCGATATATATTTTTTTGTATATTTTAGATTTAAAATAAGGCTTTTATAGCACAATATTCGTTTATTGTACGGAAAAAAAATATTTACATATCACATGAATAATAAAACATGCGCCTATTGCAGATTATTTGTTTATTTGAGTTCACCAGAATAAACGTGTTTAATCAATCTGCCGCCCTCGTGTCTATCCTTTCCTTTGGGTAATAACTCTTGCACGATTATTCGTGTAAAAATGCAAGCGACTTATTTCAGCAATGCCTTATTGTAGACGGCAAAACTTTGAATATAATAAATACAGCTATTCTTTTATCCTTTACTCATTAAAAATATACGTGGAATAACCATGCAACATTTCAATATACTTGTTTAAGCTTCATTTATGACACGAATAAACGTACAATGATGCAATACTGTTAACAAGTCAGATATTATTTACTAGAATAATAATTTAATACGTTTTTTCTTAAATACTTATGTCGTAAACCGATAATATTTTTTTACAATAAATATATGAGCTGATAGATATTTTTTTTACCTTTAATTTGATAATACATTATATGTGTCTATTCATTATGTAATTAAAGTTATTTGATTCCAAAGTTTTTATTTTTCCTGATAAGTTGTTGTTTTTCGATTGCACGTTTATTCGTTGGGGCCATCGAAATACAGTAGGTATCTGCATTGCACGTGTTCGCGCCTCGCGCCCGGATGAGATTTTTTACTAGAGACCCTGATGATGATGACTGATCTGATAAACTTGTTTATTTTACTAATCATTTTTTTAAGCAATAAGAAATCTTCAATATTATTTGATTCCGAAATCTATTACTATCTAGATTTATAACTAGAGACCCTGATGATGATGACTGATCTGATAAACTTGTTTATTTTACTAATCATTTTTTCAGGCAATAAGAAATCTTCAATATTATTTGATTCCGAAATCGCAATCGCAACGCAATCTCAAGTATGCTCGGAAAATGATACCACTACAAAAGGTAAAGAGAGATGTTAGTTATGTTCCATCTAGATGCAAGTTACTTGTTTAGTTTCGTATGATCTAATTTGCATTTATTTTTAGCTAAAGATCAACACTATGAAGCAGATTCTGATTGCACCTATTTTGAGCAAGATAGCCAAAGTATTGAAGACTATCTAGCCCTAGGAAACAGGCCGAAGTATACAGAAGACGAAGAAGTGTTTGCCGGTTCAGCGAAACAAGATATTGCTACCCAAACTTTAAACGATGCTAATGAAAGTGTTGGTGTTCAAACTATAAATGTATGCAATCAGATAAGTCCAAAAATCACTAGCCGCGGTCGTCGTAAGAGCAAAACACAAAAATCCAGAAACACTAGCCGAAGTCGTTAATAAACATCCAAGAAGAAGACGATAGGAACGCAAGCGCAACGCACCAAAATTCGGAACACATGCGATGACGAAAATATCGAACACTGCACTGATAAAATAAAACAGAGATCAACTGCAAGAGGTTTTCTATTGCACCCCTACCTCTGACGTCACACTATGGTTCGACCAATGATAGGACGGTGTTACCGGGCTTTTGTTTAACAGTCATAAAATTGGCCGAAGCTTTTTTATGTGCAGAAAAGTAAAAAAAATACCACGAGACATTGAATGCATCGTGGTATTTTTTTGTATCCAACTAAAATACCACGAAGCATATGCATTCGAAAAAATACCACGATGCATTATTATGTTCAAAAAAGTTAAAATAGTTAGTTTATTTTTACCTACATTATCTCAAATAAAGATTTTTAAAGATTGATAGATTTTTATTCCATTTTATTTATTTTTAATCAAGCAACAATGGCTCATAAGCAGATATAAGTATAGGAACCTTAAAATAAAATGTACATAAAACAAACAAAATAGTGTTCAATAGGTACATTGACAGATTAAGTATATTTTATCCCAATTAGAGAAACGAAATAGCCATGGGCAGCCAAAACCAGGCGAACAAAGTTTATAAAGTACCTAGTAGTAAATATTATCTCTAGGAATCTTGGAAACATGGATTAAGAAATTTGTTCTTATTAATTATTTTTCTAATTACTACTTACTTAAATGCATGAATAATATCGTACTAATCACCAACAAACATATAATTGTGTTTTAGGCTTAGGTATTTGTTGATGGTTGCAATGCAACGCACTGTTAAATAAAAGTAGATTTTTGCTCCGAAATCGAAGGGGTATTCATGTTTATTAATATAGAAGATATAAGTACCTTTGTTGTAATAGTTGAAAACAGAAATGTAAGTAGGTACTCATTAGATTAGAAAATGTCGTCATACAGTCATCCACCACATTTTTGTCCAAAAAATTACCTATATGGTACGCTACGCTGGCACAAAATAGCATTTACCTACACTTAGTTGAGCTAATAAGCATTCAACATTAAAATTCATGTCTCTTGCATTTTCGTATCTGTGATGAGTAAATAAAATATTTGACTGATTTGATTGATTGATCTGTTCATTAAAATAAAACACACTTTTTCGTATCATTTAAACCGAAAAAGTGTGTTTTATTCAAATTCATAATATGTATTATCAGAAAACAAACGAACGAAAACCAACAGTTTTTTTTAAGATTATGACTTGGGAACAAACCTTTTGAATAATTTCAAATGATTCTTTTTTAAGTGACATAAAAATCACTCACGCAAGATTTCACTTTGAAATTAGTAAAGTGTTCAATCGAATAAAAAAGTTTGGGAACCTAAGGATAGCTTCAGCAATTGAACACGCCTAGCGTGTTCTCGGCACTACATAATACCTTTTTTTCATAAAAACATCTAACTAGTTTTTTAAAGTAACCACTTCAAAATGCCATAGTATATCCCTTAAAAATGATACACTATTAGTTTGAAATGAAAATCAGGCCTAGTTTAAGAATTATAACCGAAAACACCAAAACACGCCTGGCGTGTTCTTGGCGTAGAGATATAGATTTGCCTGAACACGCCAGGCGTGTCAATGGCAATGAATGTGTTAAGCGCCTTTTGTGGAAGTTCAGCGGTGACTTCTATCTACTTGTCCATGATTCCAGGTTTAGAAAAAGCATAAAGGCATTGCTTCTACCAGGCTTTTGCTTTGCTACTTCCATGTTGATCCGGGTTAAGATGAATTATTATAAGCCCATGCCCAGAAAGCTATATCCTTTAGTAGAAGTAAACCTTAATGGAACTTCCACTCGAATGAGCCGCTATTATGGGGAAGTACCTCCACTTTACAGAAGCCTATGGGCTTCTATATGCTTATATATGGATGTAGAGTAGTACTTCGTAACTGTTGTGCTATGTTTCTGCTGGTGAATAAGGTCGCCAGAGTTCAGATGGGGATGGCATGGATTCTTAAAGGCAGGCAGTCAGGCAACGCATCCACGTCCCATGTGCGGTTGTTGGTGTCCATTGGCGGTGGAGATCACTTACCACCATGACCCTACTGTTCGTTTGTCTCTATTACATAAAAAAATACCTTCATATCGATCTTGTAAGTGTTGTCGTTGAGTCGCCTGGCGAAGCTGGCCTCGAGGTCGTTGGAGGTGAGGCGCGCGTCCCGCTGGCGGCGCGCGAGTGCCCGCAGCCCGTCGGCCAGCTCGCGCCGCGTCACGTTCACCAGCGAGAGCCCGTCCCTCATCAGCGACTCAAGGACTAGGCCGCGGTGCCACGTGTCGGCATACGCGCCGTTCACCTGAGCAGTCGAATTCAGGTTTTAGCCATTGTAGGTTTTTATCATTACCGTTGGCTTATGATAGACCACTTTTGGACAATGACAAAGGCCTCGTGTTGGCCAGTTGGATGAGCTTTCAAGTTATTCATTAATTATGCACCTAAAATCACAAGTTCTTTGTTTGATAATTTTAACGAACATAAACAGTCCTGCGTTGAAAAACTTGCTTTGTCACCGATCAATGAAGGGCAGGCACTTCACAAATGTTGTGCTATGTTTCTGCTGGTAAGTGAGGTCGCGAGACCTCAGTTGAGGACGGTATAGGGTTTAATAAGGCAGGCAACCCATCTGCGACCCATGTAAGGTTGTTGATGTCCATGGGCAGCGGTAATAACTAACCACAAGGTGACCAGCTTTTTCGTTTGCCTCCCTTCCACGTAAAAAAAATATGCCCTGTTACAATGATACCGTGAAACAACGTAACTCGTATGTACTTTCATCGATAAATATTATTAGTTTTCATTACCTTATCTAGTAGGTGTCTGTGTAAAGCTATTTGGCTGGTCAGATTCTGCGCTAAATCCACAAATTTGCTCTGACTGCGCTCTAGTTTGTCACTGCTTTCCTTGATAGACGTCTGAAAAATAAATTCATTGCTTTATTAAATCATTTTGCAGGAGTTAAATGCAAACAACATCGGTAATCGCGTTTTTTAGCAGGAGCTTGTTTTAATCACTGAGAGAAAGTGTTAATGTGTTATTAATGTGTATGTACTTGCATAGTAAGATTTATTTACACTTTAAAACATGATAAGATATTGGACTCCATGAATGGAAGAAAAGATAAATAGTTTTGAACCCAGATAACCTAGCCAGTGCAAGTGAAAGATGATTATGTGCGGAAATAGGTCGCATCAATTAATTGATTTATAATATTATGTTTGTATGTTTTTATTTTATTTCCTATGCTGATTTAGTTGCTAGTCACGAAGCCCTCCAAATTGGTAACTGGCCTGTCCCATTACCTAAAGAAAATTTATAGATAGGCGTAGCTAAATGCCTCTCGGTTCCTTAGCCTTTTTTATGCGCTTATTTAAGGTTTTAAAGCTTCCCTTTTAAATATTGCTAGAACTCATTGTGACGGATATCTAGGGAGTCAAAAAGTCCTACCATCAAACTTACTAACCCAATCAGTTTGATGGAATCCCTTGCACGAAAGATTATGTTCTGATAGATATTGAAGAGGTGAATCTAAATACCGAATTTACCTGTACATTGTTTTGTAGCATATGCAATCGGTGTTCTAGTCTTTCTGCAGCAAGTTGTGCCCTTTCTAGCTTTAATGAAAGAGCTGTTTCTACGCGATCTGCAATATAGAATAATCGTTATTTATTGACCTTGATATGGACATGGACATACAATGATACATGCTATAATTTGTTTACGATTTTGCGTTCATAACACATTATTAAATTTTGTCTTTTTGATTGACGCGCGCGCGTGTCTTCCATATTTGACATCACCAATAACCGGAACGTTAAAAAAATATTGGTCAGCTTAGACCAGCCGTGATCGTTTCCTATTCATTTCAAATTGTCGACAGCAAAGGGCCAATGTTAATTTAACCAAACTAGTTGACGAACCATTAAGCGGATCCTTTTACCAATTGATTAAACGTTGCTCTTGTTTGGTCAATTGTGAGTGATGTTGGAGCGATATTGCGAAAGTTCCAACGTGAGTATTCTAAAATAGGATATGACACAATAAGATTATACTACTACATGACGCACGTGTTTAGAGAATGAGCAATAAAATATTATTATGCAGGTTAGACTTTTATAGAAAATTTGCATTGATTCGACGCGGTAAATTATTCTTTATTATATTGACGACTTCAGAAACTAGGCCAATAGCTGTTTTATTTATTATGTTTATTTATTAACATTGGCGAAACGAAAACCAGTCCTATTCTATTTATCTAATAAACAAAATTTACGTAAGAATGAAACCATAATAAAAAGTGACATCGAATGCAAGAGTGGGATTTCGTTCCATAAATTGTTTGCTTCTACTGCGAATGCTTGTACATAGTTATGTATGTACGCGTGCTTCTGTTTGTTGATTACTTTTACATATTTTTATTGCTTCATTCAGGTAACGTGAATCGGGCGATGCTCTCGGTATTCCATATTACTTTCGATGTCATTAAAAAGGAGCAGTACAATATTTGCACACTCAAGAATTTTGTACAGGCTCTTGACGGGTTTGTCTTTCAATGTCCCACAAGGGGTTACCCCTCCTCTTTGTCCTTTGTTCACATGTTTCCTAATTTCTTATGGGCTAAGCAGAGAAGAAACTGTATATTCTTGAGCCCATTACAAACGATATTTGCTTAAGCAGTATAGCTGTAAACTAAGTCCGACCGAACTGAGTTAGACAGCCTAGAACTTCTTGCATCATACTGTACAAGAACTGAGATTACTGCTACACCTTGCCTTTGACAGTATCGTTTGTAATGTTCTCAAGGATATAATTATATAACCATGTTTGGTTGGTGGACGCGAAAAAAAAAAATAAGCCACCTCTCCTACAAAAATTGGCATTATCTTTTATCAAGACATTTGACAGTTATGACTAAAAGTTCATCTCATAATGTATAAAACAATGGACCTCTGACTGTAAGTACCTACATACCAAGTTTGTCCTGTATGACGTCGAGCCGCCTCGCCTGCTTGACCTGGGCCGCGCTGACAGTGTCCAGCACCCGCAGCCGCTCCTCGATGCTCGCCAGCACACCGCTCAGATCCTGGAATCAAACAAACAACCAATCAGGATTGTTTGAATGAGCCACTGATTTATTTATTAAATATTTTATCTCAGCAATACCAACATGGTACGAGTAATATCATTTCAATAGTGTGTGTATCTGTAGTCCGTTTATCGAACCGGATGGTAGCGTCTATTAATTGTCTTCGAGACATCCTGGCTTTGACGTTTGGTACCTACCAACTGAGTGATGGAAGGACATCGCTAGCTCATATCGCTTAGTGGATAACCGCATATCGTTACATGGCCGTTTTTAATTTATGAGCGATATTCAGATAAATAAATGAAGATGCTATTAAAATCCGTAAAAATAGTAGGATTTAGTTAAATTTATTTAGCCAACCTTAGAGGCGTAAAGTCTTTGATGTAATATTTACTAGAGAGAAATGTCAAATATTTTGTTAGGACACATATCCGTTAAAACCTGCTTCTTTAGCCATTTCTATTAAAGTTGCCTTTGTGTGTGTACTTCTATTATGGTTGTATGATTGAATATTCAAAATTCGACCAATAACGTAGTTAGGTAGGTAGGATAACGTAGGTAACAGACACCCTTTGACAAAATGTTAAAATGCACGCTTACGTATCGTCAACTGTCATGTATTGAATCTGTAGTGATTGAAATACTCATTACCTTTTGATTGACTGAGTTTGTTGAGTAAAGTCGCAAGTTGTGAGGCTCAGCGGGCGAGGTGCGCGCCAAGCAGAGGCACGCCAGCGCCGCCACAGTCGCGCTTAACATCGCCTCGACTGAAACACAAAGAGTATTACAATTAATAACAAGAATTAATTCTAATATTATAAAGTAAAGTATCAGCCTGTGTCCCACTGCAGGGCAAAGGCCTCCATCAATTGAAATCATGTTTTCGTTACTAAGATGGGTTTTGGCTTAAACACCACGCTTGCGAAATGCGGATTGGTGATCACAAACCCGGGCTGTGTTCGGAAAAACCGACACAAATTTGCCCGACCCGGAAATCTAACCCAGGACCTCGACCCACGGCCCGGTACTTCAACCACTAGTGACAAGACCATCGAGGCGGTATTAAATAAAGTAATTCTGTCTGTTAAGGTTTCCGGCTTCAACCTTTCAAAATATTTTGATGATAGGCACAGACAATCTTTAGATCTTTAGACGCTACCTTTTATTGCGAAAAAAAACGGATCTGAAATGAAGTCTTTATTGAAATAAATAAATCCTTGGTCTAATAGTGATTTCAACCCGCGTCCCCCAGTGTTGTGGTCAGACCAACATGCCTGACAAACAAAAATAAAATAAAACATTGAAAATAGGTACATACTTTTACCACCTTCGGCAAAATGTCCCTTTTTCTAAACTCTTTTTGTGTTTATATCGGAATAAACCGATTTTAACGAGTTCCAATGCTTTTGGCATTCAAATATGTAGAGACACGCTATTCATTACAAAAATGTTATTAAGCACCAACAAAATGTTATCCGAGTGTACCTAGGCACACAATGGGGAATATGCACGTGACTTAAATATGGACAAAATATATTTTTTTGTAACATTTATTGCTACTGAAAACACACTGTACAATTATTTTTAGAATTTATTTTAATTTAATAATGAAAATTAATCATCAAAAAGTGGCTGTTTTGATATTACCGCGCAAATTTTCGAAACGCAACACTATTGGTGGAACAAAATGTGACGTCAGTTTTACACGCGACGTCTGCTGTCAACAAACTATTTGTATGGTTTCTTTTTTGAGGAATAATTGTTATTGTATAGTTTCGCTGTTTTTATCTTAAGTTAATAGTTTTATATGTTTAAAGTATTAATTAATTGTGAAGAAGGACTAAGATAACGACTGAAACCGGTTTCGTTAAAGCGCAGTCGGATAATCTTCCGAAAATCGACGTGTTTATGATGGCCAAGTCCAGATTATAAGTCAGCTGAACTCAGAGGAACAAAAGCTGCGAGGTTAATTAGTTATAGTATGTATATATTTATTTGATAAATTATCGTTTTCATGGTTTTGTAAATATATATTTGTACTAGCGGCCGCCCGCGACTCCGTCCGCGTGGATTTCGATTTCCGTAATAATTTTTTTACGACCTCACATTAGAAACCTCAAAAATTGTAGCCTATGTGTTATTCTGATGTATAAGTTATAGCCTATGTCTTATTCTGATGTAAAAGCTATATTGTGGTAAAGTTTCATTCAAATCCATTCAGTAGTTTTTACGTGAAAGAGTAACAAACATCCATACATTTATTTATTTACAAAAACTTTATTGACCACACTAGTAAGAAAGGTTCAAAAGGCGGACTTAATGCTAAAAGCATTCTCTACCAGTCAACCTTGAGAAAAATTAAATGTTTGAATGCGGTAGTGAGCAAACAAAAACATAATTTTAAAGATAATTAAATTACAATAGCAAAAGATAATCAGATAATAAACATACGCAAATACAACCTAATATTACATTATACAATACAATAAATACATACATACACATAATATTGATGATGATGTCCTGAATAATGACCCAAAAAAGGGAATATAAATCAATTCCACGTCAGGCTTCTGACAGAAATTCAGGAACCTGCCTTTTAAAAGCAAACTTATTAGGTGCTTTTCTGACACTGTCAGGGAGACTATTACAGAGGCGTATAGCATTAAGAGATACATCCATACTCACAAACTTTCGCCTTTATAATAAGTACCTAGTAGGATATGTATTTTACTTTTTTAATATCCTTACGTACATTGAAATGATCTTCACAACAGTAATAAATATAATAATACCATCCGGCCGTATTCGGCCATGGCGGCCGATCTTACGATCAGCCAGGTACGCAGGATATATTACAGTACAGTGCACAAGTGAGTGCGCAAGCACAGGTGAACTCCCTATTACTTCACTCTCATAATTCGGTGGGACAGCAATCTGAAACGAGCGTAGAGAAAATAGGCGCAGAACCAACGGCTTAACGTGCCTTCCGAAGCACGGAGGAGCTCGAGTTGAAATTTTTCGGTCACCCATCCGATGTCTGGCATCTGCGAACGTTACTTAACTTTAGCAACCGCAGGCCAAGTGCGCTAACCACTGTGCCATCGAGCACACCAGTATAAACAGCTCAAACACGATACATTGTCTCTTCTTATCGCCTTGCACCACTTTTTCCTTAGATTTTCACCTTTCGGCATAATGAAATACACTTTTTCAGGTGCAGTGTTGATGTTATTTGGACACATAGGAACGACACAATGTTTATAAAATGTTTTTTGTACTTTTCCATGGTAATTAATTCGATATTCACTCACTTTATTCATTTTTTGGTAATTTTGTAAACCAAACACTTTGCTGTTGACATCGAACTCGTGTAATGGTGACGTCACGCACAAGCGCGCCAAAATGGCCGCGTTTATATTGATCGCGATTTTAATTATTTTTAATATTTAATTTTTTGCATAATAGTTTATATTTTCGACGTGATATTTTTATGTTTGGTAATGTAATAACTAGTAGAAACATATAAACGATTAAAAAAAAATCATGCATATTCCCCATTGCTAGCGAACACTAATTTATTACAATTCCTATGTTAATAAGAGTAATTTCTATTTCATTACTTCTGTTAAACAATTTCATTATGCATTAATGCTCAGGTGCATGAATAAACTTCGTGAATGAATGAAACATTGAAATGCGGAGCGTTTACACCTCCGCGAGTCGTGTATTAAAATAATCCCTGTTGTTATTAGCTTTCCTTTGTCTGTAAGCAAAGTTCTTAGCTGAATAAACACAGCGGGACGTCTCGTGGCGAGGTCATTGGTATCAGCTAGGCAACTCTTCATGTGGTGTAATAGACTTTATGCACGTATTTTCCTTGTTAATAGACGTATCTCCCTTTAAATTTTGAATGAGTAATATTCAATTTTACGATATTTAATAATGGTCTTCGATTTAAATATCTTGCAATATTTGCTAATCTTTGATGTATTGGATTGCAGAGACCGTAATCCTTATTGTGTTTTGATAATTTTAAATAGGTCATTCTTGTTTCACACTCGCTTAATTTTCTTGTTTCTTTATTAAATCTCCGTACATCGTTATCTGCATCAACGAGACCATAAATAAATTAGGATCTTGCACGGCTCCCAGGCAGTGCACACGCAATTTTTACTGCATGCTCTCATTTGCAACGGAATTCGGCACTCTGCTGTCCCGAACTTATGTCGAGAAATTATTATGAGTATTTAATACATACTTTTATTATTCTGATCAGTGAACTCTGTATCAGATATGGAATTGAAAGTGTGTAATGGGTACAAAGAGATAAAAGTTACCGTTGCAAAGGTTTCGTTAACAAATATTGAACGGTGGTATTGGGAACAATTATTTTTTTGTCAAAATTTGAACTGGGTAGACGATAACGTTCAATACACAAAAGCTTGACGCAACTGTTAGTGATGTAACTGATGTCTCAAATAGTGATGCGTTTGGTCTGGCCATTGTCAAGATCGTTGCCATCAAAATCGGCAATGCTGTGATATCAACGATACCGATAGAGAAGTAACGCGTTATTCCACGTGCGTCCGATGATTCTCGCGGCGCGCGATGACACGCATTGTTTATTTCACCGATCACCGGCAGGTGTGCTGTCTCGTCCTGTTTATGTGCATCTATTTATTTGCATTCCGGTGCAGTTCGTGGACCCCGGGATTATCATTGTCTACACGCCCACGCCCCGAGGTCAGCTTTCGTCAGCCCTCTGACGTTAACATGATTACATAACCCCTCGTAACCCTTCGTCGCTATTATAATGTCAAACTTTATTCTCCCTCATCACGTGAGATTGAAATATTACCAAGCTTATTTTTATGCATGTCTATAGCTTTGAAAGAAAAGTTGCTCAAGTTCAAGGGAATACCATGCAACTCATTAACATTAATAGGCTGTTTAAAAAGTGTCATTAAAATACACGCATATACGAAATAGCGTGCCTTTAATCGGATTAGGGCATTAAATAACATATGACATAAATGGAGTCGGAGATGATTTGCATACATTCAGAGATCCTATTAACATAGCATCCATAGAAAGGATGCAATTAGAAACAGTATCGACAGTAGGGTAATGTATAAAAGTGATGGTTATTAAGTCCGTGATTGCATGTGGTTGATGATGTATTCACGATGGCAGCCGGTAGACAGTCGTCGCATCACGTAGCCGCCTTTCGGTGGCCGGGACATTCGTCACGGCCCGACCCGCGAGATGTGTATCACTATTAATTGACGTTCGATCCACCAGCCGCTTGCGCATACACGAGACTGATTTAACATTTCAGTCTCGCCATAATTAGATTGATAACAGTAACTTATCTCTGAACTACATAGTATTTGAATCACGTTCCGTACAACAGCCAATCGGGTTGACGTAACATAAGTTTCTGTTGATTTTCTTTACTGTCTATCGATATCTACTGTACAACGAGTCGGATTGAAGACTACGATGGGTCTATTGACAGCTAAATAATTATGATCAATGAAAGATAGTGCCGTAATGAGACTATAAGAAAGGGCGCCCCGCATACTTAAAAGTCTGTAAGATAACACTCTCAATTTAAGCGCCTTTCTTTACACAGCCTCGTTGAATATGTCAAGACAACTCGTAAAGAAATATTGTTAAGTGCAGTTCAATTGACGGAACCTCTCATTATTTTTTTATTCCTGTTGCATACCTGGAGGCAAAATGTAGTACGGAAAGCGAAAAGAAATGTTTTTGAAGTACGTCGACCCGCACTGACTGGTTAGTCAAAAATAACTCCCAGAAATGTAACTTTTCATTAAAATATGAATAATAAGTTCATGATTGCTTGGGTTTTTCTCACTATTTTCTCTTCATAGAGTGGAAACTCTAATAGGTTAGTTTCCTGTTGTGAATAACACGGGAGTTGTCAAAGTTCAGTGGAGCTGGAAAGGAGCCAACGCGGCTATAGCGTTCACTTCCAGGTGCTAAAACATACTTTCATTGCTCTTATTGGAACACAAACGTTCTAATATAACCTAATTAATGTCTAGACGCCGAAGGAATAATTTTCCGTTTATTTTTCGCTGTAATACTATCCCTGTAATCCTGACATTTCCCAAATTTATTTTTGGAAGACAGGTAGATTTATTATTTGCTTAGTAGTAGTGACTGACAATAATCTCACAACTAGAAGCAGCATCGTCTATTTAAGACAGTGAATGCATTATCCTTCCTAGTTTCCCCTTTCTTTTGTCTGCCAAAAGCAAAAAGATGACATTGCAAACACTGGGAACTCTTCCTTCCTTCCAAACATTTGTTGGTAGGAAATCTTGTTCTTTGTTTGACCGTAGTTCTAAGTCACGGTGATGACGTTTAAGAAGCAATTTATCTCAACGGCTCGACGCAACGGTGAAAATTAATCTGACATTTTTCTGCTAAGTCATGCGGCTTCCGTTGTTAAATTAAAACGTACGGGATGAAGATGTCCTATTATATTTTTTTACGGCGAGATGCACGCACAAGTACAAATCACAAAATGAAAACTAAAGACCACCCACCCGAGATCGCTGAATGTCTATTTTTGAGGTATTAGATCTGTTTAGGTTGTTTTTATTACTACTTTTTCACTGAAATGGAACTATGGCACATAATGTTTGCGTGTCACACACAATTTTTTTTATGTTTGGAAATATTAAACGTGCGTACATAATGTCAATGTATTCTAATGTTTGTCCATTTTTTCGAACTCACCTAGAGATACAGAAAATTTAATCCGCTTGTAATAAATAAGCCCTCTGTTTCGAGGTTACATAATCATATCTATTTAGTCTGAGTCCACCCACTAAGAAGTTTATGCCTCCTTCTGACAAACGATAGTTCTTAATAAAGATAAATGAGGGATCAAGCCTAACATGAATCCTTTTCAAGTTTACTATAACATTGTTGTACTGTTTGTACAACACTCGCTCGTGGTTCTGAAGGAGGTCAGTAAGACATCTCTCTCTATGGCGGGGTACGGTATCGATTGAACGAAAGCGGAGTCAATAAATAACCTTTTCCATGTCAACGGATTTGGGCTTTGAGTGGAACATGGCTAATTTGAATCGGTTATCGTTAACACCAATCATATACCGCGACAGACAGTAATGCCTGAGGAATTTAGTTATTTGAATGTGTCAGTCACAAGTGTGCTGGGCGCGGGAGCACGATTAAAGTTTACCTGTGCGACAACGCGGGCTTCGTGGAATGTCGTCGGGTAGCCGATTATAAATTCGCTTTTATGTTGCAATTTCATGAGTCACCATTTTAAAATTTTCTCCTTACAATTCCATCTCGTGGGACAAAAGCTTGCCCTTAATTACAGCCTTGATTGTTAAAAAATTACTCAGTCATGCAGAAGTCGACAATAAAAACAATGAAGAAAATTGCAAATCACAGATCGGCTTCGGGCCACTAATTTAGTTCTTGATGTTTTAAGAAGGGCCTTCCGGCGGGCAATAACATCACTGTCAGCCCACTTCCAAAATTTGACATGCTTGACACGTGCGACTGCCGCTATCACTCCCACTAAGCTTGTTAATCTACTTGATGACATGTATTTACGTTAAAGACTTGTGGATGATGTTTTGTAAGCAAAACGTCTTCTATGGTGATGAGCGGTCAAGCAAAGTATTAGCGCTGTTACAACTATGTATTAAAACAATGGTTAAGAGTATTTAAATACTAATTCGGCGAGTAATTATTACATGTAGTTGTTTGATAGCTATTAGTATCGTCCTTAGCGGAATGTTGGTGTTATCAGTTTGTCTAGATCACGTCCCAGTTCGTCCTCGTTTCGAAAATCTTTCTCGGAGCTTGAGTCATTTGAGTTTAATTTGTCTTGAGTAATTTCAGGTTCAGTTTGGAGTGTCATATCAGTCAATATTTAAAAGAGGACGTGAGTGCTACCCGGGGAAACTGTTTTACTATGTATCATTTAAACATTTTGTACAATAGAACTTGTTGGTAGTTGTAAAAGGTCCTTGAACCGCGTATTGTCACTTCTGGAAGTGGGTTACCGGCGGCGGCGGCGCAGACGGCGCGGCGACCACTCGCTCGAACCGGCTGCCAATTAATTGGTATCAGCCACCAACTCGATAGATTTAACCTATCCGGAATTTCGCCGGCGGTCCAAGCCAAGACTTAATTAACTACTGGTCTAGCTAGTCATTACTTATATCTTTCAAAACAACTTATCATGCATGAATTATCATAAGAATAGAATGAAACTCGGAGCAATAGATCCGTGTCCTTACGTTATCTGTTCGTTGTAAATAACAATTTGAAATTGGGTTGCAACCTATTTAGCCACGACACAGTACGCAATTATGCTATGAATTTATGTTGCGTTCAATGCATTCGAGGCCTAGCGTGTTATTGTGTGGAAGGAGACATCGCAATCTTCTGACATTTAGCGTAATGTGACAAAACAAAGTTTGCGTTTTTCAATTACCAGCCTGACCCTTTTATTTCTCTGTAAGTTATTACGTGTTTTCATAGAAGCTGGGGTAAAGTACTATCATAAAAATATATATTAGGTATTGTTATCGCGTCTTATATTTATAATTTTGACCTTTTTGTATCCTCGTTTAGTTCAATAATCGTTTCTGGTCTCATATTCAAATTACTAAGAAATATAGTTTAATCTTATATAATTGCAGTTGCGTGACCCAGCTACCGTTTTGGCCGCTTTAGTATTATGTTATAATATCGATATTACGATCCAATATCGATTATTATTGACTACGTAACTTTGGGATACTATAAAGGAAAGTGGTCTTCGTTTTTAATGGAACCCAAAAATGTCAGTGTATTGCGTGATCACGCCGTAGGCCGCGTGTAAATTATTATTTAATACCCATTCTCATAAGGTAATAATTCATTTCAATTGTTAAATATGATACCAACAAAAAGTGTAAAGTAATTTTTAATGTTCATTCGGACACGCATTAATAACAATAACAATTGACTGACATCATTGAATGCAGTCGTGGCGGAAAAAGTAATTGAATTCTTATAATATGTAAATAATTAAAATAATCGCGTTGACGAAATCTTAAAGCACGCCATGTTATCTGTAAGAATGGAAACAGCAATGTCCCGGTGGGTGCATGCAGGTCGAATTGTGCAACATCGGGAATGCATGTCTGAGCCGCTCTAATCTGGGTCCCCTCGCGCCCGCGGCCGCAGACCCCAGCACGCGTGCTTGCCGCTCCCTACTCGGATTCAGATAAAATCACCAAAGACAATGTCTATTGCTTAATAAGATTCAGTTCCCAAACCGGATCAATAAACGCTTTACGAGTGAAAATCTCTTTTCGCTTTTACATGTAGGCACAGCGACGTTTTCCTTTTCGGTTTTAAACAATGCCTCGTTAAGTATATTTAATCAGTATCTTAAATACACCGGAGATTATGATATCGTTGCTTGCTTTGTTACTTAATAGTATAAATGTTTAGAAAGGGAACTGATTCATGGTTGTGGTGTAGGATGACGAGACATGTCACGGGGGTCACTACTGCCAGGTTCAATGTCTCCAAGTTAATGCATTGTGTCGCTCCAACTTTTAAACAATACAACGTAAATGGCAGGAAAATAGATAATGTGCCTTAAAGTTAAGTGCTCCTGTTGGCGAAGGAATGCACGCGCGGGTTCGTTCAAACTATGAAGCCTCCGTCGAAGAATTCTTGGAATAATCCCATATGGTGCACATTTGTTTATCCTAATACATTCTGATTTCTGATCCTCGGCCTTGCTCACCTTTACTGACCGAGGGGTCGTTATTTAATGGCGTACGAATCTTAGAAACCGGCTTTGAAATTACATTATTAGCATGATGATGATTCGCTCTGAATTTACATTAGGTGAATCTGTCGCGAGCCTTCGCATCATCGTTATAATTTTGCGCTACTCATTCAAATTACGGTCGGAGCGAGCAAGGCCCGCATACGGTTGACTTTTATTGATGATGATTTCTTCGTTAAGGTGACTGGAGGTGAAAATAATACATTTAACTGTCTGCTTTAAAAATAAGTTGAGCTGGACGATTAATTTATTAAGTAAACCTCTCCATTGATAAACGGAAACTTATTAAGATGTGTTCTAATTATTTTTATTATGTAAGTATTTAAATTTAAGTACCACAGCAATACAAATGACATATTAAAATTCAACACCAAATTTAAACGAGAAACAGGTTACTGACACAAATACGTTTTTACGCGTATATTTAATTGGTACCAATCACTTGACAAATAATCGTAATAGTCAAAAAGGATGTCCGCATGAGTTACATTGGTTACTTTTATTTATACATATATCTTACTAGCGGCCCGGTACGTGTTTCGCTACGTGTGGTAAATAAAAAACCCCTCGACCGATTTTGTGTAAGCTTCACATAAACCGTCGTTGCTAAGTCCGAGCGTTTGCTCGGACCCTGAAAGGTTCGGATAGGTGAGTCTGTTTTTGAGTTAAAAAGTGACAACGAAAAATGACACTTATTTTTAAAAAGATAACATCTTATTTAGATTTATTAAAGTTAGGAATCCATGCATGCTGGCTAATGGGCGAATTATAATTCGCCCATTAGCCGAATAGTTCACGTGGTTAATTTTATGTTCTGTTAGATTATGCAAATACGGGAACGAAGCGCTTTGCTCGTAAACAAACCATGGTCATTACTTTTATTCGATTAAACGTCTCTAACCTCAACTTAGGTCATTTGTCAAATACGTCGCTCTTACTTTAAGTAAAAGTTAGCTTGAGGAGCGAGTGGACATTAATTAGGAGTCCCTGCTGACAGTCTTGTGCAAACTTGTGTATTCTAAGAAAACAGTTCTTACTTATCGATTTTCTTGCTTCAAAAGTTACGAAATGTTACTGGTACTTTCTCTCGTCTCGCAACTGATACGCGTGCTAAGTATGGAGGTTAAGAAAACAAAGTTACATCTCGGCGCAGATATAGGATGCTAAGCCCTATAATAATGTCATAATCCTAAAATATGTATTCGATGCGAGTTTCTAATCGAAACGAAGAGAGGTTAAAATAAATTTCGTTTGGCAACTGGTTTTGCAACGTTGACTCTACAGATTTAATTTTGTATAATACAATATATTATATGTTTATTGACTTCGAAACTTAAGACTTAAGTGATTTTAAAGTGGCCCATTTCTTTTCATATTTATTGGTATGCAAATTTTTCATACAAAAATGCAAAATGGTGACAAAAATAGGTGCGCAATATATTTTTTATTCCGAACTGTTAGGTTATAACGTTTTTGTTTGATTATTATATAAAATAATGTCCATTGATTATTTGTACATTTCATGGTAACTTATAATCTATACATCTATACAAATATTATAAAGAGGAAAGGTTTGATTTTTTGTTTGTTTGTATGAATTGAATAGGCTCCGAAACTACTTGGCAGATTTGAAAAATTCTTTCACTGTTGGAAAGCTACATTCACCCAGAGTAACATAGGCTATATTTTATCCCGGTACGGGAAGTAGTTCCCCCGGGACGCGGGTGAAACCGCGTGACGGGCCGCTAGTTTTAAATAATTATCCTCACAAAATGTACACCTCAGACACTCATTAGTTAAAACTGCTTTGTCTCTTATACAATAGGAACCGAGTCTGCTTTAGCAACGGGGTTGTTTATGTTTGACCTTGCGTCGAAAGTGCATTATCCTTTGATCAGTGGTATTATCTGTCCCGCGCGTCCCACCCGACGTGTCAGGAGTTTGTTTGTGCAGTACAAATACAACGCACTTGTAGCACCCGGGAGCAAACCACCTTGTGTGTGTTTGTTCGCGTTGACACGCATACCTTTCGATTTAATAGCAGACCCTAATAGCGCGTGCCCTAAAACGTCAGCCGCTACCGTACTGCTAAACAGTTTAGGATAGGTTGTGTAATGTTTGCCTGGTTACGTGCTTCCATTTTATTGAGCTTTTCGCACTGTCATTAGGGACCTTCTAACCACGTTTTACGAGCATTTAATTTATTAAAATTGTGTTCCTAATGTACAATTATACTCATCGAGCCTGCTGGGTCTGACTAATTAAGCTCTGCACCTTTATTTGCTCAAGCCACAATTTACGGGCGAAAGTCCAGTTCGTTGGTCCAGACGCGGACATGTTCCGCGTATGAACAAAATTTATGGCCCTTAATTATAATCGCATGCTGGATATTGAATTTGCTTTACGAACTGAACACGGTTTTGCTTTTATGAAAGGAAATAGGTGTAGCAGTATATTTAACTCGAGTTTATTCGCATTTGTGCTCTTGGGTGTAATTGATTTTAATACCAAGTACGTTTCGTGGTCATCAGGCGAATCGGTTCGATCAGGCCTATTATGTATTCGAATTGTGTGTAGTAATATTTTGAAGTGTAGATTGTAAAAAACTCGTTACATGCGAGCCTCACCCAAACTGCGCTCAAGGCGAGACCTCAATGGTCTCGCGTGCGTTTGCGCATACTTCTCAGGTATGAATTAAACTTAATAACAATTTTATTGCCTTTAAATCAACGTATTACGTATGATTAATCAAGCATAGGAAAGCGCTTATTACGATAGGTGCACGGTTTTCCTTCAATCGTTTCCTTGACCGGTATGAAATCATCGCTGTTGAGAGAACGAGTGTTTGCTCTTATACTTGTATTGCCCTTCACCGATTGCTCTTCCCACATCGTTATGCAATGATAGGGCCCACTGTTGAAGTAGCTTTCAGGGGCTACTGTCGAAGCATACTAATAACAGTTACTTTGTGTTGGCGATGATTATGATATCAAGCACGCTTGCGCATCGCGTCTTAACTAATGTCAGCCCACTAATGCCTTGATTTATGCTGCTGCGCTCTCTAGGTTCGTTCACATTCGCTCGACTTAAAGTGCTCTAATAGCCGCCCGTGGACGCGCGAGGATCTTATAATGCTAATGTCACATTAACTAGTTAATGGTTCATGGTGATGCGCCCGGAGGGCGGCTGTTGGTCCATCACTGGTAAGCGCTACTAATAACATGGCACATAATCTAGGTTTTCAATACTAAGTTTCAATGCTTGCTAATCAATTATGTGATAGATTATTTGTATTGTGCATATTACTAAACCTTTACGTCTCCTCAATCTTTTAATTTTAATTGCAGTTATGTTAAGATTTATTATGTTAATAAAATTTCTTTTTGAAGATTTACTTCTTCTAAAGCAAGGTTTGCCAGTTGAATGCTCCCCGTAGACACCGGTAGCGGCTGCATTTACGAGTGCCGATATCACGCGTACAGTTAGACTAAAAAAGTTATTTACGATCTGTCAATGTAAACCTACCACATAAAAACTCTGAGACACAAGTTTTGATCGCATTCCTCCAATACTCTACCATCTCTCTGAGACGACTAGTAGTTGTCTTCATGCCATGTTTGACATTTAACAACTCCTAAGAATTTAATTTGAATACTAACTTAATAGTTTATTGGAAAATCATTAATATGCATGAAACCTTCCATGTAGGTACAACGTATGTTACTTTATGGGTATTATATTATCATATTTACAGGATAATTTGCCAAGTAAAAAAGTGTTGGATATGAAGCTTTAATAGGTTCATCAATCCAAATGCGTAATGCGTAAATGCGTATAGTGTCTCTAAATTAGTTAAATTAAAGTTATCCTAATTGCAGTTTTTAGTAATATTGGTTTATTTTTAGTTAGACATGAAGATACATTAATTCCTGATAACTTGAGACAAAATTATCTGGACTAAGTATCTTCTGTTGATTTTATTTGTTTCGTAATCTATTCTAATTCTTAAGTTTTAAATTCCATGGTTCTTGGTGTGCGGTTATCAATTTACCTAAGCATTAATAGTTTGTGATACAGCGTAAATCAAAACTCCGCAAAACGCAGACTTGTTTCTGTAAAAAGTGGTTGCATCAGCATTTCACGAGGAAGACTTTTAAAGAAGTTCTATTTCCCGTTTAATGCAGATGCCTAGCTGTTTCTTAAGTAACCACAAAACTATTTGAAAGGGCAAAAAGGCAAATTAATTTGTTTTAACTTGCGAGGTACTAACTTTGAGCTTTGCGTTATAATTATCTATATTAGTTATTAGTTATAAATACCTTCGTAATTTGATAGTGCATAATTGCAAGTTGGATTAGACCTTTTTCTATGAAGTATTTCGACAGACGAGATGTGTAAATCTAGTGGTTACTATAATGTTTGATGTGATGAGGTTTGGCATGCGTCCTCTTTGCAATCGGACGAGTTTACTGCCGCCCTCTTGCATTTTATTGCTTGCTCTATACTAATTACATGCTCCAATCTAGATTGGTGCAATTTATTTTTATAACCGTCATTAAAATGTGTGTATTTTGACAAATTGTACTTTCATTTTCTTAATACGATAACTTGTTTTTATAACTCCTGTAATATTGACTAAAATTATTATCGCCTAGATATTATAATATAACCTAAAATATAGCATTACCATAGGTGGTTAAGTCTAAGGTGAATATTCGCACGACGATTATAAGGCGCCCGCAATCACAACACGCGATAAAGTGATAAGCAGATAAAACATTGCAGAGATTACACTACCTACCGGCTAGGGGTGATCCAACGATGCGTAACCCTGGTTCGCAAAGGGTTATTTTCTTTCACGGTCACTATACACACAGAGGGTCATATCACATTGGTATCGCACTCGGAGTTTGTGTCGCGCACGTGGTAGCTGTCAGTGCGTAGGACAGGTGCGCGCGCCGCAGCATCCGCAGCGGCTCTGGCGGGCGCGGGCGCGCGCGGCCACGCCCCGTGCGTACGCGCAGCTCCCCGCCCGCCCGCCTGCCGGACCTCTGAAGCCTTTCCAGCCATTTTCAGTTCAGACTATATAATATGTTATCGCTAAGTTTTCTTGCTCTACTAATTTTCCTGTTACTCGTAGCGGATATGGTCAATTGTTTTTATTATGTAGTGTTGTCAAGGTAGCGATAGCTAGGGCTTTCGCAAATGCAATACGATGTCAGATTGGCTAATTAGATATAAATAAAGGTTCGTTTATACTGAACTTTCTCAGAAGATAGACGCATAAAACTGAGACAAGATGTGGTGAATCATTAGTCGCGTGAGAAAGTTCGCTCGCCGTCCATGGCTCGTAAATCGTGTATTAGATGTTTCTAAATGAATCCCTTGATTAGATGCTAATTAAGAAAGAAGACATGCTTTGTGTTAATACTTTTACGGTGAAATAATGTCGCATCTCACGTACATGCTGCGTGTAATCTCTAAAGCAGTCGATGCTTGAGTCGTAAACTCCATAGATTCAAACATCATTGATCATCGTAATCAATATTGGTTCTGCCGGTCGCTTTCAGTTGCATAAATGTACTTGTATCTACTTTCACCTTCGCGACATTATTCTGTCTTTTAAATACTTGTCACCGTCTCCAAAGTGTTTTAAAAACGTCATTCAAAGTAGATAATATCTTAATATTATGTAAGTCGAACATAGGCATACGCGTTAAATGTACACTTCTAACCAAATACCTACAGCTTGATATGTTTAGAACGCTAGTCGGTAAACGTTTGAAGGCCTTGTGTAAATATGAAGTTTATCTCCTTTATGCCGTTACGAACTCAAAGTAGACGAAAGACTCCTTGAGAGATTCATATCTCTATATACATCTTAGTGTCTGTTTGCTTAAACAAAATACTGTAGTTTTGAACTGCGGTGGGTAGCAATTATTTATCGTTGAAAGATCTTCCTAAGGACAACATTTAAAATTGAAGAGGCAATTGGAACTGTTTTGAAATTATAGGTAAGGGTTTGGTATTTGTATTGTTTGAATATTGGCTGAGAGTAAGCGAAGACATACCTACTATACCTACTTCCCTACTAATATTTTACATGCAAAAGTAATTCCGTCGATACGCTTTACCACTTAAGCCTCTCAACCGATTTTGAAGAATTTTGGCACAGGTAATTTAGACAGGGAATTCGTATTTTGTGTTCATAAATAGCTTTATCGTAAACAAAATATGAAAGGACAGGTCCTTGTTGAATGACAGAAAAGGAAGCCAGACCTGGTGCAATTTGATGTCCATCAATTAGCCAATTACAATTTTCGATTACCACGCTTGGACCGTGACCGTGCGCGGCGGTAGCCTGCTCGCCGACTGGTTTTGTAGGTTTTACATGTTCCCGATGGCCCTGTAGCACTGTACCTACATGGGTGGCCAAACACATGTAGTAATAGTGTAATCAACGGGGTATTCGTTAGCCTACCCCGCAAGGCACTGGACCCGCGGGGTCAGTCGCGCACGGCGTTTTTTGAATTGGCCGACTGACCCCGTTACTCGTACCACGGGGTCAGTTGGGGTATAACTATTTTCGACTACGTCGACTGACCCCGGTCAATAAATAAATTTCCAAAGAACCAATTATTTTTATTTTTGTTTACAGTTCCGAACTAAAGTGCTTCGAAAAGGTATTTAACATATGTTTATTTAAACAAGAGCTATGGTTTTATAATACGGGAATCATTTCATTTGATATATTTACGCGTATGTTTGACTAACTAATTTATAGAACACTGTGATTTAAAATACATTATCGTAATGTCTTAGTGTTTGCAAAATGCGCACACAAATTATACTATAACTAGCGGCCGCCCGCGACTCCGTCTGCGTGGATTTCGATTTCCAATATCCTATGTGTTATTCTGATGTATAAGCTATATTGTGGTAAAGTTTCATTCAAATCCATTCAGTAGTTTTTACGTGAAAGAGTAACAAACATCCATACATCCATACATCCACACATCCATACATCCATACATCCACACATACAAACTTTCGCCTTTATAATAGTAGTAGGATACAGGGTGATAGGGAATGCGATATATTCCTTGAAAGTAGAGCTTATTTGCAATCTTTTAAGACTTAAAAGGCATAAAACACTGTGTCCGAATTTGGCTCCTTACTGAGTAATGCAAGATATAAGTGTGTCTTGACAATAATTCTCCAGTTTTTGAGTTACAATGTTATCTAGTGATAATAGTAGTATCTAGAATACACCATGTTAGTTTTTGTCTTGTATTCGTGTAGCTAAATAATAATTTTGATATATTCAATTAAAATGTGCAAGAAAGAATCGTCATTTATTAAGTAAAAGCTAAAAATACTATGAATTTATTATACACAAATCACTCTGCGAACATGGGGAACATATCAATCTGATACAGGAACTGTTTTCTTAGGTTTACTAAAAACGTCGTGAGTTTCAACTTAGTTTTATTGCACTGATAAGCTTAGTTAAGATTATCTGCAAATTATTCTAAATCTGTTTAAATTATTTCACTCGCAACGTGATTTTATTTAATTGTTTAGTTATTTACTCTTATTATATGTATGTATGTATATATGATTTGAGCATAAGAGCTCTTCGAATTATAGTTGTGTTCAATAAACCTCTAACAGTTTTCTACTGACCTGTACGTTTCATTTTGTTCCTATCAGTAGATGAAGTCATAAAAAATATTTTGCGGGGTCAGTCGACGTAGTCGAAAATAGTTATACCCCAACTGACCCCGTGGTACGAGTAACGGGGTCAGTCGGCCAATTCAAAAAACGCCGTGCGCGACTGACCCCGCGGGTCCAGTGCCTTGCGGGGTAGGCTAACGAATACCCCTAATCAACTATCTGTTGATTACTACTTAAAGCATCGACTCCTTGGTCCTTTTTATAATGGCGATTCTTGTCGGCGTAATACGATGTATCATTCATTCTTACCACTATTTGCTTCGCTACGATTGCTGTTGTTTCTTTTTGCGGTTCTGAGTTGGCGAAGAATATTGTATTGTTGTCGCGATGTCTGTCGCGCGCTCAAGTCCAATCAAGACGAAATAGCGAGACGAAGGGTCTTCGCTCTTCGCAATCTAATAATTTATGGGCTTGTCAGAAACTCATCTTGTGTCAAATGTTTGCATAGAGCATGCCCGATAATAAATCAATTTACATCGGGCGTTGTAATCAACCAGCGGTCATCGCCACGCACTTGTTGCTCATTGGTGCTCCGTATCGCGATTTTCTTGAATGGCACGATTATTCCGCAGATTTATAAGTCACGCCCGAGAAAGCTCGTGCTGTAAGCTTTATTATCGTGAGTCAATTCGACGTCCGACCGCATCTCACGTATGAGTTATGACTCTGTTGGTGTCGCGGGTTCTGTTTCAGTTCAGTATGTTTCCTATTCAAATCAATCCTTGTTAAGCTGAACGCTGCGTATTTATACGACTTAAGTTAGCGGACAAAATGTTTTCAGTAATAACTCGCATTGCGACTGCCGATGACGTATCGCAATGTCTATAAATAACAAGTGAGACGCAAGTTTATGGGCAATTTGAATAGGATTGCGGACCCTACGATTGACGGACAGGCGCAAATGTATTCTGTTTGGTTAAACGTATCGTTGAATGCGAACTTAAAGTTATGGATTGTGTATGTAAACCTAATGAAACGAACGGGGAACGCATGATGGTTGACTTTGGCAGTGGTAATTATAAATAGTATTTAACAACTACACAGAAGAAGGACTTCGAAATAACCATATTATGTAAAAAGGTCAACGAACACAACTGAAACCGACATTTATTACGTGTTTCGTTTGGAGTAGGTACCTATAGAACGTGATTATGTGATCGATCATACTCAGGTTTTACACACACTGGTTATCAATAAGAAACGGTAACGGGACATTAAAACACTCACAAAATGTATGATATCTATTGTCAAATGTACGTATA
Organism: Nomophila noctuella; assembly: GCA_958496325.1. Lineage (NCBI taxonomy): Eukaryota > Metazoa > Arthropoda > Insecta > Lepidoptera > Crambidae > Nomophila > Nomophila noctuella. Next base: position 5,237,213 of record OY292487.1, on the reverse strand, counting down.
ACAAAATCACTCCAGTTTAAATTAACTACTGATGTTTATATTTTTTTGTACAACGAAAGTTGGAAACATGCGATATATTTATGTTTCATGTACAATATGAATAAGAACGGAAATATTTATTAAATTATTTTAAGATAAAATACGTGTCAATCAACAAGTTTATGGCTTAATTTGAAATTCAAATCACCGTGGATAGTATCATGTTCGTTTGCCATAAATGTGAAACAAAGCAGTTTATGCTTGGCGTTTGCATTGTATAACAGTATTAGCTTTAGCTGGCAACCAAATATAGCTTTATTATCTGGTTAAATCTACAATTACTTGAGGTTGAATGTTATCCACGTACAAATTGAAACCCAGCCATGTTACTTGTTAGCAGCCAATTTATTTCAATCTATATTGAGCTATTGATGCTATCAGAACGCAATTTTGCGAAATCGAGCCTGTCATAAACGCGCGACACTGCATACCAGTGTACTGCTTTGGAAAGGAAACTGTGTAGACTTGTGTTTTCTGATACGAAACAAGACATAAAACAGTCGTAAAATCTTGATAATTTATTGGAACATTATTATAATATTACAGAATATCGAAACAAACATTAATGTTTATTAAACCTATATTATTATCACCACTAATGTATGGTTCTATAGAACGATAAAATAACTAAATATTGGCGAAATTTGAATGAGTGACCACTGCTGTATTTTAATTTAACTTTTGTTGATCTTACGGACCAACACGCGCTTTGTTTTTTCTTTCTTTAAAATCCTTAGCATGCAGATACTTATCACCAAGACTGTACAATTGTTTGGTTCAAGTTTATTTATTAACTAAGTCTTATGGAGAAGTGCGAAATATGATAAATTTTTTTCTTAAAAAAAAAATATAGTGACTTGACATGACATACGGAATTTGAGTTTTACGGCTTTCTTTGCACCATTCATCAAAAATATACCTACTATACCTTCCGTTGATAAGATTCATGTTTTTACGAGTCCAATAAAACCAAGAGTTTCCTGATTGACGTTGCACTTCGGTTTATTGGCACGCGGCGTTGATACAATGTATTAAGTCTATCGTATTCTTACGATGTAAAAGTTTATCATCTCGCATAGGTACTTTATGAACTGCATAAATTATATTGCACTCCTGCATTCTGTGAATTATTATGACTAGAACACCTGCTGCATTAACGGAGGGTAGCGTTATGTTCCAGTATACATATTTGTAATTTAAGAAAGGGTATTTTATTTTAAATCTTTCATTGCATGTACCTACTCTTTGTCACATGATTTATGCGACACCATATGAATGTTAAAATCATGTTAATAATTTACATGAATGTGCATCAATTATATTGTCAGTAGGCGGGAAATATGTCTCTACTTGTATAATATGTTATTATATTGAAAGAACGGTACTTAACTAACAACATCATAAATATGTTAAGTGCGCTAGATATTAATCGTCTCATCACAGACAGCAGACTATGTGATTTTTCGTATGAAAAAATCTTCTACCGAGAAATATAAAATCATTTAAATATTCTTTCAATTAATCTCAAACTAATTAGATTACCTTGCGCCTTGTTGAAATTAATTTCTTTTTTTTTCCAAAATGTCAGAACCAGAAAAAGTTGTCAGCTTTTAAATTGCCTCAGTGTGTAATCATCGCACTTCTTCACGGTTGGCGATCTGTATGGTAATGCGACAAGTCCCGTGTCTGCTAGCCTCGTGGGAATCACTCACCGCAGGATAAACTGTTTATGGGCATGCGTTCGATTCCGTCCCAGCCCACTCGTAATCTACTCGATCGGTAATTGTAGCTTTGACTATTATCTGCCCATGCGGACGACACGTTACAGTACCTACTCTAGGCAATAAACAAACAAGGATCTTAGCATTCTGACTTTTGACCTTGCACTACTACGTGTTATTACGGGATAGAATATTAAACTTAGTCGCTGGTGTTGTAATTGCATGGGGGTATGTTTTGCATTTTAATTAAGCATTTAAACAACAACGTCACCTACGTTTTAGACCTTTGGGGAATTACTTGCTAAGGTCAAAATTCTTAATTAGTAACGCACGCAAGAATTAAGATAGGTAGAGCTTCGTGAAACTTCCGCTCGAATGAGCCGTTCATCTGGGGAAGTATTCCACCTTACAGAAGACCACAGTAAAACTGACGTGCTATGTTTCTGCTGGTGATTAAGGTCGCCAGTCAGGTAGGGTATGGGTTCTTAAAGGCAAGCAGCACATCTGCGACCATTTTGCGTTGATGCCCATGGGCAGCGGTGATCACTTACCATCAGGTCTGATCAGGTAAACTCTCTGGTTCGTTTGCCTCCGTATAACATGAAAAAGTCGTTAGGGCCGAGGTCGGTTCAAAATCCTTTTCAAATGTTTTCTACTTGTGTTAAAACGATTAAGGTAGTTTAATGTTTTGTGTTCTCTGAATTTCTCGAACCTAGTCTGCGGCATCGATAGTAAAAAGAAAATCACGGACGTTGTCGCTTCTCTTCAGAGGCGCGGCAGCGCGCGCGCCGATCACTTGAATGTCTTTGATTGACCTGTTTGTTCTTCTTAATTGAGTCTGTGATGAGATTATTTTATAGCCCTTTTATTACTACTACGTATTCTAGTGCGAGTAAGACGACTTTAATGGTAAAGTTTCCTTTTAATATCAAACTTTAGGTGTACGAAAGTAGTCATACAAATAATAGGCACGTAAAAACCATGTTTGTTTTTAATTGAATTGTGATAAAATCATTAAATTTAGAACAGGATAATACAGTTTTTGTGAAAATTGTAGCCATTTTCAATGTAGGTAGAGATTACAAGTTGTTGTAGAGATAGAGAGATACATTTTTTTTATGAGTCTCATGCGTCAAAATGTATTCCTTTTTTGTATATAATATTCCTCTTCAATATTTTATTTAAGAGCAATTTTGCAACTATTATGTTTTATCTGTTAATTTTCTGAGCAGCAGGATGCTCTTGGCAGTAAAAGTATATTTCACATTAATGATTGCTTAAAACCGGTTAGAGAAGCTATCTTTTGCAGCGTTGTGAAATAGAATGCAATTAGATTGAAAGACATAAAGGGGTAATGACCAACGCACCGCGTCCATTCTGGCCAATGGCAATAATCATTATTTTCACAATTACCTCTCGGAGAAATGGGTGTTTGATTAGCGTGGAGTTTGTTGTATTATTACTTCGCTCGGATATTATCAACTTTATTGCAAAATAAATAATTTCGGAAGATAAATGTTTCTTACTTTTACATTTTTGATAAAATACCTACGGTTTTTGAAACAGCATAAAGGTATAAACTATTCAGGATTAAATAAATATTTTCCTCGTGTGGGAAACTATTAAAACTCGTGGTTGAATACAAATGAATCGTTAGGTACATTGTTTTTACAAAATATTAGTCACCAGTGCGCTCCGTGTTGTAGAAGTTCAGTTACTTAAATATGCCGTAAGTGCTAGATTACTCATCTCTGTGGCATATTGATCGTACGCGTTATAAATGAATGTAATCTTAGATTTCGCAAATTGTGCGGCTCGAGGGATTTAGTGGAAAGTACGTGACTGTTGAAAGGACGTGAACTCATCCAGCGACATATGTACGCGTGGAGCTTTGTCCCTAAGCGCTTATCTCGAAACCGAAACGTCATGTTTGACTATTGTGTTTCCCCTATTCGGGTCGTTATTCGATATGCGCGGCGTGCACATTTAGTATTCAGTGCTTTGAGGTTTAGTTGACGGCGGCGTCGGCCGTCGGTCGGCGGCGGCACCGCGGCAGAACGCGATCGGGGTGCCTCCCTGCGGTCCACTTTGTGGTCCGCTCGGGCGTGCCACCATCGTCGGACGTCGTGACCGCAAACATCGCCCCAGACGTGCGAACCTGTTTTTTGAAGTATCGGTTCGGACGATGGACGGGCTCGTTGAACATTGCTCTCAGGCTTGTTGCGATTGTGACCACCGCGGAATCGATAATGAGGACGTAATTCAAAGGAAATCAAATAAATGACTCGAACGTACCGACCAGGGTGAAAGGAATATTGCGCTCGTTCCATTCGTTTTTTTTTTCAGATTTTTATTCCAACACAATTGTTTTTTTGTTTCTTTAGTCATAACATGTAGAGCTTTTTACATTATTTTTTGCATTACGCTTTTGGCTTGTAACTCGGATATCAACAAATGATTACCATTTCAAAATATAAGATCTTAAAATGCAATAATTATTAAAAAAGAATTGTTTATCACACTCCCTTATATGAAAGTTTCTTGGTGAGGTTCACACGGGCCCAGCAGGATTGTTGCCTACGTGCTATAGAGTAGTCAATTAAATGGAATCTCGAATATGAAATTTGAATTGCCGGCTGACATGATTTATTGTACGAAGAAGCTCCGGGCAAGAGATACGCGATGCGAAATGCCATAGAACGCTGAATCAGTTAGCTTTGCTCTCATTCGTAGCGCAGTAAGCACCGAGCTGGCGATGATTCATTTGCTCTGTTGGTGTGCCCTAATCTCGAAGCCAATTTTACTGTAGAGTGGAACGCACATAAACCACTATGTGTTTATTGCTTCAAATTATTTCAGTACATGTAGGTTTTTAGCGTCTAGACTGTGATTTTATGGTTTTATTGCACGCATTTGCGAAGGCAAATCAATGAGTCCACGCGAGGGGACGTGTCAAGAGTGCATGTCGTATTAGGACTTCCAGGTTGCATTAGCATTCAACTTGTTAACACGTTAAATAATACGGATGGATAAACATCTACTGAATACGACAGTTTTTTAAATGATTCAATGATACTATCCATTAAGTAGATCTGAAAAAACAAGTTAATTTTACTATCATTTAAGTAGTAAGATTTTCATCAGAGCCGAGAATCATAATGCAATAAAATGCGTTAGGCAATTAAAGTTATATTTAAGCAGTTATTTTCAAATCATATCTGAAGTACCTACGGTAACCGAGATGCAATTTAGAAGTCTAAGCCCAGGCACTCGAGCTAAACTCATAAGTCATCATAAGAAAAGTATGTCATACTCTATACACTATATCTAGTGAAGTGGTGACAAATGTAGACTAAACTATTGTGATGGCTGCTCGTCGTCACAACGCTCGCGCGCTGTCTTTGCTTTTGTGCAAACTCTGCGTTATTGTATTTACATTCTAAGGTTTGTTTCACACGAAAGATACATACATAGTGTCTCGGTGCTAATTATCATTTTCTTGAAATTCATTTTAAAGTTTCCTGTAGTGTTGTAGGTATATTTATATTATTATTTTGCCAATCATATGTCAATTGTCAATACAGCTCTTGTTTGTTTCTGTCATTTAATACACTAGACTAATGAAGATGTAAGTTTTGATTTAATTGGTCAGAAAGAAATCTTCTTAAGATCTTTAAAAGTTTACTAATGTACCTACTAGGTCGAACCCTCAAGCTTTTTAAAAGCTTATAGTTAAAACTGTAAAGTATCCAGTTATTTGACCTTCCCGACCCGAATAGGAGTAGGTACTTGACTTTTGCAAATAAGTACCAACTTATGATTGACGACTTTTTGTAGACGTTAACTTACTTTTGAATGTTCGGCAAACAATGAAAACTGTTTATTTCATAAATCATCTCTAAAAATACAAAGCAAAATCGCGTAGTCATTATAACGGTATAGATCAAATAATGACGGCATACCTACACCAAGCTTTAGTCCTGACAGAGGTAATTTAATACAGATCTGTTACAAGAACGCATGACGTTGGCATATCGTCATTCATGGTGCAGTTCATCCGCTGCATCGGTATTCCGAGAACCGTGTAGCGAAACTGTCGTAGACGACTTGACGGCGGCTGCGCCGGCGCAGCGCGGCTGCCAGGTGCGATCACGACCCTATCACACGCATGCACATTGCACAGCGAATACGTAATACGCTATGCAAATACAATACAATCTCCAGACTGTAATAAATATTTGTCTCGATTGAAACGTTGGGTGACTTGATAAAATAAATCAATTTATAGATTGATATATCCCTTTTCGATACGAACGTTTATGCGAGTATTTGCTGAATCGGGCTTATACTTATACGAGTAGAGTAGAGTATCAAAAATAACTTATTAGGCTATGCTCATATTTCAAGTTCGCTCTCAAGATCGATCTCAGAGTTGAGAGCGATTTATTAATACGAGCCTAAGATCTGCTGATCTCTTGTTTCCTAGATTCAATTATCGATTGATATATCCCTTCGCGATGCGAACGGATGTGTTCGTCTTTCCTTACGACGTGGAAGCATTTGGAAAGTTAATTATCTAGCCACCAATCACCCCATTATTGAGTAAAGAGAAAAAGCTAGCCTCACGTTAGTCACTTGTAATCAATGCGTCAATTTGCTAAATCGGGGAATAGTTATACGATAGAGAATCAAAAAGTACTAAGATCAGCTCTGTCGGATTGAATGTTTCAAAATATAGCTAATCAATTCCTAGAGTAACATAAATTAAAATTACTATCATATCAGTAGTCTCTCGAAAGTGCTGTTAATCCATAAGAATAATGTGTCAAATGAAAGATAAACCCGTATAAAACAAGATAAATACCTGGATCGCTTCCAAGTAGCGCCACTCAGCTGGCTCAGATTGTGACAAGGATTACAAGAGCGGCCATTTGTTATATCGATACCAGTGTGTCTCCAACGTCTCAGGTTTATGCTTTCATAATATAAGACACATATTACAAGATTCAAGAACCGAAAAGGCAATATTTCAATATGCAAGCTGTGTTATAAAGTAACCAGAAATTCTGAAGACGCATCACACAATGAATGTACATGTTTTATATGTTGTTATTTAGCGATGCACTGTAGATACATTCTCGATTACCTTGAGTTAATGGAAACGTGTTTCGTAGAACAAAACGATAACCTTCTGTAGTGCCTGTGGAAGCGCGCTCCCCGCAGCGTTCTCATCCACCCGTTCATTCTCTCGGGAGATAACGTCCGCGTCCGTTTCCTGGGTGGCGATCAATCGACATTTACTTACAGTTACAACTCTCACCATTGCTGAGGTTCATTGGGTCAACTCGATCCATTCATAAAACATTGATACCGAACGTTACAAACATGTAAGCCTTAAAATAAATATATGCTTATGCATCTGTTGTAGCATTACAATATTCTAACTATGCATTTGAATGCAAGTTTAGGGATCGGTGCGGTTGCACAATCATCAAGTGTCGCAGGGCGTGGGTGAGCTTGAGTAAATAAGTTCACGCGGCATTATCGACAATCAGCGGCTGATTGAATCGGTCGCTTAATACTAATATTAACTCGACTGTGCTTTATAAGGAGTTGTAGTTGCGAAAAATAATTTCGAACAGACGCAGTTTTGCGATGGTATCTAGGAAACAATTAACCTCGGCTGTCCTTTATGCGGCGGGTGAACAGTTAGCGCGAGGACATTAGCATATTGACTAGCAATGAGTGAAAAGGCGGAGGACCGTCGTGTCCTCGGCGATGAGACTGAGGCGGACTTGAGATGCATGTAAATGAAGCAGCGCGGATGCTCACATATTCCCACATTTAGGCCGTTACACCATGTGCTTGTACCGAGAACAATACCTACTTATGTTTTAAGTATGTAAGTAAGGGCTACTTTAAAATTCCTTAACTCACGTTGTATATTCAGTTTGGTAATAATTACTGAACTGTCCTTATGGAACTGGAATAGACTACCGGTTGTTTATGACCAAATTGCATATCCTAGTCACCTACATAATGCTAAAAACAAAAAAAACAGAAACATTGCATATCTAGTTTTTTACATATTCTTCTTGTGTGGCCAGGCTATTATGTGTTACTTGTACTTAAATTTGATAGTTCTGCTATTCTAGAGAATATCAAATTTCATGCCGTAAGGGAATCATCGAGTAAGTGTCGTCACGGAAAGTTGTAAGATTTATTTCTGTTACGAAGAAGCATTAATTGTGAAGTCAACACGTGGTCGACGACGCGTGCGCCGGCCGATAGAATCATCCATGCATCTTAGATACGTGCAATGATACACAACCGCGGTGAATCAATCTTACGACCGTTGGACGTTATCTGAGATCGGCGCCCACTCTACTGCGAAGAAAGGGCTTTCGTCAATCATTCAGCAGACATCGCTGCCGCAGCGACGCCGTCCACGCCTCGGCCGCCGTCTTCGCCGCTGGAGCGCTTCCCGATCGTTGACCACATGCATATCGCAATAACTCGCAACTTAATTAGGGACGGGATGAAAGTATAACTAGGCATGTTGTCATCGAACATGGTATTTATACGGCCCGCGGCTATCCGGAACATGTTACATGCGGTTTATTGATGCCCTAATGAACCGTATTCATTGTCTCGGATTCGATATAACTGTTAATTTTATTGTAATGCTTTTTATATTGCGTATTATTGTGAGCGTATCAGTGTTCTTTCTTTACTTTGTTGTAATATTCACAATCGCTCGTTATAACGGCCTCCCACTCGATATCCAGATAATGGTCTTGGATGAAGGCTGCGTAGGTTGCAGTTATTGGTTATAACTATTACGGCGAGCTTCATCACTGACAATGTTACAAAGAATCACGGAAAAACTAGTCGTGGCCTCGTGTCTATGGACATTGTCGCATAGGTCTGTGTATGAGCGGTATGCATTTTAGTGCGTAAGCAGGCGTGCCAAGGATAATGCTAGGGTGCGGTGCTGAAAGTGAAATCTAACTAGGTAACAGCCTCACTAACGAACATGCAGATAAGCCAATAGTCAAACGTCGTACAAAGATGTCTCCATAATAATCGTCGCTGTTATTTCATTCTAAGTCTACACGACTCAGACTTATGACTTAAAATAACTCGGTCATTGTTGATTTCTGCATTGTCCATTATTCGCAAGTAATTCAGCCAGGTATTCAGATACGAATTTAGCAATATTACTTGTATGTGGGAAGTGTATTTAAACGTTATTTTGCGAAACTAATGAATAGGTCGATCTGATAAGTAAAACATGAAGCTCACAAAGTTGACTAATTATGTTCATGCAACGTCTCACGCTCCTACGCTCTTTTGAATAAGCTGCCCTAGACGAATATGAATTCCCTAAATCCAAATTGTGTTAAAATAATTCGATGTTGAACGCTGATATTCTTTCTACATGTTTGAATGAGAAAGGACCACCGCTTGTGTGCAGCCGTCGTGTCTCGTATTCGTATTGCAGTCATTTAGGGCTACCATCGACGTAATATTGTAAACAAGAAAGTCTCGTCGACCATAAATTATATCAATCTGTGTCTTTATGAATCAATCTATACTTATAATAAATCTGTAGAGAGGTAAATTCTGTACATTAAATATATTTTCAAAATAACTATCAGGGGGAGATAAGTGATCGATACTGATGCCAAAAATGCAATCAGTAAAATTTTTGTCTGTCTGTCTGTCTGTATGTTCCTTATAGAAACAAAAACTACTGAACGGATTTTGACAAAACTTGGTACAATTATTCTTTATACTCCTGGGCATATTATAGGATACTTTTCATCACGCTACAAACAATAGGAGCAGCGTAGTATAAGGAAATGTTGGGAAAACGGGAGAAATTACTCCATTTTTTAAGCTTCTGACGCGTGTACAGCCGTAATGGTTAAAGTCACATAGAAATCGTGTATGAAAGAAATATTCTACATAAAATTGTCTAAAAAATATTCTCTAGCAGCCTATGTCTATCTTTTATGGTTGACCCACAATAACACGTGTAACACCTGATCCAAATTGGTTTGAACGCGCTGTTCTCAGGAGCTACTGGTTCGAATTGACAAAATCTTTTGTGTTGAATAATCCACTTACCATTTCTCAAGGAAGGCTTTAAGCTTCTATCGTAACACTGTGTGCGGAAACCGAAACCTACGCGGACGGAGTCGCTGGCGGCCGCTAGTCTAAAATAAAAATCTAAAAACAAATGTTTGATTACAGTGACACAATAATATTTTAACAAGTGTAGTTTAAATAGAACAGTTGATCATTATAATGATTCACTTGAGAATGTTCGTGCGCCCGCGCCGCCCGCCTAGCTCCGGTCCCATTACGCTTCCGTGTTACTGGCATCAGACACTCGGACTCCGACGTTATATAAACAGTAATGCATCTCAGGTCGTAGGCCACACACATAGCTGGTGTTCAGTATCTGTACATTGTACAATGTACGATCATTTCATTATTTATTTTGTAAGATTACGAACTTTGTCAGTAATACGCAAGTGACCTAACGACGGTGACAATAATTAGAACAATATTAAAATGTTAAAAACCTATTTGAACATAAATTATCACGACTAGTTTTAATTTGCTGAAGTTGGCTCTAGGCCATACAATGCAAATATTGTGCTTTCAATACATAATTAAAAGAACTATGCCACTGCTACAACGAAATAATGAGCTGGCTATTTAGATTACAATAATATATTTAAATCTTTATTATCCTTAGTAGTTTGCTGCAGTTAACTTCTTTCTTTTTCACATCAAAACGCATTGTCTGGGTTACTAGATAACCCTTGTGCGGTGCCCGTCCGTTCCTGGATATTACGCAGTCACGACTTAATGCTACAATCATCCCGTCAAGTAGGGAGATAAATATGATGAGTCAATGAGGGCGATGCGATTCTATTTGCGAATACAAGGGCGAGGATTACTCATCTGCAACTTATGCTTGTCTAAACGGCACAATGAGTATTTTGCTGTATCGATACTATCATCAAAAGTTTAAATTTTTCTTGTCCAGATTATTTTGGTATGATGTTCCATTTTCTATTAGTCCGGGTTTTAGAGAATCCAATCTCTATATTTTTTTTATATTAGGTTACATATAGTAGGTATATATTTCTTATAATTAATAAGTAGCCCTCTAATATAAACAAAAAAGTCTTGTTTTATATAAAAAGCACTGTTTCACTAATAAGAAAGAAGATACCAATCTTAATTCTTCACTATAATCATTGATAATGGTATACTTAGGAATGCCTATCGGATCGGAATTTTTGGTCGGAAGTCTACTTTTGACCGAAAACAGAATGCCATGAATCTTTAAATTACCGTTAATGCTCGCGATCTTTTTGGATTCCAGGTTTTCCAATAAATTACTATTCGTATAATCACTTTAACTGTGTATTAGATTCTGAACGGCTAATTTAAAAGGCATTCTATTATCGAGAATATCACTACGAAACATTTCCTATCTAAGTAGATCGGAGAAACCATTGAAGCAAGTTTCATTTTGCTAGAAACGTGTAGCGGTGATGGATGCGTCAATGGTTAAATTTAATAGGAATGAATAAATCGCTGCGACTCTAGATTTTGTGTTCGGCGTTAAATTGCCGACAATTACGTTTAAATCTTTTACGAGCAAACAGAAATAAAGAGCCAATGATAAATGAGACAATATGGGTGAAGTGGGTGCGCGCGTGATGTATTGTAGGGTGCCCGATGACGGGGTGACGAAGTGGGAGTTCAGGCGCGTGCCAGCCCGCCGCCATCTGTCCCGGTTAGGGCTTGCAAATATTCGACGAAATCAGGTATTCGAATATTCGAATATTTTTCGAAAAATATTCGAATATTCGAATATTATTCGAAATTTTTTTTCAAGAGTCCACCAGCCAAACATGGAAATATATAGTCTTGAGGCCATCACAAACGATATTGGCTATGGCAGTATAGCTGTAAACTCAGTCCGAACTGAGTGGGACAGGTTTAAACTTTTACACTTTAAGCCTACGCCTCATACATTTTCTATGGGAAATTGCATACTTTTTTTCTCGCGACTTTCAACCAATCATGAAAAATTAAAATCAATATTTTTGAGGTCATTTAAAAAGCTATTTGATATGGGAGTATATCTGCAAACTCAGCCCGAACTGAGTAAGACAGGCTAGAAACTTGAACACTAGGTATGTACCCTGGCTTCAATATTTTTAAATAGGAGGTTGTGTCCTTTATTTTCCTGCGGCCATCAACCAAACATGGAAATATATACAGGCAGTATGAATGTAAACGCAGTCCTTACTGAGTAAGGCAGGTTAGAACTTTTACACAAAAACTGGGCTTTCGCTACTTACATTATTCCAGGGAAGGTGGCGTCTTTATTATTTCGCGTCCATCGACCAAACGGGGAAAAATATAATATTCTAGAGATCATCACGAACAGACAGTTTAGCTATAAACTCAGACCGAACTGTGTGAGACAGGCTTGAAGTTTTTTACTTTGGACCTTGGCTTCAAAATTTGCTATGGGAGGTGGTGTCCTTTCTTTTTCCACCGGCCATCAACCAAACATGGAAATATATGTATATTCTTAAGTACATTACAAACGATCTTTGTAAAAGGCGTATTGCTGCAAACTCAGTCCGAACTGATAACACAGGATAGAACTGTTGCACTCTGACTGAACTTTCGCTTCATACCCTTTTATTAAGTTCTAAACTGTCTCACTCAATTCAGACAGAGTTTGCAGCTATACTGTCTGTGCAAATATTGTTTGTAATACATGGTCTCAAAAATATATTTTTAAATAAATGATCGTTGGACGCGAGAAAGTAGAGACGCCAGGCCACCTTACTGCACGCCACAGGCGCAGTACCAACGGCTTAACGTGCTTTCCGAAGCTGGGAGGAGCTCGAGATGAAATTTTTCGGTCACCTGCGACTGGCATCTGCGAACGTTGCTTAAGGTTAGCAACCGCAGGCCGAGTGCGCTAACGACTGCGCCATCGATCTTCCCATTAAAAAATATTGAAGCGAGGGTACATTGTAGTCAAGTTTCAACCCTGTCACACTCAGTTCAGACTGAGTTTGCAGATATACGTAAAATTAAATAGCGTTTGTAATGACCTCTAAAATATATATTTCCATAGTTGGCCGTTAGACGCGAGGAAAAAAAGGATGTCTTTTCCCATAGAAAAATGTATGAAGCGTAGGCCTAAAGTGTAAAAGTCTCAACCTGTCACACTCAGTTTGAACTGAGTTTACAGCTATACTGCCAAAGCAAGTATCGTTTGTGATGCCCTCAAGCATATTTCCATGCTTGGTTGATAGACGCTCGAAAATAAAATAACACCACCTCCTCCGCAAAAATCGGCCTTGTCTTTTTACCAGGAAGGGTTGTAAGAGGTGAAATAACATTAAACGAGGACATTATTATTCACGAGATCAATCAAACATTCATTTTTGATGAAACTTAAGAAGTTAAAGAATATCGGTCTAAAATCTCGATAATCACGATCAAAACTGTCGAGATCTCGATCAATATCACATATAGCTAGATAAATAGACCGTCGAGATAGAATATCGAAAAACACCTACCTATTTTTGAGATTTGAGACTATCGAGATTGCATTTCCTAATTAATCCCAATAGGACATAAAATATTCGAATATTCGAATAACGCGTCACTTAATATTCGAATACTAAAATGAGTCGAATATTCGAATTATTCGAATATTCGAATATTCGAATTGCAAGCCCTAGTCCCGGTGTCCGGTAATTTGGATTTACGTCTTTGATTCCATTGACTCTCGGATTAGCCCCCGAATCGCTTCCATGAACCCGACTACAATTGCCCTTGATATATGACACTGGTAAATTGTTTGCAGCGATGTCGGCCCTTTGGGGACACAAAAAAAGATACACAATAGCTACTGCTCATTTAAACCTGCGAAATTGTGGGCGTTTTGAACAACTATTTCGTAGGATTAACTAGATTTAAATTTAAGTTATCAATGTTTTTATCAATTTAAAACATTAAATAGAAAGTTTAAAGGATCGCTACTAGTATGTTGGTATAGATTTAATGGGCGTTGTTAGAAAGATTTACACTAGTTATAATGTTTACTTTGTTTATTGTCCCCAGGCGGAGCTGGTGGACATGCGAGCAGAACTGGTCCAAGCCCGGGCGGCTTCCGCAGGTAAGGCCTTAATAAACCCTCCGTTAGATAGTTAGATGACTACAAACTAAATGATTTATTACCACTGCCGCCATGCCCGGTTTACTGCGCCTATGTTAATAAAACTTGCCCGATGACGTTTACCAACGAAATTGTTCTCCTAGCTAATTGCACATTAATTATGTTTAAGTGCTTATAATTTGCCATCAACATATTGAGAGAAAGGAGAGGATAAAATATACGGCGGGAACGTATAAGAGTTACCAATCTCACTTACAATCAAATGTCAACGCGTCTTGCCTTTAATTTTCGAGGAACTAATTATTTGTCGCTTTAAAGAATTCAATGTAGAATGCACTGCAAAGTACTTGACCGCGTTCTGCGAATTACTGATGGCAGTAGATGCTGATGAGAGATTGGTCTGAGGAGGTGTGAAAATATACACGTTTAGTCAGACATCAGAAAGACTTTATAAGTCATAAGTCATAAGTCTTTATTTGCTGAATATGGTAACATTTAAAGATAACATAGTAGGTACAGATTTCCAACATATTCTATCGTGGCCAGACGATGTGCAAACATTTAATTAAAATTGTAATCATCAAATTAATACATCACAAGTCTATTATTCATTCATTTGCTTAACAATATTTACTGAATTAATGTCACTATATAATAACAGCATGTCCGTAATAAAAAAAAATATGTCAAATAAATACATCCCATTCTTTATCAGAAAACAATTATGAATATAGAGAATTCCAAAATTAATTACTTAGTCAAATCATTCCATTTAGTTATTAGTCAAAAAATTACAAAAGTTGCTCAAATATTAACATCACCAAGGTATTCATTAATTGTATAATAAGCTTTAAAAATTAAAAGTTTCTTCAGAGCTGATTTAAATTCAATTAGGTTATTAATGATTTTAATGTCATTCGGTAGCTTATTATAAATTTTTGGAGCGATACCATAAATATTATTTCCAAATAAAGCTGTGGTTCTTGGCATTTGACGCAACCTATTAGCATGCCTTTTCGAAGAGAGGGTATCAAAAAGATTTAAATTTGTTTTGACAAAAACGGACACCTCATATATGTACATACACGGCACTGTTAATATTTTTAACTCTTTGAAATAAGGGTAACAAGAGTCGGTAGGGCGAAGATTGCATATTGCTCTAACGCACTTTTTTTGACATTTGAAAACACTCTCTTTGTTAGTAGAATTTCCCCAGAAAAGGATACCGTATCTTAATAACGATGCAACGCAACGTAGCCATGATAAGCTGTCATTAATGCAGATTTGTTAGAAACTTTTTTAAGCACATATAACGCATATGAAAATTTGTTTAGTTTTTCACGTATATAATTAGTATGAGTATCCCATGTCATGTTTTTATCTATGTATATGCCTAGAAACTTAGCAGTATCTACTTCTTCAACTTGCTTTCCTGAGTGGTGTATTTTAACATCTATAGTATTTTTACTTTCTCTTTGTTTAAATGTCATTGATTTAGTTTTTTCTATATTAACTACCAAATTATTATTTTGCAGCCATTTAATAATTTTGTCAACATCATTATTTATTTCATTTTAATAGTCAGTTTTATTATTATTACATTCAAATATTATAGTGCTGTCGTCTGCAAATAACACCATCGGGCGTTGTATGCAGCTTGGAAGATCATTGATATATATGATAAAGAGTAATGGTCCTAAAACACTGCCCTGTGGTACGCCACAAGTCGTTATCACAGATCTAGAAGTGTAAGTTTTTTCAAATTTAGATTGAAAACATAGCTTTTGTATTTGTGTTATTACCCTCCTATTACTGAGATAAGATTTTATTATGTCAAGGGTGTTTCCTCTCACTCCATATTTATACAGTTTATCTAAAAGTATACCATGATCAACCATATCGAATGCTTTTGTCATATCCATATACAACCCTGTGACTTGTATTTTTTTATCTAAGCAAGTTATTATTTTATGAACAAATTCAAATATTGCCATATTAATGTTTTTATTCTTACGAAAACCATGTTGTTCTTCTGCAAATAGATTGTTAGTCTCAAAGTATGAGTAAAGCTTGTAATAAATTGCTTTTTCAAATACTTTTGACAGAACGGGTACCAGAGCTATGGGTCTATAATTAGACATAACTTCCCTGTCACCTTTTTTAAAAAGTGGCTTTACAATAGTTAACTTTAAATTGTCTGGAAAAATTCCCCTTTCAATGCTTAAGTTCAAAATGTGAGTAATTACTGGTGAAATAATGTCATTGACATGTTTCAAGACTCTTGTGTTAATTTCATCATAACCAGTGCTATTAGTATTAGTAAGTGATTTTATAATGTCAAAAATGTCTTGCGGCACCACCGGAGTCATAAACAATGAATTATTATTATATGTCAATGTATTATTTACTCTTAGATTATTATTTGATGTCAAAATTTGTTCAATAAAGAAATCATTGAAGTTTTCAGCAATGAGAGTTGGGTCTGTGACTAACTTATCATTAACCCTGATCTGCTTAATATCCTCTTTAGGTAAATTTCTTTTTGAGCTATTAATAACTTGCCATGTTGCTTTACATTTGTTACTAGAATTATTTATAAGATGCGCATTTTGTGATTTCTGGGTCAATTTTACTATTTTGTTTAAACGCGTACAATATTCTTTTAGCTTACATTTATTTTCTTGAGTAGGATTCCGTCTATAATGTAACAGTAAATGACGTTTCCGTTTACTACATGCTTTAATTCCCTTTGTGACCCATTTAGGTTTTGTAATCGTTGATATTTTTATAATTTACAGAGGGAAACAAAGATGGGCCGATGTTTGCAATTGATCTCGAAATTCCCGAGATCTCGCGAGATTGACATTTCTAATCTCGCGAGATCTCGAATTTACGATCTCGCCCTGAGATTGCATTCCCTAATGTTCAGGCGGCTGCCTCGACGGCGGCGACGGCGCCGGCAGCGTGCCGGAGGCGGCGCGCGCGCGGGCCGAGGCGGCGCAGCTGGCGCGCGAGAACGCCGCTCTGCGCGAGACCGTGCTGGCGCTGCACTCCGAGCTCTTCGGCGCCAGGTCACTACACACTTTAGTACTATTCCTCATTACTGGTTGAAGATGACAGTTTCATTGACAGGCCTGTTGGTCGAGTGGCTAGAGACCCTGGCTACAAAACCAAAGGCCGCGGGTTCGGATCCCGCTAGGGACAAATGTTTGTGTGATGAACATCGGCATATGTACTCGAGTCATGGATGTTTATAAATGTATTTAAGTATGTCTATCCGTTCCTTAGCTTTCATAGTACAAGCTTCGAGCTTAGTTTGGGGCTAGGCAATTGGTGTGTTAGTCCAATGAATTTATTTATTTCATATTTATTTATAATTTACATATTACTAACTGTTGGTCTGCTGTTGTAGAATCCCGTAACCGTCAAATCTGTTCACGGGTGTACGATACGGAAATAGGGATTTATCAGAACCGGAAACCTAGTATGAGATAGTTACGGTAAATTATGTTTCTAGAGAGGTAGAGCTTAGTGGAACTTCCCCTCGAATAAGCCGCTGGTCTGGGAAAGTACCTCCACCTTACAGAAGACCAAGTGAAGTTGCACTTCGTAACTGTTGTACTATGTTTCTGCTGGTGAGTAAAATCGCCAGAGCTCGAGGTAATGACCCTATGCAGTTTTGCCTGTACTGTATCAAATCCGTAAATGTCATGAACACAACAACTTTTTGGGCAACGAGCAGGATTCCTCTCGATGGTTTCCTTCACCCTGGGATATCATAGCTACCGGTAACATCTTGTTAACATAGTGTTTTGTAATTAAACGTAATAATGTTAATTTGTTTTTATGTCCTCTTGCAGACTTGCAACCAAGTACCTCGATAAAGAGCTGGCGGGGAGAATACAACAGCTGCAACTCCTCGGAAGAGATATGCGATCTGAAGTCAGGGATTCCCTTTGGGCTCAGGTAACGTTTGGATAACTTTAATTATTGTTTTATTTGTTTATTCAACATTTATTGCGCGAAATCCAATCGAAATTTCAAGCAAAGCTGTTATTTTCTTTTTCATTGTCTGCAAAAACAAAAAAAAATGTCAGAATAATTATTCTTTACTTAACACGATATTTTATGAGGTATAATAATACATGAAAATTATTATAAATAATCTTAATAATGACATTAGGGTAAGTGGTAATAAGACCGCTAGTTTTTATGACAACAAAATTAGGATACAAGAAAGCTCTATGTTTTACTATGGTGCTAATGATATAGACGTAATCCGAACCATTTACTGGCGGCAACTGATTGACAAGTGCGGCATGTAATGACCCTAATTTGTGAACTTCAATAAGGCCGCTGGAAGAAATTACGGGGTATAGATGTTCTGTAATTTGTAAATACTTAGCGATAAATATATAGAACGTTTTGTTCAAATATTTACTATTATGATTATTAGAGAGTGAGAACAAATCTAAAGCTCTGTGCACACTGTTTATGTTTCGTCGTGGACCATTACATGGCCAGTTTTATTAATTTCTAAATTGGCGAAAAACGAGGTCTGCTGTTGTCATACTCTGTGACTCGTAGTAGGAGAATGATGGATAATTGTATTAGAGAGACCGATACAATTTATTTTGCAGAACCCCAAAATATACACAGCCTGGTAATTTATTTTTGCCACTTTGACTATGTAACACTGTTACACTTCTGTCAAGGGCGGATCCAGGTTTGGCGCAAGGGGGGTGTCACATAGCGCCAGGGTGGTTCATATAGTCGTTCGTGGTCAAGTTTAAATAAAAAGTTATGTTCAGTTAGTGCTCCACCTTAGTCCTGGAGCCCGCTCAGGGGGGGGGGGGTCATGACTGCGTGATGCCCCCCTCCCCCCCTGGATCCGCCCTTAACTACTGTGATCTGAACTCAAACGGGTTCGCTAACTTTCCGTATATGTATAACAGTACTGTGATCTCAAGTCAAAGTGGTTCACTTAGGTCGTTTGATCATTAGCAGTCTTTTTAAAATATTTTTTTTGTCTACGCGACTACGGTTGATCGAACTCACAAGATGATCTTCGACCGGTAGTGGTGCGTCGGATCCCTCCCACAAGTAGTAAAACGGCAGTGGTCCGGCAGGTGGAGGCGGAGATCCTGCTGCAGCGGCACAAGACGCTGGTGCGCGTGTGCCGCGGCGTGTCCCCGCGCCCCGCCGCGCCGCGCCCCGCGCCCCGCGCGCGCCCCCGCACCGTGCGCGTGCGCCGCTCGCCGCACCTCGGCCTCGGCATCTCCGTCACGGTCAGGCTCGTATGCAGGCGCACACTGCTGCGGCACGAGACGCTGGTGCGCGTGTGCCGCGGCGTGTCCCCGCGCCCCGCCGCGCCGCGCCCCGCGCCCCGCGCGCGCCCCCGCACCGTGCGCGTGCGCCGCTCGCCGCACCTCGGCCTCGGCATCTCCGTCACGGTCAGGCTCGTATGCAGGCGCACACTGCTGCGGCACGAGACGCTGGTGCGCGTGTGCCGCGGCGTGTCCCCGCGCCCCGCCGCGCCGCGCCCCGCGCCCCGCGCGCGCCCCCGCACCGTGCGCGTGCGCCGCTCGCCGCACCTCGGCCTCGGCATCTCCGTCACGGTCAGGCTCGTATGCAGGCGCACACTGCTGCGGCACGAGACGCTGGTGCGCGTGTGCCGCGGCGTGTCCCCGCGCCCCGCCGCGCCGCGCCCCGCGCCCCGCGCGCGCCCCCGCACCGTGCGCGTGCGCCGCTCGCCGCACCTCGGCCTCGGCATCTCCGTCACGGTCAGGCTCGTATGCAGGCGCACACTGCTGCGGCACGAGACGCTGGTGCGCGTGTGCCGCGGCGTGTCCCCGCGCCCCGCCGCGCCGCGCCCCGCGCCCCGCGCGCGCCCCCGCACCGTGCGCGTGCGCCGCTCGCCGCACCTCGGCCTCGGCATCTCCGTCACGGTCAGGCTCGTATGCAGGCGCACACTGCTGCGGCACGAGACGCTGGTGCGCGTGTGCCGCGGCGTGTCCCCGCGCCCCGCCGCGCCGCGCCCCGCGCCCCGCGCGCGCCCCCGCACCGTGCGCGTGCGCCGCTCGCCGCACCTCGGCCTCGGCATCTCCGTCACGGTCAGGCTCGTATGCAGGCGCACACTGCTGCGGCACGAGACGCTGGTGCGCGTGTGCCGCGGCGTGTCCCCGCGCCCCGCCGCGCCGCGCCCCGCGCCCCGCGCGCGCCCCCGCACCGTGCGCGTGCGCCGCTCGCCGCACCTCGGCCTCGGCATCTCCGTCACGGTCAGGCTCGTATGCAGGCGCACACTGCTGCGGCACGAGACGCTGGTGCGCGTGTGCCGCGGCGTGTCCCCGCGCCCCGCCGCGCCGCGCCCCGCGCCCCGCGCGCGCCCCCGCACCGTGCGCGTGCGCCGCTCGCCGCACCTCGGCCTCGGCATCTCCGTCACGGTCAGGCTCGTATGCAGGCGCACACTGCTGCGGCACGAGACGCTGGTGCGCGTGTGCCGCGGCGTGTCCCCGCGCCCCGCCGCGCCGCGCCCCGCGCCCCGCGCGCGCCCCCGCACCGTGCGCGTGCGCCGCTCGCCGCACCTCGGCCTCGGCATCTCCGTCACGGTCAGGCTCGTATGCAGGCGCACACTGCTGCGGCACGAGACGCTGGTGCGCGTGTGCCGCGGCGTGTCCCCGCGCCCCGCCGCGCCGCGCCCCGCGCCCCGCGCGCGCCCCCGCACCGTGCGCGTGCGCCGCTCGCCGCACCTCGGCCTCGGCATCTCCGTCACGGTCAGGCTCGTATGCAGGCGCACACTGCTGCGGCACGAGACGCTGGTGCGCGTGTGCCGCGGCGTGTCCCCGCGCCCCGCCGCGCCGCGCCCCGCGCCCCGCGCGCGCCCCCGCACCGTGCGCGTGCGCCGCTCGCCGCACCTCGGCCTCGGCATCTCCGTCACGGTCAGGCTCGTATGCAGGCGCACACTGCTGCGGCACGAGACGCTGGTGCGCGTGTGCCGCGGCGTGTCCCCGCGCCCCGCCGCGCCGCGCCCCGCGCCCCGCGCGCGCCCCCGCACCGTGCGCGTGCGCCGCTCGCCGCACCTCGGCCTCGGCATCTCCGTCACGGTCAGGCTCGTATGCAGGCGCACACTGCTGCGGCACGAGACGCTGGTGCGCGTGTGCCGCGGCGTGTCCCCGCGCCCCGCCGCGCCGCGCCCCGCGCCCCGCGCGCGCCCCCGCACCGTGCGCGTGCGCCGCTCGCCGCACCTCGGCCTCGGCATCTCCGTCACGGTCAGGCTCGTATGCAGGCGCACACTGCTGCGGCACGAGACGCTGGTGCGCGTGTGCCGCGGCGTGTCCCCGCGCCCCGCCGCGCCGCGCCCCGCGCCCCGCGCGCGCCCCCGCACCGTGCGCGTGCGCCGCTCGCCGCACCTCGGCCTCGGCATCTCCGTCACGGTCAGGCTCGTATGCAGGCGCACACTGCTGCGGCACGAGACGCTGGTGCGCGTGTGCCGCGGCGTGTCCCCGCGCCCCGCCGCGCCGCGCCCCGCGCCCCGCGCGCGCCCCCGCACCGTGCGCGTGCGCCGCTCGCCGCACCTCGGCCTCGGCATCTCCGTCACGGTCAGGCTCGTATGCAGGCGCACACTGCTGCGGCACGAGACGCTGGTGCGCGTGTGCCGCGGCGTGTCCCCGCGCCCCGCCGCGCCGCGCCCCGCGCCCCGCGCGCGCCCCCGCACCGTGCGCGTGCGCCGCTCGCCGCACCTCGGCCTCGGCATCTCCGTCACGGTCAGGCTCGTATGCAGGCGCACACTGCTGCGGCACGAGACGCTGGTGCGCGTGTGCCGCGTCATCTCCATGGAGACGGGATGGAGATATAATTCGCGACAAAAGCGACTAGTCCACCTGTTTTATCACCATGGCAGCATTGAATCGGGTTAAAAGTATCCTATCACCTAAGCCAGCCCATAACCTGCGGTTGTGCAGTTTCAGCGTGATTGACGGACAAACATCCAAACAAACAAACTTTTACATTTATAATATTAGTAAGCAGTAGGAATACCAACATCCTAAGCGGCATTAAGCCGTTGCAGTCCGCCGCTGGACGGAGGCTTCCGTATCTGTGACGCAATTTACTGCTAGCCTACTATTCGCCGCTTAGTACTGGGCTATCGACCAAATAAAATATTCTTAATTCATGCAGTCCCCGGAGATGAACTTATGAGTCGTCAATAATCGAGGTAACAGAAAGATTCTACCGCCGATTTCGGAAAGGAGTTATCTCCAAAGAAGAGGCGGCATGAAACTATAGATGGTTTTTTATCTTACTCTAAGTCATTCACATAAACGTTGTCAGCACTATAAAGTATAGTGCACTACATTGCCAAACATGGTGCTGACCTAGAATAGTACCTAAATTTAGTTTAAATTTTTGGAATATAATTACATAGATGGTTCTCCCTTAGGGCGGTCGCGAGCACGGGGTGCCGATCCTGATCTCGGAGCTGGAGGCGGGCGGGCCGGCCGCGCTCACGGGCGAGCTGTACGTCGGCGACGCCATACTGGCCATCAACGACGTCGACCTCACGCAGGTTAACAAATATTTTTAATCTATTATTTATATTTTATAACAGGTCACCACTGGAGTCTGGAGATATCGATTGCGACGTCAAGGCCCGCATTGCAGCAGCTTGGGCAAAATGGCGTGAGGTGACTGGTGTGATTTGTGACCCCAAAATGCCGATTAAGCTGAAGGGGCAGGTCTATAAGACCATCATTAGACCTGTCCTTTTGTACGGCAGTGAAACGTGGCCTGTACTTGAGCGACACAAGCAGATGCTGCGAGTCACGGAGATGAAGATGCTGCGCTGGATGTGTGGAGTGACGCGGAAAGACCGCGTTAAGAACTCACGCATTCGGGGTAGTCTTCATGTCCGTGATATCGCAGATAAACTGCAGGAGTGTCGCCTACACTGGTACGGCCATGTTTTACGGAAACCGGCCAGTTACGTGGGGAACAAATGTCTCGCCATGCTGCCGCCGCCGGGTCCAGGAAGAAGGGGTAGGCCCAAGAAGTGCTTGCTTGACGTCGTAAGAGATGATATGGGTGCCAATGGTCTTACAACCCAGGATGCCGAAGATCGTGCGAAGTGGAGGAGAAGGAGCAGGAAAGCGGACCCTGGACTCCAAGGCAATGGCCGAGGATGCGACCGGGACAAGCGCTAGGATGATGATGAACAGGTCACCACTAGGTATTGGCATGACATAATATGGACCTCTGCTTGATAGAGTGATTAGTGGATGACTATAAAGGACCATTGAGAATTTGAAACACATTTAATCTTTTGAGTACCCTGTATATTAATTACATATCATTACCCTGTATATAGTGAAATGAAATAAGGAGGTTTTTTTTTTCAAGTTGACAACTACTACTGTGTTAGGCTATTTCTATAGGTGAAAGCCCAAATCGAATAAACCGAATGTTTACGTTACGTCATCTAGCGGAAATAGAATTCAGAAACAAAGCCCTGGCTTATTTACCTCTTCCTATCATTAGATCCAGCTATACGGGAGAAATTTAATCTTCTGCATAAAAGAAAATATGAATAGGCCATACATACGCCCAGAATCGCATAAATTAAACCACTTTGTCTCCAAGTGTCTAAAACGCATTCATCCTAATCAAGAAATGCCTTTTATGTTGGTTTTGAGTTCTAGAGGATTATTTGGACTGCAATAAATTAATGTTAGAACATAAAATGGAACATTGCTTTTGATACGGCAGAATTAAGGTTGATTCGTAGACACTTCAACACCCATCAATTTAAACACCAGAAAGAAATCTCTAAATCGAATGCTCCTGTAGCCAAAAGGACTTTTAAAGAAGTTTATAACTGATATGTTTAAGCTTTAATCATTATAATGTAAAAAGTATCAGCCTATTAATGTCCCACTGCAGGGCAAAGGCCTCCATCATTTGAAGTCATGTTTTCGTTACAAAGATGGGTTTTGGCTTAATCACCACGCTTGCCAAATGCGGATTGGTGATCACAAACCCGGGCTGTGTTCAGAAAAATCAACACAAAGTTTGCCCGACCTGGGAATCGAACCCAGGACCTCGAGACCAAGGCCTGGTACTTAAACCACTAGACCATCGAGGCGTTCATTATAATGTGAGTTACATAATTTTGTGATCGTTGCAGGCTTGTCACAAGGAAGCGGTGCAAGCGCTGCAAAGCGTGAAGGGCGACTGCGCGCTGTGCGTGCAGTTCATAGCCACTGACGACGACGACCGGCTGTCTGAGGACAACTACAGGTAGGTACTTTATAGACTAAATATATAAAAATTATTGACATATTTCGTTGTTACCTTGTAACTCAATATCGGGCTCATCTATCCAAACCAATTTTTCATGGAATGGCTCTTCATTTCCCACACGCAGCGAAGCAGTATCCTGCTATAATACATAAAATAATTTCTTAATATCTTGAGAAAAATAATTTTTTAATATCCTCTACAAGAGGTGATGAATTCCCCTACTGTACTTCGCAGAATTACTAATTGAACTAAAACTGTATGCTTTTTAATTCCAGATTCCCTCTTTATCCTGAAGATGGGGAAGTGTTCGGGGCGGAGCCAGACGGGTCGGGAGCCACGCCCACGGCTCCACGAACGCCTGAATTCAACAGGTCACTATTTTGACAGCTGTCAAAAGGGACTTTTACGTTATTGCAAATAGTCAATTTCACCTAAGATGATCGCTGTGACAGTTGACGGTTCAAACGAAAATCAACACTATTTATAAGCCTAAAGTTTAATTTTGTTTAAGAGGTTCACCTGCCACAGAGTAATTAAATTTAAATAAATAAATTCTTTAGACTAACACACTAATTGCCTAGCCCCAAACATAGCTCAAAGCTAGTACTATAGAAGCAAGTGAAGGATAGGCATACTTAAATACTTTTATAAACATACATGACTCGAGTGCAACTGCCGATGTTCATCACTCAAAATTGCCTCTATCGAAATTCGAACCCGCGACCCTTGGTTTTGTTGCCAAAGTCGCTGACCAAAGTCGCTGACCGCTAGACCAACGGGCCCGTCAAAGTTGTATCTGTATGTCTATGAATGTGTTCCGGCAGGCGCGCATCGGACGCGGGGTCGGGCAGCGAGTGCTCGATGCCGCGCTACGCGTCGCCGTACCGCGCCAAGCCCTACCCCGACTACAACTCCATCAACAACAACCTCTCCATCCTCGACATGGACGACGACAACATCAAGATCGAGGCCCGCCTCGAGGTAAATAAATATAAAATAAATATTTCACAACATCACATACATTGATCTGACTCCGTGTTAAGTAGCTTGAGCACTTGTGTTGCAGACATCAGAATCAACAGTGGTATTACAAATATACTTAAATAGATACATATAAGACCCAGACCAGTACAAACAGACATGTTCATGCACACAAATGTTTGTCCAGTGCGGGAATCGAACCCGCGACCTCTTGCGTGATAGGCAACATCTTGACCATTACACCAAGCGGGTCGTCAAATACACCACTTCGGACTATGGCAAAATGATTGTACGTATAGGCACGGTGCAGAAACTATAGAGGGCGTTACAATCCCAATTTTTTTCTGTGGTTTGACAGAGAATTTGACATTGAGAGTAAAAGTTTCGAATATGAGTCACTAGATGGCAGAATAAGGTACCGTGTTTTTCCGTGGTTTGGCAGTAGAATTACCGACATTCAGAGTAAAAGTTTTGAATATGAGTCACGAGATGGCAGAGTCACCGCTACGCACCGTGCCTATACTTTATTGAGGGTTTTCGCAAATGCAATATACGCTAGATGGCAGTATGTAGGCGTAGGGTCTAACTAGTATGTGATAGGTGAATTTTGACATGACATTGACGGATATGTCAAAATTCACCAATGATGACATAGCAGTTAGACCTCACGCCTACGTATTGCCATGTAGTGGATTTTTCAATCGCAAACACCCTCATTGCTTTTGGACCATAAATGTACGGCATTAACATGAAAATCGCCTGAAGTAAAGACCACGTTACACTACCCTATGAGATATTGAACCAGAACTGCACGGTATTTAGTCTTTAATCGAATGAAGTTTACTGACAGATTTGTATAGTCATATGATATTGGACCATAACTAAGGTATTTCGTTGTAAATCAAATTAAGTTTACTGATAGGTTTTGTTTAGTCAGATGTGCGGACGATCATTACGTTTTTTTTCATAAATTTTCAAGACGAAGTTTTTTATGTGCTTTAGAATGTTCTGACTTAAATGAGCATTTCTCAGTCGCCGAATAATGTTAAAATCACTTTAATCATCATCATCCTAGCCTATTTGCATCCCTGTGGATGCAACCGGAATGGACGACCTTTGCCTTGGAGCCCAGAGAACGCTAGGACTATGATCCTGAAATGACAAGTCTGGCTATAACAATAGAGCAACTGTCGCCTGGCCTCCGTAACCCTTGAAGGGAAACCAGACCATTTGGATCATAGTCGGGACGGGACCAACAGCTTAACGTGCCTTCCGAAGCACGGAATCTAGCTTGCATTGCACTGTCCTTACTAAACCGGAAAGATCAACACAAAAAGCCGCGAGGCAGTTAAAAAAACACTTAAATGAACATTTATTATAATAGAGTACATCCAATTGAACATTTGATATCCGACGATTTTATATCTTTTCAGTAAATGAAAAAGCGTCGACGTCTGCATGACGCTATTTGTTTCAAGAATGATTGAATTATTATTTGGAAGATTCAAAATTATTTGCATGTAGACAACCTAAAACGATGTTCACGAGTAAGAATAAATCCCAGTGTGGTAGCTGTGTATGTTGAATTTTAGATAATATCTAGTGTAGTTTATATGTTATTAATACTTAGTTAACACTGACTTATTTTTTGTTGAAAATAATACGTCTCTCGTACTTTTTATCTTATATTATTGTATAATTATGATTATGATTTTATTTCAATAAATTATAAAGATCTTTTAAGACTATCCCTCAGTTATTCCGTTACACATTACAATTTTCCACCCTTCCCGTCTATGATCCATATTTGATCTCCTTAAGGGTCACGGTGGTCAGACGACAGTAGCTCCATTGTAATAACTAGTTTGGGCAATTAAGGATCATAGTTGTAGAGCTACTAGGCAATGGCCAATAAAAAAAATTAATTTGTGTTGATTTTTCTGAACACATCCCGGGTTTGTGATCACCAACCTGCATTGTATATTAAACAGACTGTGGGCGTGACGCACGCGGGCGGATACGTAGGCGTGGCGTCGTCGGCGGACTCCGCCCACTCGCCGCTGTCGCCGCACTCCACGCCCGTGCACAAGCGCAACTCGATCAAAAAGAAGCGCAAGCCGCAGGTAACGCAAACTGGAGGCTTACGTAAAATAATATAAAATAGGGTTTTATGGAACACGAGAGCTCGAGACTACATCGTGTTGAATTTCTTTGACTTTGCAAATTATCACTTACCTTACCAGTCGACGTTCATCGAACCGGTCCATAGATTAGAGCGGCCGGACGTTGCAGCTAAATATCAATATATTTTTCTTTACAAGGGTAAAAGACCATTATAGTACTTTTTTTTTTAAACTAAATAGGTAAGAAGTCTAGTACGAATCTGTAACTGAAACTTCCTCGTAGTCTTACATTTAAAATACTTCTCCCGTGGAAGTTAAAATGAAACTGACAGTAAAGTTTCCCCGTATGTTAGGACTGGCGCACCAAGGGCGCGTACCGGGCGGTGGAGCCGGACGCGGCGTCGTCGGACGAGCCCTCGCCCGCCTCGCCGCGCGCGCCGCACCCGCTGCTCCCGCCGCTAGCGCCCGCGCCCGCGCCCGCACCTGTGCCCGAGCCGCCACACCCGTCCGCGCAGCCGCCGCCGCAAGATATACCCTTCGTGGAAGGACGTAAGGATCATATCTGCATGAATCTTAGGGAGAGACTTCATCATAGCGGAGATGTGTGAAACGGGGCGGAGATGAGCCGTAAGTAGCCAATAGGATTTCAATGCTGGCTGGCTGCTTACGACACTTCTCCGCTTTAGCAAAGGCTCCCCCTTATTCCCTGTTGACGAAAATTATTATAGTAGTAATAAAAATAACTGTCATCAAATATATATTGTTGATGGAGTTGTCAAACATAACCCATAAATGTTCGGATTAAATAAATGTCAATAAATAGAGACGCCCCGTAGATTCTGGGTTTCGCTCTTCATTTCTCGTGCCACTAAAGTGCGCCCAAGGTTTATGCAAAAATACAACTTGAGGAATTCTCGCAGCACCGCCTCCTGCCGCCACCACTGTTCCGCAAGCCGGGGCGCCTCCGCCCGCCGGGGCCCCTCCACTCCCGGCGCCCGTGTCGCCGCCCCCGCCGGCCGCTCCTGCGCCCGACCCGAAGCCCGTGCGGCAAAACGGGGACGTCAAGCCGCTCCGAAGAGGGAGCAAAGGCTTTAGGTACGTATTCTTATATCAAGTTGGATAAGATAGGATAACCGTATGTTGAGTATTTTGAATAAATACACTACTGAAATGTCGAAAGATTTTAAGTGTCCAATATGGAAGATGCGTACGAAACGTACCTTCTGATTTTTATCGTGTATGTAGTACACGTCAAAAATCGAAAACAACGTTTCGACACGTCCCACTACGTAAATAAATAATAATAAATGAATAATAAATGCCTTGGTGCCGCGTAAATATAAAATCGTTCCACAGGATAGGCTCGGCGCGACGCGTGACGGAAGGGGGCGGGGCAGTTGCGGCGGTGGGCGGCGCTGTGGTCACAAACGGCGCGGCGGCGGCGGGCAAGTTCCCGCACCGCCTACTGCCGGGCGACGGCGACCCCGACTTCGGCACGCCCGTGTGAGCCCCCTGGTGTGCCTAGATGTCTCGGCGACCCTCTCCCCGTTCTCGTCGTGTCGTAGCTGATTTTTTTGTTTCGGGACTTGGTTCGATTCGCCCGTCGATGCCCTGAATTGATCGACGGTCGCCGGTGATTTTACATCGGCGCCGTCGTCGCACTTTAGGCTCGTCTGATAGGTCCGGTCGTCCGGTGCCGGTTGCCGGTGTATCGTTTGGACGCTCTAAAATTACCCAGCAAGTTCGAGGACGCCTTACCGTCGATTGTTATTTCTATCGTTCTCATCGATCGAAATTCGATCGACTGGCCCGACACCCAAAACTGCCTGGGGATTCAAAGTTTTTATGTATGTACTCTTTTGATTCCTGCCCCTTTAAATCGGAATGGATGACTGTGAATGGAGGGAGAGTGGAATAATCTTTTTTTATGGACACGTTAAAGATAGTAACTAAATTAATAGGTAGATAACGATTTCTAGAATGCGCATCATACTGACTTATTCTGGAAATTTTGGTTTTTCATACCGATTGGTATAAATAAAAATATATAAAAACTATAAACAATATGCCTTCCATAGATTTTATTCTTGGAACATTCTGGTCAACATAGGAGCAGCGCGCAACCACCCACGAACCGCGTATCCATTCTGTCATCTGCCTATCGCAGTCACCTGCTGGACAATGGCCCGATTGTTGGCAGCGGCGTACGTTACGGCCTACTAAAAGCAAAAAAAACCGTTGCTTTGACAGAAATCATTTTTTTTTCTTTGGTGCTTTATCCTGTTTTCCCGGCAGCTATGGCTTTTTTTTTGCAAATTATTAGTACATTAGCGCTTTTATGCATAAATAATTGTAGATATCTATTAAATTCCTTGTGGAGGAGATCCCTTCCAAATATTTTTATCAAAGAATCGTGAATGGATTTTGTATGTGAAATGTATAAATCTTAGGACATTTTTATGATGTTCTTAACAATTTAATGGGCTGGTGAATCACACGTCGGTTAAAAGACTCCGAAGTGTTTATGTTGCACAAAGTTTCTCTGAGTCCTGAAGTGGTGATCTGACAAGTTTCGTGCTGATTTTTCAGTTCTAATGGAAATAGAAATGGAAATGTACAAACGCTCATAAAATATTTCTAGCCACTAAACTTATATATGAATTTTGACTGAGTTTCGTTTTTAATATTCTTTAAAATGTATATTTGTGCTATTGTTGTATTTATCAATTCGTTGTTACCAATTTATTATTTTTCTTATATTTTTAGAGCTATATTATTATCCTTTTTTAATCATATTAGTTATAATCAATCGCCTACTATTCTAAGATGATCTCAGTACTTCTATCGGCATGCATTCTGCATTACCAAAAATATTTAGAAACATTCCACTACTCATTCCTCAGATTTACCGCGCAAGTAAAATAAATATGCATTCTAATAAATGTAAATTATTGTTTTAATATTTTGTGAAGTGCTAGTTGGCTAGCGTCCCCGCTACTTTTACTAAAATTGGCAGTGTCATACGATCATATTAAATTCTTCAAGGAACTATGCTCGAGTTATGTGAACGTACAACATAGATATACATATCTACAACTAAAATTAATCTGACACCTAAATTAATAGCAAAGTTTATCGATACAAAGATTCATTCATTACTCGGCGGTAATTTTTAAAGTATTGCTACAAGTGATCGGTGCGTCGGTTTCTTGTCCGAGCTGCCATCGGTCGTCACTAAATGATTCGAGTCGTTAATTGATTCTATTATTAATAAATACAAGTAGGCATTATCAGCGCGGCGCGTCGCGACTGACAACTGCGAGTCTGGCGCCGCGCCAGGGCGTGCAGTGCCGCACTCCCGCGCACCAACGTATTTATTATTCACACAATTTTGTTTACACCAGAAACGTCCGCGACCTTGTCGACACCCGCCGCTTTCCACCACGTAATTTGGCTAGAAAGAAGCCGCCTTTCGATTAAATGTATGCAAGATAATTCTCTTTTTAATTACAATTTTAACGCGTGATTTGGGGAATGAGTACGAAGTTAAACGTTCGCTAGTTATGAATTTTTATCGCATATCAGTTGCGTATTAAATTTAAGTGCATATAATAAAGATTACTTATTTTAGAAGTATTAGAAAATGGTCGAATGATGTGATCGTATCTAAAAAATAACAATGTGAAGATGGTAATAGTGAAGAGAGATTAAAGTTAATTTTACTATTAAGATCGTAGTCGGACTAAGTGATTTGCGAAATAAATTTGAACAAATTTCCGATTTATTTTAAACATCACAATATTGAATGTTGGGATAGACATTTTTTTATAAATAAATGTGTTTGGTATATTGTTAATTGACAAGTACATATATTGACTGTTGTCTTATGTATTCGAATGTTCTAAAAAGCCTCTCTGTTGCCGGACGGAAGTTTGTTCAAAGAGCGTACTTCGTGCATAAGACTGCGTAGACATTCCACGCGCGCTCGCGATGCATCGCCATAATTTGCCGCGATAGTGCACACAGTTTTTCATATTTACAGGACAATACGCCTACTTATGTATTATTAACTGTATGTATTAAATTTGTACTTATAAGAATTGTTTTATTTAAATTTCTTTAATCCTATCCCTTGTATAAATGGATTATCTTTGTAATGCCTACTTGTGTTCATCATCATCATCATCATCGTCATTCTAGCCTAGCGCCTCTCCCGGTTATAGCCTCGGCCCTCGGCCATTGCCTCAGAGACCAGGGTACGCTGAGACTAGAATCCTGGATTGATAAGCCCGACAGTAAAGGGTTTCAAAAATTAGCTCTATCTAGAAACACTAGAAGCAGGTTGCTGTCAGTGTTAGTACTATTGTGAAAGGGACCGAATCAATATAGGCCGTAGGCGCAAATCTGCATGGACGCACGGAGTTTCTTAGTCGACATGCGCCCTTGGGGGATGAGCACTCTAATTAAGGATTAAGGTTCTGACACGGGATAGACTACCCTGCAAGCCTTTTGTACTAGTTTTCATTCATACTTGCATTGAAGTGTTACTTATGATTATTTACCAAAAACATATTAAATTGAGATTTATAAATACATGTGATTTTTATAAAAAAAAACCCTCTATTAGCGACTGACATTATAGAAACTATAGATTCTGAGAATAAATAATAGTAAATACCTTAATCTTCACGGCTCAGTTGCTCGTGACGTGAAACGAAACGTTTTGGGGTGGCAGTCAGAAAAATCTAATGTTTTAAAAAAACTATTTTCATTGAACTTATTAAAATTTTGTTCAAACGCCAATTTTTGTAACCTTATTTGATTTTTTACATTGAGAATCTACCTGTACATGAACTTTCCAAGATTTAGCAATAGTCATGCAATAGTCCGATAAAAAGCTCATCTTTAGCTACTAAAAAGAAGTTTTTGTAGTTTTACTACCTGGTAACATTAGAAATGTCACTGATCCTCTAATTATTATTATTAAAACAGATTGACTAATGGCCAAGCCTATTTTTTTATTTTAATTTTACTACGATTTTATTCGTTGTTATTGTAATTTGAGAAGACAGATCTCAAATATGGTTGTCAAAGTATATATTAGTGGTATTTCTGGAAACAAGGAGGTAAGTTAATATTAGAAAATTCCTGGGCCAGCCGGGTGCTTAACAGATCATCATAACGAGTGATTCACAATACGATTGTAATAATTGATTACGTGATTTTATTACGTTTCCAGGTGAAAAAGCGACAACAACGTGTTTTGATGATACTAGATTCTAAAAACATAAAATATGACATCATTGACATAACGGAACCTGGAAGAGAAGCTGACAAAGACTTCATGCAAAGCAATTCCAAGTCGAATGGTGGCACCGTCAGCGACCCCAACCCGCGCTCGCCGCTGCCCCCGCAGGTGTTCAACGACGACGAGTACTGCGGGGTAAGCGACCTCCTGCACAGCCAATGACCTTCACTGTGACAGCAAAGCAGGTTTACAACTCGTTATTGTTTTCAGGACTACGATCAGTTCGACTTAGCCAATGAAGTTGATACTTTGGAGCAGTTCTTGAAAGTAGAAGTGCCCCCTGAGGAGCCTCCAGTTGCTGAAAATGAACAGGTACTGTCATTATCTTTTATCTTGTGTTTGTCAGCTTTGGTTTTAAGTAAACAACATCAAAGTGATAAAAATCAAATTTATGTTATTTTAAATGTAGGTAATTATGAGCAATAGTAATTTTGTCTGTTTGTGTAATGTAATGCTGTTTTGAAATTTCTGTAATACTAAAAGTATTTTGCAATGATAATTGAGTAATTAAAATGCTAATAGTTGTTTGTTTTTCTTTTCAATAAACATTTAATTTTAGTATGATAAGTTTGAATATATTTAAGTTTCTAAATATAAAAACTTTGGATATTGTGAAAATTCTTCAATTATAATTTATTTT
Source organism: Nomophila noctuella (assembly GCA_958496325.1). Taxonomy (NCBI): domain Eukaryota; kingdom Metazoa; phylum Arthropoda; class Insecta; order Lepidoptera; family Crambidae; genus Nomophila; species Nomophila noctuella. Next base: position 5,203,867 of record OY292487.1, on the reverse strand, counting down.
AGGAAAAGGTGGTAAATGGCGATGTTGAAAAAGAAAAAGAGAGTGAATCTAAAGAACCCTCACAAGAAAGAGAGACTGGTGATGAAGACAAAGGTGATGCCGAAAAAGGGGATGCGGAAAATGAAGAAGAAACCCCTGCAAAAGAGAAAACTCCCTCAAGGGAGGCCACACCCTCTGAAAGGGTAGCCTCAAAAGAATCTTCACCTGCTAAAGAAGATAAAGAGGAACCAGAAGAAAAAGAGAAATCTCCTTCCAAGGAAACATCACCAGAGAGACAAAAATCTCCTGTCAAGGAAGAAGTAGTAGAAAAGGAAAGTTCTCCGGTTAAGGAAGTTGAATTAGAATCTAAACCCTCAAAAGAAAATACACCAGAGAAAGAGGAATCTGTCAATGAAAATGGCACTGCGAGTTCTCGCGAACATTCAGAGGAAAAGGAACCCACCGAAGATACCACTGAAAGTAAAAAAGATAACCCATCGGAAGCCTTGATTGCGAGCGAACAGGCGGCTGCGGCTGAATAAATGACTGGACTATTAACTTTGCTTCTCAGCTCAAATAAGCCCCACTAGCACTAAGCAAGCACTATTCATTAAGTCTGTTCTGTTATTTATAATGCATCTCTCACTTCTTTGGTATTATTTAGTCATTGTATATAACACAAAGAAGACTTTGTTGAGGAGTTGTTTTAAGTGGCGATGTATAGTTACAAGTTTTATGATGTGGCCTATTATTATTAAAATTGTCATATTAGATTATTAATCAATTTTATATGAAGTTCCAGAGTAAGATTTCTATTTTAACAATTTTATCCTTCATTAAGGCTTGTATTATTTTGAAGTATTAATATTTTTTTACCTATTAATCAATTTTTCATTTTAGTCAAAATTAATTTACTCTAAGTTAAAAATAATTTATATATTATAACTAGAAAAAGTCAATAAGAGTGCTCTTATCCCAATATCAATATTATTTCTAGTGACCATCAGAAGTTGAATTATTATAATGTACATTATTAAAATAAATGTATGTATGCTTTACTATAATGATGATTGCTAGATTCGAGTAGGTGCTATCAATGAAGTGTACTGTAGTATTACATATTTATAAACTGATATGTTATCCATAGTTGAGCATTCTTTTTAAGAATTGTTTTTTGTAATGACCATTTACATTATTTGGCTTTTTCATGACAAATTTAATACATATTTGAATTTTATGTTATTAAAGACAGTTTTTTTAACTAATTTTTCATATGAATTATATAAAATGAGATAACCTTTTTTCTTTTATTAAGCGTCTGTTGGGAATCTTAAAGTAGCAAATTAAAATTGAATATTGCATAAATAAAGCAGGATTGTAGTCGAAACTAGAGACGCTCGTCCCACTACCCACAAAACATCTGGGGTTTTCTTTCAACCCAAGCAGGGATTGGCCAGTGTCCGCAATGTTAGACGCTAGACTGCATCCTAGGGTTCAAAAGGGCTCCAGGACTTTTTTTCTTGTTATTGTATTAGCCATTCGTTTATTTTAGGGCTTTATTAATAAAATAATTCCACAAAACGCTATCATGGCATTATACATAATAAGAAACACAGCTTATTCTCACTTTGATTATTTCCATATACTTAGAATGCTATCTAATGCTGATTTTGTATGGGGACGATACCACATATTATTTTGTAATTTAATTTATAAAATTGAGAATATCTCGAAAACGGTGCGTCGTACGTAAAATCTGATAAAAATTTTGATCCCACTTTATGAAACCCCGCCAGATATTTTCGATCTACCCGATGAGGTCATCCAAAAAGGTCAAGGTCGAGGTTGACTTTTTACTCTTCATCTTCAAGACTTTATGTCAAAGGTGTGCAGTCCGCACACTAGCGCCATCGGTCGTTTTCTTCCAATATCTTTGAAGAAAATACCAATTTTGCCAGACACTCCGTGGGCCATTACTTTTACCAGACGTCTTGAATATTAAAAAAATAGGTAAACTACGATAAAGTAGCAAGGCTATGACAGGATGCGACTACAATCCTGCTTTCTTTAAGCAATAGTCAATTTTAATTCTACACAATATACTCAAAAACTAATTTGAAAACTATTTTTGCTACTTTAACGTAGGTAAGTTATTTTTATGTACCTCTACTTCGTGCTACCTGAGAAACGGCCCCGCTTTCAAGGTAGTGGGTGCGCATACCTTTTAACAACACATTATACTAACAATCCTAAAAATTCCAGCTTTGCTAAAATGACGTAGGTCTGGGGGCTCTGGGATCTTACTCTACTAGTTCCACAAGCCACGACTGAGCCTTGTTTATGACATCAGATTAAATATCAGTACTTTCCTAAAGGACAGAGATTATTTTTAATTCTACTTGTCAAGAAACTGAAGTGTTATTATCGATTATAAGATAAGCCACATTATTGACAATTACAAATTAAATTAATAAATCATTTTAATATTTAATATATGTGCGTTCCCATCGAGGGTCCACATTGGAATTTGAGCTTTTGAATGTACCAGTTCTTAAATGTGGCACCTCAGTTGAGACTTCAAAAATCGTTCAAATCCGATTTCAGGGTTAAGAATGAACATACCACTAATGTACCGATAATAGATTAATTATGCAACGCTTGGCCTAGTCTTGATAAGTTAAACAGAAGACCTATTCAAGGTAGGGATTTAGCGCTTTAAATGCCCAAAGTGGAGCACAAAACACTCAATAAAACAAATTATAAGCGAAATTATTTTTATTCGATTATTTGAGCAAATAAATCTCCTTAATAATTTGTAATAATGTTTTAACTTATCGTAGTAAAATAAATAATGGAATAACACGATATAAAATCTATAATGGAAATGTAAAACATCAGGTATCTAATAATTTCATTGTAAAATACATCTACAATGATAAGTTCTATAAAATATAGCCTCTAGTCTATAAAATAGGTTCGTTCATATATGCTTTTTGAGTACAGGTGACGGGGGATTGCTGAATTCCTTGAGGAGTGAGTCCCCGGCGAGGCTGCGGTGGCGCAGGTCGGCGTCGAGCTGGTCGTCGAGCATGCTCGCCTGCACGGTCTTGTCGAGCGTGCCGAGGCGCTGGTGCGTGCTCTTGTTGTACTCCTCCACCAGGCTGAGGTTCCTCTTGATCCCGTCCACCAGCTTCACGACCGAGTACTCGCCCATGGCCGCGCCCTCCTGCAGCTTTGTGCCGGCGATCTTGGCCATGGACGACTCCTTCACGTCGCTCATCATCCTCACGCACCACTGCTTCAGATTGTTTATAATAGTCACTGGACCCTCGTACTCGTTCGGTACGATCCCGTCCACTTCGGACTCGAAAAACGAAAGCAGCGGGAACCATATTCTTGTCCTGAAAAATACAATAATATTTAAATTAGTCGTAACAAGATCTTTTCTTAATTAACCTTGAAAGGTCGTAAATGTTGTTTGAAAGGCAGCTGCAACTTATCATGCTGTAGCAACAAACAAGGTGCCTTTCAAAGAAAATGAAGTTATTATTCTTTCATTTTCTCCCGCATAATAATATAGGTATTTTGAAAAAATACATGTAAACGTGAGATACATAGACTTAATCAAAATAAAATGTTTGAAATCGGTGTTACCATACACTGAGTTTGGATGGAAGGACCAAATCATCACAGAGTAACGACATATAATTGTCGCTTTACAGTAGGAGCTGTAGATGATGTAGAGATAACAAAGATATTTGTCACTAACGGGATTCGAACTAGCTTCCCTCGATTTCGGTAATTTTATTAATATTTCTTTCTTTTATGTAAGAAGGAGGAAAATAGCGGAAGTCATCCGATGGTATGTGATCACCATTGCCCAAGAACATCAAAAACTCCATAATGGAGGATCTCAAATGCGTTGACTACCTTTAAACCCCCATACCCTCCTCAATTGAACTCTGGATACCTTACTCACCAGTCACCAGCAAAAAAGTAGCAAAGCAGCTATGAAGTGCTATCACAGACTTGAGGCTCATTCGAGTGGAAGTCCTACTAGGTTCTAAACCTCTAAAAATTAATCACAAAATGTGTTGGAAAAGGCAACTCAACTCAACAACGCCTGGAGTAATTCTATCAATCTTTTTGTGTATATTTATTTTATATACACAAAATATAAGTTACGTAATGTTATACCTTTATCTATTTTTTTTAAAACAATAAACAAAGAGCAATTTATCTCATGTTAGGAGGCTCAGGCGGGTAGCGAACCCAGCTACCTATTCGATCGAAAAAAAATTAGCAATTTTTTTAGATATGTTTTTTACAGCGAAAATAGTTGACGCCTAGACGAAGGGACGTGAAGTCAAAAATGCTTGTCAGTAATATAATCATCATTCCCACCTGGAAGAATCGTTCTGCATAAGCGCCTGGTTGTTTGACAACGTGTGGTAGTACAGGAACAGGCGCGATGTGATATAGAACGCTATGAACACGTCGATGGAGTAGTGCTCGTGCGCCGCCAGGATGAAGAAGATGCCGAACATGTTCATCACCCACGTCAGGATGTGCAGCAGGTACAGGCTCCGGGATGTGTCTGGAACGGGAAAGCATACGTGAGTATAAGAGATTTTGGAAAGTGAATGCTGCAGTAAACCTTTAAAAAATCCTGATCCTGAAACAAAATTATTGGACTCAAAAAAACTTGCGTGCAACCCAATAATTTTAAATGTTTATTGAAAAATA